>JBBEEQ010000006.1:1875000-2500000 GCA_037950945.1 Hypolimnas misippus | reverse complement strand
AAAGTTTTTAAAAGAGTAACTATCGAGTTTCTTGCCGGTTCTTCTCGGTAGAATCTACGTTCCGAACCGGTGGTAAATTAATTAATTAATTAGTTTTTTTGTTTTCTTATTTGTTTTTGTATTAACAATTCAGAAGTGCTTGAAAATGCCTACTTGAATAAAGCATATTTTGATTTTTAATTATATTACATTATATGACAAAGCATAAGTTGCTTGAGAATATAATAAAAATACACACCCAGTGACCCGACTGCGTAACAAGATCATCTGATGTCAGCTGTACCGTATCAATATCGTGTCTGATGAAAAGCCTATGAGTGAGAATCGTTGGTAATCAAATTTAAACGTTATACTGTATTACTACAAAAGATGTAGAACCGTGTTCAACACTTGTGTAGCTAAACCTTGTTTAAAATGTAAAATATATCAATAAAATATCAAATTTAAACATGATTAAACTATGTATAAACCATGTTTAACTCTAAACTGCGTCAACATGCGGCTTTGTAGTACACGATGCTTTATAGACACGTGTTTAACGTACGTTTAAATAAGGCAGATAGATCCTAAACGATAATTCTGATTGCAAAACAATATAAGAAACCTAAACATGAATTTTAAATACCTATCCAACGATACCCTACATGACATAGTTGGTCGATATTAATTTTTTTTCACATTATAGCGTCCAAAATCGACTATTTTGATTTTTAAAAATTTATCATCAAACGACGTACCATTTATCAAAATCAGCCCAAGCGTTTGATCTAAATAGGCCCACAAAAAAAACCTACATACATATATCGGCTGATAAGCACATTACCCTCCTTTGCGTCGCACTTTCGAGTAAAAAAAGGATTATTAAAATCGATTCACAATCTGCGACATCAAAATCACAAAATATACAGTCATACTACAAAAGACGCATTAAAACCATGTTGAACACGTGTCTAGCTAAACAGTGTTTAAAAATTAAACATTGCTTAAAATATTATCTAAATTGCTTAACAGCGAATCAATACATAAAAAAACTTATTGATAAAATGTTACACGTCACATTTGACAGCTGAAATAGGTTTTAGACATCTATTAAACTCACTTACACGTATGTTAATCTATATCTAAAGCATGTTTAACTCAAAATTGTCTTTAGACGCGGATTTGTAGTACGGATTTTTTTTAAACACGCGTTGAACGTCTGTTTAAATCTTTTGTAGTAAGGCAGATAATATTTTACTTTTTTTGTACGTACCTATTCCATTTTTTAAATCAAATCCTTCAAAACTTTAAGAATCGTATTACTTACGTCGACAGTTAAGATGGATTAAATTGTTTACTTTCATTCAGCAAACTGCTAAATAAATTTATACTGTTAACTTTAGCTACGAAAACATTCAACGTATGTTATATCTTTTAATTAAATTGACTTTTCGAAATGCTGAGAGACGCAAGTTTACTAACCGACTTCAAAGAAGGATAATCTACGTTTGATGTTAGTTAGTATGACTGCGATTTTCGTTATCTAAATGCATATTTTTCAGGAAAGGTTTTAGTGTATAACACATTAAAATTGGATGAAGATTTGAAGATAGCTAGTCTTCAATGACTAACAGCCAAAACGATTGCTGGTATTATCTCTGGTAATTGAAACTGAATTAGCTGGACCGATTTTGACGGGACTTCCACTCACAGATAGCTAATGTAAGGAGTAACTTAGTCTCCTTTTATTTCAATATATTTCATTTAATAAATAAATTTCAAAAAAAGGCAATGAGATTGAACAATATTCGATTCAAGCAGGGAAGGTAAACATTATCCAAATAATTCTCCTCAAATTAATGCGGTTAAAACCGCGGGGCGCAGCTAGTCTATGTATAAAACAACAATTCTGTTAGAATTCGGTTATATTTTTATACTAAAATAATTATATTAACTTTAAGCTCTTAGCTAATTAAATTTTAAAATTGTTTGAATTATTTAAGAGACGAATGGATTAATGAATGTGTGAATGATTTATGTATTACTAGTCAATACGTAATTGCCTTGCGTACGTTAAGACGTAGTGTTATTTTAAAGCGTTTGCAAGTTATATTCCTGTTAATTACATTTGTATTTTTCTTATATATGTACAATAATATTTACTTCTTAACCGTGATGGGTTGCTATAGATTCACGTTCTTCGAAGAGCATTTAATGTTGTTGATTCCGATTTCTAATACAATTACTAACTTCCCATTTTGTCGTCTTTATAAAAAAACTACAGAATACGAAACTACAAATATCAATAAAGTAAAGTGCTTTAACAGTTTTGTACTAAAAAAAACTAACTTTGGAACATTACCAAGATTCTTTTAACACACAGAAATGCTTAAAACGTACATAAAATAAAATAAAATATTTTTTTCTTACTTTTCGCTACGAAAAAGACTCTTTGAGCTATTTGAATTCATAATATCAATTCATATTATTAATTCATTTCCCTTCAAATACTATAATCGTAAAGTTTATCTTGAATCTTTTATCACAGAAGATATTATCTCGAGAAGTAATAAGAAAAAAATCACTTAGAATAGAACGTCGTTGTTAAACCATTTCTTTATTAAAAAAAGAAACTTTAGACATAAAATATACTTAATCACTTACCTATTTGTCAAATAAATCCTTTTCACTATATTTTTATCACACTGTTAGCAATTAATCTCACAAAAGATCTATTAATAAAAAAATTAAACAATTATTTCAGAATTATTTATCACTACGTTTTACTAAATAATTAATTCTTAAATTTTACCGCGTTCCGAAATTCTAATTTTAGATACGATTCCATTTTCGAATTCATATTTTATTAAAAAGCTGTGTCAACACGTTGACACGAACGCCTGATGCAAAGGTCGCGGCAAAACTGCCGCTCGGCTGAATGGAGCGCAGCCTCCGCGCCGTGAGTTAAATCATATTTGTGAACATTAAGAAAATGGAATTTCATACTAAATTTCGGAGTATCTACCTATTTATCTATATGTACATATTATTTTTCAAATGACTTTTTTTGACGGTATAAAAGATCTCCATTAAATTTTATTAAAATTATTATCGAATAAATGCTTTGATGATCAATTTTCGTTCTAAAGAAAATTAACTAAATAATTATAAATATTTCAAAAAATGTTTTCATTAAAATTTAAATTTAAAATTATTAAATAATAACATATATTCCGGAGTATTCGAAAGTGTCATGTTTAATATATTATTTTTTACTTCGTTTTTCTTGTCGTATTACTTTTTTATTAAAGTACGTCACGCCTGATACGCAAAATATTCTGTGGAAATATAAAATTCGTTTTTTTTTATTGTCATAATTTTTTATTCCATCGACTACAAGGCGACGACTAGTAATCAATACTAACCTAATAAAAAGAGAGCGAATTTCGTATGTGCGAAGTAAACTCCTGAACCACTGAAGCTATTTAAAAAATGTGACACCATTTGTAAGGTACATCATTCTAGATAGTTATAGGCTATATTTTATCTATATATACTTTAAAACAAATGCGAGCGAGAAAATGGATGCTGACAAGCAATAAAGTCTCAAGACACAAAGAATCAAAAACGGAGATATTGGTGTATTTGGATAATTTGTTACCAATTAAAACATTATTTTAAAAAATCATCTGAACTAAATAAGTACCAAAAAAAAAATCTTAATTTCGAATTTCAAGTGCGTCCTATATATTGCAATTTATACAATAATATATATGAAAAACTTATTGTTAGATAAAACTTTTTATAATAATTTACCTTTTATCAAAATAGAAAAGAAAAGATCTATATATACTTCTTCAAACAAATTTATTAGGAATAGGTTTGACATATTTAGACATTTTCTTAAAATGAAGTCAGTGTGGCTTGACATAGTATTGCTTATCGGCGTCTTAATATTATACATTCAAGACAAAATAATTATTGATTTTAAGATTAAAATACGTAAATTCGTATATTTGGATGACATGCTTATTTCAATAATTTTAATTTGAAAACTAAACCGCTCGACCGATTTTAATAAAACTTCCGTGGGACTAAATAAACAAAAAAAACGATTATTTCAATCCAGCCATTTTCGATTAAACGGGAAACATACATAAATGAAAAGTTTCTGACGAACTCCACCTTTATTTTTGAGTGAGGTAGCAAAATCTCCAGTTAATATTAAACAAATAAAAATATATATAAATATTTCTTCAGTTAATATTAATCAAATAAAAAACATTTAAATATATTAATAGAATCAATGCATAAAGTTCTGCCGTGTGAGAAGCTTGTGAATCGGTTCGCTAAATTAAATTCTTTCATTGAAAATTGAATTTTAAGATCAAATGTAATTACTATCACTTGAACGATTTCTCAATTAAACTTCGAAAAGATATTGAATATAAATAATAAATTAAGAATATTTCTTTTCTTTTATAAATTTATCTTTAGCAATCAAAAATGCCAGACGCGGCTCGAGTAACATTTTGTACTAAAATTTTAATTTCTGTGTATATTTTAAGTTTCTTAACTTCAATGAGGCTGTTTTCGTACTTACCGCCGCTAAATTCAAATTATTTCTTTACTAACATAAGCGAGGAGCAAAGTATTATTCTTTATATATATGTACGTATTTATGTGCTTGTGTGTTCATTGTAATTTGTTTTAACCTAAACAATTTCACCGATTTTGAAATGTAAGATGTTGCAGCTATATTACGTCAATAAAAAATCAACATGGCGGATGTAACCTATGAAAACTGCCGAATCGTTACCTCTTGTAGCCTAAATAGTCTGACAAATTTTGAAGTGGGTGTTATTGTTAGACAGTTGAGTTTTTAATTTTAAAAATAATTTAAGTATTAATGGACCAGGACTATTTTACTTTTTTATTACGAACTAGATGGTGTCCGCGACTTCGTCTGCGAAAAATTAAAATAAATAACATTTCTGAAAAAAAAGGTAGCTTAGGCTAATTACTCTTTATAACATCTGCGAGTGAAAGTCTCGTCAAAATCCGTTCAGTCGCTTAGAAATTAGCCGGATCAAACAGACGGACAGACAGACAGACAAAAATTTTTAAAATTGCTTTATTGATGTAAGTATATACTTTCATATTCATTTATTGAAATAATTTTTAGGTACAAACAGACACTTCAATTTTATTTATTTGTATAGATTACATCTTTATCTTAGCAGTCATTTAAAATACATTTCATTGATAATTAAGTTTCACTTTTAAGGGTGTTTGAATGGCTTAAGCATCCTATAATGGCAACGAACCGTTTAAAATATGTAAATCTAACCTAATATCATAAAGCCGAACATTGCTCACGAACCCCCAGTCCGCCTTCAACATTATTTTCGTTATTAACCGATTTCCAATAACGAGGAAGTTTTTAATTCTTTGGGGACTTTTAAAGGAATATACATAAAACAAAAACCCGATTACTTGAAAATAGCTTGATCAATTTGGTTATTTTTTTTTTATTTGAAAGAATATATACTTTCAGTTTGGTCTCGTACAATCTTTACCAAAATCGATTCAGTATTTTGATTTTTAAATTAAAATGACTGGAACATAAGTATGTCATCTAAACAAACGAAATTAGGTATTTTGCTTTTAAATTCGGTTCCATTTTTAAAAAAAACCCTTCCCACGACTATGAATGCATAGAATAATTATTTGAATACCGTTTTTTGAAAAATTATGGGTTCATTAAATGATAGATTTTATTCTCTTTGACCTTCTTTAAATTTTATTTCCGCCACAAAATGTAGCCCATGCCTTATTCAAGGTTCCAATCTATATCTATAGAATAATTCTTCCAAATTAATTCAGCGTTTTCAGCGTGAAAACGTAACAAACATACAATGTTACTTTTAAAAATTAACCTGCATATTATACAAGGTGGCAACTTGGTGTGTGTTGGACTTTTCATCAGCTTTACAAAATCGATATTCGAAAGTAAAAAAAAAATATTACTATTGTTTTAATTATTTTCATTAATGATGCCTATACTTTACGAGGCTTTAAGATCCAACGTTTCAATATATTTTTTAATCAGTCACGATTTTTACTCTTAAATATCGATTCTACAAACGCTGAAAAATGTCCAACACGTGCCCTGTATTATCTTGTCCGTAGGTCACTTTATGTTCGTGTTTATCATCGAATCGAAATGCTTAAAACGATCGATATTGATATATTTTTTTTGTGTTTCATTGAGTCATTAGATGATGTAGATTCACAATTACACCGATAGGTGGCGCTGACTATTGAATGAAACCGGGCGAGCCTGATAATATGCTATATATCTTATGATATTTATATAAATAATTATGTCAATAAAATAATATTATAAATAGGAAAATGTTGTTTGATTTAAACTTAACATATAATTGACACGAGAGCTTATCATTACTGAATTATTATAAAGTACCTACCTATTTACAGTGTATGTTATATTTTATGAGATAATTAATAACGTTAGTATAGCGGAGACTATTTCCCGGTCGTTCGCTTTCATTACAAACAACGATAAGTATATAAAGTAGTATTTATGGAGACATTATTATTAGATAATCAACGATGTATGTACATTTATTATATACATAACTAGCTGGTGTATTAATTAAGACTTTTTATGTGGAGATTTTAATTTAAAATTCTCAACTTTCATTACGATTTTAGAAACATTTTAATTTTAGGCGAACCTTGTTCTGATAATGAAATTTACAACCAAAAATAATTAGACGAAAATTAGTAGCCCTCCTGGAGAGATAAGCTACCCACCGATGGACGATTTTTATTTTATTTAGATAGATATCAACAATATTTCACTTATTAAATACCCATAAACTATATAAAAATTACACTATTGAATTTACATGAAACATATACTTTACTACATAAATGTTATACGAACACAAACACGCGAGTTCTTAATAACGAATAGTCAATAGGACTTTGCCTACCTGAGAAAGCGCATTCTGTCCAGTGGCATAAATAGAGCGATGTCTACGGTGCCCTCCAGTCTGGAGGGGCGCAGAAATGACCAGACCAGGAACATGTTTTAGATCATACCTACATGGTAGTGGCACAGGTATAAGCTAAAACACGGGACGGATCGACCGTTGTTGACACGATGTGCATGTCTACCAACCCTAATAGACTTGTCACACCAATGTCTTAAACAAATAAAAAAAGCATTGTGCGTGATTCAGACCCAGTTTTGTTATACTTTAACGATATTTTCCTCAATCCTAAATAAATATTGTATTATACAGGTTGAATTTTTTAACTGGGCATGATGGCCAAATCCGAAAGTAAAGGGATAAGGAGAAAATAACTGTTCCGAAAACCTTTTTTTAGGGGTGAATCGGTACTTGGCTAAAATACTAGTTATGACACTGAGTCCGTGCATGACTTAATAATAAAAGAATTATTACACAAATATTACCGCCATTACCGGTAATAAACGTGAGCTGTAACAAATAATACAATCAATACTAATATCCTAAGAGCATTCATAAAACAGTATCCTTTAAGTACTAACCGTAAACCGATACTGGATAGTATACCATTAGAAATCACTGCACGAACTTAACCTGTAAATGTTTTACTAGATAACATTAACTTGATCAAGTTCAAGTTATAGGTACTTAAGTTATATACTTTCATTGTGATTAAGTAAAACAATCTGTTTTAAGTGTATTAAATTTGGACGAGATAAAAAAAGATATTGATTTACGTTTTTCAAAGTTTCATATCCAAAGAAAATCAATGCTTTATTAAAATGCCTACGCCGCTTGTACATCGGTCCGACTTTCCTATCTCTAAATAGCTGTATTTTTCAATTAGATAGCTCGTTCACTGAAGAAAATATGGGAGCTATAACAAGCATCACAGCATAGACACTTGAATACCACTAAATAATGGAAACCATAAAAAACTATTAGTATTAGTAAAATCAAACAACGATAATTACCTACGAATAACATCATATGTTCCTGGTTTTAGACAAAATGCTAAAGTTACCTATGTATAAAGGTTAATATTTAATTTTTCTGTTAAAAACCAACATCTCGTAGAGGAAAACGTCGTGATCAAATATGGCGGAAGAAATCCTCAAACACAAACGCCATTTCCTTTTTCTTAACTATAATAAAAGTCTGCCCGATATCGGTACATTTACCCTGTTATTGTGTTTTACTTTTATAAATAGCGTATATTATTATTGAAAAGAAAATTTTCTGATTCTCGGTTGAATAATCCCGCAGCGATTTGGCGTGTAATTATTTGTTGACAATTCCAAAGTTTACTTTAAAGGAATATTTTTTGATTGAAAACAAATCTTCTATAAGTCCAACATTCAAAATAAGTAGATTTACGCAGATTACGAGCAAAATAATAAAGGGCAGTTCTACAAATTGCTCCGTCTCATTGCCTCCACTCGGCAGGCT
The DNA here is from genome assembly GCA_037950945.1 of Hypolimnas misippus. NCBI lineage: Eukaryota > Metazoa > Arthropoda > Insecta > Lepidoptera > Nymphalidae > Hypolimnas > Hypolimnas misippus. Next base: position 2,491,511 of record JBBEEQ010000006.1, on the reverse strand, counting down.
ATTGCCCCCACTGACAGGCTGACTCATTTTTCGTCCAGATCGGAATTGCAATTCAACGGGAAAATGCTACGAGCATTCTTGCCACCGTTCTACGCGGATGATTTATGTAGCAATTATTTTCAAATTTTGTTTTGAATGTGTTTTATACATCTTCGTAACGGTCACAGAAAAGATCTTAAGTGTCCGTCACTCTTATTGTTACTAAACACTAAATTAATAAAATTGAGCTTTTTTCAATCTTTATTTGCTTAATCATGTCTTTATTGTGTTTTTGGGTAACATTAGTTCTTATAAATTAATTTAAAAATATCTTTACATAGACATAGAGCTTAGTTGTAGACTGTAGTCTGACTAGACCGCGGCAGTCCCTCACTCTCACAAGGCTTGAAGCAGCACATAACTGCGTTTTGTACGCTGAGTGAGTGAGGCGGAAGTCTAACTCCTCTTCCATTCCTTTCCTTAGTTCCTAACTGAAAGTAGCTGCCAAACGAGTAGATGGGTCACCTGATGTTATGGGATTGCTGCTGCAAATGGAGTTTTGCAGCACCAGAATAGATACAAATTCGTCGTCAACTTAAAAAGGTATGAATATACATGGGCGTATATAGAGGGGAGTTAGGGGGTCCGGATCGTCCCTACCCATCACCCCTTAATATACTTACTTATATCTAGTAAGTTGGACGATGGCAATGGCATGATTGGCATTTACAACCATAGTATTTTACTGCGTGATGCCCGAATAAAAACTAGTAGATTTGTGTACATTTTGGACTTACCAAGCTCTCCCTTGAAGCCTTTTTTTGGACGAACTCTTACCATGTGAAGGCTATAGCTACGCCAGTGTAAATGAATGGAGTAGAATAGGAAGTAAGGTAAAGAATAAATAATTTCAACGTCATAAAATATAACAACGAACGATGGTAGCCGTCAAAAACGAAGTTAAAACAATCATTTTATTCTTTCAACTCTCACTACATCCGTTAGGTATATGAAATACTTTTTGTGTGATCCAACTATAAAAACCAAGAACAAAACGTTTAAACTCAGAACACGAACAATACAAAATACATTTTATACTAAACTAGGTGTCCCTAGCGGAACTTCGCTCCTATGAGTCGTAGCGTAATGCAATATAGCATTACTCAATTAATAAACTTCTTAGAACCAGTAGTTCCTGAGATTAGCGCGTTCAAAGAAACAAACAAACTCTTCAGCTTTATAATATTAATATAGATAAATTACGAAAATTTTCGTAAAATGATATGGTATATGAATATGAAAACGCAAGCAACAAAATTGAATTCTGATGAAGAATAATTACGAACGAATGGTGATCGAATGAAAGTCATTTATACTAATATTATAAATGAAAAAGTAACCGTCTATGTGTTTATTGCAATTTCAGGTCTAAACTGCTAAAACTTTTCCTCAAATTGTTCAAATCTAAAAATATAGCTTTATTTTTGTACTAGTGGCCCACATACCCGCCTGATCTCCCCAGGCGGGATGCCTAAATACATTCCCCAGCAACATATAAAAATTATATATAAATGTGTGTGTGTGTGTGTACATTATTATTTTAGCTCATGAAAGAAGAAAGGTACCGACGGCCCTTATATCTTAAAATTTCCATATTGTTTGTGTTTCTTGGTAAACTTTATATACTCGGCATTACTACCGGATATAGTTATAAACACGGGCGTATTCCAAGTGAACATCTCTCCAATTTAACAACACAGCCAAGATACTATATATATTTTACACTATCATTGCATAGCCACAAGGTGGACAGCTGAAAATCAGCAAAGGTTCATAATAATTCACAGTCTAAGCGATCTCCTTTTCGACAGTACCCAAGGCTTATATTTCTTTTATGTTAAAGTTTATATATGTTGTTTAATTTGATTATTATTATTTGTTTTTTTATTTCTGTAGTCTGTCTGTTTGTTAATAAAGTTTTCTTTATTTCTTTCGATATCACATATCAGTTCGCCTTCTTCATACACCTCCGTCCGCGAAATTTTCGTAAAACGGGGTATAAAGTTTTTGCATCACGTTTTTTATATATTATAATTATTATAAGACTAGTATTAGATTAAACTAGACCTTGTAAAAGAATATAGGTTACTTTTTCTCGAAAACAGAGGGTGAACATTTTTTCGCAAGAAAAGTTGCGGGTCCCGCTAGTTGACTATAACTACAATTAGTAGTGAATCAATCTACATATATATAACTCAAAGGTGATCTATTAACGCACAGCCCAAACCACTGCATGGATCGGCATACAAATTTGGCATGCATGTAGATGTTATGACGTAGGCATCCGCTAAGAAAGGATTTTGTTTAATTTTACCTCCAAGGGGATAAAATAGGGGATGAAAGTTTGTATAAAACTTTGTCAATTTTGAACCAATCGGGCTGAGATTCTGCATACATAAAGCTACTATGTAGGCATCACAGACATTGCAGACAAAGTCGCGAGCACCAGTTTAATTATAAAATAGTAACCGCTAAGTTAATATTCAACTAATTTTTCCCGCAGCTCCGCACTCAAGAGTTAGTCTAAAAGAAGAAGTGCAATAAAATTAAATATTTTAACATTATTAGGCTTCAATGCTATATTACATCACGCTATGACTAGTAGAAGCAAAGCAGTAACCATAAACGCAAGCGAAACTGCGAGGGGCAGTTAGTATATAATATTAATGTAGATAATTTTGAAATGTGTTTAATTACGACAAAATTAATTAAACTGCCAACATTGGACTAAAGACAGTTGGATAATGTTAAATTTTCAAACTTAAAGTTAAATTAGGGTTGACAACTTTAAGTTTTGGGAACGCAGAACATTCTTGTTTATAAACGGGAAATTCTATAATAGGGGCAATAAATACGGAACTGTTTTGTCGTCCAAAATGTAAAGTTTACGTCACAATATTATGTGAAAACAACTTTTTAAACACTATATAAATATTCAACAAAATTCCTAATTGGTCCTGTGTTTTTAAAGTGTCTTAAAACAAGAATTCCTTTATAATTTACCTTTTTAATTTAACTTTCCTTTCATTCACGTGTCGCAACAAAGATTTTTGGCACGTTAAATTAATAAATAATTTTTTTAAGAGTATTTTAGTAACAAATAATCAGTTTTTTTTTTTTTAATTATTGTTAAACAAACCATGGAATAACATACTCTTGTTTTTAATTTCATATTATTTTGCTATTGAATAATTTATACTTGGAGAGTAATAGCAAAGATAAAATTATAACACCCAGTTTTCGACTTCGCAAAGTAAATGTTTCCTTTCTGGAGCAAGGTATCCGTTTATATAATAAAATTCCGCAGAAAATTTTCATATTCCAATGAATAGATTTAAATCATAACTTAAAAATTCCCTTATAGCTAAAGCATATTATTATACAAGTATATGTTGACGATAATGATGCGTGGGCTTAGTATAGTTTGGTTTTCATTTAGGTTGTCAATAAAATTGTATTTCATAGATGTATATAAAATTTAAAAGAGTAACAATAGAGTTTCTTCCCGGTTTTTCTCGGTAGAATCTACATTTTTTTATACTTTTGTGTTGATGATTCAAAAGTGCTCGTATCCTACTTCAATAAAGTATATATTTTGATTTTTTTGGTAGTATAAAATTTATAAAAATTAAATGCAAGCCGACCAAGCTCGAGCAATAGAATTCTACACAGACGACAACGACAAATTGCTTGTGATTAGCGCAATTGTAAACAAAACACATCGTCGGGGATAGTGCAAAACCGCGTAACTGGCTTTTACAATAAGTTCCAACTTTGAATAAAGTATTAAATTATTATTGATAAAAAAAAGTAAGCTATAAATTATATAATCGATATTTGTAAAATTAATACTTACCATATATAAATTTTGTCGATGACACTACAAAAACAACACACTGCGTAATGGAATAAGGTCTTATTAATAATGTAATTTAATATTTGGTTCAAATTTAGACTTTATAGGAAAAACTAGATACGCGGTTTTGTAGTATCCCCGACGATATTTATTAGGTGACCTGTGATACTTAACACCGTTAGCTACGTGATAATTTATACTGTAATTTTCAACTGACTTCAAACATTAATGTTGTTGCAGTATTATGAGAAATATTTCACACAGACAAAAACACCTTTGAAAATTAAATATATTTAATTAATACATATTTGTACATAAATTATTTGAACACAAATATTGTTGCATATATTAAGTGAAAATTTTATAAAAATTGTATCTATTACGCTAAGGAGCACACTAGAAAACAAGAGGTTTAACAGCCCTGAATTATACGCATAAAACTTTAAGTGAGGATTTCAACCAGTTTCAATTACTTAAAATTTTACCGCATTAATGCATTTAACTTGAAGATAAAAAATGATTTCACTGTCTGCAAAATTTTAATACAAAAATTAACGACTGAAAGGTTACGTTCTGGCCAAAACGCATAACCACGATCTGACGTCACGCCGTGGCGCGTTACGATATCGCGTCAAGGTGCGTTTAAACAAAAACAACAAAGAGCTACTTAGTGCTTGAACAAAAGCATTCTTCCTTGATGTTTTACTGTAAACCTTCTTTCAGCGTTTGCACAATATATCAAGGATCAAGAATAAGAACCAATAACTAGAATTCTTGCACAATAGAAATTTAAATCAGCCGAACGAAAGCCGAATAAATCGCTAAAAGACTTAAACGTTCTAATCACCTGTTTTTACACGCTAGAATCGTTTACACCAGACGAGCGAGCTATCTTATAATATTACGTGGAATCTTTATGAATACTCACCGAACATACGTTTAATTAAACTAATAGTAGTTAAAAGAGCATTTGCTGATGTAAATCGGGCTTCATAAATGTACTATGTGCATCGTAAAAAATCTCTACGCGACATCATAACGTCTTTTTTAGGGTTCCGTACCTTAAAAGGAAAAACGGAACCCTTATAGGATCACTTTGTTGTCCGTCTGTCTGTCTGTCTGTCTGTCTGTCTGTCTGTCTGTCTGTCTGTCTGTCTGTCTGTCTGTCTGTCTGTCTGTCTGTCTGTCGGGATGTCAACCCTTTTTTCTCAGAAATGCATAGACGTATCATGTTGAAATTAATATCATATACTCCAGTCTACGATGACATGCGGCCGTGAAAATATTAAAGTTCTAAGTCAACGCAATCAAAAGATAATGGAAAATATGTCGTATATTTTGACCATTTCAGCGTTTTCGCAAGGGAATCAAAACCTATAGGGTACTTCCCATTGACCTAGCACGATGAAATTTGGCAAGAAGTAAGATCTTATGGTACAAATAAAGGAAAAAATCTGAAAACTGTAAATTTTTGTATGTATGTTTGTCTGTTTGTAAGTTTGTCTTTCAACCTTTTTCTCAGAAACGCGTGAAGGTAACAAATTTTTATCAACGTCAAGTACTCAGAGTGGTAATTACTAAGAGCTGTGAAAAAATCAAACTTCTAAGTTAACGCAATCAAAAGATACGGTCATTTATATCACATATTTTAAGTATAATAGCGTTTTTAACATTTTCGCAAGGGAATCAAAACCTATAGGGTACTTCCCATTGACCAAGCATTATGAAATTTGGCCAGGAGCAAGGTCCTTTAGTATACATAAAGGAAAAAATCCGAAAACTGTAAATTACTGTTCGTGTGTCTGTCAGTCTGTACGTCTGTCTTTCAACCTTTTTCTCAGGAACGCGTAAATGTATCAAGTTGTAAATTGATCAAGCGGAAAATATATTAATATTAGAATTAAAATTATACGTACTTGTAACAAATTAACATAGAAGTTGACCAAGGTCAAAAAAACAATTTTACAAACACTGAGAAGAAATTTGTGTCAATACGAAAACATTAAAAAGCAGCAAACCTTTATAAACAACGCAATGCAATCTATATATCGCAGCTAACAAAATGATAGCGCGATGCAGCGTACAGCTAATGCCATCTATAACAATATTATGACATTAACTGTGATATAATTCTGCTCGATTAATAAAAAATTTTAATTTAATTATTATTTAAACGCGCTAAAAATTATAAAATAAACTTTTCATTTAAAAGTTTTATCGTCGATTTATAACGTCATTACGTAATTAACATTCAATATAAGAGCTTCACGCGATTTGATTTAAGTACTCGTATTGACTTAGTACGAAAATTTTAAAATTAAATTCAAACAGTTATTTAATTTACTTATTTATCTACACATATAAGTTTTCTGGTAATTAGTAATATAATTAGTTATTTATAAATAAACAATTAGTTTTGTTCGAATTAAGGACTAATTATTTTCGTCTTGGCAACACTAATATATATTTCGATATTTTGATTGATAATGTTAATCTAAATATTTTACGAACGTAGTGCAGGGGTAGTGGAGTGTAGTAGAATATAAATAAAAATAAAACGAGAATAAAATATAATATAATTATGTTGTTAATGTCAAAGTCAACAAGTTAGTTCATTGAAATTGTCAAGAGATGGCGCTGGGTGTATCCTGAATCGCGCTATAACTTTTTTTTTTGAATGTATAAGGTGTATTAGTACTTAAAATAAAATTTTTGTGTTTCCATGGATTGCATCCATGATCGTGTTTTAAATTAAAGTGCTCCTAAGTAGTTTCAAAATAGTTTTTGGGACGTGATCCATATTTACATAATATTTGATTATATTTAAGCGACTTCTAAAAAGGAGTGTTTTCAATTCGACCTTGTATTTAATTTTTTTTATGTTTGCTCGCCGATTACGCCGCCATTTGGGTACCGATTTTCAAAATTTTTTTTTTGTTTGAAAAGGTATACTTCCAAGGTGGTCCCATTGTCTTCAGGTCAGGATCAGATGATGGGATCCTGGAGAAATTGAGGGAACTCCTCAAATATTATAGGCAAGCGTATACCGATTTAGGTATTTTTGATAGTAACTTATGTTGGAACTGATGATGAAGACTACAAATAGCGTAGATGGGTTAGTCTTATATAGATTTCTATAAGTTTGTACGGAACCCTCGGTGCGCGAGTCCTACTCGCACTTGACCAGTTATTTACTCTTTTGATTCGTCGTGATGGCGCGAATTTCATAGAAAGCATAAAAATACGTATATATCAAGTGGGGCATCGTTGGATAGGTATTTAAAAATCATTTTTACGTTGCTCAGATCGTTTTTCAATCAGAATTTCCGCACAGAATATATTTATAACGAGTTAAAGTTGGTTAGTAACGATTCTCAATTATAATTAGAACCGATATTGATACGGTACTATTGACTGCAGATGGTCTGGTTTTTGATTTATTAAATTAATTTATTTTGTTTGTTTGATTTAAATTTAAAAATACAGCGTTATGTTTTTACATAACCATAAATAAATAAACCATTTTGTATCAGTCTATTTAATTCTATTTAAAGTAACGACGGACGTCGGTTATAGCCCATTCAAACAATACTTCATTATGCTGTTACATTAGCGTAAATTAAGTGTCCTCCTACACAAAGAAATTAATATACACCATTTAAAAATAATTTTCCAACTTTTATTTTATTACGTACCAGCTTTTCCCGCGACTTTGTTGATTTATTATGGATGATTTTTCGGTTGACCGACGAAAAGTTTTTACCCGACTGCGAGACCTGAGTGAGGGTAATGTGTTTATCAGACTATGTATGTCTGTATGTATTTTGTTTTTATAAATGACACATCTTTATATAGGTTTCTCACGTAATTTCCAATCAGAATTACCGTTTAGAATCTCGATCGATTTTAAGTTGGTTAGTGATGATTCTCTATGGCGTTGATACGCAGACGGGTTTTTGATTTTTTCCATTAATTATTTGTTAAAAGGTTTACACTTAAGATATTGTAAGAACATTATTATTATAAAAGTAAATCACTCTAACACTCATGGTTTACATGTCAACGGAGCGAAACTCACGTGAAGATATCATGCTATTCGTCTTTGACATTATAGTGGGTGTTCTATAATCGTTGATTAGATTTCTGAGTTTCTTTATCATATATTTGCGCTCAATCGGCGTAAGGTTTATGGGCTGTCAAGTGACTGTATAGTCTGTGACATTCGTGACAGTGATACTCTCTGATATTACAATTGGGATCCGGTTTCCAGCCCTCGCTCGCTACGTGACTCCGATACGCGCACACTATAAATAACAACAGTTTCTGAAAATTATCGTGTTTACCAACAACAAAACAGTGGGTGCAAGCCAGACGGGGTATGAACCTATTACTACGTAATGCGTACCCTCGCTTCTTAAAAAGTAACACAGTAATGAAAACGAACTGTATTTTAAACATATTTCATTCGAATAAGAAGTAATATTTCGAATAAATAATATTAAAACCAAAAATGGACTATTATTTCGAATTTGATTAGAATTAATGTTGAATTAAACATTTCCAAAAGTCATATTATAGCAGGAAATTGCTATTACTTATTCTATTGTATTGCTTTAAAAATGTATAAAAAAATTCGAAATCGAATAAAACCAAGAACAATAGACCGACAGCTTTTATATCTATTCGACCAGAAATATATGAAACGGTCTTTTCATCGGTCGAGAAGCGAAACAAACAAAGTCACATGGGCGTTTACAATATCAGTTAAGTTTGACGACAAAGAGGCGTGGATTAGATACGCGTTGATTTTCCATCCGGATATCATAATTAAAATGTAATAAAAATACATTATGTATAAATGATTTTAAAAGAGTTACTATCGAGTTTCTTGCCGGTTCTTCTTCGTAGAGACTACATTCCGAACCGGTAGTAGTTTTATAAAAATCTAAAATAAAAATATGACATGTAACTTGACGATTCGAAAGTGCTTTAAAAGCTAATTTGAATAAAGTATATTTTGAGTTTGAGTTTAAAATTAAGTTATAAGGAGTATCTATCGAGTTTCTTGCCGGTTCTTCTCGGTAGAATCTACATTAGAAACCGGTGGTAGCTTTATTAATTTAAATATTTTTGTTTGTTTTGACGATTCAAAAGGGCTTGCAAAAGCCCACTTAAATAGAGTGTATTTTGATTTTGATTTTTATTAGGAGTAGAACTAATTACATCCCGGGATTTCACCTGTGAGATAAAATAACCAAATCTAAAACATATGTTACATTTCGTTGAGTCGTTACAACCTAATATAACAAACATACTTACACCTAGCCTTTATAAACAAACAAACAATTATGGTATACCATATTTTAAATTATTTATTTATTATTAACTAGCTGATGCTCGCGACTTCGCCGGTATGTGATGCCTTCGCCATAGTAACTTTATGCATGCAAAGTCTTAGCCTTAGTTTAAAACTGACAGTTTCATACAAACTTTCAACCCCTATTTTATCCCCTTGGGGCGTAGAATTAATGAAAATCCTTCTTCTTAACGGACGCTTACGTCATAACATCTACCTACATGCCAAATTTCAGACCGATCCGTCCAGTGGTTTGGGCTGTGCGTTGCTAGATCACTATGTCAGTCAGTCACCTTTTGAGCTATATTTATTTAGATAACAACAAAAAAAAACTTATAAATGAACACAAAATAATCAACATAAAGAAATAACGTTCACAAAAATGCTTAATAAAATAACTAAAAACAATTTATAATTAACTGTACAAAAGTAATTTCTGATTCGAAAGCTCCATCGGAACTCATACATTAACTGCTGAGTATAAACTTAACAGTGAAGCAGAAAATGAACCGTTAATCTGAGCTTTATAACTCTCACAAAGGTTAAATTAAAACCTTTAAACTACTTTAAAAAATCTTTAATTTTATGTATAAAATTTAAAAAAAAAAAAACCCGACACAAAAACCTTTAAAGAGAAAAGCGCTTATGATCTTGAAACGGCTAGACCGATTTTGGTACAACGTGTATAAGAGCTATCGCTAGAAAACCCTCTTTCGAATAAAAAAACCCCATCTAAATCGGTTAACCTGTTTAGAAGCTACGATGCCACAGACAAACACACAGACAATAACGGTCAAACTATAACACCACTCTTGGTCGGGAGTTAAAAACTAGCTGCCCTTTCAGTTTCACGCACGTTTATGGTTACCGCTCTTATCTGTCATATCGTGATGTAATATAGCCTATAAGCTTCCTCGCTAAACGGGCTATCCAAAGCAAAACGAATTTTTCAAATCGGATCTATAGCTTCAGAGATTACCCCACCACTTGCAAACATATTTTCTACATAATATTAGTATAAAATTTAATATTAAAATACATAGTTTACGAAACATGACCCGGCGCTGAGAAAATCGTCTTTTTAAAACTAATCTAATTTTAATAATGAATTTAAAAGGACTGACATAACATGGCTACATAATATTATAATAGAATAAGAAAATTATGTGCGATGAATCTAATGTCGTGTTGCTATTCCCTTCTGAATTCCTTAAAAATAGATTTGATATATTTGGATGCTGAACTGCAATAATGTGTCAACCCACAAAACGTCAAATTCAGAGATATTGATGTATTTGGTAATGCCTCATCTATTAAACATTAATTAATAATTGTTCAAGTCATCTAAACTAAATACTAACTAATATGGAACGCACCTGAATACAGTAGCAATTCAGGTGCGTTCCATATTTTGCAAATTTACAATAATTAATCTCATATATGGATGCTGATAAGCAATAATGTGTCAACCCACAAAAAGTCAAATTTGGAGATATTACTGTATTATGATACTGCGTCACTTGTATAACATTATTCAAACAAATATCAAGTCATATAAACTTTATAAGTACGAAAAAAAGTTACTTAATTTAATGTTTCGAATTTTAAGTGCGTTCCATTTTCTGCAATTTATACAATACTCTCAAATATTTGAAAACTTTTTATTAGATAACACATTAAATATATCAATCTGCTTTCAATTTATTACATATTTTATCAAAATAGAAAAGAAAATATGGATACATACTTCTTTAAACATATTTATTAAGAATAGGTTTGACATCTTTAGACTTCATTTTCTCAAAATAAAGTCCGTCTGGCTTGACACAGTATTGCTTATCAGCGTCTATATTATAAAAAAAAACTTTCTATTATACCAATCTGGTTTTAATTCATATTACCTTTCATCAAAATAGAAAAGGATAGATGGATACATATGTACTTCTTCAAAACAAATTGATTAAGAATAAGTTTGACATATTTAGACAACATTTTCTGAAAATGGAGTCCATGTGGCTTGACCTAGTATTGCTTAACAGCGTCCATTTAGGGTACTTACAATGTTCAATTCTTCTTATATGCAGTAACATATGTATTTATGTTCTTCTCATTCTATTTCTTTAAAGTAAAGTAATGTAACAGCCTGTAAATGTCCCACTGCTGGCCAAAGGCCTCGTCTTCTAATTAGGAAAAAATTTAGAGCTTAATCCACCACGCTGCTCCATTGTGGGTTGGCAGATATATAGGCGTCAGAATATCTCTAGGCAGGCAAATTTCTTCACGATGTTTTCCTTCACCGCCGAGCTCGGGATGAACTTAAATAGAAACTTTAAAAACCCTGGCTAGAACCTGAAACACAGCGGTGCTAGCCGGAGTTTGAACTCGCGATCATCGGTTGAAATCTACGTGTTCTAACCACCAAACCACCTCGGCTCATTTCATACATTTTGTGTTTTCTTAAACTGTATAAAAATATTTTCTGAACCTACATATTATATACGTAAATGTCACTGCCATCCACCTGAAAATCGTAACGGAACTTACTATAGTAAAATACGCAGGAAACACTGAGAAACGGGAAAATATCACATTTTCATTTAAAAATATACGTATTTCGTAATTGTCCATTTTATCTACGCCGATTGTGAACTGAATTTAATGACTTTCATTTAATAGACTGTGACTGAAGAGAATTATTTTAAAAAATAAACGCTTTATTAAAAAAGAACTTGCTGCCCGTGTTTTAGGCACCTTGCCTCACTGTGACATCGATAGTTACTAAGGTTTAATATAGTAATTTTTAATTGCTCTTTCTTTTTATTTTTAATAGTATTATTTGTTTTTGTTAATGTTAGTTATACTACCTTATAGCTTATTATTATTCTACATAATTAAATCCATTTACAAACAATAACATTTGTTATGTATACTTATTTAATATTATAAAGTTGAAAAGTTTGTTTGTTTGAACGCGCTAATCTCGGGAACTACTGGTTCGAATTGAAAAATTCTTTGTGTTAGATAGTTTATTTATTGAGGTAGGCTGTAGGCTACATTACATCACGCTACGACGAAAACGTAAGGGCAAGCTAGTTTATAATATTCACTAGCAGAGTCTCGCGGTTTAACTTAATTTGAGGCAAAATTATATTTACACAATGTTAACCTTCCCTACTTGAATCGGATTGTTCACTATTTCATTTGATTCAATTTTGTTTTCGTAGTTTTTATTTAATAATAGTGTATACAGTAGTATAGACAGCTAGTTAATAAAGATATGTGTATTAAAAATAATACCTTAAATTTTGGGCACTTTATAAAAATACCTTTAGACAAATGCCATAAAAAAAAGTTTTTTTTTTACTCTGTCATCATTTACTTTCAATAAAATGGTATTTATTTATACGCTATTGTGACCGAGTAATGAATATTCAACCCGAGCTCCGCTTACACGGTTTTCACGGTGAATAAACATCATAGATCACAAAAATATATTTAAATATTCCGCACAGCTGCAGAAACATGCAATTTATTAAAGTTTTTATATATATGAAAATAAATAAAATTGAAGTGTCTGTTTGTAATTTCAAATTAACAGCTTTAAATTAAATGCATATGCAAGTATATATGGTACTTTCATTAAAAACACATTTTCTTAAATTTGAGTCTGTCTATCTGCTTGTTTATTCCGGCTAATCTGAAACGGCTGGACCTATTTTGACGGGTCATGAGAAGTAACTTAAGCTACTTTTATTTTTAAATAGTAATCAAGATGAGATTTAATTAGGGAAGATAAACATTGTATAAATAAAATTTTTTCTCAAATTAACGCGGGTGAAACTGCGAGACATAGCTAGTGAATATTATAAACTAGTTATCCTCTCACTCTCGCTACTGCTTCGCTCTTATGAGTCGTAGCGTGATGAAATATAGCCTTCTTGCTTAAAAAAAAAACACCTTTTCCCAGCTGTGAGACATTTACAGACTATTTTATTGTACGGTACTGATAGATTTGTAATCTACCTATATCTACTTTAGGCCTTATCCCAAGAGAAAAAGGCTTAAAGTAAATATCTCATTTATTATGTAAATCATTGAATCATTCGAGATTGGCGTTAATGTTATAAAGTTTCACATCGTTACAGATGAACCAAACTTCCATAAACTAAGCACGCGACACGAGACGTTGATTTATTGCCGCATCAAATGCAACTGTTTAGATTTCATGATTTTATCGCTGTTACGCGAGAATTACACTTGTAAGTTTTACTCTCGTAAATAATATAAAGCGAGAATTACACTACCGTGGAAAAAAAATGTTTTGAAGTACAACTTCAATTAGAACTGAGGGTCCTTTTTGGGGACATTACACATTAATTTGCTAAAACTAATTATATATGTAGCTTTTGACCGTCGGTCCGTGTGTGTCCCTCTTTATGGGAAAAGACGACCACACCTAAACCGCTGTCTACCGTCGCGATATAATAATTGGACGCTGATAAGCAATACTGTGTCAAGCCACACGGACTTCATTTCAAGAAAATGCCGTCTAAACATGTCAAACCTATTCTTAACAAATATGTTTGAAGAAGTATTCTTCTATGTTAATAAAAGATATAATTAAAAGTAGATTGATATACTTAATATATTATCTGATAAAAAGTTTTTAAAATATTTTAGATTATTGTATAAATTGCAAAATATGGAGCACACTTCAAATTCGAAACATTCAATTAAGAAATTTTTTCAGTTTAAATTACTTAATTTTTTTTTGAATTATGGTAAATAGGTGATGCAGTACTAGAATACATCAATATCTGCGAATTGGACTTTTCGTGGGTTGACACATTATTGCTTATCAGCATTCAATTAGTTTTAGTTTCCGCGTCTCCTGCGAAGTCACGAATACGCTCTCGAAAAAATTAGTATGCCTCTGCGTAGGCCTGGTGTATGATTAAAATAAAGAATTGTGATGGGAACAGCTAAACAACTTGAAAATAAAAGTGATTGATTAATTAATAAGTATTTTTAATTTCTGAAGAAAAAATTGAGTAGCAGTCGATATAGTTATATATTTTGTTAAATTTTTGCCTTTTTTTTGTAATTTTAATTGTTTTAATAATAAAACAATTATTATTTTGTTTTTTTGTATTTTTTTTAAATATTTAAAAATGTTATGTCTTTGTCTCCTTAGTATTGTTCTTTTATTATTGTTGTTTATTTTTGTTGCTTTTTCTGTATATGTACACGAATAAAGCTATTCTATTCTACTAATAAGTTCTGCTCTCGAGCTTTCGTAAGGATTTGAATAAGTTGTTTAACATTGCTTTACACTATAAATAATTTACTTTCAGTGCCTTTATTTTTGACGGCTTCAGCTTTCGGAAGGTTACCAAATTAACTGTTACTCGGTTACACAGTTCTTTTATGCCAATCACTAAATTAAAAGTTATAAATGTAATTTCTTTGAAGACGTATAAATCCATATTTTCTTTTCTATTTTGTTGAAAGGTGTAATGAATTAAAAGCAGATTGATATATTTAACATGTTATCTAATAATAAGTTTTTCAAATATTTGAGATTATTGTATAAATTGCAAAATATGGAACGCACTGAAAACTCGAGACATAAAAAGAAAGACACTTTTCCCGTACTTATTTAGTTTCGACAGACGCGTTGGCGCAATGGTCACTGCAATTGACTAAAGCGCTAACGGTCGCGGGTTCGATCCCCGCTCACGGCAAACGTGTGTATTGGCCATACAGATGTTTGTCGTGGTCTGGGTGTTTGTGTTAGTGTTGTGAGTGTTTCCGGACCCCCGACACAAGGTCACGCGATCTTAATGGGGGCCGTTGAGTGTGATGCGTTATTTATTAAAAGCACCTCGTATACAACCTCGTCAGAAGGCTACTTCTCGAATCTTCCATAATGTAACTAAGATAACTTAAAATTATTTTTAATGTTGTTAAATAGGTAACACACTATCAAAATTGTACATCAATATTTCCGAATTTGACTTTTTGTGGGTTGACACATTATTGCTTATCAGCATCCAATTAAAATGACAAAAATTCAAATAATAGATTTCAAAATAGAAAGTTGAAATCCCTTTCAATAAATCGGAGAATAATATATTTGTCGAACTCACTAGTGAACGGTTCAGGACCGATAGTTTGCACTTGATATGCTAAAACCTTCGACACTAAAGGCTTATTGTGTTCTGAAACTAAGAACTAAATTCAAATTCGAATTTAAAATATATTTATTTGAGTAGACTTTTAATGCACTTTGTAGATCAAAAAGAATATGTTCTGAATTCGTATGTTTTTTTTTAGGTTTGTTACCTCAGAACTCCATCATTTATTAACGGATTTACAAATTTATTTATCTAAATTTTATGATACTAGCTATGCCCAGCGGGTTTGCTCGCGTTGATTTGAAATAAAATTATATTTATATAATTTCTAACTTCCATATTTGAATCGGATATTTTTCAATATTTGTTTAGTTTTAATTTTGTTTTCGAACATTTATTTTTATTTTTTAATTAGAATAAATAAAATTTAAAAATAAAAGTAGCTTAAATTATTCTTTACAACATCTGTGAGTGAAAGTTCTATCAAAATCAGTCCAGACGTTTCAGTGATCAGCCAGAACAGTGAAACCAAAATACGGAATCGATTTTGATGAAAATTCTATAGGACTAATCGTAAAATATACCATTTCTAATAAAAAAAGGATTAACCAAATCTGTCCAGACGTTTTCGAGTAATCGATGAAGATCCACTTAAAAATAATCTCTTTGTGGAAGTAAATTAAAAATATTGTGAAACGAAGAACACAAACACTCCCATAAAGCCTTCGAAACAAAGGTACTGTTTTATCGCGCGCAGTTTCCAAACTTAAGACTTGCTCGAATAGTAACTTAAGAATTTAGGTATGAAATAAAGCAGAGTTTAAGAAGTATAATATACTTTATTATTATTACGCCATCTAAGCGTACAGTCGGCGGAAACTTTGTTTTATATTATCTAACAAAGATAGTGTATATGAGAATGTTATTTTGTATCTATAACTAGCGAACCGACCCAGCTTCGCGCGGGTGCAGTATAGTTAAGACATCACATTAAAAATCTTTGAAAAACTTGACTTTTTTCTAGTATGCGTGTATTATATATATAAACCTTCTTGAATCACCCTGCTTATTAATTAAAACCGCAATAAATCCGTTGCATCGTTTTAATATATGTAAAGAATTTATTGTATCTAAATGAGATAGTAATTTTGTCTGTCTGTTACTTATATTTTTACGTTAAATCTACTAAATTGAATTTAAGATAAATTGGTTCTAAGCCGTACTCCGTGGGTATCAGCTGCTTTTTTCTTCTGACAAACAAACAGACTGACTGACAAACAAATCTTACATTTTATAAAAATCATTTCCAAATTTTTTTGACTGACATTTATGATATTTTCCTTTTATTTTAGAAAAAGAATTGTTCGAAAACGTAATGCGTCATTAGTGTATTGTAACGTAAACAGTTACATTACCGACAATCATATCTAACAGGTCTTATCACGATAACTAATAGTAGTAATACCTTTTTATTGCCCGACGTTTCGACGAAGTTACATTCGTCGTGGTCACGAGCTGACTGAGTCAGGTATTACCATTAGTTATCGCGATAAGACCCGTTATATTAAATATGAATAATATAATCGCGATTAAAATACATAATTACCGACATTGTTACATTCTGAAAGCTTTAAGCATGAGCCGAGTAGTGTGTAGAAATAGTATGTATCGTGACTCAACTAGAAACTAACCCTAAGGCTTTTGTTTCCATTTTAGCTGAGTGGTACTCCTTTTCCCGTGTCGCATTCGTAGTATTAAATTTCATTTCTTGTTTTTTTATATATATGGAGATACTAAACTTTCATGCTTTTTGTAGACTGATATAATAAGTTTTTTTCTTCAAGCCTTGTCTAATATTAAGTGTGAATACTAAATATGGACGCTGATAAGCAATAATGTGTCAACATAAATTCTTTTTAAAAAATCTCTGATCTCATATTTAAATGAATCTGAAATATGCTAACTAGTAGATACAATATAATAGATACAATATAATACAAATCAAAAATCAAAATAAAAAAAAAATTATTCTCAGTAGGCTCTTACGAGCACTTTTGAATCGTCATACATGAAATTACATAAATAATGAAGCTACCACCGGTTCGGAACGCAGATTCTACTGAGAAGAGCCGACAAAAAACTCGATAGTTACTCTTTTAAAATATTTTAAATACAACACAGTTTATGATTACAAATTGATTATTTATCTGTACGAAATTCAGCATATACTAAGCCCACGCATCTTTATCGTCAACGTAATCTTGTATAGAGTATTATGCTTTAGCTATTAGAGATTTTTTAAGATATGATTTAAATCTATTCATCAAAAACTGCAAACATTTCTGGGGGTTTTATTATAAAAACGAATACCTTGCCCCAGAAAGGAAACATTTACTTTGTGAAGTCGAAAACAAGGTGTTGTAAGTTTATCTTCCTTTCTCGTGTTAATATTATGTTTATATCTATTTCTTTCGAGGGAATGAATATTATTGTGTTTAATAATATATTTGGTTCACGATTCAGCTGCACCCCGCAATTTCACCCGTACAAAACCTATTCACGATATAAATCATTTCCTCACCTCATTCCAATGAAATCCGTTACAGCTTGAAAAAGGAAAAAACATATAAAAACGAAATTGCAAGAAGGCAGTTGTTTTTTAAATTTATGTAATACTGATTGATCCGCGCAAGCATTTGCATCGTTAGTTATTAATAGCGTTACAAATTTTAATGGTATTTTTAATGATAACCATGATTATATAATAAGTACATTAATATTGTTATTAGTTTAATTCTTAATTTTTAACTTAATTTAAACCTAGCTTTTATTTTGTTTGGTTTTATCTTAGTTTTTTTACTGTTTAGTCGATATTTTAATAGCATATTGTAATCGCACACAAACAAATGCCAATAATATTGTATACACCTGTAAAGGCAAATCATACTGGATTGTATATTTTTAGTGCATTATAATATTGTGTTAGTTATTATGATAAGTCGATGGTGTATCTTAAAATAAAAATAAAAATTATGAGATATTTAATTGATTTTCGTTATTACAACTATCAAATATTAATTGTTTGCTGATAAGCAATAATGTGTCAACCTATAAAAAGTCAAATTTACTGATATTTATGTATTCTTATAATGAGTCACGTATTAAACGTTATTCAAAAATTTTTCAAATAATTTAAAGTAAATAAATACGAAAATAATATAATAATAAAAGTTTTCTTAATTTAATATTTCGAATATTGAAGTGTCTTCAATATTCTGCAATATGCAAAAATATATTACATTTGAAAAACTTATAGAACATAAAACTCTATATGTGGTGGTAGCTTAAAAAAATCTATAACCAATGGACCTGTAGCTTGACGATTCAAAAGTGCTGTAAATAGCCTATTTGAATAAAGTATATTTTGAATTTGAATTTACTATACTAACCTGCTTTTAATTCATTATAATTTTCATCAAAATAGAAAAGAAATATATATTATACTTTTTGAAAGAGGTTTAATAAGAATAGGTTCGACATCTTAAGACGCCATTATCTCAAAATGCAGCACGTTTGGCTTGACACAGCCTTGCTTATCACCGTCCAATTTTGACGTTGTATTAAAAAATAAAATAAAATATTTGAGAAATAATATACATAAATGTGTGGGTTTTTAACACGAGGTAATAAAATAATTAAGTCACAACAACACACACTTAGAAACTTTCGCATTTAAAACTTTACTCTGATTTTTGTCTCGGGATAAGTTACAGCTCCCGCGTGACACTTAAAAGCTTCTTCATCAACGCGAGAGGAGTCGCAAGAAAAGTAATTTATATAATACTTTCTATCTTTCTAATTTATATGTACTAATTACTTTAATACGTATATATAGTCTATATTTCTTTACTGGTCTTATTTGGTAGCTACGATAATCACGAATTTTCGAACATTATTTTTACTTATTATTTTTCATGATAAAAATATATTCAGTTCAATCATTCGATCAATAATTTCTCAACTCTAACTCATATGTGGACGCTGATAAGCAATACTGTGTCAAGCCACACTTCATTTTGAGAAAATGGCGTCTAAAAATGTCAAACCTATTCTTAATTGTTTTAATAAGTATTTGTCCATATTTTATTTCCTTTTTTGATAAAAAGTATAATGAATTAAAAGCAGGTTGATATATTTAATATATTATCTAATAAAAAGTCTTTTAAATATATGGGATAATTGTATAAATTACAAAATAAGGAACTACCTTGAAATTCCAAACAATTAATTAACTTTTTTCCTAATTATTTAGTTTATAGGACTTTATTTTTTATTTAATAATATTAAATAGGTGATGCAGTATCTAAATATATCAAATTATCCGAATTTCACTTTTTCCGGGTTGACACATTATTGCTTATCAGCATCCACGTGCGGTTAGAAATACGGCATATTTGTTTGAAAAATAAGTCATGTAGAGAAATATAGACTATAGATGTACTTATTTCATCAGTCACCAGTTTTACATTGATATGCAAACAGTATACATATGTACATACACATATCTTGGCATTTAAAATTTAAATACATTATTTATGACAATATTTATTTTATTTTTAAATCCGATCTTGCAAACAACCATATTCCTCGTCCTTAGTCCCTACTGATCTACATTTATTTCCAAAATTAAAAGAGTAGCATATATTCGTGTCACTACATTTCGCGATAATATTATGTCGCGGTCATATCTGCCAGATACATCTCCGCATAACCCCTCCCCACCGCTCCCTCTTACCGGGAATCGAATCTTTCGAAAATTGTCCCTGCGCAAAGCAAAAATTATACACAAAACCGAAAAATAACATTCACATATTATTAAGACATTATATATGTTAGATAACGAAAATAAACCGGTTGCACTAGTCAAAACTGAAGTTTTAAAGTTAAGGGTTTAAAGTACGAGAACAGTCAGTACGAGAGAAGTGGCCGGCGCGCGCGCACGTCTCTTATTATCAAAATGACGTGTGTGAAATTATTATTGTGTATTTCATTGGCGGTGCTGGTGGCCGGCCAGGGCCCGAACCCAGTCGTTAGAGTCGCTCATGGCGTTTTGCAAGGTACATGGAAAGTGTCCACGAATGGACGAAATTATGCCAGCTTCTATGGTGTACCATACGCTCGTCCACCTGTCGGCAAATACAGGTTTAGGGTATGTTAATTCCGTTTTATTTATAATAATAATTACTGATTTTATATGTGTAAACATACATGATAAAATCATTTTCTTGACGTTCAAAAAGAGCTGTAAGTTCCTATTTTGGTTTTGATTTTGATACATATTTTGATAAACATTAACATGGTAACTTTACGTTAATTTAAATATTCTTTCAAAAGTTGAAATCTACTTTAATAAAGTATATTTTGGTTTCAATTAATTGTTAATATTATTTTCTTTATTATATTCAAGCTGCATTTCAAACTTAAATGCCATATAAAAATGCTTCAGAAAGGTCAGAGAAGCAAAAATTCCTAACATCTAAAATATTAATATTTTATTTCAATTTAATAAAAAAACTTATAAATTATACATTATTATTCCATCTTCGAATTAATGATCTATTAAATTAATTACACGCAGTAGAAACATTTTTTTTAATGGACATATGTATGTATCTATTAAAATGTTATAACATAAAAATTAACACTAACATTAAAAGTTAAACTACATCACTTTTCCGGTTTCGGGCTGCCATTATTTAAGAACATTTTTAAGATAATATAAAGGATCAAAAACCATTTTAATTTATTACTTTATTTAATAAAATGACTAAGGGTAGTAGGGTAACTTTTAAAATAATTAAAAAGAGTTTATATAGACGGTATATTTAAAGTGTTTTTGTGGAATTTGAAGGAATTGTTGTTATCTCGTTTCTTTTCTTGAAATAAAAAAAAATATCTCGATAAACGAGCAGGCGGGAAACCTGAAGTTAAGTGACATCGCTAGACATTTACAGCACCAGAGGAGCCACAGGAATAATGGATGAAGTGAGGATATGAATGGGGAAGGCTTTCGACTTCCTTTTATTCATTCTATGAAACACATCTATATTAGCTATGTACGTCACGCCGATCTTTTATGAGAGTGAGGTACAGCCCCGGTCGAGTCAATCCTTATACGAGCTATAGTCCGCTGCTTTACACCGTAATTTAATAATTGCATAATAATTTTAAACTGTAATTAATTAAAGATGACATTATTTTTGATATATGTTTTTAATTTTTGTCATTATAGAAAAACATGACCTTCAAAATGGCGTATGAAACATTATTATAATGCAGTATTAAGGGAGGTGTTTCTTACTGACAAAAAATACTGTTAAGAAATAATATTTTTGTTTAATAAATAAAAAGTATTGAAGTAGCCATTATATTAAAACTACCAAAATACAAAGACCTACTTTTATGGTAGATAAAAATGTTGTGTTTGTTGTTTTGATATAAATTATCTAAATGTGATATTTTTTTTATCTTTGCACATTGGGTAATCATAGAGCGTAGTTGGTTACGCTGTTAAAAACATATACTGCCTTACTACAAAAGATTTAAACAGACGTTAAACGCGCGTCTAAGACAGTTTTGAGTTAAACATGCTTTAGACATAGATTAATATACGTTTAAGTGAGTTTAATAGATGTTTAAAACCTATTTTTGCTTTCAAATTTAACGTATAACATTTTATCAATAAGTTTTTTAATGAGTTTATTCGCTGTTAAGCAATTTAGATAATATTTTAAGCAACGTTTAAATGTTGAACACTGTTTAGCTAGACACGTGTTCAACTAGGTTTTAATGCGTCTTTTGTAGTATGACAGATTAAGTTTAAATCAATTTTTTGTCTAAACTAGCTGTACCCGCTTTTCAGCCGATAATAATTTTAATTTGATAACTATATAATATTTACCTTCCCTGCTTGAATCGGATATTGTTCACTTTTTCATTGGCTTCAATTATGTTTTCGAGTATTTTTTTTTTAAATTATTAATTAAAATAAATAGTAAAATGTAAATTAAAGTAACCTAAGTCACTTCTTATTATATACATTAGCTATCTGTGAGTGAAAGTCCCGTCAAAATCGATTCAGCCGTTTCAGAGTTTAGCCGTTTTGTTGAAGATAATTATCCTTTTTTGTTCTTCAAAATGTAATTGACTTCCATCGAATCATCGATTCTTGTCTTTACATAATTATAGTCTTTATAACAATTTAAACATTATTCATGAGATTCTACATTTCCATTGAATCTTGAAAAATTTGTATGGGACTACTATATAAGAATAGCATAATTATGCCACAGTAGGAAAATAACATAGCGAAACAAAAAAAATTGATCCCTTCTTTTTTAAAATTAGAAAATAGGAAAAATACTAACACGTCAAAGAAAATTAAGGCGTTTTATTTACAATTCAAATCATGAAGGCGGCCGACTTTCTGAAAATCGAATGTCCCATATTGTGGAACATACTTCGCATACAGAAACCCCCAGGGTTTGAATGCGTAGTAATTTCGTATGTAATGTACAGACTTCACATAAAAAAACACAGAAACACAAATATTTAGAGGCTGACAAGCAGTACTATGTCAAGCCACACGGACTCAATTTTGAGAAAATGGCGTCTAAAGATGTCAAACCGATTCTTTGTTAATGTGTTTAAAGAAGTATATAATCCATATTTTATTTTCTATTTTGATAAAAGGAATATAATATATTAAGAGCAGATTACCATAATAATAAGTGTTACAAATAGATGAGATTATTGTATTTTATATTGTAAACACACACTTCAATATTCGATACTTTCAATTAAGGAACTTTTTTAGTATTTATTTATTTTAGATGACTTGAATTTTTATTTAATAAAGGTTAATACGTGACGCATTATCAGGACACAACAATATCTCCGAAATCGACTTTTTTGTGGGTTGACACATTATTGCTAATCATCATTCATATATCATATACATATAGTCACACTCATAACGGGTATAGATGCTGCGTGTATATGTGGAGTCTTTCTGCCTGTGTGTGTAAGTGTAGTCTTTCTGCCTGTGTGTGTATGTGTATGTGTAGTAAAATATTGTTTAGTACAGTATTGATTGCGGGACATGAGGGTTACGTCTATCGTTTTACACAACTGTACATATAGGTAGTGGTAACTGTACATATAGGCAGTGAAGGAAAACATCGTGAAGAAACCTGCATGTGTCGGAAGAAATTCTGACACATGTATATCCGCCAACCCGCAGTGGAGCAGCGTGATGGATTAAGCTCTAAAAAAAACCTTCTCCTTAATAGGAGAGGAGGCCTTTGCTTAGCAGTGGGATATTTACAGGCTGTTACTACATATAGGTACAGGATGAATATTTCAACTAGGCGAGGATGGCCAAATTTGAATATACAGAATCTGAATCAGGGCCAATTAAAAGTTCCCACTGAATATTATTTTGCAAGAGTTTTTTATCGATATAAATTGTCTTTCGTATTAATGCAATTTTGTTAGGTACACCATTTTAAAGATTATTTTACGCTCAAATGAAAATATTTAGTAAAATTTTCAAAATTAATATTTTAATAACAAAATTACAGTTTAAAATTATTACGTGACTAATTACTAATAATGCGACGGATTTGCACGAATAATTTAGTTTTACTAATTATTGCGAAGCGGGATTACATCTAGCATTACGGGACATTATTAAATGGACGCTGATAAGCGATACTATGTCAAGTCACACAACATATTTTATGAGAAAATTGCGTCTAAAGATGTCAAACCTATTCTTAAAATTTTTTTAAAGACGTATATATCGATACTTTCTGTTCTATTTTGAAAAACAAAACTTTTTAAACAAAATTTTATCTAATAATAAGTTTTTGAGATATATTAGATTATTGCATATAAAAAGAAACACACCTCAATATTGGAAACATTAAATTGAGACATTTTTTCCATGCTTATTTAGTTATAGAAGACTTGAATTTTTTTGGACAAGGTTAATTATATGACGCCTTATCAGATACATGAATATCTCCGAATGTGACTATTTGGGGGTTGACACATTATTTCTTATCAGCATCCATTAATAACAATCTATGATAGTAGGAAAGTTTAATTATAATAATTTTTCTACCGATTTGTAGTAAGATAACAAAATGTTATTGAAAATAACAATGAATATTTATATTAATACTAGCGGCCCGCCCCGGCTTCGCACGGGTACATACACACACACACACACACACACACACGCACACACACATACACCCTCCTTTTTTGCGTCGGGTTAAAAAAAAGTAAAATTATAAAGGAAGTTTGAATTTTTTTTTATTATTTTTTTTATTAATGTATTATTTTTTTTAATGTACTCGCGGCACTTTATTACATTGACTCCCCCCCGTATCCCTGTGACGCTTTCATGGAGCCTACATCGCATGCTGGCTAGCTGAGCGTGGTGAGCGGCAACCACGCGACTTTATTCTAAAACTTGCATTTTTAAACTCGTGATATCTTCCGAATGAAATGTCCGAATTGAATAATTCAAAAAGTTATAAAAAGGTATTGAACTCGTCCTGAATATAAAGTAATTTATTTATTTTGATAATGATTAATACCAAGATACAAATAAAGAGCCTTTTCAAGCGGCGGCATATGAATTAAAATTTTAGAACAAAAAACCGCTTACTGTGACATAACTATAATATTTAGACATATGCTGTCGCGACACTTTTTGTAGATAATGATGAGTTCTGCAATGTCGTAGTAAATGGTTTTGTTCTATCATCAATAGTTTTCGCAGCGCACGCGACGTAAGGAATTTTAGGTCATTTTTTTACACCTTGGGTTATGTTATTAGAGTTTTAGTAAGGATCCCTAATTTTTTTTTAATATAATATAGCCTATGTTACTCGGGGATAATGTAGCTTTCCAAAGGTGAAAAAATTTTTGAAATCGGTCCAATAGTTTCGGAGCCTATTCATTACAAACAAACAAATCTTTCCTCTTTATAATATTAGTATAGATATATCTTCCCTATTTCAATCAAATATTGTTCACAATTTCATTGGTTTCAATTTTGTTCCTTATTACATTAGCTTTCTGCCAGTGAAAGTTTCGTCAAAATCGGTCCAGCTGTTTCAAATATTAGCCGAAAAAAATTGAGTGACAGAAAGACAGACAAAAATTTTAAGATTGGTAATTTTGTTGTAAATACCGTGTATACTTTTATATGCATTTTTTATAATTACAAACAGACACATCAATTTTATTTATTTTTATACCTTCCCTTCTTAAATCGGAAATTGTTCACTATTTTATTGGTTTCTACAATATTTTGTTATCGCGTAATTCTCTTTTTTACTTATTCATTAAAATAAATATATTAAAACAAAATTAGCTAAAGTTAATCCTTACAATATTAGCTATAGGGGCTGTGGGACTGTGACATCCCCTAATTGCTTGTGAAAGTCCCATCAAATTTCATTCAGCTGTTTCAGAGATTAGTCGTAAGAAACAGACTGACAGACAAAAAATTAAAAAAATGATTTTTTGATGTAAGTACTGTATATACTTTCATGCATTTAGTAAAAAGCATACTGTTCGACGTAAGCCCTTAAATTAACATAACTTTTTTTATGAATCGATTGAAATGAAATAAACACCAAATGTTAGTGAACCTTACTGCAATATAATCATGAAAACCGCATCTAAATCGGATAAGCCGTTTCTGAGATTAGCGTGCACAAACGCACAGATAAACAGACAAACAGATAAGAATTCTAAAAATCATTGTTTTGGGTTCTATTGCGTTAGTAAAGACCCCCAAGAAGATTTTTTTTCATATATCTTCCATGTACAGACAGCGACCCGTTAGAATTTTATTATTAGTATAGATTGATATTTTCCTCGCAAGAGAGCTCCGACAAACGCGTGAGATCGCTGCAAATCATGATGTGCTATAGGGCGAAGCGCGCCGCCCGACCCCGGCCGGCCGCGGGTCGGTACCGCCGCGGCGCCGCAATAACTACGTCCCTGAATTTTAAATTTGTAATATCTTCGGAAATATTCACTTAAATTACATGCTGTAAAAAGCATATTGATCTATAATAAATGCACAATTTATTTAAGGTACTTAATTGAATAAGGATTAATGCTGTATTGTTTAAAATCACTTCGTAAATAACCATTTTTCAGTAAAGGATAAAAAATGGTTATGGTGGGTTATCCCTAAGAGATAGACATATACCACCGCGGACTTTTTTGTTGAACTTTTTAAGGTGGACAATACTGTAGTACATTATTTTGGTCTATCTTGTAGGGTTCAGCCAGCGTTTGCAATATAAGCGTAAAAAAACGTGCTTATTTACGACATCACTTTAGAAACCTCTAAATTTATCAGCGTTTCTCTACTATATTATGCATGTATTATACATATAAACCTTCCTTAAGAATCGCTCTATCTATTAAAAAAAATCGCATCAAAATCCGTTGCGTAGTTTTAAAGATCTAAGCATACATAGGGACAGACAGACGGCGGATAGCGACTTTGTTTTATACTATGTAGTGATAAGGAACGGTATATACTTATATCAATATGCCCACTTTGACCGATAACATAAGAGATATAATAATAAACATTATAATTATTATTTCCGAGCTGCCCGCGCGACTTTGCACATCCGTACTTATTATAACTTACTTACTTTTCAAGAAAAAGACTTTAATTCAAATTTATACTTTACCGTTCGTTTTTACAAACGTTTTCTTTCATAAAAACTTTGCATATTTAATACCTTGCAACTTCGTCGAAACGTCGGGCAATAAAAAAGGTATTACTACCATTAGTTATCGCGATAAGCCTCGTTATATTAAATATAAATAATATAAATCGCGAAAGCTTAAAGTATATAAATACAAACATTGCTTTGACAATTGACAGATCCATCAAAAAGTAATTAACCGCATAGGATCAGTCGTTTTCAAGTAATGCTTATCAAAATACATTCAAGAATTTTTATTTATTGTATAGCTTGTAAAAAAAGAATAACAGCCTGTAGACTTCCCACTGCTGGGCAAAAGAATCCTCTCCTATTAGGGAGAAGGTTAATTCACCACGCTAGTCGAATTGGCGAACATGCTTATGTCAAGATGTCTCCCGGTATATGCAGATTTCCTCACAATGTTTTCCTTCACACCCAATCGCGTGCACAGAGTTTTTAGACAGGGTAGTCAGAATATTTTGAAAGCATACTTACCAAAAATATTCACTACATTTTATGTAGGTAATTGCAAAATTAATAATATTAACAGCAAAAATGGTCGTTAGTTGTGCATGTACGGAACTATACAGAATTTTTTAGACTTTTTAATTATTTGTAAATTAAATCAACACGCCTATATTTCAGTAAGAATAATATGAATCATAATGTTTTCGACTGACTTTACCTTTAGTTCATATTAATTGCAAATCAATCACTCGGCCTCGATCACTTTTATCATTACTGAAAGATAGTTATAAAACTCAACACTTTTTGTTTTCTGTACCCACACAACACCTGAAAATCTTTCACAGATCACAAATCCTATTTTTCACACTATTTTCATAGTTAAAATGTTAAATGCTTTAGACCGCATAATGAATTCAAACAATAATAATGGCGACTTCTAAAAACTCGCGTCCAAAGAAAAAAAATATGCGATCAAAATTAATAGTCCTTTACTTATGCGGTAATCAGATAAAATATAAAACTTTTCAAAATAGTCGCATTACCTTCTTCGGCAATTTTCCTAATTCATCGTCTAATAACCTAAAAAAGACAGTCCCTTTTTTCTCTTGATGTGCGTAATATTATCGTTGTCTGCCAAATATTCATAAGAACGGACACATAAATATATTCGTATTACTACGAGTCTGTCATGCTGCAAATATTCACGCAATAAGACATAATTAGTTTGTGCCTGTACCGCTAGTTGCGTGAGTGTGCAGCACAAGAAATACGAACACAGGAATTATCGATGATACATCATGGTACCACCGTAAATTAATAGATGGCGTTAGTGGTATAATATAAGACATCAATATAAAATATTAAAATAAAATGCTGTTTTATTTGTGTATGATTTAAATAAATAAATAAGATATTTCATTATCTACATTATCTGAGTCACTTGGGGTAGGCAGTGTCTTTATGAACCGCACGCCACTGTTCACACCATCTATCAAATGAACACGAGGTGGCCTAGTGTGTACGGTGTGACGGTGTATCCTTAATTGGCGATTACTTTGAACTGGTGAGCTATGGTTTTATGATGTGGTTTATGTTTTATTAAGCATTTTCCACACATCGACCAGATAACGGAATACATTAAATTATTTATTTATTAGAATGCCAACAAACTATACTCAAAATCATGCTGTAAATAATATAAAAATAAAATATATTTTTGTTAAATTAATTAATTAACAAAGATAAGTAAATTACTTTTATTTATTTATTTAGGTTTGCTTGCAGTTGCTACATTTTATTTACAATTCAATTGAATTTAAACCTTAATGTACAACTATTTTAAAGCAAACACGACATGCATAATTATTGTTACATCCTGTTACAAATATTCATTAGATAAATTTAAAATGATAACGTTTGGCGTCTAATCAGAATTACTTAGATGTAGATTCGTTTAATAACTTACTGCCTTACTACAAAAGATTTAAACAGACGTTAAACGCGTGTTTATAAAAATATGTACTACAAATCCGCGTCTAAGTTACAGTTTTGAGTTAATCGTGCTTTAGATATAGATTAATATGCGTTTAAAAGGCGTCTAAAACATATTTTAGCTGTCAAATGTAACGTCAAACATTTTATTAATAAGTTTTTTTTTATGATTTTACTTGCTGTTAAGCAATTTAAATAACATTTTAAACAATGTTTAATTTTTAAACACTGTTTAGCTAGACACGCGTTGAACATGGTTCTAATGCGTCTTTTGTAGTATGGCAGTTAATTATTAAGGTTCATTAAAAACTAAAAATAATAAAAGCAATATATTATATCCTTAGGTACAGTTGCATTAGTTTAAGAACTATTATATTAAGATTGAATAAAAAGGTTTATTATTTTTTGGTCTTCCGTTTTTTCAACGTTTTAATTTTTTAGTTAAAAAGGTTTTATATGTACGTATTGTGATAAGTTTTTGACAATTTCAATTTACCGGTTCTTCTCGATAGAGACTACATTCTGAACCGGCGCGGGGGTAGCTTTAAAAAAAATCTATAACCAATGGACCTGTAACTTGACGATTCAAAAGTGCTGTAAAAAGCCTATTTGAATAAAGTATATTTTGAATTTGAATTCAACTTTGCAAATGTTTGTTTGATTGGCTCGTTTGAAGGCGTAAGCAAAAAATTAAATTTTTTTTCATTGCTTTTCGGCGAGAATAACTTACAAGTTTTGTTCTCTGACTTATATATATTTACATAAGTTATTTGTTATGGTTTTTCTTTACTTTTACCGCGAACAAAAAAACTAATTATGTTAGTGTAGATGTACGAGTAGACAAAATTAATTGTTAGTAACAAATACATACATACATTATACATATGTATATAATTACACAAAATAATGTCTTCGTCGTATATATCACACTGGTTATACGCTATACAATTCAAGCTATCGTTAATGACATAGTAATTAATGGCCCAAGACTCCAGGGATGCAAAATACGTAGGTATTGCGCCAATTATATTTATCATACAAAAAATATTAATATATATAGAGCGTTCGAATATATAATTAAGTGCTTTAAATGAGGGATTCGATAAGATTAACACATTGCAATTAAAAATAAATAATTCGAAAATAATATATTTTCTTTTTATTTTACACTAGTGACCCGCTCTGGCTTCGCATAGGTAGATTTAAGATTTTAAGAAAAAAAAACAACATTTGTTTAGCCCATGTTCATCGTGGATAATGTAGGATTCTAATCGTGAAAGATTTTTTTGTGTAATCCATTGAAAGATTTTTTTTTAATTTAATAGTACTATTAATAGTACCTTATATTTAAAAAAAAAGTTATAGCGCGATTCAGAATACAGCCAACGCCATCTCTTAAGAATTTCAATAATCTAACTTTTGTATGAAATATTATTTCGTTGACTTTGACATTAACTGTAGTTTCAGTGTTTAGCCTCGTACAAACTCATAAACAGATTTAACCTCTTTACGTAGAGCTGTGCTACACTCACGCATAGTAATATTATCTATTACGTCGCGTACCACACAACTTCAATTTAGTTTTATCTCGTAATGAATAAAAGTCGATGAGTTGACAATTGTAATCGTAGTCGCAGAAATCTATTAAACTACTGCTTATTTTGTCATTATTTAATAAAGTATCTAAAAACTATTTGAGAGGTGACATTCGAATTTGAAATAGCATGTATTTTTTTTAAATAAATAAATGTCTCTAATATTTAATTTCCCTTTTGACGCAGATAGGCTAACACAGCCAAAACTAACAACAAAAAATGAAAAGGCTGTATGGTCATAGGCCCTTGCTTATCCCGAATAGAGGTCAATTAAAAATCAACAACAGAAATTAATGGCGCTAAAAACCAAAAGGAGATGTATATTCTGCTAAACGTAAATACAGTTATTACGCAGTTAATTAAAAGTATAAATAAAACGAATAATAAGACAATCATTGTTTGTAAGTGTTAATCATTGTATCTATATATTAATTGCGCTATTAATTATGTAATTCATTGTCTGTTCATCTTATATTTTACATTTGTAGAGAAATCCTTAGCTTTAATAATCTAGGTTTTTAGCCCTGTGATCCTAATCTGCGATAAGTTGTCACCCGCAGGCCGTGATCATTTCAAAGTAATTCTAAAGCCGAAGGTACATTAAGAAATTCGTGGTATAAAAATCTGTTCATGACGTTAATTTCACCAACGTAATTACGTGTAAACATCGAATTTTCAACCGAAAGGAGGTTCTCAATTTGCTGATAGCGTATGTTTTTACGTTATTTCGAAATATTCCTCAGAACTGAGTCATTTCTTAATCGAAGGGGTATACTTTCATTGATATTTCGTCAGTAATATTTTTACAAAAAAATTAGGTACATCGGTATTAAATTTTATTTAAAGAATTTTTTATCATTGGCTACACCGATTTTGTAATATAAACCAGGCTTAATTTAATGTCAATCAACAGCAACTAAATCGTATAACAAATGGCGCTAGAGAATCGGAATTGCGATTCAAAAGGCAAAACGCTTTTCTTGCAACCATTCCACGCGAACATAATTTGTACAGTAATTATTATGATCTGTGAATACTTTTTTTCTTAATTCAAATCACTTTACAAGAATATCGTCGTAATTAAATTAAAAGTGTCCTAAAAGGGCATAAAAAATGTTTAATATTTTAACTGTTAACATATTTTTTTCTTTATCAGTAAAGTCATACCATCGATTAATATTTACATTTCGTAGGTATTCACAAAAATATTTATAAGAAAAAATATAACCGCCAGTTTAAAAAATCGATTATATATATTTTTATAAAAAAAAAATAAACAAAGACATTTTTTAGTTTAGAAAATTACTTGATATTGCATTACACTTATTGAGGTCTACCTCAAAAGCGTTATGATTCGTGCAATAGCACTAATGGCAACAACTTTTGACGTTTTCCCATTCAAAATTCGAAAGTTTTTTTAATGTATGTTATACCTTAGATCCTTCATTTCGAGAGAGAAAGAATATACTTTAATGTAAATGTAACCACTTTCAATAAGTTTTACAAGTATAACTGATTTAGACAGAATGTACAAAGAGAAAGTGGTTTTAGTTGCGGATATATAAAAAAAACTTTTTTAATTGAAAATACTTTTAGAGTGGTTTCTTAGAATTTTCATCAAAATGGATTCAGTAGTTTGGTTTGCAATCAAAATTACGTATTATAATATTAAAGTCATTTTTTAAAAAGATTTGCAATATCTATATCAAACAAATAAAAATGTACGGCATTCAGCTTTCCAATTTCAATAAAAATAACTGTTTTGATCAACCCTGACTGCATTTTGATTAGTTTCCCCGTGACGTCTGTACATATGTACACACATACGTACTATGTATTTACATTTTATGATGACACTTAAAGCTCTGCGTATATTGTATTTTAGAACTCTTCCAAAGGATGAGGTTCTCAATTCGACTTTTCATAAATTATAGCTAAGATCCATTCCGATTACATCAGCTTTCAAACAAAAAAAAACGGATTAAAATCGGTCAATTCGTTAGGGAGTTATTATGCCACAGACAGACGCACAAATATACAAGGCGAACTTCTAACACCTCTCTTTTTAGTCAGGGCTTGAAAACGCCAGACTTCCTGACTAAGATGTTTTTTTTTTATTTGACTAGTTGAAATAGTATCTAGTCGTTAAGTAAAATGACCTTTAAAACCAGTCCGATAATTAGACTAGTAAAATTTACTTTCACTGTTGTTTAATAACTACATAATTGACATTGACAGACGCGTTGGCGCAATGGTCATTGCAACTAACTAAAGCGCTAACGGTCGCGGGTTCGATCCCCGCTCACGGCAAACGTGTGTATTGGCCATACAGATGTTTGTCGTGGTCTGGGTGTTTGTGTTAGTGTTGTGAGTGTTTTTGGATCCCCGACACAAGGTCATGAGATCTTAATGGGGGCCGTTGAGTGTGATGCGTTATTATTATTATAGACATTAGAGCCAATTTTATCAGTATTGTGGAGATATTAATAAGCATTGTTATGAATAGACACTATTATAATACAATCTCGTACAATTCGCTGGCTGTAGTAGTACTCCACTCCCGCGGAAAATCGTAAGCAATGCTTTTTCGATTTGGTGTAACTCCATTTTTGGAACTGCGTATTTATTCTCCATTGGCGTCGATGATCACTTAACATAAGGTGATACCTGCTCTTTTAACCGCTGTTTTTATAAAAACAAAAAAAAAAGTTCTATACTCATTTATTAAACGAAAGGGTATACTTTCATTGATATATCATTACATTTTTTTAACTAGTTAACACAAACATTAATCTATGCTAATATTAAAAGAGGTAAAATTTGCTTGTAAGTATGTATGTAGGGGACAATTTCTGGAACTACTGATTCGATTTGAACATTTCTTTTGTGTTGGATAGCCCGTTTATCGAGGCAGGTTAAAGGCTATATTACAGATTTAAATTCAAAATAGTTTTTATTGAAATAGGCTTTTTAAAGCACTTTCGAATCATGTATTACATCACGGTACGACAGCAAGCAGGCTATGGTTATAAACGCGAGTGGAACCGCAAAGCGCAGCTACTTCTAAATATAAAATAATAATAAAAAAAGCATCTATATTTCAAAAATATAATATTAGTCTAACTATAACCACCAATTTACAACAAATATTGATATTTATAAAAATAAAAATTACTTCGTATATAAATAGCGATAATTCGATCTTTTCAATGTTTAAATTAAACTTTACATTTAAACAAAAGTTTACATTTGTAAAACAATAGAATTAATGCCAAATATTTGAATTACAGCGAATAAATGTACATTTCAATAACTTTGTCTTTAATCGAATACCTATTATATGTTACAACTTATTTTATTAGGTAACGCATTTTAATCTACTAGGTTTATATTTGGATGCTGATTAGCAATAATGTGTCATCTATTTTACATTATTAAAAAAAATTGAAATCATATAAACTAAATAAGCACGGAAAATTTGGTACGAGTTTCAAGTGCATTCCATATTTTGCAATTTATACAATAATTTCAAATATTTAAAGAACTCTGTATTAGATAGTATATTAAATATATCAATGTGCTTTCAATTCATTTTAGTTTTTATCAAAAAGGAAAAGAAAATATGGATACATACTTCTTTAAACATATTTATTAAGAATAGGTTTGACATCTTTAGACGCCATTTTCTCAAAATGAAGTCCGTGTGGCTTGACACAGTATTGCTTATCAGCCTCCATTTATCGAAATTGGTTCTGTCATTTGGTTTTGAAATCGAAAAAACTGATAAGTGTGCCGTCCAAGTAAACGAAACTGCATGAACCATACACTAAATTTAATGCCACGTACATTCAACGCGAGTTAAGCCGCCAACAGAAGCTAGTCTACGATAATAAATATCAGTACAATAAAGCCCCATATATATAGTTCTGAATCAAATCAACTCGTACAAACAAACGAGCCCGCAACACAAAGCGTCTGTCCTCCTCCAATTAATTACCGTTTGCATTTCATGGAAAATCGGCCGTTTACACCTCAATTGTTACAAGTTCCATCACAGAACAACAATGCAATACAATACACGCTTCTGCATTCAACAAGCTGAAATTATATATAGCTGTATCCACGTTGTGCCCTTTCATCTTCAACTTTCGTCATAATTCTATTCAAGTTTAATTTGACGTATTTAATAATCAAATGCGTCAATTGACGTGACGCTAACGTCGTTTTAGTTTCTGCTGGCTTGGTAAGTTGTATCGTCCGCCATTTTGTTGTTGAACGCTATGTGGCACAGAAGCTATGTCCATATTGTGCCCTTTCATATTCAACTTTCGTCGTCATAATTCTATTCAAATTTAATTTGTCGTATTCAATAATCGAATACGTTATTCGACGTGACGATAACTTCATTTGAGTTACTGTCAATTTGTTAAAGTGTATCGTCCGCCATTTTGATGTTGAACGCTATGTGGCATAGAAGCTCTGTCCACATTGTGCCCTTTCGTCTTCAACTTTCATCGTCATTATAGTATGAAAGTTTTTAATCCTTACTTATATTATAAATGCGAAAGAAAGTCTGTCTGTGTGTTACGCAATCACGCCTTAAGTACTGAACCGATTTAAATAAATTTGGATGATAGATACACAGAGATAGTCTAGAGCCTGAGGAAGGACAAGGGCTACTTCTAATCCCAAAAAATTTCACGGTCCTGTTGGAATGCGATATAAACAGAAGCGCGATATAACCGAATTTCACGCAGGTGAAGTCGCAAGCGGAATGCTAATAATTTAATGTGTCAAATAACATGACACATACAAAAGATCATCTACAATTTGGCTGAACGCAGCTCAAACCTCATAGACCATACTTAAATTCCATTATCTAATATTTCCAATAATATTACGAAACACAAACTTTTCCTTTTTTTGCGATGTAAATTGAAACGCTAAAACAAAACAAAACAACTTTATTCTTAGTAAAGATATTTTAAATCATTATATAAGGTACAATTATTTTAAGTTAAAGAAAAAGGTACCTCAAAGTTCAAAACCCACACAAATGAAGTCGCAAGGTCCGAATTAAATGAAACGAGAAAAGTTCTTAGAGACGCGCAAAAATACTTCTAAGACAAAGTTCTTGTTAAAGCAACACCGACTTTCTATAAATGACCTAAGTTTCTCTACTTTCAAGAACCCACTACAGAACAACACAATGCGATACAGCACTAAGTAAAAAGTACAATACTGCAATACAATAAGGAATGTACTCGAATTCAATTTGTGTAACGCAATTGAATCCGAGAAATATGGACACACGTGTTCTTATTTTAAAAGGTTTTACGATTTGATATTTTAAAACAAGCAAGATAAGTACAAAATATATCTAAATAAATAATAAAAAATCTATGTTTACCGATAAAGTCGGATTGGTAAGTTCATAACTCAAGAATGGCTGGAAAGATTTTTAATATCTATGATCTATTTGATTGGTTTCCGCCCCCAAAAACATCGCAGTAATTTAGGAAAAAAATGTTATGAAGAAAATTCATTCTCTCATATAATTTGTATGGAAAAGCTATAATAAGTTAACGCAATTTATTGGTTCTGAGTCCGTACGAGGTTCGCAGTATCAGCTAATGATTGATATGAAATGAAAACACTTGACGTCAATTATAATCTTTAAACTTTGACTATAACTTGATTATAATTGATGTAATTATAATCTTTAAAATATTTGTCATCAGTTATGTATATAAAAAGAAACCACTATTGATTGATCAAAGCACAGAGACAACGGATGTGAGTTAAATTTTCGAAAACCCGACTCACAATTCAACACTAAAGTTGTGAAAATCAAAATTTGTATCGAGAAATCTTATAAGCAAAGACAAGAAAGAATAGTTAAAACTAAATTTTTATATATACTTATTGAAAATAAAACTATAGAAAAGTTTAATGTTCACAAATTCATAACAATGCAAATCATGATTGTGTGGAATGGTGACAAAATGGTACATACCATTTCCCCTTTAATCGCAATTCCTATTTCTGAATGACAAATACTCCTATCACCAATGAGGGGCAAAGGGACAAGGAATTATACTATATGTAGCATCATAATTCAAGTAGTTCATTTTATTTGAGTATTTATGTATATACGTTCTATCTATAAAGATAAATAAAACTGAAGTGTCCGTCCATATCCGACAGACGAAAACCGGAGGCAACTCCGGGCCCTACAGAGGGAGGTAAAAGCTCGCTTTGCCGAACTCAGGGACGACAGATACGGCCGTCAACTCGCAGAGATCTCGCCGTCGCATACGGCCTACTATGCGATGGCGAGCGCTCTGCGAAAAGACACATATTCCACTATGCCCCCTTTGCTAAGACCGAACCTTCCTCCCGCAGTAGACGATACGGATAAGGCCGAGTGCTTAGCGGACAGCCTCGAAGCACAATGTTCCCCAAGCAAACAACCGATAAGCACCAGTCACCTTCGGAAGGTAGACCTGGAAGTACAAAGTAGGGCGGCTTTACCGCCATCAGACGAACCCCTTCTCCCGACCTCAGTCGAGGAGATCGAATCGCTCCTGAAATCCATGCACTCCAAAAAGGCCCCTGGCCCCGACCGAGTCACGAACAGAGTCCTCAAAAACCTTCCACATCAGCTACTAACGCTGATAGTCTTAATATTCAACGCCCTTCTGGCGGGTTGCTCCTTTCCCGACGAGTGGAAAGAAGCAATCGTAATAGGTATCCCCAAACCGGGCAAACCGATGAACCTCCCATCCAGCTACCGCCCGATCAGTCTTCTAAACTCTCTCGGCAAATTGTACGAGAAAGTTCTCCTCGTTAGATTAAAATCCTTCGTGGAAACAAACCACATCCTCATCGACGAGCAGTTCGGCTTCCGACCCGGACACTCGTGCGTAAACCAAGTGCACCGCATAACGGAGCACATCCTAGCCGGCTTCGCCTACCGGACTAACTACACCACAGGCGCCCTATTTTTCGATGTCGCGAAGGCATTCGACAAAGTCTGGCACAACGGCTTGATCTACAAGCTGTACCAACTCGGAGTGCCAGACAGACTCGTGCTCATCCTACGAGACTTTCTGTCCTTTCCCTGTCTTTCCTCCTCTCGTCCCATCAGAGCCGGAGTCCCTCAGGGCTCCGCACTTTCACCCCTCTTGTACTCCCTATTCACGAACGACATACCGAGACCGACAAACGGTAAACGAGTCAAATTAGCCCTCTTCGCAGACGACACAGCTATATATACTAGCTCCACGTGCCCAAATGTCCTCACTAGACGCCTCCAATCCGCAGCCAATGCACTAGGCAAATGGTTCAGGAAATGGCGTATAGAAGTCAACCCAGATAAAAGCGCCGCAGTGCAATTCTGCAGTAGGCCCCGTGCAGTCCGAGGACGATACGGTCGACCAGGGAGAATCACCCTCTTCAATGAACCGATCCCGTGGCGAAAAGAGGTTCAATACCTCGGCGTCACGCTAGACGAACGCCTCACGTTCAGGCCCCACATTAACAAAGCCCGCAATAAGGCAGCGTTCGTGCTGGGCAAATTACATGTGATGATATGTGGGCGGAGTAAAATGTCGCTTAGAAATAAGACGACATTATACAAAACCTACATACGTCCCATCATGTCTTACGCGAGCCCTGCCTTCGCACATTGCAATCCCGCCTATATAGAGAGGCTACAGATAATACAAAATAAATTCTTACGAATAGCCACGGCTTCACCGTGGTACGTTCGTAACATTGACCTCCACAAGGATTTCAGGATCGATTCGATCTCTAAGCATCTCAAAATGTTGTCGACATCATTCTTTGAGAAAGCTACCCGCCACCCGAACCCCCTTATCAAAGAGGCCTGTATCTACACAGGTCTGAGGCAAAATCTTCAGATCAGACAAAGACGGCCCATGCACGTTTTAACTGACCCCGACGACCGAATCACTCTGGCGAACGCTCCGTTCGTAGGGCCCGTTAGGAACAATACACACACACACACACACCGTCTCCGCCGGCGGAGACGAGGTCCTCGGTTTGCGACGGCTCGGGCGCGCTTAGGCGCGTCGTGAGACCGTCACCCTCGTCATCTGCGCTCCGCACAGCGCCATCCTCCACTCCGACGACGTTCTAAGCCGAGGTGCGATCTCACTAGGAGACACCCTTAGACACGGACGTCCATTCTGAGCCCCAACGGGGGCTCCCAATTTCAAGGCCGAGTCTCAGTACTCGGCCCCCCCCCCCGGTGACGCTGTCAAGGCCAGTAGGGCCAACAGCAATACTCATTCAGAAAAAAAAAAAAAAAAAAGAAGTGTCCGTCTGTTGATCTGTCTGTTCTGGCTAATCTCTGAAACGGCTGGACCAATTTTGACAGGACTTTAACTGACTGTTATAACGAATAACTTAGGCTGCTATTATTTAAGAAAAAATTAATAATTAAAAAAGATGGTTATGCGAAAACAAAATTGAAACTAATAAAATAAGGAACAATATCCGATTCAAGTAGGGAAGGTAAACATTATATCTATATCACACACACCCACACACACATACACAAACACAAACAAACATATATTATATAAAAACATATATTTTGTGTCTATACATTTTGTCTTGTTTTTTTTTTATTATGTACTCTCACTTTTTTATCTTTTGTTTTAATTTTGGAATTGTGAATAACTTTTGTTAAAATTTTCTATCTTCTGGGCATTACTATCATAATCAAGTCTGAAAGATGTGCACTGATTCCTAAAATACAGTTTTTCTAGTTTATGAATCGGGGACTAATTTTGTACTAAATAATTGTCTGTATCAATAAATAAATAAATAAATATATTTTTTCCTAAAATGCTGCGTTAGCAGCTGAAACTGCGGAGCACAGCCAGTAATTTAACAAAATATTAAATCCATTTCTTTTCCAGGAGCCGCAACAAATGAAGCAATGGTCCGGAGTCTGGGACGCCACCCGACCTCTCGCGAACTGCATGCAATATGATCCCTTCCAAAAAACCATCACTGGTAAGCTTAACTTATTCATTAACGAACTCGAATTTTCTGTCAAAAACAATACTAAGTCATGTCTGCTTTAAATGTTATTATGACCTAATCTATATATATAAATCAAAATTGACTGGCTGACATATTAACTCACTGATCGATCAACGCAGAACTGAAACAGCTAGGTCTACAAACATAAAATTTTGCACAAACGTTCCTTAAATATTATAAGTGAGCTCTAAGAAAGGATTTTTGAAATTTTTTTGGTTAAAAAGAGGGTTGAAAGTTTGTTAGCTATCAAATTCCGAATTATATGCGGGCAAAGCTGTGGGGACTTGCTGGTCTTAATCTTAATATATATAACTCAAAGGTGACTGACTGACATAGTGATCTATCAACGCACAGCCCAAACCACTGGACGGATCGGTCTGAAATTTGGCATGCAGGTAGATGTTATGACGTAGGTATCCGCTAAGAAAGGATTTTAATTAATTCTACCCAAGAGGGTAAAATATAATACAAGGGGATAAAATAAGGGATGAACATTTGTATGAAACTTTGTCAATTTTAAACCGATCAGGCTGAGATGTTGCATGCACAAAGCTACTATGACATCACATGATGTAGGCATCACAGGCATCGCAGACGAAGTCGCGAGCACCAGCTAGTAACAAATAATTATTATTAAAACGTAGACTGTCACTTTGTAATCTAAGTATTTCGTTAAATTCTTCGTATGAGTATACGATCGGAGTTTTTTTTATTTTAATAAATTTTTCTTGAAGTTACTGTATAGTGCTTCTCTTAAAAATAAAAATATTCAAAAATTAAGTATGGCATAAACAAAAATATTATTGACAGTTAATATGTTAATCAGAATAACATCTTATATTGTAGGAATTTAAAAGATTCCCAGCGTAAAAAATTACTTTTCATAGTGGAATGTTTATTATGATTATTTGCTATCAGGAACACAAGGTGTGACAACTTCAGTGACCAATATCAAAATATACTTCATTCAAGTAGGCTTTTGCAAGCACTTTTATCGTCAATCGTCAATACAGAAACAAAAAAATAAATAAATTGATAAATTTACCACCGCTTCAGAATGTAGATTCTACCGAGAAGAATCAGCAAGAAACTCGATAGTTACTCTTTTAAAAACTTTTACAATAGGTACATACATTTAAGAGTTACAAATATATTAAATACCCCGTGTGAATCTAGCTTATATTAAATCACAGCATCTGTATCATCTATAGATCTTGAACAGAATAATTATTTTGTTTAATAGAACTTGATACGTACACGTATTTGTTTTCAATTCTACGAGCTACTTAGAGCCGAAAATTACTAAAGTCTATACAAATAAATAAATCTCTGTCTGTTTGTAGTGTAAAATTAACAGCTTTTAAGTAAATGCGTATAAAAGTATACACAGTACGTAAATACATCAAAAAGACATTTTTTAAAACTTTTGTCTGGCTCTGTTTGTAACTTAGGCTACTTTTATTTGTTTTTTTTTTTTTTTTTAATATTTATTTTAATTAATAGATAAATAAAAAAAATGCGAAAACAAAATTGAAAAGAATAAAATATTGAATAACACCGATTAAAGCAGTGAAGGTAAACATTATATAAATATATTTTTAGGAGACGAGATGGCCTAATAGTTAGAACACGACGATCTCAACCGATGATCACGTGTTCAAACCCCGGCTAGCACCGCTGAATTTTCAAGTGCTAAATTTGTATTTAAATTAATCTCGAGCTCGGCTGTCAAAGAAAACATCGTGAGGAAACCTGCATGTGCCGGGAGAAATTCTGACTCATGTATATCCGCCAACCCGCAGTGGAGCAGCGTGGTGGATTAAGCTCTAAAAACCTTCACCTTAATACGAGAGAAGGCCTTTGTCCAGCAGTGGGATATTTACCGGCTGTTACTTTACTTTAAATCATAGGAGCGCATTTACTTCACGGATTCATAGCGAATAAAAAATTGTATTACACCGCAAATTCCGCGGTTTTATTTGAACTACAACGACTTCGTCGGAAATATCTGCGTTCGTCGAAAAAACTGTCAACAGCCTGAACGTTGAACGTAATGAAAATTGTGACCTTTCCCTTTGTTGTGTAGAGTTTTCGCAGTTTAAAAATTTTTCTGGGTTCACGTTTTTACGTAACTTTATTAAACGCAAATGTTCTCTGTTTGGAATATCTTTCAAGGTTAAAACTTGAATAGGAAAAATAAACAATCTAAAGCGAACGTTACACTTATAAGTTTTACGTTCCGACTTTCATAAGCATTTTAAGTTATTTTTATTGCTTTAACGTGAAAGAATTTACTGTTGGATACTCGACCCCACCGAACAATCTCCATAGTGTTTCCTCCAATCCACGTGACATTGGCGAAATAATATGTGCACAATTGGCACAACTAAAAGCCACAAAACAAAGAATTAATTAATGAAGAATATACTGTCAGCGCCTTATTCTTGACAGCTACAGCTTTCGTAAGGCTACCTAGGTAATTGTTACTAGGTGATAGAAGTGTTTATATCAATTACAGGTTAAAACTTGCAAATGTAATTATTACCTGTTTTGAATGAGATGAAAACGTGGCAGAATTTTTGTAGTTCAAAAATGTAGATTTTTAATTAATGCTGAAGAATTGGTTAAATCACAATATATCTTTTTAAGTGTTTTTCTTCATGAATGTGAATTCCTGTTTATTTGATACAATTAAAAGGAAAAGTTTCCTCATGTGTCTTTTTAAATGTAATTACATTTACTTTTTAAATTTTCATATAATAAATAGTCAAAATCGTTGACTATGATAAAAATATTTGTGACCGTTTCCTTTTATAACATAGCTTGTATAAAGTTTCCGCAGTATAAAACCTCAGTGTGAGTGCAGCTTTATTCGATACGATTGACTCTTTCAATATATCTTTTAAAATGTTATTCAATTTTATTTTTTAAAAAGTTAATGAATTGGAGTAATAAATGAAGCATTGAATGAACTGAATGAACGCTGATTTTCATTGGCGGTATATAAAATGTATATGTTTATATACTGACTAGCTTCTGTGTACTGTTTCGTCCGCATGTGCTTGTGTTTATTTAGAACATGGATTCCCAACCAGTGGGCCGCACCCCCCTTAGGAACGATGGGTGATGTAATGGGGCGCGGCGACTTGGTAAAGAAGGATTTTTAAAAATTTTGGAATGTTATAATAGTGTTAGGATCCATTAATATATTGTAATTATTATTCCACATTTATTATATCGTTATAATTATAATTTATGAAACATGTAATTAAATTGGCCGTAAATTTTCTTCAATTTCGACTTCTTTGGGGGGGTTAGTTAAACGTTTAATGAGACACGCGGTATAAAAGGTTGAGAAACCCTGATTTAGAACAACGAAAACCTAAATATTCTAGATGAAAACCAGCATATTCTATCATAATGTTTTCATCTGCGCGATCTTCGCCGGATTAATAATAAATTACTTAATTAGACACAGCCTCGTAAATAAGCGCAAGAGCGCACAACATACATAAATGATTTGTAATCTGTGATCTTATGGAATATTAAAGTGCCTCTATCCTCGTATCTGTTACATTTCCTGGCCTACATACATACTAGGCTATATACATTTAAATCATGATCCTATACATGATGACCTAGCATTTTTAGCGGTTATACCAGAGTCTGCTTACTATCGATCATAAGGCGGCACTGTCACATGGCATGCAAACTGACGCAGGTGCTTACCGGGCACGTTTGCTTTGGTAAGTACCTATACCAGGTTACAAGAAGAGAATTAATACCGGCTTGCTACGAGTGTGGTGTGCTTGAAGACTCCGCGTACCACATGTGAATGCGCCGCATGGAGTCCCACCGTCAAGCTCTAGTGGCGATCATAGGCGGAGACCTTTTGCTATCGACCGTAATCAAGGCCATGCTCGATAATAAGAAGGGCTGGTTGGTGATGGTCGCCTTCTGCATCAGTCATCGCAATGAAGGAGGCTGGGGGACGGGAGCAAGAGACGAATGCTACCGCTGACCCGATCCGCAGGCGGCGACCGGGGGAAAGGAGACGCCGCAATGCGAATCTCCTCCGTCCGCTGTAATCCGAGATAGAATAGTCATGCTTTTCGCTTTTCACCAGATAGCGAGAGTAATCTCCGGTATCCGTGAATACTCTCTAGACGAAGATGCCCGCATCTGCAGTAGCATGCGTCAGCGATCCCGTGGCGCCCAACGAAAACGATGAGGATACCGCTGTGTTTTAGTGGGTAGTCTGGTGCTTTTTGTCACAGCAAGAGTCCCACATACCCGCCTAACTCTCGAGGCGGGATGCGTAAATGCATTCCCCATAGAGAAAAAAAATAAAGCGAATGTCACACTTTGGTTTCCTAAGACGACGTTTCGTGTAATTTAGCGGTCGCTTTATGTATTCAGATTTTTTTAAAGCTACAAATGCGTTGCTAGCTTAAAAATGAATAAGGGATGAAGAGGAATAATAAGAAAGGA
Source organism: Hypolimnas misippus (assembly GCA_037950945.1). Lineage (NCBI taxonomy): Eukaryota > Metazoa > Arthropoda > Insecta > Lepidoptera > Nymphalidae > Hypolimnas > Hypolimnas misippus. The sequence goes on along the minus strand of JBBEEQ010000006.1, from coordinate 2,447,187 downwards.
AAGGGGTCGTTTCGTTACCGCGAGGGACGGCTAGTATTATAATTAATCTAGACTTTCTGTACTGAATTAAGGAAAAAACAATTTTTAAAATTGGATAAATAGTTTATGAAATTGCCTACAAACAAACTTACAAACACACAAGTTTTATCTTTTTATAATATTGGAATATATAATGTCCGTAATAAAATAGTTAACCGCAACACAGAATAGTCAATACAAACACAAATACAAACAAATACAGTAACATAATATTATATTTAAATTACATATTTAATCGTGATAGTTAAGGCAAGTTTATATGTATCTAGATACTGGCGCTAGTATTATTGACGTTATATCTGTATGATTGTCTGTTAATCACGTTAAGGTCGAAGGGGCAGGGAGTCTCTTCGAAAAAAAAAATAAAAGTGACTTTCTGAGGGTAATAACATAAGTTACTATCAAAAATACCTAAATCGGTATAGGTGTGCCTATAATATCCGAGGAGTTCCCTCGATTTCTCCAGGATCCCATCATCAGGTCCTGACCTGAAGACAATGGGACCACCTTGGAAGTATATCCTTACAAACAAAAAAAAAATTGAAAATCGGTCCACAAACGGTAGAGTAATCGGTGAACATCCTTTTTTGGAAGTCGGTTAATTAGATTATACCTGCATTCAAAATTAAAATTCTGAAGCTTTTTAAGATACTTTCTATCGAAAAACATACGGGATTTTGATTAGGTGGAGGTATATATTTTAACCACGTACCACCAGTAGAAGAGATTAGATAGTCGCTAATAACATCACGGGATTAGTGGCCCTCGACTATAAATAGGTAATACATTTTCGCACTCACAGAGAATGCTGAAGGAACATGAAAAATAATTTATAAGTCTATACGAATTTGGCAATAATACAAGTGACTTTGCTATAGAATTAAGAAGCAAATAAAAAACTTGTTTAAAAACAATTTTTTCAATAGCTTCGCCCCAAATCCAACCGCGGAATGGAAAGTAGCCTGTGTTATAAACACATCTAGAATACAAACTCCAACTTTCCCTAAATTCCTTTAAGCCATTACAGCCTGAAGAAGCAACGAATACACACACACGCTTTTCTATCAAAATAATATTAATTTGATCATATGTACTATTTTAATATAAATTTTCCTTTTTGTTAACCCTATAATAAACGCATCACACACAACGGCCCCCATTAAGATCTCATGGCCTTGTGTTAGGAGTCTGGAAACACACACACAAACACCCAGACCACGACAAATATCCGTATGGCCAATACAGACGTTTGATGTGAGCGGGGATCGAACCTGCGGCCGTTTACGCTTCAGTCAGTTGCAGTGACACTGAGCCAACGTGTCTGTCATTACATTATGAAAATAAACAAAATTATACCCCTCAGTAAAATACTAATAATCAATTACGATGTTAGCATATCTCATTCAAGTAAACTAGCGCCAGCGACTGAAATCGTCTAAACGCGCCTTCATGCTATGTTATGCCAACATTATAAATTACAAATAACTCGACGCTCTTTATTGCTTAATTAATTTAACACAGATAATAATTATTTGTTTTCATTGCACGCTTAATTAACTGAAACTGATCACTATTTGTCTGCTGATTATATTTATTATCGTTCAGTTCCTATGGGATAAAAGATTAAAGGTTATTTTCTCGTTAATGATATAATGCGATGAATTGTGCAAAACGATTTGCGCAAGGAAACTCGTAAATTAAAGTGTAATTACTGCAGTATTTGTATACTGAAGTTATATATATTTTGACTAATGACCAATATTTGTGTTAATCACCATCCTTTTCATCCCATTGCGCCACGCAATGGATAGTGAAGTGTTTATTAGTCCATATATGTGTGTATGTTTGCATAAATGTGGGTTTGTACGTTTGTGGCACTATTTATACCAAACGAGTGGACCGATAAATAATTAATACGTCGCGCGTCGTTTAATTCGCCACGACAGCGTAAAATATCATAGAAAGCATAAAAAATTAAAAAGATCAAAATAGTCGATTTTGGACATTATAATCTGTAAAATAAGAAAATAAAAACTGACGAACTATGTCCCTTGGGGTAACTATGTCCTTTGGGGTCGTTGTGTAGGTATTTAAAAATCATTTTTAGTTTTTTTAATCAGAATTACCGTTTCTATAACGATTTAAAGTTGGTTAATAACGATTCTCACTTATACATAGGCTACACCGTATTAATATCAATTCTGTACGGTACGGTATATATCAATTCTGTCTAAAAGCCTCATATATCCTTTTAGACAGAATTGATATATATACCGTACTGCTGACTGCAGATGGTCCTGTTACGCAGTCGGGTTTTTGATGTTTTTAATTAATTAAACTTGTATTAACTACCTACTCCTCGTGGGTTCACTTGCGTTTATGGTTACTGCGTCGTAACGTGATGTAAAATATGCTTTTTTTGTTTTGGCAGTCGAAATCTTCGAAAAAATACCCGATTCCTGGGTGGGGGGGGGGGAGATCGGGTTATGTAGAGATTTATACTCACTAAAACCCATGCCTTCCTAAGAACGTAAATGGAAAGGCCTCGGGATCGCTTGCGCATGCGCATCCCCTCCCGTGCGACGCTCCGCTCGTGGATCTGTAGTTTCAGAGATTACTTAATTAATTAACAAACAGATTATACCTCATTATAATATTAGTATAGACCAGCTCTTGCTTATACTTCGCTCGCTATATTGTAGATTAGATTAGATTCTTTCTAAAGTAATACCTGTTCCTAAACTATAGTAATGTAGCTTTCAAATTTTACTACAATTTTTAAAATGGGTTTCGGAGTTTATGTCGCATTTTCACTCTTAATCTATATTAGTATGAAACATATATACAACCGAACATAGAACGTTATTTTTGAAGTCAGTTAAAAATTATTTTCCATTACAATGTTAATCAAGTTCTTGTAAGAAGACGTAATCTAAATATATATAATACAAAGCTGACTGACTGACATAGTGATCTATCAACGCACAGCCACTTAACGGATCAGGCTGAAATTAGGCATGCAGATAAATGTTATGACATCCACTAAGAAGGGATTTTGATAAATTCTACCCCCAAGGGGATAAAATAGGGGATGAAACTTTATATGAAACTTTGTTAATTTTAAACCGATCGGGCTAAAACTTAGACTTAGACGTAGGCATTGCATACATCGCAGACGAAGTCGCGAGCTCCAGCTAGTTACGTATATTTTTAACATTTTTCAACCTGTAAATTTTATTTAAATGTATTGTATTTATATATATTGCGCTATAAATTTATAAATGAAAATTCGGATATCAAAATTGCTAAAGTTGATCGTCCATTGAATCAGAATTACTTCTCAATCGCGTTCGCTTTGAATCGCCCCCCCTTAATATACGACTTACTTATACTATATATATATATATATATATATATATATATATATATATATATATATAGTTTATATAATTAAATAACTAAGATTGGCATTTAGAATTATTTAGTCACTCCCGCTACTTTATTCCTGTTTTCGTAAGGTTACCTAACTAACTGTTACCAGGTAACATATTTGTTTTACTTAATATGCGAGAGTAAAACTTACAAACGTAATTATAAACTTAAAATAAACGCTTATAAATAGATAAGAGATAGAGAATTCCATTTTGAACTCTGCTCCGAATTCCATTCATTAAAATAGAACGCGTCACGCTGCGACATCCAATCGATACGTTATGCTCAGTTGCATTACGTAGCACAGCTATTAAGGCTGACCGTATGTTGAGACGACGACACAATCCTTCGCACCACGACGCAGAATTATAAAACATCAACAACAGCGAAATATACACGTATGATATCCGTTAGATTAACCATAGTAATATCTAAAACGTTCTGACAATCCAATATTCTTTTTATGATCATGTCAGTATACACTCAGCTTTAGCCGATTAATTTCCGCTGCACTGCGTCACAACGATACATGGCGCTGTCCATCTCGACGTCACTTTGGACATGAAACAAAGTAAATGACATTCCCATATATTTTCATGAAGCTATATTGAGCTATGTCCGCAGGATGTTTAGCCTTACGACCTCTATACAATAGGCCATCAAAATGGCCATCGCGGATGGATACGTTCAATATGTATCCATCCATCCCTGGCCGTTTTGGAAGGCACGCACTTAATGTGCCATTATCCTTTGATGATCCCGAAAACCCGACAAGGCAATCGAGCACCATTACTGATTCGATCGGCGCAGTACCTCACCCTCACAGAAGATCGGCGTGAAGTATAGTCTATTTTTCTTTACTTGTCCTATTTAGCGAACAAAAATGGCGTATTTGTAACCACTCATAAGAGGTAGAAACGAGAAATTGTTAACCGAATGATTGAACTGAGTCATTTTTTAAGTTCAAGTGCTAAATTTAAATCCATCACTTGAAAAATCAGTGGTGCTAGCCGGGGTTTGAACCCGCGATCATCGGTTAAAATCAACGTGTTCTGACCACAAGGCCATCACGGCTATCGATGATTAAATTTAATCCTAATTACCCGACTGCGCCACGCAAGGGTAGGAATATGATTATCTATCTGTGTATGAATATATGTATGTGGTTTTGTACATTTGTGTCACTATTCAGACCAAACACGTGGATCGATTTTAATAAATGACATGTCGTTTGATTCGTCGTAACAGCGCAAATGTCATAGAAAGTATAATCATTTGAAAAAAACAAAACGATTTTAGAAACCTTAATGCGAAAATGAAAATATAAAAATCGACTAAATATTTTAAGTGGGGTATCTTGAATAATTATATAATTTAAACTTTCGCGATTTCTAATTAATATTTAATATTTCTAATTAATATTTAATAAAAGTCTTATCACAATAACTAATGGTTGTAATACCGTTTTATTGCCCGACGTTTTGACGAAGTTGTATTCGTCGTGGTCACGAGCTAACCACGACGAATGCAACTATTTGCAATTCGACTGGTATGAGCTGAGAATCAGCTCGTGTCATGAATATCTTGAATAAGTATTTAAAATTCATTTTTAGGTTTCTTACATCATTTTTCAATCAGAATTACAGTTTAGAATCTATAACGATTTAAACTTGGTTAGTAGCGATTCTCTATGGCCTTTTTACACAATCGGATTCTTTCAATTCATTGCTTGTTTTTATCCTTATCTGCTAATATTGAAGAGATGTTATCAAATTAGCCTCATTGAAGAATCTCTAACAAAGAAAAATCTTTTCTTCTTTGGTTCTTTAAATCCTTTCAAAGCTCTGACTTGGAACTTGAAAAGTAACCCTTTGTGTAACGCAAGGTTAGATAAAGGATCAGCTAAGGACGGAAATCCGCACAAAATTGAATAGCAACGTCAATGTATGCCAATAAGTTAGGATAAGTAAGAAAGTAAAATAACTTAAGTGTGGGTGATCCGACCACTTGACATACGTACATCTTACATCAAGAACACAATTTTTAAAATTTGCATCCGTCTGTCTTTGTTCCGGCTAATCTCTGAAACAATTAGCTAATGTTATAAGGAGTCACCTAAGCAACTTTTATTTCAATGTATTTAATTTAATAAATAAAAAAATACTAAAAACAAAATTAAAGCCAATGAAATATTGGACAATATCCGATCCAAGCAGGGCAGGTAAACGTTAGGAAAATATGTATTATTTTTAATTAACGCCGATGAACCCGCGGGACACAGCTAGTAACTGATAATAATAATTTCGAGATTGCATTGAATAATTTTAGTTAGAAATAGGTTTTATTAATGTAGATTTTGTTTTAAAATAATGTACCTTTAAATGGTACAATAATTTTTAAATTACGTCCAACGGTTTCGGAGTTTACTTCGCATACAAAATTCACTTTCTCTTCATTATATTACGTCTGAGGGAAAATATTTAACCAATATTTCATTACATTTAAGCCCCTAAAATATAATCCTTGAAACAAAGTTTGCCATTCTACTTACACAAGAAATATCTCAGATTGCGATTTTCTTTCCGACTACATTGGCGTAATTGAATATTTTACGAAATACTCGGTCCTTCTAACGAGTTCGCTAGAAATTTATTTATTTTTCCTACAAACTACACTTGCCTGTCTTTATCAATTATTTTTAAATGACTTCTAAAAAAGGAGGTGGTTGTTTTGACGGAATTTTTTGTACGTTTCTCGACTATTTAAACACTGCTTGACCGATCTGATTATTTTGTTTGAAAGGGTTTGTTTCATCAAAATAGTAGTTTGATTAAAATCAAAATATGTATTTCAAATAATCGAATGATCAAGAATAGTTAGCTATTAAATTATAAAAGTTCTATCGTTCAGAGGGAGTTTAATATTTAAGTTAGTAATTCCGTTTGTGCTCGATTTTATTCAGAAAACAAATTTTGCTTTTCTTGTATTCCAAGGGTTTCCTTTATTAAAAAATTACACCTTTATTTGGGTTCGTAAAAATATTGTTTGCCATTGAATAATATAACAGGACGAACGGTAACTGCGCAGTCAAATAAATCGCGCTTTTTGTCCGCTTCCGAAGCTTCTCATTTAACTCGTTTTGTACTAAACATTTTCAAGAGTTCTTGCGATAATAATTTTAATTTAATTTTCCGCTAAAATAAATTGTTGAAAACGAAAACTTTCATAGACTATTTATCGTATCAACTGACTGGATTTTTACGCGATTGCGCGATGCAAAGGAGGATAGTGTTTATCAGTTTATGTATGTATGTATGTGGGTTTGTACCTCTGTACCACTATTTAGACCAAACGCGTGTGCCGATTTCAATAAATGACACCTCGTTTGATTCGTCATTATGGCACAAATGTCATAGAAAGCATATAAGTTTGAAAAAATCAAAATGGCCGGTTTTGGACGTCATATTTTATAAAAGAAAACAATGGAAATCGATGAACTATGTCCAGTAGGGTAGCGTTAAATAGGTATTTAAAAATCATTTTTAGGTTTCTCATATTGTTTTTCAATCATAATCGCCATGTAGGATCTATAACGATTTATTTGGCTACTAACAATTCTCACTTATAGCCTTTTAGACATATACATATATACATCTTCTCTTTCCTACTTTGATTAAAGGTTAAATGAATTAAACGTAGATTGGTATACTAAGAAGTTTTATCTAATAATATTTTAAAATATATTAGAGACTCCCATGTTGCAAAATATTGAGAAACTTTTTTCCATACTAAATTGATTTAAACGAATTTTTTTAAATAATGTGTAATACATGACGAATCATCAGAATACATCAATATCTCAGAATACGACTTTGGCTTGACACATTATTGCTTATCAGCGTCCAAATGTACTAAAATATTTTTTTTTTGTTTTTTTTTCAGGAAATGAAGACTGTTTGTTCCTAAATGTTCACACTCCTAAGCCGACTTTTGGAGCCTCTTTGCCAGTACTCGTGTTCATCCATGGTGGCGCCTTCATGTATGGAGCCGGATCACTGTACGACCCGTCTCATTTTATGAACAACGATATGGTTGTGGTCACTTTGAACTACCGACTTGGATCTTTAGGTGAGATTACCAGTACTTTATAAATAGTTTCAAATTCTCTTCTTTTTTAGTCAAATATAAGTCCAGAATTACATTTCTAGGTTTTACTCCTGTAACTAATATGAGACAACTCTATAACCTTGTAATGGATACATTGTTACTTGTATAGTCTATTCTTCTTTTCTTCTGTACTTGTCTTATTTAGCAAACACATCGATACGTCCCACGTAAGTTATTGTAAGCCACAAAATTGCCGTTAGCGTTTTTACTGAATACTACACGAATTTGCATTGCTTAATGCATTAAAAGTGAAAAAATACCATAAATCTTTTTTTTTTCAAGGAAAGATACAACAAAATACGCCTGAAAAAAAGGCGTATTTTGTTGTAACTTTCAAACTAAAACGGATTAAAAGTGCTCTACTGTAAAATTGTAATTTTGGGGTTACAACAACTTACGTGGGAGGTATCGAAATATGTCTTACTTCTAACCACACATAAGAGCTAGAGATGAGAAATTATCAATCGAATGATTGAATTGGATCATTTTTATGACCAAAAGTTATAATGAAATATAATACTCGTAAATTCGTGAATATTGTTCCGGATATTGTTACCAAATGAGACCAGTAAAAAAAATCGACTGTAAGTAAGATGTAAAACCATAACCGACGACTTATGTAAATCTTTATGAAAGTCTGAGAGCAAAACTTATAAGTGTAAGTAACGCCTAACGTTTATTGTAAATCGAATTACGACATGGTAACCAGTTATATTAATTATAATTGGCATATTTTTATTACAATGACTTGGAAATAAAGATTTAAATATGTTAATTATATGAATTAAAAAAAAATGTATTTTAAATTTCCATACTATTTCGTTTGAATTGTTATTTAAATATAAAAAATTATATTATACAAATATTTTTAACGCACACTCAACGTGTCTATAAGGATCTTATGCTCTTGTGTCGGGGGTCCGGAAACACACAACACAAACACCCAACCACGACAAACATCCATATGGCCGATACAGACGTTTATTGTGAGCGGAGATCCAACCCGCGACCGTTTAGGCTTTAGTCTGTAACAGGGACTGCGCCAACATGTTGTCGATTACTATTTTTACCCAACTTCCAAAAAATAGGTTATACTTTATTCGTCGGGGGCTTTTTTGTGTATGTTCATCGATTATTCGAAAACGTCTGGATCGATTTCTTTAATTCTGTTTTTGTTTGAAAGGGTAAACTCTCCGATTGGTCCAATAAAATTTTCATCAAAATCGAGTCTGTAGTTTGGTTATGTAATCAAAACAACTTGAATAAGTAATTGGCTATGAAGTCAATTTCTCCTTTTTTAAGTCTTATTAAATAACTAATTCATAAATATTTTACAACAGGCTTCCTCAGCACTGGCGACGAAGTGATACCAGGCAACGCCGGGTTGAAGGACCAGGCTTTCGCGCTGAAATGGATTAGAGACAACATCATGATGTTCGGCGGAAACCCCGACAGTGTGACACTGACTGGTTGCTCCGCCGGCGGCGCGAGTGTGCACTACCAGTACCTCTCACCGCAGTCGAAAGGTTCGTAAATTCTCCTAAAGTTAAAGACAAGAGTTTATTCTTCTTTCACATAAATTTTACACATATAGAATTTGATGAAATTTTGATAGTAGTATAGCTCATACATCCAAATAACATAGTGGACTTTTATTCCAACTTCAAAATAGGATGAGGTTCTATGTTCCGCTGTTTGTATAATTTTTTTTTCTAAAAGAATATATGCCTATTCAGTCACATTGCCATCAGGCCAGGATCTGATGCTGAGATCCTGAGAGTACTCTTCAAGAATAATAGGCATATTCTGTTCTATCTGAAGTCGTTTATGTTTCTTTCTACGAAAACAATTATTATTTATATATAATTATTATATTATATAATTACTCGGTTAATTGTTTTTATCTACTATTACATTCTTTGTCTAAGTGAAAAATTTATAAATATTGGTATATACTATTATATACTACCCAAAAATAATATATTAGCTTATATAAAGTGTGAATCTAAAAGTTACTATTTGAACATAAACTATACACGAAGATAGCACCGTATACGTCTCCAAGTTCGATTCCCAAACAATCATACATTTGTATTGTCAATACATTTATAACTCCTACAGAAATGTTATTGCATATGTACATACCACGTCCCTGACATGAATATATCAGTCGTAGTGTATGAATAGGTAACTTATGGGGCACTAAGATTCACATAATAAATAAAATAAAATAATAAAAAAAGCCTTATATTTCTTGCATTCCATAGTTCATTAACAGTGTGCATGCAAAATAAATTAACAATCGTAATAAATTAAATGAAATAAATTTAAAAAAATAATGTGATTATGACTAACAAATAATTAAATAAGATTATAATATAAATATATTCAAATTCATAACAATTTTTATAATTTCATTTAATAGATTATAAATATAATGAATTAGTTATTGATTTGATATGAAATTTTTTCAAGATTCACATAAATCAGAACTATTACATTTATCCGTTATTTTTTTTTATTAATTCATCCTTTAGAGAGTTGCGATGCCACAGGCAGACTCGTTTCAGACGCAATATTTACAACTTTAACAACCCTCTTTAAACTGAAGACAGGAGATTAAAAAAACTTATACAGGCGCAAAAGTAATTTCATAGTTTGAATTGGACGCGATTTTCGCAAATGGCGCCAAATTTTATTGTTCTTTGACATTTATGATGTAGATATGTATATAAAAAATAAATTGTCAATAAGCCATGGACCTTGCAAGACTTGAAAGTTAACACGTTGAGTTTAAAAAGAAATCGCCAGTTTAGAGTCGGATGTTTTCCGAGCAAGAATTGAAAATGCCGTAAAACGAGCGCAATTATGCATCAATTCGGGAGGTGGCCATTTGATTTTTTCGTCTTGTCGACGACTTCGACTTCGTCCGCGTGGAATAGTTACTTTGGGCTAATAATGCATTATTTTAGAACAAATTTGGTTAGCATAAAAAAGATTATAATGAGCTAACCCTAAAAGATAGACATATGCTGTCGCGGATTTTTTTTTAGAACTTTTAAATGGAAACAATTTTGTCATACATGATTTTTGCGAAACTTTAACCGTTTACGCAGCGCACGCAGCGTAAGCTCTCTCAATAGAAAAATATCCCCCAATTTTGAAACATTCTTCATTGGTGCTCCGCTCTTGCTGGTCTTAGCGTGATAATATATAGCCTATAGCCTTCCTCGATAAATGGGCTATCTAACACTGAAAGAATTTTTCGAATCGGACCAGTAGTTGCTGAGATTAGCGCATTCGAGCAAGCAATTAAACAAACAAACTCTTCAGCTTTATAATATTAGTATAGATAGACTCAAACTTTGTAAAGCGCTCTTGACTTGACATACAGAAGTTAATATCTCGCTATACATATATTTAAAAATTACCCCCTATATACAAACTTACACACAATTTTTACCACCTTATAATATCAGTATAGATGTAGTTAAGATTATAATTTGCACTGTAAGAGTTATGCTTTGTGAAGTGCTCTTGGCTTGGATGTACAGAAGTTAATGTGTCGCTGTACAATTGGCTTTTTATGTTAATCGTTACTATTGTTTTAACACACAGCGGTTAAAATGTTGAAACGAGCACGATGTAAAAATGTTTGCAGAGAGTTTCAATTGACTATGCTATATTTTTGTTTTTATCGTAATGTTTTAACCCCCAACCCAAAAATGGAGGTTATAAGTTTGACCTACATATGTATCTGAGAACATGTGTGTCTGTATACGATTTTGTAGCTCCTTAACGAATGGATATAAATAGCCGAGATGGCCTAGAGGTTAGAACATCTCAACCGATGATCGCAGGTTCAAACCCGGCTAGCACTGCTAAGTTTTAAAGTGCTTTTGTATTTAAATTCGTCTCGAACTCGGCGGTGAAGGAAATCATCGTGAGGAAACTTGCATGTGCCGAGAGAAATTCTGACACATATATATCCGCCAACCCGCAGTGGAGCAGCGTGATGGAAGCTTTTAAAGCTTCTCCTTAATAGGAGAGGAGGCTTTTGTCCAGCTGTGGGTCATATACAGACTATTGTACTTTACTTTTTTACTTAACGAATGGATTGGACGAAAAATTAAAATTTTATCTTGCACTTATTATAACTTACCTCAAAATGTTTGATTTATTTTGTTTTTAAATTAATGAACATTATTTTTCTGTGCCAGATTCGTTGGTAATTGAAGAAAACTTTTATCAAAGTGTACCACAATGTGACTTTTAAAGAAGCATTTATTTTGGTACAATAATCTAAAGTATTATATAAATATGGATATGTTAAGCTCACGAATTTTTTCACGCAGAATGCCGATCACCTTGTACGACGTTGCCTAGCAACCACCTAGCGACTGATTATAGCTGCGCTTGTCAAAGTGGGATATGGGTACAGGTTTTTAACGTCAAATAGTATGAAATAACATTGTTATTAAAACATAATACAAGACAGTTAAAAGCGGCATTTTTACAAAAACGGGTCAAACCGTCAAAATTTTGTTTTTTTTTTTATAACGAGAGTTGTCAACAATCACTCCGCAGACCGGTAAACTCTGAGTTTTATCATTATGACAAACGTTTAAAAATAATTATTATTATCTATAACCTTTTTTATATAGGAATCTAGGAACGAATTAAATATATATTTATATTGTGTGCTACATTTTTAATAATTTTGGTGGTCAGATTAAAATCCCTAGGTATATTTAGAATTTAATTGGAAGTTTTTTGTACAAATACCTTGATCTGTATTATAGATAAAAGGTGAATGTACTTAGATTGAATGAAAATATTTAATCTGTGAAAAAAACTAGCACTTTAAAATCTCATTTATTTAACATAAAATTAGAACGTACTTAGGTATAATAAAAAAATATAAACGCAATCAAATAACCTATTAATTTTTATTTTTTTTTAAAGGAAAATATTACGAAATAAAAGCTAATTTTATCATATAAAAATGTCGAGTTTTGACAAAGACAACACTATACACAGAATGTTTCCTTGGGGTGTATAAATACATTTCAGGAATCATTATGTAAACATTACAAGTTAATAAAAGTAATACATAAAAAAAGTAATTTTAATCAACTTAAAGAATTGATTATAACATTGTATTGACAATATAATTTAACAAAACAACGGAATAAATACAATTTATTCTTAGGCATAATATAATTTATTCCTCAATCTTATGAATTACGGTTATAAGATTTGCTCTCAGACTTTCATAAAGATTTACATAAGTAATTTCTCATTGCTTTATAACTGAAAGAATTTACTGCCAGTGACTTAGGTTACAGAGCTGTTTTATATCGTTCTCGAGAGTAAAACTTACAAATGTAATTCTCGACTTAATGACACCACTGAGTTAATAGTCAATCAATTTTCAAGGTAACCTACATGTTTTACTAACAGGAACAGGAAACGTCTAACCCTCAAAAAAAAGATAATTTATTAATAAGATAAATGCACAAAAAAGGTCTTAAAAAAGGACAATGGGTAACTACAATAAAAAACGTCTTGTATTTATACAATGTATAAGTGTATAAAAAGTTTTAATTTCGTTCGATTAGTTTTGACAATTTATACAGTGCAAATATTTGAGTATAAAAATGACTACATAATTTTTTAAAACACAATACATTCGGAAAGTTAAAGGCAATAATTTGTTTTAAAATGGTAGAACGTAGAAATAAAATCACGAAATGGCAAAACGATTTCGATAACCGAATAATTGATGGAGTTATATTTTTATGACAATTCGTAATGTGTCTTACTTTTAAAATTAAAACGGACTGAAAATTTTATACTATGGTAAAGTTTATGTTGATAATACCTCGCTTACAAATATGTATACGTATTTGTAAGGTCTCCTTAACTACTTATCAGAAAGGGGCAAATGAAATACTGTTAGAAGAGTCTTGAGTATCTTAAATAGTTAGGCTATGTACACCAATAATGTATTAAACAAAGTCCCTTACCGTCTGTCTGTTTGTTTACTAACTCCTTAACCACGCTAGATATTTTAATGCGGTTTTCACCATCATTTAGATTTAAATTACGCTCCTTCGAAACCGGGACGGGTCGCTAGCTATGCATAAAAGTTATTCTAAATATTTAGGTACATATAATATACCAGTGTCTGCACATTAAATAAATTCATCAATAAAAGAGTATTAACGATTATAGAAGAGTAATAAAACAAAAAAAAATGATTTTATAAGTTATGTATTTAATAAAAATAATGGATTTTTTTATATTTATTTATATCAGGACATATTTTAATAAAAAAAGTTATCGTCATTTCTAGATGTTAAACGCCTGTTCAAATATGCATAGCAATCTGTGTCTTACAGTGACATTTCGCGGGCACCAGCTAATTTTATAATACGTTAGGAAGCGCTAGACGAAAGCGCAATGAACTTTAAGCTTTGATACTAAGAATATATTAACATAAGCTTACACCTTTTGTCCATTTACTCGAAAGGTATTCAAATAATTACATATTGTCTTGAATAAAACATCACTATCTTAGAACTAACTATTGTACTGTATTTAATCGTGATATGAGGTATGAGTAACAAGTTAAATTAAACAAAGTCATTGAACTCAATTACAACTTAGAAGTGAAGTTAGTTATAGGTTTTAATAAAGCTAGATAACGTTAAGAATATAACAATGAAATAATTGTAATTTCCACTTTATATTTGGACGCTGATAAACAATAGTGTGTCAAGCCACACGAACTTCATTTTGAGAAAATGGTATCTAAAGATGTCAAACTTAGTCTTAATAAATATGTTTGAAGAAGTATTGTTGAATTGAAAGTAGATTGATATATTTGATGTGTTATCTAATAAAAAGTTTTTTAAATATATTAGAGTATTTATATTATATATTTTAGTTTCTTCGTACTTATTTAGTTTACATGACTTGATATTTTTTTGAATAATGTTAAATAGGTGACGCAGTATTATAATACAAGAATATCTCCAAATTTGACTTTTTCGTGGGTTGACACATTATTGCTTATTAGCATCCATTTATTGTTGTTATAAATGATGTAATCCAAAAAAATTGTCGATTTGTTTTATATAATTATAAGCGCTCAGTATGGGAAGGTTTGTTTTGAATTAAAGTATGCGAACTAGAAATAGCTGAGTGGTAAACCGCGTCATGCCATCCGAACATTGTCAGCTCTCAAAACATTCCTTCTAATGTTACATATTAAAAAATAACAAGACTCTCTCATTACCGTCACTGGCATTTCATTTCAATTTAAATTAATAACCCTAGATGTATCACGTGGTTTTACCAACATTTTTTTGCGCCTGCGTTGGTACATTTGTGATAAATGGCCGGTGTTTATGGATCGTAGCGTGAACTTTAAGTACATTAAACCTGTAACCTATATATAACCTAGTGTATACCTATATTTTAGTCAATAACTTTTCTTGATAAATGGGTTTTATAAAACCCAAAAACATTTTTTCAAATCGGAGAGAGGCAAGATATAAGCGCGTCAATTGAACAAAATACACTAAACCTTGAGGTTCTACTTCTTAATTATCCTATCTCCCTCAGGCACATTCCATCGCGGTATTGCATTCAGCGGGTCAGCATTCTCATCTTGGACCCATTCAGTCAAACCAGCGCAGAAGGCAAAGACATTAGCTGAGATAGTAGGTTGTCCCACTGGCACTAGCAAAGAAATGGCGGACTGCCTCAAATACAGACCCGCAGAAGTTATCGTTAACGCCCAAATTGAAATGTTGGTACGTATTTTTCTGGCTATTTTCATCCTAAAAATACTGTAATTAAACAGATACGAGTGTTATAACAGCCTGTAAATAACCCACTTCTTGACAAAGGTCTCTTCTATTAAGGGGAAGTTTCTTAACTTCCCCCTTAATAGAAGTTCAATCATTGATTCATTCAATTATTCGTTCATTCGTCCATTAATTCGTTAATTCATTCACTTAACTGTTGAAAGTAATGATTATTCGTAAAGTGAAAGATAACAGCCTGTAAATGTCCTTTTACTAAGCAAAGGCCTCCTCTCTTTCTTCTATTAAATAGGTTTAGAGCTTAATTCACCACACTGCTCCACTGCGGGTCGGTGGAAACTCATGTGCCAGAATTTCTCCTGGCACGTGCAGGTCTCCCGACAATGTTGTCTTTCAACGCCAAGCCCGAGACCAACTAAAAAATTTATCGGTGCTATCGGTGTTTGTGCCCGTGGTTATAAACCCATAAATTTACTTAATTTAAGTTTACAAATATAAATAAATACTATAGAGCTAGTCTTGCATCTGAACAGATCTTTGGTATTGTTAGGTTAAATGTATCTGACAGTTTGGAGACGAAATATTTATATTCTTAAACGACTTAAAATGCTAAATCAAACATTACTAAGTCGCAAATTATTTTTCAATTTTTTCTAACAGAGTTATCAAAATAGAGTCGAAATACTTTAAAGAATTCAACAAAAATTGAACCATAAAAGCAATTAAATAACTTTAATTAAACCAAAAACAAATATCTCCACAGGATTGGAAAGTTCACATGTTCACACCCTTCACCCCAACTGTCGAAGCTCCGGGATCGCGGGATCCATTCCTGAGCCAGTACCCATTCTTCGCGAGCCAGGCGGGAGCCATGAAGCCACTGCCGCTCATCACCTCCGTCACCTCTGAAGAAGGATTGTATCCTGCTGCAGGTACTTTCATAAATAATTTTTTTTTTGTTGGAAACTTGATGTTTGTGGGCTTTGCAAATGTTGATTCTTTTGTAAACAAATAATATATCAGAAAGAATTTTCGCTAATTCTGTCAACAGAATTTAGAAATATTTAAGGACATAATTTAAATGAAACGTTTAATAAAAGTAACAGCCTGTAAATGTCCCACTGCTGGGCTAAGGCCTCCTCTCCTATTAAGGATAAGGTTTAGAGCTTAATCCACCACGCTGCTCCACTGCGGGTTGGCGGATATACATGTGTCAGAATTTCTCCCGGCACATGCAGGTTTCCTCACGATGTTTTCCTTCACCGCCGAGCTCGAGATGAATTTAAACACAAATTTAGCACTTGAAAAATCAGCGGTGCTAGCCAGGGTTTGAACCCGCGATCATCGGTAAAGATCGACGTATTCTAACCACTAGGCCATCTCGGTTTAATAAAAAATAATATACATTTAACCATACCGATTTAGTTAAATATGAATAACGAATATTCAACATAAATAATGCTAATTTTATAAAAATATCAAGACATGGCCACAAAATGTGTTAAATTGGCAAATCGCCTGTCGACATAAATGTGTCAGCATGTTAATAGCGACAGTTTGCCTTTTTTCTCCTTCCTTTTCTATTTTGATTCGGAACTCGCATAAAGAAATGCAAATAATAATGTTCATCTCTCTCCCTAAAACATCAATCATCGTCATCATCATCATCGGTTTATATTATTATTTAAAATAAAGTAACATCCTGTAAATATCCCTCAATTGGGCAGAGGCTTCCTCTCCTATTAAGGAGAAGGTTCAGAGTTTCATCCACTACACTGCGGGGCAGATACATGTGTTAGAATGTATCCCGGCACATGCAGATTTCCTCACGACGTTTTCTTCTACCGAGTTCGAGATGAATTTAAACACAAATTTAACACTTGAAACTTTGCTATATAAGGGGTGCTGGTTGGGATTTGATCCCACGAGCATCGGTTGAGATGGACATGTCCTAACCACTAGACCATCTCGGCTCAAGTCCAAAATTAAGCAAATCAACAGATACATATAAGAAATTTTCCTCTTTCACAGAAACTCTCGCACAACGAAAGCAGTATTATAAAGCAATTGCCAGTTAACTTACTAACCACAATTTTTCTTCAACCCAGTTTACCAAACGGACCCAAACCTGCTGCCGGAGTTAGAATCTCGCTGGGAGCACCTCGCTGCGAACATCTTCGAGTACAACGACACCTTGCCCCTGGAGCTGAAGAGCTCCGTCGCGAACAAGATCAAGCAGCACTACTTGGGAGGCAAGCCTGTCAGCCAGGAAACTTACCCGCAGTTAGTTCAAGTATGTATTATTTCTTTTACCTAGTCCAAAATATGTGTTCTCTGATTCGAATGGGCTTTTCGTTATCATGTTTTTCAAGGAACGTTTTAGTATATAATATGTATATTAGAATCTGACGGAGATCAAATTGAGTTCAAATTCAAAATATACTTTTATATAAAGTGCTTGTGAATCGTCAAGTTACAAATTAGACTTTTTAAGTATAAAGATACCACCGGTTCGAAAAGTAGATTCTACCGAGAAGAACCAGCAAGAATCTCGAATACTCTTTTAAAATCATTTTTCACAAAGCGTGTTTTCAATGACATAATCAGAATCAGATATTCGGATATCAATAAAAAAACTTAATAATAACGTATTATAGTTTTAGTATGTCTTCAGTAATTAATGTGAAGAAGCTGTAACACATAAAGAAGAGATCTGGTATAACTAATTGGACACCCTATAAACTTGATTAAATATATTTTTATTTATAAATATTGAATAAAATAAGGAGGATATATAATGTTCAATAACATTATTTTTTATGTACGAATTGTGTGTTTTTTTTTCGTTGAAGATCCTTAAACAAAATAAAACAAAAATTAAATAAAAAATAAAACAATATAGACACTGAAATGCTTAAGGGAGTACTAACGAGAGTTCATTTCAGGCCCTTGGGGACAAAATAATGACAATAAGAGAATGCTGAAAATAATCCATACTATCGGTACAAACATAAATGTGAAAGTAACATTGTCTGTCTGTTTATTACGTTTTGACGCCAAAATTGTTAAACAGATTTTGATAAACTTTGGTATAAATATAGATAGGAGCTGGAATAGACAGACAGACAAAATTTTCAAAA
The DNA here is from genome assembly GCA_037950945.1 of Hypolimnas misippus. NCBI lineage: Eukaryota > Metazoa > Arthropoda > Insecta > Lepidoptera > Nymphalidae > Hypolimnas > Hypolimnas misippus. The sequence goes on along the minus strand of JBBEEQ010000006.1, from coordinate 2,428,574 downwards.
ATTGTGTTTTTGGTTTAATAACTGTATATTCTTATGCATTTAGTTAAAAGCTATTTATTTGAAATTACAAATCCAATTCAATTTTATGAATATTTTTGTAATGTTACGTGCATCAATATATCCAAATTCGACTTTTTGTGGGTTGACCACATTAAAAGTCGAACGTCCTCTATGAGTTGACCACATTATCGCTCATCAGCATCCAATTAAAAATCGAACGTTATCTATGAGTTGACGACATTATTGCTAATCAGCATCCAATTAAAAGTCGAAGGTTCTCTATGAGTTGACCACATTATTGCTAATCAGCATCCAATTAAAAGTCGAACGTCCTCAATGAGTTGACCACATTATTGCTCTTCAGCATCCTATTAAAGGTTGACCACTCTATATAATCGTCCAGGCCCTCGGCGACCGGCTGTTCGTGGCGCACGTCGGCAAGCTGGCGCAGCTCCACGCGCGCTCCCGGCAGCCCACCTTCCTCTACCGCTACTCGTACCGCGGCCAGTACAGCTTGTCCCACCTAATGGCGGAGAACGACAATAACTATGGTGAGACCTACTTCTTACTTAATTACTGATTGTATATTTTGTTTCTATGATTTTCATTTGTAGGTTCTGGTGTAAAATAAAGTATATTTCATTCATTCATTGGTTCAATTATTCATTCATTCAATTATTCGTTCATTCGACCGTTAATTCCTTAATTAATTCACTTAATTGTTGAAAGTAATTATTCGTAAAGTAAAAGGCCTGTAAATGTTACGAAGCAAAAGCCTCCACTCTTTCTTCTATTAAGAAGGTTTAGGAACCTAATCTACTACGCTACTCCACTGCGGGTTGACGGATATATGTACATGGGTCAGAATTTCTCCAGTACTTGGTTTTCTCACAATTTCCTACATCGCCGAAAACGTGGTGAATTTAAACACTTTAGCACTTGAAGACTCAGAGGTGCTAGCCGGGTTTTGAACCCGCGATCATCATCAAAAAGCAATTTGTAGCTAAATGGCTAATAAATAAAAAAAGCTATGGTATTATATAACTATAGATATAATAATAATAAAGAAGTTTATTCACCAAGCATAGAGGATATTAACAATTTTCTTTCTTCTAAATACAGTAACACAGAAACAAAAACACATTAATATATGCCGGTAAAAAGGTCGTAGGCTCAGCTTAAAGCTGCTTTTCAGTCTGCACCTACTTACATACAAATGCTGCCAACACAAAGTGTAAACTACTTATTTTATACTTACAAAGTTTAGAAGAAAATAAATATATATAGGGTAACAATATATTGTGATAAATTTAAAGTTAGTAGTGAGCTGCCTGAGATAAAATTTTGTAATTAATGTAATATAATAAATCATGTTAAATTTGTAACAAAAAACTGTCTGCTAATACACAATTGCCCGCTTGCTTTAAAGTAAGTATAGTGATAGAATCACGTCGGTAGTCTCGCGCTTAGCCAATTTGACTGTGACTTTTGATATTCAGTGAGCCATATTTTGCAAAGTTTCCGAAATGTAAAAATAGATGAGGCAGATTTAATCGGAAGTGGAATATCGTTCCAACATTTTGATGCTGCAAAGCGGAAACTACCTCTAAATGATACCAAGCAAGGACGAGGTGCAACTAAATTTAAAATACGGGAGGGTCGATGATTACCGGAATCCATACAGTTTAGCCAGTTCAATTTCCGGGCTAAATAAGGTGGATAATTTTTCTTTTTCAGACTATATACAATACTATTCAATTTCAGAATACGACGGTGCTTCATATTTAATATATTATAACTATTTAGAACTGGAGTAATATTGGATCCACGTGGAACATCATAACAAAACCTCATACAAGAATTCTGTACCTTTTGAATCTTAGATTCTGTTTGTTTTAACAGACACGGTCCATAAACTACATCGCAATAGTCAAGATGTGATAGTACTAAGGAATCCACCAGTTTTGTTCTAACAGCAATACTTAAGAACGGCCTAAATTTGTAGATCATTTTAAGGGAGGCATAACTTTTGGCAATTTTTTCTTGAACATGCTTCTTAAAACGCAGCGATCCCTCAAATAGTACACCGAGGTTTTTTACTACTGAGACCTCTACGATGGGGCAGTAGTTGATCAAAATAATAGGATTGCTTCGATGGATTACATCTATTTGTCATTTTGTGCCGAATATCATAAAAGAACACTTTTGTGGATTTAAAATAAGATCGTGATAATTTGACCACACATGAATTGATGCTAAATCTTCATTTAAACTGTTAATATTTTTAGTAAAATCTATATTTAAGCTTAATTTCATTAAAACCTGTGTATCGTCAGCATACATATGTATTAAAGAAGATTTTGTGTAGTTCATTAAATCAGACGTATAAACAGAATAAAGCAGAGGACCTAAGATAAATCCTTGCACCACACTTCTAGTGATACTTAGGGGACTTGATCTAGTTAGTTTATTCTTCCTATCCATGCACTCTACTATTTGAAAACGGTCTGAGAAGTAATTTTTAAACCAATTACATACGGGCTCATCACATCCATACATTCGGAATTTATTAATTATAATATTATGATTAAGGCAGTCAAACGCGCGACTATAATCCTGTAATACCAAAATACATGCACTGTTATCATTAGATGCTGACAAAAGTTCATCGACTAAATGTAAAAGCGCTGTTGTAGTATTCTACGAAAACCAGATTGTTGAAGTGGTATAATATTATTGCTTTCAAAGTAATTTGATATTTGATTATATACTACTTTTCTACTATTTTAGATAAAACCGGTAGCAATCCTATGGGCCTTAGATCTTTTATAGTTTCAACACTGGCTTTCTTCGGAAGTGGTTTAATTAGGGCTGTTTTTCACTTGTACGGGAATTCGCTGTTAACTACCGAATAATTCACAATATGAGTTATTGCATCTAATGAATAGGGTAATGTTAGTTTAATCATTTTTATGCTGATACCATCAACTCCCATTGCATTCGAGCTCATAGAATTTATTACTTTGAGTACATCTTCTGAAGATACTTTAAAAAAATTAAAGTTTTCGTTGATCTGATCAAACTTAATAATATAATCATTATTATAATTTTTATTACTTTCAGGTGTTGGAATTGTTTCTATAAAACTTCTATTAATTTTATCTGGATCGCAAAGATGAACTGGTAACATATTATTTTGTGTTGAAGAACCTAGTATTGTTTGCAGTTCTTTCCACATTTTGCCTGAGTTACGTATATTTTGATTAATTTTGATATGTGATAAGCTCATGGATTTTAGGAGATAGCACTTTTACTTAGCAACCAGCTAGAGGCTGGATGTTATTGACAAATATATCTTGAATATCTTAAACGCGTGTGCCGACATTTTAAATGACACGTCGTTTGATTCGCCATGATGGGACAAATGTCATAAAAAGAATAAAAATTTGAAAAAATTAAAATGGTCGATTTTAGAAGCCATAATGTGAAAAAATGAAAATCAACGAACTATGTCAAGTGGGGTATCGTTCAATCGGTATTTAAAAATCATTTTTAGATTTCTCAAATAAATCGTTTTTCAACCAGAATTACTGTTTAGGATCTAAAACGGTGTAAAGTGGTAACGGTAAAATGATTCTCACTTAAAGGTTTTAATACAGAAATGATATTGATACTGCTGACTGCAGATGGTTTGTTACGCAGACGGGTTTTTGGTTGTTATAATACTAATTACGTAATATTATAGTACCTCTCTTGTCTCGTTTACAAAAGTATTTTAATCTCAAACACCTTTTTCAATTTAAAACAAAGTTTTTAGACTAAGATATCAATATATAAAATTCGATATATGTCAATTATTTTCGTTATTTGATATCCTTTATCATTAGTATAATTTCTACTTGAATACATTTTAAAGTATCGCGACTCGGGCCTCTTGACCTCGACGTCGTCTCTAGCGAATGTTCAAGTATACAATTACGGATCTTAAAAATATAGGAAATTTTACAAACATATTACGAAGAAAATTCTTTGTTTTATTGTTACTTGAAGCGATCGAAATGTATGTTTGCAGAATTAAAGGGAAAATATCCATTATGACACAAATGGATCTTGATATAGTATATCTATATTAATATTATAAAACTGAAGACTTTGTTAGTTTTTTTTAAACGCGCTTATCTCAGAAACTACTGGTTCGAATTGCAAATTTCTTTTTATTTGAGTTTATTTATTGAGAAAGGCTGTATTACATGACACTACGACTCATAGGAGTGAAGCACCTACATTCATACATAGGCTGATAAACACATTATCCTCCTTTACATTGCACAGTCGGTTAAAAATGGAGGCTCTCAATTCAACTTTGTTTTTTTTCTATATATGTCTATGTACATATGTTTTTTGTTATTATTGGGCCTAGCGTCCCAAGCTTTAGTAAGTTAGTAACCCACAAAAATGACTTAGGCTCAGTAATTATTTAGGAAATTAATAAAAATCATGGAAATATTGCATTTCTAATCAACGTGATCATTCATCACACATTCGGATCTAACGGAGAGTTTCAAAGATAGACAAAAACAATTCTACTTCAAGAAAATTTTCCTACAAACACAATTATTGATACAGGTGTAAGCCACGCAGATGACGTGCTGTCGATGTTCCAGTACTTCCCGTGGGCCAGCTCGAGGGCGGAGGACATGGCCATGACGAACGCTCTCCTTGACATGGTCTACAGCTTCATGACGACAGGGTAAGTATAGCATTTCTCATCGACTTCAAAAAGGAGGAGGTTCTGTTTTGTAGTGTGTTTTTTAATGTTTATTTGCTCAGGAGTCCGTCATTTCTTAATCGATTTAGAAAATTCTTTTTGTAATTTCAAATGGTATATTTTCTGTTTGTTTCCATAGTTTTTTTTATCAAAATCGGTTTAATTACTTCTAACGCATTTGTGGCTTCTCACGGTTGCAAATATCCATGTGCATAGGTAACAATTTTTCAGGAGGTGTCCTGCCTGCTCGTTTGCCAGCTATTTTCAATAAAAAAAGAAGAAAATTCTCATTTGTAATATGTTTATTGTGTTATGTTACCTCCCAAGTCTGTCATTTTTAAAACGATTTTGACAATTCCTTTTTATTTTAAATGGAATATTTTCAATATTAAAATTAGCTTTAGTCGTGATGATTTTAAATTCAAAATAATTGGAATAAATACCTCGCCTAAGTAAACGAAAAAATATATTTTACAAGCATATTTTGCTTTCGAAGTCTGTGGCTTTTTTAAAGTCATAATTATCTTAGATTTTTAAAATAATATGAAACGGATTAAAATCGCGTCTGTATTAATTTAATTTTTATCACCTATTTCGAACACTTATTATAACTCGACCATTCACCGGGAAATGTTAAATCATTATCACGAACGGAGTAAAGGAGTAAAAAAAATAACATTCGATAAAATTGAATTTTTCATCAATAAAGTGGAAAATTCTCTCTCAAATGGCATCACAAACGTAGCTTTTGATACAGTATTAACATCGAAAACACACACTTTTTAACTATTTCCCATACAGATTTTCCTAAACTACTAAAAATCCCCCACAAAAAACGAACAAAACTGCCACAATAGCAAAGTATCGCGCCACCATTATTTAGCATTAACCCGGCCACCATAAGTTATCTAAATATAGCCCTTTCATGTTCGCTCAAAGCATTTCTCCGTATGAAGTATGCAGTTGATATTTGCGGCTCCGTTCACGCCGGTTCTATTGTAGCTTTCTCTGAGATTTGCATTCTCATTGTACGTACAATTGTAATATTTACATGGCGTCCGGACTTGCTTCAATATTTGCAAATCCCTATTTGCTTATCACGATAATTAAATCAAATATATGCACTTACTTGAATAAAGTTTTGAAGTACTGTGCTATAAAATTTAAGATAATTTTATAATAGTGTAATCACACTATAGTATTTTTTAATTTTTATATAGTTTTTAATTCTTTCATTATTATTTTTATCATATTATTCTTTTCTCATTATTTCTTGATTTTGTAAATATTCTTTGTTAAATAAATAAAATTGAGAAAAATGCTTTTCATGTAATTTTCATTATAAAAATTATTCAGATCAATCATTCGATAAATAATTTCTCATCTCTCATCTTACGAGTGGTTAAAAGTACGCCATATTAGTCTGCTAAACAAGTAAAAAAATTAAAAGTAAAGACTATATAGTTATTATTATAAAACTAGCTGTGCCCGCGACTTCGTTCGCGTGGATTACAGAATGCTTGGCATGTCTCCTGCAAAGCAAGGTTATAATAGTCTGTGGTACTGCTCCAGAAAGGAGCTTTTTACTTTGGATTTGGGAACTTTCTGGTTATATTTATAAGCAAACACTAACTCAGATACGATTCCTCCACGGTTTTCACTATAAATGTTGAAGAAAAGTGTTTGGTGTTGGTCTTTAAAATTTCTTGGCTTAATAGGCCATATCCGGAACTTTAAGGAATCGCGAAAAATACTTAAAGGAGTCCCGTGTCCAATTTTGAGAAATCAAAAACTGCATCATAAGTTTTTTTTTGATTTCATGATTCTCCTGGCCAGGAACTGAACCCACTAATTTAAAGAAAAAAGAATACATTCTATATTATTGCACCACCTACCTAATAGTGTCACTTGTAAGAATTAACTTTTGGAAAGTAAAAGTAAGAGACAAATTAAAGGAAAAGATTTATTTTTTAATAAAATAACATTAAATCTATACATGAATTAGAAGTTAAGTAATCGATTCTATATATATCAAATAAGCATAATCAAATATGTGGGTTAAGTCATGGCTCCCGGTAAGTTTAGAAAAAAAGTCTGCATTACCTTGAACGATTTGTTTATTTGTATCAAAATGCTGGTCACCTACTAAAGTAAGGAAGAGTGTAAAGAATACAATCGAAAATATATAAAAAAAATGAATAACTCACAGTAACTTCTTTTATGTTTGTCTATTTTTTCTATGTGAGCTATACAAAGTTGATAGAATGTGACGTTTTTTTTGGTCCCCGTCACCTACTCCGTTACCGAAGTAGATTTAGATAATTCCTAAAAAGATGAATTAATTTATTGAAAATCTACATTTCACTGGACTCGGCTATTGTACTCACCGCTATTAGCGTTACTACATCCCGTCATAATATTAAAATTTCACTTTTAGGTATGATCGTTTTTTTGAAGAATTACTAAAGATTTAATTAATGTATGGATTTGATAGAATTTTGTAAAAAATTTGCCCTTTCTTTTTGTTGCAGTTAAGTATATACCATTACTATACACTATGCAGTTAACTATGTATATATGTACTATTACTCTGAAGTTGATTCTTATAATATGTGACAGTATCAGATGATGCAATCATACAGCATGTTAAGCTTTTCCAAAATCAACGTGTTCGTTTCTGGCTGGAAGAACTTATTTTTCAAAAAACGAATGACATAGTTTTAGTTTTTATTAAAATCGGCTCTGTTACTCCTTTAACTATTTTTCGCTATTGCTTATAGTTTCGGATTTGGTCTATCATATCCAGTAAAAAAATACCCAGTAAATATATTATTTTCCAAATTATTATATTTATATTATATACATATATCTTCCCTATTTGAATTAGATGTTGTTCACTATTTCATTGGTTTCGATTTTGTTCCTTATTACATTAGCTTTCTGTGCAGTGAAAGTTTCGTCAAAATCGGTCCAGCTGTTTTAGATATTAGCCGTAATAAACTGAGTGACAGATAGACAGACAAAAATTTTAAAGTTGGTAATTTTGTTGTCAGTACCGTGTATACTTTCATATGCATTTATTTAAAATTACAAACGGACACATCAATTATATTTATTTGTATGTACGTATAACCTTCCCTTTTTAAATCAGAAATTGTTCACAATTTTATTGTGTTCTACAACATTTTGCTATCGCGATTACGCAATAACAAAATATTAAGAGAATTATCTCTTTTTTACTTATTCATTAAAATAAATATATTTTTTTAATAAAAGTAGCCTAAGTTAATCCGTATAATATTAGCTAGGTATAGTGGCTGTTCATTAATCACGTAATGTTTTTAAGAACTTTTTAGACTTTGTGATACTTCGTGATTTTTTTCTTCCATCCCCTCTCCCTCCTCTGGCCCTCACGTGATTAATGGACATTCCCTAACTGCAAGTGAAAGTCCCATCAAATTTCATTCAGCTGTTTCAGAGATTAGTTGTTAGAAGCAGACAAACAGACAAAAAATTAAAAAATTGGGTTTTTTGATGTAAGTACTGTATACATATACTTTCATGCATTTAGTGAAAAATACAAAATAATGTTCGATGTGAACCCTTAAATTCACATAACTTTTTTATTTATGAACCGATTGAAATGAAAAAATCACTAAATGTTAAGTGAAGCTTACTGCAATATATTAATGAAAACCGCATCTAAATCGGATAAGCCGTTTCTGAGATTAGCGGGCACAAACTCACAGATAAGCAGACAAATATCTAACAATTATTGTTTTGGGTTCTATTGCGTAGGTAAAGGCCCCCAATATTATATTTTTTTATATATCTGTCATGTGCAGACAACGACCCGTTAGATTTTTTTGTACGTATCGATTAAAAATATCTAAAATAAAAGTCAGCCTATGTCACTCCTTATAACATTTGCTAACTGCAAGTAAAAGTACCATTAAAAATTGGTTCAGCCGTTTTAAAGATTAGTCGGAACAAACAGATAGACAGACTAACAGACAAAAATTTAAAATGTATTTTTTGATATAAGTACTGTATATACTTTAATGCATTTAGTAAAAAGTACAAAATAATGTTCGACGTGAACCCTTAAATTGACATAACTTTTTTATTTATGAACCGATTGACATGAAACAAAGCCTAAATGTTAAGTGAAGCTTACTACAATATATTAGTGAAAACCGCATCTAAATCGGATAAGCCGTTTCTGAGATTAGCGTGCACAAACGCACAGATAAACAGACAAACAGACAAACAGACAAACAGATAAGAATTCTAAAAATCTTTGTTTTGGGTTCTATTGCGTTGGTAAAGGCCCCCAGTAAGATTTTTTTTCATATATCTTCCATGTACAGACATCGACCCTCTAGAATTTTATTATTAGTATAGATAATTGTATATGGAGCACCAAAACTTTAGGTGTAAACAATCATATTTAGATTTAAAAAAGGTCGTATACGTATTTTATAGGAAAAAAATTTAAATAACATAGGTAACGTTAGGAGATAAACTTATTATTTTGATAAAATTACTACTTGGTGCCAGCGACTTCGCCTGCGAAGGATAAATAAATTTTCTAAAATAAAAGTAGCTTAAGTTACTCCTTCTAAAATTAGCTATCTGTGAGTGAAAGTCCCGTTAAAATCGGTCCAGCCGTTTCAGAACATTCAGAGATTAGCCGGAACAGACAGACGAGAACTTTAATAATTTAAGTTTTGATATAAGTACCGTATACACTGACAGATGCATTTCGTGAAAAGCTGATAATTTGAAATTACAAACAGACACTTCAATTTTATTTATTTGTATATAAATTATTATTGTTCCTATCTGCCTAATGTATATAATTAATACGTATATTTTGACTTCTTCTTCCACCTTCTACCACATTTCACTTTAAGCATTTCACATTTCGTCAGACATATAGATTAAAAATCATTATCATATTTAGATAAGAGTGCCGTGCAATTGATGTAAAATGCAATATTTATTACCTAAATTGTTATTGTTTCTGAGTCATATTCACATTCTTATAAATCCGTTAACAATTACGCGTGTCGTTCACACAAAAGATGGATACGTAACAAATACTTTCATAGTATTTAAAAGTTTAATATAATTTTGGTTTTATATGTATATTTACATAAAAAAAAGTAATGTAAAGCACGTGCTTAAATAAATTTTGCGTATTTTCAAATGACATTTTTGTTAACTATGTTTTTAACACATTAATTTAATTAAATTGCTTAGAAAGGCAATAATATGTTAAATATAAAAGTACGCGAAATAATTACTTATATATTATTTTTATTTTAAAACATAAAAATAAAATATAAGTAATTATTATACTTATACACTTTTTTGTGCAGTTTTAAAATCTTTCTACCGGAAAAAATAAGTTTTACCGCAAAATAAGAGACTTGGGTAAGAATATAGAATAAATAGAAACGGTTAAATATATTTTTTTTCAATTCGTATGAGAAACGAATCTTAACTTAATGTTAGTTATAAATGTGAATGTAAATTTGTTTATTTCATACATTTTCACTCAACTACGAAACCTATCATCACGAAATTTTCCAGACACCTCATTAGGAACATGCAGACTAGGACATAGGACATAATTATGTCATTCGTAAAAAAGTATTTCCAAAGGGATAGAAGTACATATATAATAAAGAACTTTTAAAAAAAGCAACCGTTTAAAAGCAAAACACGTAATTTCGTTTAGGGACGACACACTTTTGACACTTTATTTCGATTTTATAACCAAACAAGCTAGTGCTAGCGACCTCGTCTGCGTAGAATTAGTTTTAACGATAATGGCATAAAAGATAGATGTATGCCGTCACGGCTTTTTGTAGGTATATTTAAGATAAAAATTTTCATTTTACGGTTTTTGCAGCGCACGAATAGCTCGCCGATGGCAAAATTTTTTCCTACTTATTTGACACTTATCGTTATATTTTTACAATTCACTGGAATTTATCAAAATCCTTTATTAGGGGACGCTGCGTCATAGTAGCTTTATATATTGGTTTAAAATTGACCAAATCTCATACAAATTTTCATCTCCTACTTTATCCCCTTGGGTGTAAAATTAATCAAAATCCTTTCTTAGCGGATTCCTACGTCATAACATCTACCTGCATGCCAAATTTCAGCCCGATCCATCCAGAGGTTTAGGCTGTGCGTTGATAGATGACTATGTCAGTCAGTTAGTCACCTTTGAGTTATATATATTTAGTTTACTTAACCGTTTTCGATACAATTTCTATATGATCAAACGGAAAGAATTAAATTTAAATCAAATCAAAATTGGTTTAGAAATGAAATTACATACATTTATAAAAAACATACACCATCGAGAACCTTTTTGAAGTTGAAGACTTTGAAAAGAACAGTTCCATCTAAAGGCGGTCTTATTGCTATAAGCAATCCCTCAAAGACGACTTTAAATAATATTATACTTAATAAATATTTACAGAGTACCTAAAATACCGAACGGTCCAGAATGGCTACAAGTGAAGCCAGGTGCGCAAGAGTTGAACTACCTCGAAATAGCCGGGCCGGATAAAATAGAAATGAAGACGAGCTCTGACTTCGGTCAAACGTCGTTTTGGGACAGCCTAGGATTCATCGAGAACGAGAACTACCGTACATTCGTTAAAGATGAATTGTAGATTATAAAACTTAAAATTAAGGTTGGAGTAAGTTCAGAAATCTTTTGTCGAAATAAATATTGTTTTATATATTTTATTTTTTTAACTTGATTGTATTATTTACGTCTACAGATAATATTATGTTGCAGAATCTAGATTTTTTTTAATGGTTATTGTTATTTTTTAATGCATTTTTGTATAATTACAATAATATAACTAAGACTTCTTTTGATTTTCCTTTATCATTCAAAATCCTGACTTTTATATTTATATACAATAAATTACTAATACAAGACCAGTTGAATTAAGTGACCTTCTAAAAGTTTAAACTAAACTCATTTGTCTCATTTATTATCATTTTAAATTAATTTCATGAAAAAAAAAAATCTTGAAATACATTGATGTATAAAAAACAATGAAATAATTGAATTTATATTTTGGTTTTATAATAATCTTATAAAGCATACTCATATATAGTGTTTTCAGAAATGAAACTAAAAATCGAATAAAAAATATTTTAATTCATCAACCACACACCTATAAAAGACTTTTCCATACTAAACATAATAAAAAACGCTTAGAAAGAATAAAAACAGCAAAAAATCTCTTTGTTCAAAAATAAACTAAAAATCACCATTCTCTTATTTCTCCAAAGTTCTTCAAATTGACATGTGTATGTATATAGTTTATTTTAGAAAAAAACATAAATGTCTTTTATTTTGGTTGAAAAAGATTTTTTTCTATAAATATAAAAATTATAATAAAGGTAAGCATTGTATTAAATACGATTAAAATAGATTCATAGTATTTCTTCGGGTCTCATGGATACTACACATAAAAACACAATTATTTAAATGGACTCCAAGTCACCTTTCCCAACAAGACTTATCTCTTAACCCAGTTCTTTAACAATTAAGCAATAAAATATATCTTTTTAATAAAATTTATTTTATTTCCAATTAATACCCAGACATTGATACCTTAATTCACAAACAATTTTACAAATTTCGTTTACAAATTCAAAAGAAATAGAATTTTCGGTGTCACCTGTAAACTTGTTAATACATAGTTAAGTATTTGCATATTAAGGTTTCAATATATTTTATTTACAACAGTATAAGAAAACATGATTTTCGAAAAAGTTTAAATGTGAAAATAGCAAACATTTTAACAATCATAGCCTACAATTCCAAACACGCTTTATAAATAAAAAAATGCCTCAACACTAAATTAAACACAAAACAATTCAGACTTTTGTTACAACACTAAAATTTTAATCCAAGCAGATAGAATTTTAAACAGATAAGTAATAAGCCAGTACCATTAGAAGTTACACAATAATGTAAGGATTCTTATTAAATCTACGGATAAACAATTTCTTCAAGGCCTATGTTGAATCACAGTGCATTACATCAGTGATTATATTTAGATGTTTTAATGAATATTAATGATCATAATCAGGAATATTAAGTTTTAGAAAAATAGTTACCATTGATAATTAATGTATAATGTATCCAATTCGGCTCTTAATCATCCTTCTTATCACCGCCTGCCACCGTGATCTTCTTCTGCAACTTGCTGTGTTCTTCTGTCAGCCTGTCGTATTCACGGTTAAGGCTCTCAGCCTGAGATTTAACAGCTTCTTTGTCTTTCTTCTCTTTTGCCAATTCTTTTTCAAGAAGCAAAATCTGTCCTCTTAAATCTTCGAGTTCTTTCTTTGCTACTTCATCGCCGGCGCCTTGCTTCTCAAGCAGCGTTCTAGCCGCGCTTGTTGCACTTTGAGCCTGTCGGAAGTTCGCCTCGGACTGAGCGTATAAACCAGCCAGTTCACAAATCATTTGAATGAGACGGCGAATTACAACAAGAAGGAATAGCGCAATACCCGAGATGTAGAAGTTCCTTTGAGCGCGGAATAAACGCATATTACCTTGCATTTCTGCGTCTAGGTGCTGATGATCCGACGATTCGATGTTGGAGTATTTTTGCATCTCGCGAATTGCATCGAGGAGACATAATATTAGAACGCCGATCAAAACGACGAAATATATTGATGCTTGACTACTTATATAAGCTAAAAACTTTGATTTGAAGAACCTGTTCCATTTTGCAGGACTCGCTATCGGCAAAGTCAATAATAGCACGAATGCTATTTCGGCGTATAAAAACGAGGCGATGATGGTCCACTGGAGACTCATGTTGAAGTTTTCGACTATTTGAGGTGTGAATAGCTTTTTAAAGGAGCACTTCTGACGATAAATGAAAAACAATGCTGCAATACAACTTCGAGAATATCGGTGACTCAACACAGAGCAAAGTCAAATTTGTCAAGTTGTTGACATGACGTGTACTTAGACCTAATTACACCGGCAAAGTGTAGTGATTAAAATACGTATGTTTTTATAGTTAATATTAATGAGAAAATTTATTGAGATTTAAAATAGAGATGAAATAATATTATAAAATTAACATTTTATAAAATAATATATTAAAATTAAAAGTATAAGGTTTACGTGCAATGAAATTTATTTGTCATATTGACAATTAAAATGACGTTTTAACAAGTCACTGTAGTTTCTGACGAATCTGACGTCATCTTTACTAAATAAAGAATACATTATAGAAATATAAAAAAGACGAAATAAACCAGGATTTAGGCTTATCCTGTCCTTTATTATAAAATGGCAGATCCAAAATATGAAAATCTTCCAGGCATAGTAAGTAGTATGAAGTGCTACATACACAGATTATTGATTTTGTAACCATTGCTTAATAAATCCAATACATTTCTAGGCTTACGACCAACCCGATGTCTATGAAACCGGTGATTTGCCAGAAGCTGACCAACCCGAACCGTATGAAGAAGAAGATAACGAAAGTATCGAACAATTACATCTCTCAGTGAAAGATTCGTTTAATAAGTTTAAAGGCAAATTCCTTACAGGGAATGTAGATTTTTCTGATAGATTAAGCAGAAAAAATCGTATTGGATACAGGTAATTAGAAAAATTTAACAGAAATGTTATAAAACTAATTTTACAAAGTAAAAATCAATAAAGTGTAATAGATTAAAAGAATAAGACAAATTTAATTTTAGATCTTATTAACAGTAATTATATTAAAATTTTCTTGAAATCATCAACATACAATATATATGAAAAAAAAATACCCACATTATCCCCAAATAACGATGGAAACTATTCTATGTGAAATAATTCAGAGCGGGTGAGTGGGAGCTTGCTGCAGAAGGTGAGCCAGAAACAGCCCTGGAACGCTACAACAGACTACGATGTGAGTTCTCCGAATTGTTGGAACAGGTGGCAGAGCAACAGAACAAAGCCACGGAAAGTGAAAAGGTATATTTATATAATAAGCAATTCATAATATATATTGAACCAAAAAAATTTTTTTTTTTGGGTCCCTTTGAATAACTGTATGAAATAAATAAAAAGTTTAGACAAGCTATTGCATTATGCATTAATACGCCATTCACCTTGTATGTTGGTGACCTTTTACAGTAATTCTATATTTTTTTCATGTTAATTAAAACTTATATTTTTGTAGGAGGAGCATTCTAAATTAGCATCTCAGATTAACACAACGAAAAAACTTTTAGAAGAACTGAAGCTTGAAGAGGGGGAACAAGTTGACCCTAAAGCTGAGAAATTAAAGTAAGTATGAAAAAAGCTCATTTAACATTGAGCAAGAATAACTTTCTATTTAGCTCACTGCTGAACATTTCATTAATTTTTTTTTAATGGAAAGAGTTAAAGATTTCTATGTGGACGAGAATGAAATATTTTATGAAAGCTGTGACTGTCAATAATACACACTAATAGTGAATTCTTACAAATGTAAAGCCATATCCCACAACTTATATAAATCTTTATAAAAATCTGAGAGAGCAAAACTTATAAGTGTAATTCTTGCCTAGTAGTAAAGCTAACCATTGCTAGGTCAGGTGTCATTAAATTGATTATACATATCGATACCTCCCAGGTAAGTTGTTGTAACCCCAAAATTACAATTTTACAGTAGAGCACTTTTAATCCATTTTAGTTTGAAAGTTACAACAAAATACGCCTTTTTTCAGGCGTATTTTGTTGTAACTTTCCTGAAAAAAAAAAAAATTTGGTATTTTTTCACTTTGAATGCATTAAGCAATGCAAATTCGTTTAGTATTCAGTAAAAACGCTAACGGCAATTTTGTGGCTTACAATAACTTACGTGGGAGGTATCGATATAAATAATACATCTAAAATATCAATGAACCCCTACATATGTAAAAATCAGAAAGCTAATATTATTAAAAATTACCATTTCATTTGTATTAAATAAATAAAGATATCTTGGCTCTAGGCTATCTCTACTCCTTTATACATATTGCCTATTAAATTCTAATATTGATAATATTATGATTATACCTGAGATATTTATGTACATAAATTAAAAGTAAATTAGTGTTTTAAAAACTCCAAATTATGATTTTGTTCCTCTGAGTACAAACCTTGTGGTAATGTAAAAAAAATGAGAAAAAACATCAAAGAACAGTTGAGATATTGGAAAAAATTAATTATAAAAACGAAAAGTTGAAATGGAATTGCCTCTTTGCATTACTTTCAATAGATAGTGATGCGACAAAGTTTACGGAGTCATTTCATTTGCTATAAAACACTTATTTGATTATCTACAGAGAGTACCTGAGCACAAATGGTAAGAAAAAACGTGGTGAAGTAGTAACTGCTCATCTGAAGCTTAAACCAGAAGTCAGTCTAGCACAGACCACTAGGATAGCGCAATTAGAACACAGGTAATTATCAAGTAATGTCAAAAAAAAAGAGATTTATATTATATATTTTGAACTTTCGCGATTTATACTATTCATATTTAATATACCAGGATGTTCAGCTGACTTAGTCAGCTCGTGACCACGACGAATGTACGTCGAAACGTCGGGCAATAAAAAGGTATTACTACCATTAGTTATCGCGATAAGACCTGTTATATTAAATATGAAGAGATTTATATGTTCCACTGCCTTCCCTATCAATTATGGACCAATTTCGATTTTTTTTTTATTTAAAATTTTTTTCAGTTAGGTCCCATAGAATTTTCATCAAAATTGATTTAGTAATTTAGTTTTTAGATAAAAATAACTGATATAATTATGTCATCTAAATAAATGAATTGCTTTTTATAAGTCTGTATTATTTTACTAAAGAAAATGGTTTTAAATGTTCATACACTGTAAAAAAAAGTAGAATTTTTTAATCTCGAGTTATTTTTAAATCAATATTATTTTGATCAGATTACATAAGCTAGAGCAAGCTGCGGGTGTGAGGGATGAAGAAGCATTTCGCAGGTTACAAGCAGCAACGGGAGAGGTAACAGTAATATTCTTAGAAATAATCTTAGGCAATGTACAAATGTATAGACTTTTTGTTTCCAGTTGCCTTCACTAACTACTTTTAACTTCTACTGAAAACAGTTGGTATATTTCATATTGTTTATATAAAAACACATTGACTTGTGTTTTGTTTCCGACACAAATTGTTAATTTGCGCAGCGCACTAAAAGATGATCTAATATATGTATAAAATTCTCATGTCACAATGTTAGTTCGCCACATTCCTCCAAAATGGCTTGACCGATTTTGATGAAATTTTATTTGTATATTCGTTAAGTCTTAGACTTAATCGTAAACTTTTTTTTTTACACCCCAAGTCACGTGGCCCACTGCAAATTTTTTTTAGAAGTAATTTATATAACAAAACAATATTTGCCAAGTTTAGTTTTTAATTTATATATATATATATATATATATATATATATATATATATATATATATATATATATATATATATATATATATATATATATATATATATATAATTTCATATGTCAGGCAACACTGTGCGGGGCGGCAGCGACTCTCGCTAATCAAGCGACCTTACTTCGCCCCGCGGATTTGGCTGCAGCCGAAGCTAGAATCACGTCACTGCTCTCCAACGTGGAGGCTTTGAAGGCCGCCGTTAAACCTGCTGAACCGGAAGTTGAAGCAAAGGTAATATTAGCCCTGGCAACACTATTGCTTATAAAATGTTGTATAATTATTAAAATGTTGATCATATTTTTTACCCTAGGTGAAGGAATTACACAAACTATTAAAACAAGTAGATGGTGTGTCACATTCCGAAATCTTAGAGAGAATGGAGGCTCTGGAAGCTCTACACAATCAAGGTAATAATACTTTTTGTATTGGGACGACGTTTTTCATTCGACTATTAAAATGTGTTCCATATTTTGCAATATATAATAATCGGATATATTTTAAGAAATTATTATTAAATGAAACTTTTTTATATATCGATACCTCCCACGTAAGTTATTGTAAGCCACAAAATTGCCGTTAGCGTTTTCACTGAATACTACACGAAATTTGCATTGCTTAATGCATTGAAAGTGAAAAAATACCAAAAATCTTTTTTTTTTCAAGGAACTAACTTTTAACTAGAACGGATTAAAAGTGCTCTACTGTAAAATTGTAATTTTGGGGTTACAACAACTTACGTGGGAGTTATCGATATATTGTAATAACTTTTTTTAATTATACCTTTTATCAAATAAAAAAGAAAATATTTATATATACTTCTTCAAACAGATTTGTTAAGACTAGACTTGATATCTTTAGACGCCATTTTCTCAATATGAAGTTCATGTGGCTTGACATGGTATTTCTTATCATCTTATATATATATGGACACATTGAAAGGAACATGAAAGGAGTGACCCGCAACACATTCTGTTTTGTTTACATTAATTTCTCTAAAAAAATAATTTTCTTTACTATATTTGTTTCTTTCAGCAAGCAACTTTGGTAAATCATTAACGGAGTTGGAAACATTACAAAGCACTATAGCGAGTGGTGTTCAAAATAACAAGGAACTACTCCAGGGCGTCCAGGAGGTGTTCGCTCATAATATTGACAGCCTTCAGAAGGAAATAAAGAAATTGGACGAGAGAATCAGCAAGTTGGCAACCGCATGATGATATAAAAATGTCTAGGTGTGCTTAAAGTTGATTTATTATCTGTAGTCAGGGTTGCAATGTTAAAAATTGGCAATATCATGTTTATAATAAAAAAGAGTCATATAATTTACAGTGTAAACTTTAAAGTGCAATTGAATCTGAGTCACTTAAAATTGCTACAATAATTGATACCTTTACAAATAGGTAAATGCTCACATTAACTTGAAATTTTTTTACGGCATACTCAGTAAGTGCTGTAAAAAGTTTTACCTCCGAATATTATTTCGTCCAACATTTATTTTTTAAAAGTATACTTGATTGGTCAACAAATTATTTGTCTGATTCTAACGATATTATTCTTAAATTTCTATCTAAATAAATACTCAGATAGCAGCACTTAAGAGTAAGCGTACGCTAAATACGACACAAATTATGACAAATTTGACAGGTAAGGCAGGTAAGCAGCAGCAGAAATGCTGCGCCGCAGAATACGAAATTCTTTACTTGTTTATACTTTTGAAATTTACTCTACTGTCAATGGCGTCTCACTATACGCTTAGCTTTAGGGATCAATTGACCCTACGTGTTGCAGTCTCTTGATTACGCAGGTGTGTCCGACTCTTAACCTTTATGTTGCTCTATGGAAGGTCCAAGATCAAATAACCAGTTAAATTATTTGTATTGTCATATTTTAATGAGCACTGATAGGTAATTGAAAAATATTTATAAATTTAATTTAATATGCATTGATATTATATACATTTGCTTTTCCTAAATTATTTTATCGTTAAAATAAAAGATATGAAGACATGTGTCATTGACACAATTTTATCATTCAAATTTAAGAAGTATTATTAATTAGTATCAGGTGCTGAAATTACAATTCTTGAAGCAATTTTGAATTAAATTTAATAATATAAAGTTGTATCATGAAATTGTATTCTCAACCAGAATAACTTTGATGTACAAAAGTGCATAAATTGCTAGTTGCTACCGTAAAAAATATTTGATTATTGTCGATTCATTCCATAAATTAACTTTAAACTTATCCACATTACATGTAATCTCTCTCACATTTTATACTTGTTAAATAACCATTTTCATAATTATATTATATGAATAAATGAAATGTTGTGCCCTTATGGTGAATACAACCAGTATTCAACATTTGGGATTTAGTTAGACTGCTTAAATAATTAATTTATTTTAAAATAAAGCAATTATTTGAACAGAAAGTCTTTTAATTTGTACCTACACTTAGTGACACCAAATTTTGAAATATCAAAATCTAAAATAATTATTTCATTCGAATGAGTTTGGCCACTCTCATTTCACTGAAACTTCATTTAACTCAATTCTACACTAATTCTTTTGGTAGTAAAATTTAGTCTTCAGGATTATTAATGTATTTAATATTTTTTATATTATTAAACTTACTTGCTACAATTTCATTGAACAATACACTGAGAATCTTACTTGGCTTAATTGATTCAACTAAACGGAATGAATTTAAAACTTTAAGTTCATAAATTAAAATCATGTCTAACGATTCAAAAAAATTCATAACAACAAACCTACAAATAATGCAAAAAAAGTACTTTTTAAGTAGTGAAAAGTGACCTAACCTTATTTAAGTTAAGGATCAAACAATAAAACAATTTCAAATTGTGTTTTGTAGTTTATTTTAAATGTACTTAGAACCTAAGCTTCTGGAAGAACCATTTGTTCTTGCCGCTCTTGTATCTCTCTTCGAAGCGCACTCTTGTGTTGAAACGGAGCTTCTTGCGCTTCGCGGGGTCCTTTAAGTCCTTTGCGCTGAACTTCTCAAAGCTGAAGTCAACTGAGTAACGTGTTGGCATGAGGTGGTTGTAGTTGACAACCTGAAAATAAACATTATATAGTGGTTAGTATATTTCATTATTGATAGTCATTTTTTTTTTTAAACATCTAATTGGTGCAATTATCACTGTAAACAACTGCTATGCTATGGTCATGAATAACAGTCGAGACATAACAAATATATGTATAAGTCAAATAGTATGGTGATAGGTATTTCTGTGGAGTATGTATCAATGTGTAGATAGTACAGTTTATTTAGATATATTGATTATTATTATAGATTGAAAAACAAATTATCATTTTATGTAAATAAAAAATTATAAAGATATACACAGAATAGTCAAGTTATTGTTTCAAAAACAAACACTGAACAATAATTATTGCTAAAATTATGTAGTTTATGGTAACTGATAATGATATCTTTAATTTTTAAATATAAATCGTAATAGTTTTCATTACAGTATAATTCCATTACTTAAATAATTACCGATATAAAGTTGTAGATATTACAATAGCAACTTTTCAAAAGGTCATGGGTCTTTTAACAGATTTAATGATTGGCACCTTAAATATTATTAGAATTACAACAAAAACATTCTAAGAGATAATACAATTTTAATGCTGCCAACTAAACAACATATAACTTTTCTATATTAAGGAAAATTTAACGACCTTATTAGGTCTATTATAGGAGAACACCAACACTAGTACTATGGTATCAAATTGAGAATCAAAACATAACCTCAAAATTCTTACCTTGACGAAGGGCTTGACTTTGGAGCGTTTGAAGATTTTTTTTTTGCCCATTCGCTTGTGCACTTTGCGGGGATATCTGTCGATGCCGGCGACGAAGGCATGACCGTAGGGCTTGTCTGACGTGCCCTCGTCGTAGGTTTTGACTACGATCGCCTTGCGGCCCGCGTACCGGCCGCTGAGGACCAGCACCACTTTACCCGGTTTCATAATCTTACCCATGTTGGGTATATCTGAAAACGAAACTAACCTTCAATTCAATGTTTTCATAAAACTTTATTTTTTAAATTTTGAAACATATTTTGTAAACTATTTGCAGTTCTTAGAATTAAAACGTAATATAAGCTTTATTTCGATCGTGTTCTTTTATTATAATATTATTACTTTGTTATTTATGTTATTGCAATTGGTTATTAGACGAACAGTTCGAGGTACGTTTTCCTTAATATTGTTTAGTGAACGCTATAAAATATCTACACTACATCACAGAATCGATCACAAATATATTGGTGGCAAAATATCTATTTTGTATTTCACTTCTTCTCACAGATTTATTTGGATTTATTTTCGAGTAAATGTATAAAACTCACACTCTTAACCCGTCGACAAGAAAAGACCACAGAAAAAGAAAATATTACAGATAATAACTTGACATTGACATTTGAAGTTAAAATAATGTGACCATTATTATATATTTTATTTATTTGTGTATTTCTTCACGTGTAACGTTGGACTAATAACTAATTTGTTTTCGTTTTAATTAAAAATTTCGATATTTTCGTTTTCTCCATTAACACCAACCGCAAAAGTTTTCAATAGAAGCTCGCAGATATATTATTATATAATAGTATTTAAATAAAAATATTTATTGAAAATCTTTCTATCTCAAGATTTATGATATAATAAAATCAACGATGAATTAAATAATTTTAGTCATGTTCATAAAAAATAGAATGTAGAAAGTTAGCCAAATTTTATTACTTGATATAACATAATCTTAGGCAAGAATTCCACTTATAAGTTTTGCTCTCAGACTTTTATGAGGATTTACGATTTACGATACTTAAATGTAATTGTTTTACACTTGAAAGTATTTAAATACAGGCCGAAAATTGAACCCTAACGGACGTGAACTCGTAATAGACAAAAAAAATAATAGAGAGGAAGCACTATAATGTTGAGAATATTGTTGTTTTATTTTTTTATTAGCCGTTCCATACAAAAGTAGAAATGTAGGTCTCCTAATAAGAAAAAACTTCGTATTGCCACATAAAGTGCTATCACAATATGAGGTTGTTTTTACATTTTATGTGCACAATTTCGTTGCAACAAACGTGACTAAACACACGTGAAAAATTTTACTTGAAGCTCTTATAAAATCTTTATATACAATGTAATTTAATGATAAACAACATGTTTAGTAAAATGTATGTCTATTTCAAATACATACGTACAAATTTCATTACTTACTTTGCAAAATCGCCTCTGGAATATGCAGACAATTAAATAATGAAGCAGTAGTCATAGAGTTCCGCATTATCCAACAAAACTGTATATTTATGTATGTATATTTATGTTTACTACCATAATTAGAACCGAGATGGCCCAGTAGTTAGAACACGTCGATCTCAACCGATAACCGCGGGTTCAAACCCCGGCTATCACCTCTGATTTTTCAAGTGCTAAAAGCTCGGCGGTGAAGGAAAACATCGTGAGGAAACCTGCATGTGTCGGGTGAAATTCTGACACATGTATATCCGCCAACCCGCAGTGGAGCAGCGTAGTGGTGGATTAAGCTCTAAAACTTCTCCTTAATAAGAGAAGAGGCCTTTACCCAGCAGTGGGATATTTACAGGCTGTTACTACTTTACTTACCACAATTACTAAATAATAAAAACAAAACACCGTCACAGGTGTGACATTAAATGTGGCCTTTTGTTCAATTATTATAATTTAAAGTTTATTCATTATTAAATGCTTTTTTAGTTTATGTAAATATCTATATCAATACGTTACGGTATATATCATGTATGTGGCAAAAAACATAAACGGGCGTTGCAAAATGGAGTCGTACCATTTCCCTTTTTTATGGAATTAAAATATCGGCAAAATTTAAAACCTATTTCATTCGTTTTAGTGTAATACAAAATGCTTCCGTGGTGTGATTGTAAAAAAATACCATTAACTATATAAAGAAAAAAATCATAGTAACCCCATAAAGTTATTTAATCTTCAGTTAAAAATCTTCAGTTAAAAATAGTACCACGCAAAATCAACTACATAAGACTATTATTACAAGATTACAGAGTACGAGTAAAACTTACAGTCATGTATTTTAGGACCTAAAACGCCGACTTCTTCAGACGACGTTGCCTAGCAACTAACTAGCGACTATGAGGCGAGAGTTTCTTTGGACCCAATAAGACATTTGACGAGTTTGTCAAAGTTGGAAATGCGTAATTTTTAACCTTAAATAGAATGGAATTAAAATGTACGTAACATACAAGTATAAATGTTACCACACAGAACCTTCTGCATATCAACCATAAAAATAAGGTTATTTAAAATCACTGAATAATATATATTGTAGTTTTATAGACATATTGGTAAAAAAATAATAACTTTAAATAGAAATAACGAAACGGAATAGGGGAACAGAGGGAAAGGGAAGTAATGACAGAGATAGGCTTCCGGTTTCCTTACTTGCCGTACAAAAGGCAATTTCCTTAGCTACTTTTTGCCGACTTCCTGCGAGTGATACTGCCCTTGTAGAGCTAGCTTCTATAAAAGTAGTAATCAATAGGCTATAATAAAGCTCTACCAATTAATTAACAATTAGATTTTATTTAAATTTTTGTTAAAATACTAAAATATATTAAAATTTAATAATACTCTATTTCAAACATACATTTTAGATTTTCACTTTTTTTATACTAAATAGATACAATTTTGTTATGCCTTACATTAGTCATAAAAAAGGATCACATCTAGAACTGTCAAATCACGAAGGCTTCTAAAACGGGTAATTAAAACATTCATATTCAATTTCTTTATTTTAATCAAACACTGCTTGATTAATTGAGTTTAATATCAATAAAAATAAGAAAATTATTTACACAAATTTTATCAAAATACAAAAATAAAACACTGTCACATACACGTAGGTAATAACGATTCCTGAGGAGGTACTATAAATATACATGTTAGTCTCATACAACGGTTGACTGCTAACAGGACATTACCCTCCAGACACACTTTGAGCTATAATAATGTCAAATCACTAAAATCTACCTTTGTAACTCTTATGTAAAATCTTATTTTACAGTGAATAGACGAAAATGTGTACACAATAAAAACAACGTGAAATAATACTTAAGCCATTCTTTCTTTTACCGGAAGGCAACATTTACACACGGCTGGGGTAGCCACATAGATGATTTTTTTTTTTATTAATTTACATCACAACGGTATCTCGAGTTGTAAGTTTACACAAACGTAATGTAACCATTTATTATTAAAGTCAATTATAAAAGTAAATGCGCTAATTTTATTTTCCATACTGTCCGCTAGAGGCGCTGTACAAGTTTTCATACAAACAACGCAAACGTGAAACAAATAGTAAACTTACACTCGGGTCACAGTAATGAAACTATTCTTAAAGACATCTAACAATGTATCCGATAGTAAAATAAAGAATTAACAACAAATAGTCTATTGTCATTAGTTTAAGTAGATTAAGGTCAAACATTAAAATCAAAACAAATTGTCTTTGGTAAGTAATAAAATGCGTCCGTGTTATTATAAAATGATTAACAAATGCACTAAAATGTTGTCAATTCTTAATGTTTGAACACTAAAAAATAAATGAGATGTGAAACTATGAAGAAACAAAAAAAAAAAAACGAAAAAAATGCGTAAATTAAGTACGCGACTTGGCAGATAATATAAAGCTTGAAGTCTCGAAAAACGGAATGTGAAAATATGAAGAAAGAGTATCTCTTCACGTAATGGAAGGATAAAGTAATATTTATCAATTTTTTTTACTTTTTGGGTAGTTTATAAATGTCATCACTAATACTTCAGTAGGTGTAGAATTTAATAATTTGTGAAACCGGTCAAAAAATAACCATAGAAAAAATAATTAACATTTTATTGCTGGACTGAGGGGAATCCCGACAGAAGAATATTTTTTTTTCTAGGCCTTTGAAATTTTTAACATAAAGACTCAATGGGTACCACACTACAGTATTTTAAATTATAAATAAATATATTGTAATGCAAAGAAATAAATATATTGTAATACAATTATACGGTGATTTAATAACTTTGGCATTATAATTAATTGCACGCCCATTCAAGTGAAAACAAGTATAAAAATAGATTGATTTTATGACATTTAGAAATAGAAATAACTCTACAGCTCATTATTTTACTGCGAAATATTTTCCAGTAGAAAAAAAACAGCAACTGAAAATATCAGTAATCTTTTTTATCTGTGAAACATAGGCTTTATAAGCTGTAGTCAGTACCCTGAATAAAAAAAAAGCCCTACTGATATGTCGATAGAGGAGAAACGATACTAGTTACTGGCACCGTGAACAAGTACACGAATAAAAGACACGTAACATATAGTAACATTAACAGTACATATTATATACTTTGATATATTATTATTACATACCATATATTTACACGCTCGATCTTATTACATAGAAGTGTCTATCAACCTGTACATTCAAACATGAATTTATTTCAATATTTTTTTATAATTATATTTATATATAAGAAGAAGTTATATTTGTGTTTCGTTCTAAATCTAGTAAACATTAACATATAACTATCTATATATTGTACAAACCCTATATTAATCGATAAATATATATTTACAATGGACACCTTATGGAAATTAAAAACAAACTATTGTACCACATCATATCAATATAACAGCACATTGAAGAATTTTAATCGAGCGTTAGTTTAGCGATTAAAATACTTTAATATAGAATTTTAAACAGAATCCTGTACAAATCTTGGACATATTAGAAAATATGGTCCATCTTTTTTAGGATGAGAATGTATTTAATATAAAAGCAAGAGATTGTCTATAATTATATAACCCTCCTATTAAATTTGACTAAATATTTCGGGAGTCGTTTGAACACATTCATGTTTTACTATTATTATTATTCAAAATGTTATATCAAGTGTGATAATTAAATCTGTCGATGAACTCTTAAACAACATTATAAAGAAACTGAATACATAATTAGAGTTTTACTTATTAAAGATGTCTTTAAAATGTATGAAAAGCATATTTTCTTAGCTGCTATTATACAACCATACAGTGGTAACATTTAAGCCACTTTAAATTTTAAGTAACATTTAAATAATAAATGTTCAGACTATTTATATACAACATTAGTATGCAGAATGGTGAAACGATAAAATTACGTTTTATTTAAAAATCTCCAATGTGCTACTAAGTATACGACTGAATAAATCAATGAAAATATTTTATTTATCTAATGACTTGGTACACTTTATTGGTAAAAATACAATAAATATCTTAATTTATTTACAAAAATAATATAATAAAAAATCTAACATTACAAAAAAAATGCTAAATCTATATTGAATCTGTCACGCGCGGTTTTATTATTCTTTATTTATAAATAACTTTTCAATAATGGCATGTTACTGTCAATGGCAATACAGTAGACATTCCAGTGTCGCCAGTCTTATTTTGTTTTCATAAGTAAATATTATATATGGATAATTATTTTAAAAAATTGCACAGATACACACATTTGATTCCAATCAAAAGTTCTCAAACGATTTTTTTATAATTTATCAAAAATCTACACATCAATTTATACATATTTTTATGTTTTCGCGAACTATTCTCAAACATTTTCTCTTCAACCCTATCGTTTTTTTTTTTTAAAAACAAACACTTCTAAGTACGAATCGTGAATTTTCAAAATTTGATGAGATCTTGGGTCAAATTCACTTTAATTTTTTTATGCTTATATACTCTTTCATAAAAAAATTGTATTACTAAACTAAACATTGTTATATTTATGTTTTTTTGTTGTGTAAATGACCCTTAAAATGAAAGATAAACGGACCGAGGTTTTATCTTATAAAATCCAGTTGAAATTTTTATGAAATATATTCTTTTAGTTTGTTTTAAAAAGAAAGCCAAATATTTTAAGAAAAGGATAAGCCAATAATTTAGAGATTCAAATGTTCTAGCAATAGTGTGATATAAGTTAGTATAATTTTTTAATCAATTTTTCGATTTTATTTTCTCGTCTTATAAAATTTAATCTTCACGAATATATACTAAATGCGTTGTCTTCGACGCGTCATTGTAAGCATAAATTAAAAAAGAAAAACAATTTTTTAGGAACTGAAATAAAATATCTGCCTATCTACCTTTTGTCTACAAAATATTTGGCACAATTTTTTTAACGTCCAGTTTAAATCGCCAATTATGTCTCAAATTCAGTTACATAAATTCTTTTAAAATTAGCAGTCAGCGTCGATCTTATACAATATCTCTTTGCGCGCAATCTCCGCTATCTAAAATAAATTGAGGCAGATTTACGATTCAGTCAATTCCCATCTCGAATCGCTCGAAATACCATTTAAAACGACACACCGACTTGACTCGCATCGCTATTAAAACGATGGCGACATCGCGAAATCACAACACTGGGGAGGGGGAGGGGGGACTATGTACACGACGAATCCGGACTAAGAAAAAAATAAGCGTCTCGACGTCACAAATCGCTCACGAATATATAAATAATAACGCCCTCGGGTTCTCGATCGAACGACCGTTTCGATCGAGATCGGGTCGATCGTTTTTAAACTGTCCTATCCGTCGAATAGGGAGTCAAAATGTCTCACACGGAGATCTCGTAGTTGCAGTCGTAGACGGAGGCGCGGTCGGGCGGGTCGGGCGGCGGCGCGCGCTCCAGCTGGTCCTGCACCTCGAGCGCGCGCACGAAGGACAGCGGGCGCGCGGGGCGCGGCGCGGGCGGGCGGCGGCGCGCGTGCGGCGACGGCGCGGGCGGCGGCCGCTCCGCCCACATGTACGTACCGCGCTGCGGAGACGCGGCCAGCTCGCGCACGTCGTGCAGCAGCTCGCCCTCGGACAGGAAGCGGCGCTGCGGCGACGCGCGAACGCCGATGAAGTCCGGCCGGCGCGGCTGGGTCGGCGTGCCGGGGTTGGACCTGTGCGCGGCGCTCACGTCAGGGGTTTAATCGCGCGAGCTCGTCCGAGCGCTCGCTATCGTTATCGTACGGCCTACGGACAGAAGGAGACGGGAGCTGCGGGGGGAAGCGTCCGACGCCGCCGCCCCCTCGACTCGCGTTCAGAACTTCTCTCGGTCGGGCGGCCGACGCGACGCGAGCTACGGTTGAACTTTGGTTTCCTAAGACGACGTTGCCTGCCATTTTGCGGTCGCTTTGTGTCGTCAGATGATATCACTCAAACTTTTACTATGGCAATAGTATTGCATGGTTTTCTTGAAAACTTATTTTAATGCCGTATATCCAGAGTTTTCTAGATACCCATAATATTACACTTATTATTTAACGGACCTTAGGAAACCAAAGCGTTGCGGTTGAACAATGTCCCAAACGACGATGGTCTCGCTGAGGAACCGCCCGGTCGAGACGCGGCTACATCTATGTAGTGGCTATTACTCTAATCGTGACTATGTCCTATGTAGGGGCCCATTCGAGCTAAAAGTCCCGACATTGTTAAACCAGTAGCTGATAAGCGATTGATAGCAAACTAGTTCTGAACGTAATGAGTCCAGGCGGCTAGCGGTTGCGGAGAGCATGCCAACGCCATGCCAACTGTACACTATACTACGCACAAACTACTGCAAGCTAGTTATCATATCACTATGTATCCTGATGTATTGTTTCATCTATAAACAAACAATTAATATATAGACTAAACGTTTTCTATTGCACTAGACAGACAATTCATATGGATGTCGAGTGTCCAAAACTGTCCTGATATTTCTAGTAAATATGCTTTCCAGGATACAGCAGCGATAAAGCGCAGGCGGTAGAGTGACGAAAATAAAATGGCTGGTGATTTCCACTCGGAATAAAGAAAATTTCCATTGCTCGTAGATTTCGATATCAAAAGTAAGATAAAAAAAATATTAAGCGTTGGTCTATTTTTTCTATATTTCTGCTACAAATTGTGTTCGTAAAAAACTATACTATTAGAAAAACTTTTTAACAATAATCAAAAGTAAAGTAAAAAAAAATAGAATCAGGGGAGAATTCGTATTTATTTTTTCTCTTGTTTAAACTTAAAATATAATAAATAGCATATCTTAAAAAGCATAATTTAAAAATCCTAAGAAAAATTTTTCGTCTACAAAATCTTAAAATCGCATATAAAACACCATGCCCGAGAAAATAAAGAAAGTACAGAATAAAAATCCAAAGAGGATTGATAGAGAAAAGGGAAATAAGTTGTCTATGCCTATTACCCCAAATCTCTTGTCTATGGTCACATATAGACCGCTGAAATGCGACGGTACCCGGTACCAGCCATAGTATAGTGCGTCGCGCTACGCCCACGCTCCACTTTGGAACAACAGCTTGCAAATAAAATAAATGTACATTTTTATCATTCTGTGTAAATTCTTGTCGTTATCTAAACATTTCGTTCGAAATCGCTAATTCGTTTTATGATTATTCATGATTTATTATCTGTATTTTAAAATATGATTATTTTTAAATAGAAAAATGAATAGATAATCTGCGATCAATTGAAACAGAATTTACACTTAAAAACCCATCTGTTAATAAAATTATAATTTATCGATAATATTATATAATTGAACAATTTGACAAATCAAAAACCAATGTTGCCAGTAGTGACCAAAATATCTAATATATATCATTTTACTAAAAGATGGTATTAATCCAAGGTGCTCATACAAACATGCCTTAATAAATAAAACCAAAGGTTGCATTTTGCGCTGAAATAAACAATAAACTTATAATACTTTACATATCATATTTTAAGCCTATAAGGAAATATAATTTTCTTTTTTTTTTGGAACATCCCATATGACTTGTACAAATACAATATGCAAGGGAATGAGAGTTGATGGATATCAAATATATTTCATCAACAGGACCACATACCAGAAGTAAACTTACTAAGGCTAACCTTGAAATGAATGTCATAAAGAACAACTTAAATCTTTCTTCCGATTTAACAATACATACAAGGCGTCCACTGGGCATGTGTTACATATTTTATCAGCTTTAGAAGAATCAATATTTAATAGTAAAAGAAACTGTTTTTTTTATACATACGTATAGTCTATTATTCTTTACTTGTTTTATGTAGCAGACAAATGGACGCTGATAAGCAATACTGTGTCAAGCCACACGAACTTCATTTTGAGAAAATGGCGTCTAAACATGTCAATACTATTCTTAAAAACTTGTTTGAATAAGTATTTATTAATATTTTCTTTTCTTTTTTGATAAAAGGCATCATGAATTAAAAGCAGGTTGAAATATTTAATATATTATATAATAAAAAGTTTTTAAATATGTAAGATAATTGTATACATTACAAAATAAGGAACGACCTGGAAATTCGAACCAATTTATTACGAAACTTTTTTCCGTACTTATTTAGTTTATATGAGTTTATTGTTTATTGAATAATGTTAAATAGATAATGCATTATCAGAATACACGAATATCTCCGAATTTGACTTTTTGTGGGTTGACACATTATTGCTTATCAGCATCCAAATATGGCGTATTTCTAGTCACACGTAAGAGTTAGATAAGAAATTATCGATTAAATGTTTGAAGTGATTAATTTTTTATAATACAAAATCTTCGAAATTTCGTGTATTTCTTTCGGGGTATTGTTATTAAATATAGACGAGTAAAGAAAAATAGACTATACATTTATCTGTACGAGCCTACAAGGTCCAAGGTTTCTTCGGAAACACCTTGTATATTGCATCTTTTTCCCATATACTGAGCAGATCGGGAGAAACTATTTGAATCTTTGCTTTGTCATTGACTAATGATATAAAACAAGTAACATTTAGCTGTCAATAAAGTCCAGAGTCGAGTTAATACTAAGTGAAGTCTGTACATAGTTATCATGCTATATTTGTATGTATATATATATATATATATATATATATATATATATACATACAAATATAGCTAAATATATATATTTTTTTTTTTTTTGCTTGACTCAAACTCAAGTAACTTATGTATACTTTTACTGATTTTTAGGGTTCCGTACCTTAAAAGGAAAAACGGAACCCTTATATTAAGGAGTTTATTTCACTACGTACAATTATCACTTTGTGTAAAAAATACTTTGATTGTTTTTTATTATTTATTAGTGGTAACTATAATCACTTAATGTTTTATATGGATATTTTTACAGTGGCAACATAAGTTAAATTTACAATAACAGAGTTTTATCCAAGGAAAGCCTTATGAATGATTCATACTTATTTATATTGATTAGTAAATATTCGATAAGTTATTATATATAGAAAGAGATAACATCCACCAACCCACAATAATGAAAATTAATACAAAACAAACAGCACACGCACACACAAACAGAAGCAAACACAAACGAGTTACCGTCGACACGTCGGCTTTATGCGTTAGGTCCATCTGCCGCGGTAAGCGGTAAATTATCTTATATCATTACACTTATATATCATATAATAATTAAATATAAAAAAAAATAAACGTTGTATAATCTTAATTTTAGAATATATTTTTTTACTTGTGTTATGTTAACGTGTGTGTAAGCTACAATGATTTTTGGGGTCTAATTTTTTTTCTCACTTTTGTATTTACAATGCTTTGGACGAAAAGCACTATTTCTGCGGCTTAGGTTGTTGTATATTGAGCTTTCTCTGGGTATGTACTCTAAAATGTGGGGACAAATGAATGAATAGTGAATCTGACAAAACTATCGCATGTGATTTTGTTCCATTTTGTATTGGACAAAAATACTTTTTTTAATGAATACATGGACAAAACTAAACTTTAAAAATGTTGTAGCCCAATTGCCGAATTATAAAAAACTTTGCATAAAGAATAACTTTTCTTGAAAAATAATAGCTTTTTTTAATAAAGTATGCTTTAAATATTTATTGTATATGAAACAAAAATACAAAGCGTTAGAGAGTCTAAGTTTGAGCGTAAATTTAACGATAGCTCTAGATTTTAATGAAAAACACAACATTTTTAGGTTATTAACAAATTAACGTAGATAAGTCAAATTGCTGGGATAATTAAGAAGTTACGCGCAGCCGAACATAAATATTTTAAACTAAAAAAATTGCCAATAAACTTTTTTGTAGTATATAAGTTTACTTATATGTACTTGACCCTCCAAGCCGGATATTACATATAAAAGTAATTTTATCAAGACTTTATTCCCAAAATAATAGATAAAATTTAAGCAAACTTGATAAATAGTACATTCCGTTATAAAGTTGACTTATTAAAACATAAAAAAATCACTAAAGTATTATTTTAAATTTACAACAGATTATACCATTCACCGATGAAGCAATGTACACAAACATATAAGTGATATACAATATATATATTAAAAATAAATTGACGTGTCCCCAAAATTAATATACATGTCAATGTGAGGCAAAACATTTTACATGCAAATAAAGTTATCTAACACTCATTGAAATTAAACATATAAGCGATGCATGTGGGTAGGGGTAGTTTCAGACTGATGCGATGGGAAAGAGGCGATGAGGGAGAAATAAATACCTACTACATGGGAAGTCTTCGTTTTGATCGCCAATTATTCCAATAGAAATTTTGAGCTAGCAACATTAAGCACATTGTCACAGTTGAGAGATATGGACACCCAACATTTACCACCATCGATCATTGATCATATTATCACGATTATAAGATTTTAAATGAAGATTCGAGCGGGAATTTAAAGGATTGAAATTGCGCAAATAATACCTAAAGCGCAAAAAATTATAATAATCATCATTTAAGATCAATATTTACAAATCCTTTTTTCAAATCAACAATTTCATTAGACTATATTTTAGCTAATAAACCTTTAACAACAATTTGTAGCCAATCACAATTAGTTCTAAAATCTTCAAATTCCCGCTCCCTCGTCCCCAGATACATACCTCCGCACCGGGCTGCTGACGGCCAAGGGGGTCGGAACCCCTAAAGCTTTGATCCTTTGCTGCATGGTGGGAGAGGGTCGGGCGCCCCCATTAGACCCCGTGTCGTACCGGAGGGGTTCCATCACCACCCGGTACCCTGATGTCGTTGTGCCGCCGTGACTATTGACAATAATTGTAAATTAGAAGAACTATAGTGTTCTATTCTTTACTAACAATATTTTTACTTCTTCTAGCACAATCATCACGTAAGACTGTTGCTGCCTTGAATTTTCCTCTAAGTTACTACATAGGAATGTCTGTCAAAGCAAATCCCCACACCTCGTGTTCCTGGAAAGCGGGCTGAGGCGCGGGTAGCACTGCGGGCGCGGGTCTCACCTTGTCTTCCTGGAGATTAGGGCGCGGTTCTAACCTCGTATTCCTGGAAATCAGGATGAGGCGCAGGTTTCACCTTGTGCTCCTAGAGATCAGAACGAGGCGCGGGTCTCTCCTCGTGTTCCTGGAGATCAGGACGAGGCGCGGGTCTCACCTCATGTTCCTAGAGATCAGGATGAGACGCGAGTCTCACCTCGTGTTCCTGGAGATCAGGACGAGGCGCGGGTCTCACCTCGTGTTCCTAGAGATAAGGACGAGGCGCGGAACTCACCTCGTGTTCCTGGAGAGCGGGCTGAGGCGCGGGTAGTGGTGCGGGCGCGGCGGCAGGTGGTGGTGGTCGGCGGGCGGGAACAGGTTGGCGGCGGACCCGCGGCGCTGCAGCGGCGGCGGCGTGGGCTCGCAGTCCGCCGACTGCGACGCGCCCGGGCCCTCCAGCTCGCCCTCGTGCTCCTCGCGGCCCGGCGACAGCTGCGCGAGCACACACATTTCGAGCACACATCCGAGCGCGCGGCACTTGCACGGATTACGACGGATTCACGTCTCGATATTCAACGAGACTACCCTTTGTCTTTAAGCAAAAAGGTGTAGACTTTCCGAAAGTTATTGATTTAATTCCATTTATTTATGTACTTTCTACATTTAACATTTTTATCATAATAGTTATCATTACTCCATATTACGTAACTCAATCATACTTTTTTAATTTTAAATAAAAAATAAGGCCTCGAAATTAAATTTTTTATATTAAATAACCGAATCATTATAACAAAAAAAAAAAAAACAATATAATTAATTAAAATATTTAAAAAAATCAATATGATTAAATATGAAATTAAAAATATGGCCACGAATATATATTATATAATCTGTGCGTTTTGATGCCGAAAAAAAAAACATAAAAAATAATAAACTGTAAATGTAAAAATGCTTTAGTACATTACTCGACACGTTACCAACAAAAATAATATTTCAAAACTGATTTATACCGGTCAATCAAAGTAAGATAAAGTAGAGAGCCAGACATACCATCTCTTCAATTCACAGTATTGAAGGTTTATGGTGAATTGAAGGTATGTGATTGCTCTACAAGCGTGATAACTATATGACAATCTATATGGTGTTTTGGCAACTCAGTTTCTAGGTAAGCATGATATTAAGTGTCGTGAGCGCTACACAAAACACTACATCTATTTATACTTCTACGTTTTAGGTTTCCGTAAGTAACTAAGAACTCTTATAATTTAGCTATTTTCAATAATACTCATTAATAAGACATCAAACTTCGACGTTTGTATTTGTCTTTGTCTGTGGCATCATAAGCTCTCTGACGATTGAATTGATTTAGATTTTTTTTTTGAAAGCTGATGAAATCGGGATGGTTCTGAGATACAATTTATGAAGATCTTTTCAAACGTTTGAAGGTTATCCGCTCTTTTATAGTTTTTCAAAGGATCTGAGTATCTTCTACTGGTCTGATTGAAACGTAATGATACTGATACTGAAATTTACTGTGACTTTAATGATACTAAAATAGCTAGTTACGTAACCATTATCTGATCAACATCATTTAGAATCAACTGGATATACAACTCCTAACCAATTTACAGCAGAAGTATCGTGTTGAGGCTCGTTGAAATAGTCTCCATGAAAATAATGTCAGGTTTTTTTTAATTTTCAATTTCATATTATTTATGTACTAACATGCCTCCGACTAAGTCAACAAAGATTTTATTTCGTTAAACCCTAAAAAAAATATTGACGCAATTTGGCCCCTTTTTTATACAACAAAAAATTATATACTTTTTTGTTTTATACTTTAGAAAAAAAACTACAACGGAAAAAAATGTCAATTATTTTTTAAGTTTTGCGTTTGTTCATATTTGTTAAAGATTTTTGGTGAAATTTATGCAGGAAATTAGTCAAAAAACATAATAAAGGAATTATTCACTCTGGGTGTCTGATAATACTACACAATCTTATTAAAATTATTGAAAAATAATTATGCTTTCTATTAGGCAAGGCACAAGTTATTTCTCATCACTTTACACTTAAAAGAATTTGCTGTCAGTGCCTTTATTTTTGGCACTTACAGCTTGAGTAAGTTTACCAATATGAAAAAATATCTTAAGCTAGAGAGTATAACAATTTTTTTCTTCAATAATCCTATATGCATTAGATCTAGGTTATTGACACACGTACACCCAACAGTTACCATATAATTAAACCCTAATTTCTAAAAATCTTTATTTTAGGGCGCTTTCGAATTAGGTTTTGTTCCCTATGTATTGCGGCTGTATTTGCTATGTGTATTTATAGATGAAAATTACATTTTCATTCTAGAATTGCATGAAAGATGACGTTCTGACGACACTCTGACCACACCAAACGTCTAATTTGAAAGCGTCCTTATATTTTAACTAATTGCTGATTCACACTTTGTGAATATGCATATTATAATTTTATTACATAAATCATATTAAATAAAATCAGAATTTTAATGATCTTTGATGTATTGTCATGTCATATAACTTCTCTAACAACATACTTGAGAGTATAATTAACATTTTTAATATGATTTTTTAAATTATAATAACTTTTTTTTTAATTTAAGCGTGGTTTTCTTTAAACATAACTTCAATTATCGGTGTTATTAAAAAATAATTAAAATTGTAAACATTATAATTAATAAACTAAATCCAAATTTAGAAAAAACGGCGCTTAAATTAATATCACACATTTAATAATTAGCTAGGGAAGTAGCACAGACACAGTCAGATAATTACAGGAATGGGAACAAGGCCTCTGGTACACTCGTTATCCCTCCGCTCTGTATTTGTCGTTATAAGTACAGGAATTTATTTTTCACGTCCTTAGAATGGAAATGTTTAAAACGGAATAATATTAAAAGTACTAAAGTTAATTAACTGGCTACGCAAATGGGATTTAGTGTTGCCGGAATATATATACATCTCCGATGACGAATATCGATATTAAATCAAAATGAAATCGAGTATCGGACAAAATATACAATTTATCATCGATTTCGCGATTATACAAATGTTTTAGGTATAAAGTTTACTTAGCCCATCTAGATAAAAATAATATATCCAAAATTACAGCGTAATTAAATACCCCTTAAAAATCCGGATACTTTCTCGAGTGATTTTATATAAACCATTGTCTCTCTAAAAGAAAATTTGTGATAACATCATCTTTGAAAACCGATTTATTATCAGAATCAAAATATACAAGTAGACTTTTAAAATCACTTTTGAATCGTCAAAATAAAAAAAAGTATTGAAATAAAAAGTTCGGAATGTAGATTCTACCGTGAAAAACCGACAAGAAACTCGATAGGTACTCTTATAAAATTTTGTTTATAAGTACATATATTTAAAAAATTAATGTTACAATGTCTATACTCCGGCAACACTGACAGTCTAGTCGGGGTCTCGGTATGTAGTGTAGAAGTAAAGAGAATCATCTCTTTGTGTAGTGTCCCAGATTACGTTAAATTGGCGGTACTAGGGTAGTGGATAATACTTGAAGAGACGCACGACTAATATAAAGTAGCACTTACAAATTTGAACATTTATTCATGCATAAAAAATATACAGAGTGAACTTTTAAAATGGATCTGATAGACCAAATCCGAAACAATGTATAAGGAATAGCGAAAAATTATAAACGTAATTAGAAATATAGAAACGTTTATAATACACCCCTAAGTATTCTTAAGAGGGATAATCGGAATCGCGTATCCGTGATTAATTTTCTGATTATCACCCCCGACCATGTACAGTCAATAACACAATTAATTTTCTTATCAAAATCATATTGATTTTTGTTCAAGGTTACTAAAAAATAATTTGGTTTATTATGTTTAATGAAATTCTAAAAAATGTATTTAATACCTCAGTATAGCTTGGGGTGGATAATCGGAAGAGCAATTAGAATGAAATGACATTTGGTGGATAAATGAAATCATCTCTAATTTCATATATCCACTTTTGTGTTTTAATCATTTCCCTGAAGAATTAACTACTTAAAATTTTAAATGTATGAATATAATTGGATTTTGTTAAAAAAAATGGCCTTTCCTTTTGATTGCTGTATACTATTACTTCTCAGAAGTTGATCATTATAAGTGACACTATCAGGTGTTGCACTAATACATGGCACATTATTTTTGTGAAAATCAGTGGGTTTGAATCCTAGCTAGGTAAATCAAATATTCAAAAAATTAATGCAGTTTTAGTTTTTAACAATTCATCCTGTATATTTTCTAACAAATTCACTTCATCGACAATAGCTAATTTCAGGTAATACACTAGCTACACTAGCGCCGCCTATTTAATGCATTACAGTGGACACTTTTGACCTAAAGGTCGAAGCTCACTTATTCGATTCCGTGCGGTGAAAATTGACCATTTTAAAACAAGATTAAGACCATTTAGGTAAATCTTCCAATTATAAGTGAGTTATACCGTTCGTTGTTTGAAAATGTACGATATTATTGTAAAATGTACTTCAACAGTAGGAATTTAAGGTTGTTTTTGTATTTCTATTCTTTTATCGTGTATAAGTGAGCTACGACCCTAATATCCACATGAATTGGCACTAGCGATGTGCCGGATTTGGTTTCAATATCAGCGGATACGGATCCGAATAAGTTTATTTAGTGTCAAAATCAAATAAGATATGGATCTCAATTTTCTGACTCAATCGGTGTCGGTACGCGTGACCTTATATATATCGCACGATTTCAAAATCTGCGTAAAACGAGTTAAGTTAGTAAAAAAATATAGTTTCATATAATTTTGTAGTTCGTATATATGATTTTTGTTGACACCCTGTATATCAAAAGTTAGTAAAGAGAAAAATCCGAACAAAAAAAAACAAACGGCTACGAATCTCTCTAATCTATCCACGGATACACATATCCGGCACATCACCCAACCCCACCCCGCAGGTCGGTCTCGCGGCGTCTGGCCCTCACCTTGTTGTAGTGCGCGTGCGCGCCGAGCGGCCGGTGCGCGGCGCCGTTGTCCGCGGTGTAGGTCTTTACCTGCGCGTGCGCGTGCGGCGCGTCCGCGATCGTCGATATCGCTGCGCCGCTAGCGCCGCGACGCTTCTTGCCGCCCTTGTAGATGTACTTCGACGGACGGACCAGGCTGGAATGGGAGGGAGACGCGTTATAACAACTGTTTTATTGCTGCTTATTGTACATGAGATCGAAAGGGATGGCGATACACTGTGGACGTCCTCTGTTGTCTGGGAGATAAAGAACCATCATTACTGAACACACAAAAGACAATGAAAACAAAATAATAGAAAAAACAAACATCTAACTCAAGAGTGTACAAAGGCTCATTTTAAATGACAAGACAAATTGTGTGCGTATATTTACGTATGTTTTGTATTTTTTTTTTTATTATGTACATGAAGTTGTTCTATGTGCACTTAATTGTATGTTATTTAAAATAAAGTAATATAATTTTTTATGAACTACATACGTTCATAACTAATAATATAATACTAAAATGTATCATAGGCATTTCTGCTTCATTTTTTTTTGGTATAAACTACACGAACTTCAATACCATTCTTTATGATTGATTGGTACAGACTCACACAAGTTCAAGTTCCTATCTCCTCGTGTCATCGTGCGTCACATACAATACGCCGATCATATAACCTGACAGTTTAAAAGAAAATAAAAATGAAATAAGTAAAATAAATATGACGAAAGTCGACAAGAAACTTTGTATACTAAATAGTATAATCACAAACCTTACATTTTTGTATATTTTTAAGGGTGCGCCTTAGGAAAGAGAATTGTAATTTATAATACGTTCTCGATGTTTTATCAAACATTATTGTATAAAAAAACATAACTATAGACACGTTATAAGCTAATTGTTTTTGGCACCCAGAATGGCGACGACTTTGGACGACGTTGCCAAGCAAGCAGCTAACAACTGAGTTTGACAGGCGAAAATACCTAAGATCTGAGAGCGACAAGTCAATTGACGAACTTGTCATAATTAGAAATGGGTACAGACTTTTATCATCAAACAGTATCAACGTAACCTATCTATCCCATAGTTTTAAAATATCATTGACAAAAACATTTTTTTGTACCAGCACTACTTAGGTGGTTGTAGCTGCTCATGAATTCCCGTCACTTGATCATTAGTTCGACAATAGGAAATTAATACCATGATGAACTCAAGACGTTCTATAGGATATTATATTAAAAATCCTTACCTAGGATACTGCGGTCCAAATTGTGTATAGCAGCAGTTGTACCAGCAGCCCTTAGAGAAGGGGTTGTAGCCACCCGTGAACTTCCCCGTCACTTGCTCGTTGGTTGTTCGACCACGGGAAACTAACACCATATGGAACCCCGTCAGACCGAAGATTGGGATCGCGAGGAGAGCGATTATACCCATTATTACCATACTGATATTTTATTTAGGATCTTATTTATCTTATATTAAGTTATGAGTAAATATGAAGGGTTAGTAAAAATTTTGAAAACCGTCTTTGTAAATTTTACTCTCATAATTAACATAAAACAATTATTGTGTAGCCTTGTAACAGTTACCTAGATAACCTTACGGAAGATGTTGCTGTCAAAAATAAAGTCACTGACCGCAAATTCTTTCTGGTTAAAAATGTTAATGATACAAATAACTTATGTAAATCTTTATTAAAGTCTGAGAGCAAAACTTACAAGTGTATTTCTCGCCGTAGAGTAAAACTTACTTAGTTTGAAAGAAAATGAGTTCTATATAAACTTTACTTAGATCAATGACTAGATAATGTCCCAATAATTAAATCTATATATTTTCATTTTCACTTTAATATTTATTATTGTTACTACGTTATATCCCAAAAGCTTTGATTAATAAAAAAAATCGCTTCCCGCCATCTGTACGTTTATATTTTTTAAACTATGGAACGGATTTAAATTCGCTTTTGATCAATAAACCGTGTGATTCAAAAAGAAGGTTTATACATATGTATGTAGGGAGTAATATAAGAAACTATTGATCCGATTTATAAAATTCTTCCCGTCGGTAAACCCTTATAAAGAGGAAGGTTATAGGCTATATTAAATAACGCTACGACTGAACTCAACTCAAAGAACCGACTCGGTAATTATAAACGCCAGTGAAACCACGTATGGTAGCTATAGTCAATTCTTCTTTTCTTGTCTTATTTAGCAGAAAAATATGGCGTATTTCTAGCCACACGTAAGAGTTAGATAAGAAATTATGTATTGAATTATTGAACTGAATCATTTTTTATAATGCAAAAGTATAATGAAAAAGAATTGTTCGAAGTTTCGGGGTATTGCTACCAAATAAAGACACGTAAAGAAAAATAGACTGTAATTTATAGTAAATACAAATTATAGTATCGTAGAAAAAGTCAGAAATTTGAAAGAATTATATTGTGATGTAGAACTACGCTAACTAGTCATTTACAAAGGATACGATACAATAGGCTCGACTTGCGTGAGCGTCTTATTGTTATTCATGATGTAGTACAGGCTGAGGCCGAATATGCTCAGCATGTGAATGGACAGCGATATGAGAAAGAAGAAGAAGAACCTATAGTTCCGCCGTCCGATGCAATTGTTCACCCACGGACAGTGGTGGTCGAAAGTCTGGAATAATAATTTTCATATTAATCTCTATACTAATATTAAAAAGAAGCATTTTTTTTGTAAATTTGCATGTAAGATTCTATCAGAGTATCCGAAACTACTGATATGATTTGAAAAATTCTTCTCGGATTGTATAGCCAGTTTGTTGTCGAAGGTTATATAGGCTATATTACATCACGCTACGACTCATAAGAGCCAAGAAATAATCATAAAAACGTGTGTATGGCTATTCAATAGCATCGATGTTTACTATTAAATACCAGTTCCACTCAGGAACTTCTTCAACGTAGAATCATTATTTGGAATAGACTATTTCTTTGAGAAATTATGATCTCTCCGTACAATTTTCCAGGCTCTATTGCGTCCTCTTCCTTATTTCTTAATCTTCAAGTTTATTTTTCGCGACAAAAAGAAGTCTGTATTCTTCTGCAAGTTCCAATATATCTTCACCAAAATTAGTTCAATAATTTAAGCGTAAAACGATAACAAAGAGACAGACAGACGGAGATATTTTAACAATTGTGATATTAGTAGTGGTAGGCGGTATGACATTTTATAACACCATAACATACATATATAAATATTATAATGTCATATTAAGATTACCAGATTTAAACGTTTACGTTTACTAAAACTTCTCAAGTAGACGAGCTAGGAAATTTGTTCCGAAACATTGACCTACATTTTAAGTGGCTGCTAAACTTTAGAGAACCTACATCTTCGATCAAATGCAGTCGTAACGAGGTCGTTATTTACAAAAAAAAAAAAAAACTCTTTAATTAATAGCGAATAAAAACATTCTGGGGATAGATTCTACTAATACCAATCAATCTACTAATACCTTCGAAATTAAGGTTTTTCCATGACGAATATTAAAATCCTTATCTGTTTCAAGCAAAAGCAATCTAGCCTTATACATAATCAGCTAAAGCATGTATTTCTAGTTACATAATGCTAAACATGTGATGTGAAAGGATGCCCAGAAACAAATCGTTAATATCAAGAGAAAGACATGGTAACATTTTATTACGAGAATTGAACAATAGAAACCTATAATTAATCAAATATCTTCTGAATTTTCTAACAGCATATAATTATGTTAGAATCGAAACTCTTAAGTGGTCAAAAATACATTTAACGCACACTTTTGATAATAGTTTTGACTGAAATAACAGTCAAAATGTTGCCTATTAAACTCCTTATTTATATAAACAAAGAAAATGCAAAACTAATTACTTACAGGTTCTTGCCTACCATATTCGCCATGTATATTAAAAGTACTTTTGTTCAAAGCCTGCGATCAAAATTACTCTGATCGTTGTCAGTTAAAAGCACTTTTGATAAAAAATTTGACTGTGATACGTATAATGAATGAAAAATATATATGTATGTTTTATGCATATGTAACTTACTTCTATACAGTGGTTGCACACGGAGCAGTGGGAGCACCGCGGCGGCCGGTAGAACTTGCAGGTGACGCACCATTTCATGCGCACCGTTATGCCATTTATCTCCACGCTGCGGTAAAGCGGCGCCCGGAAGTCATCCTCGCGGTCCTCGTCAGGTGGAGCTGTGAACGAGATTAATATATAAATTAACCACAAATTCCACTTCCATAGCTGAGAGAGTGGATAGAGTAACGGCTAAATATCCACTAGTCACACATCAAGAAATGGCAAGAGTCGAAATAGCCTTGGCATTAGAACACGTCGATCTCAACCGAGGATCGAGGGTTCAAACCCTAGCCAGCACTGAGTTTTAAGTGCTAAACTTGTGTTTAAATTCATCTCGTGCTCGGCGGTGAAGGAAAACACGGCTATGAAACCTTGCCGGCACGCGCAGGTTTCAAAATGGTTGGAAATCTGACACGTGTAGATCCCAACACCAACACGCAGTGGAGCAGCGTTGTAGACTAAGCTTGTAACGTTCTCCTTAATAGGAGAGGCCTTTGCTGTGAGATATTTACAGGCTTACTATAGATAGTCGTGAATTTCTCCCAACTAATTTATTTTTTCTGGCATTTTCTTACCGAACAAGAGACACATTTCGAGCTTAAGATACGAGTATCATTAGTGCTAGCTCATAGCCCACGAATTTATTTTTATATATTATTCACTGCATAATACTGACTCTTATAATAAAAAAATAGTCCAATTGGTCTATATTCACAACAGAAATGAAGTCAGGCAACCATCATCTAACGCAAAGAGGTCAGGCTTGCTCATAGACAATGCCATTGTGAGGGACCAGCCATTTCTTACATTACTTAAATGCCGTCAGCCGCGAGACCTAACCTGACCTAATTGCATTGACTCATAAATCCTGCAAAACATAATAGAACAATAAAAAGCATTATTGTTCTGAGGTGGGATAATTCAAGAATCGTACCTGCGGGTAACACTTGACTCTTTTAAAGAATGTCTATGCTATAATATATAATACTAGCAGATACGTTGAATTTCTATTATACTTAACGTCATCTATTATATGCTTATCCAACCAACCAAGCAATACTATGTCAAGCCACACAATATAATCAAGCCACATTAAATTTAAAAAAAAAACTTTTTTCTAAGTTATTTAGTTTAAATGACTTGAAAACTTTGTGAAATAGAACACATCAACCGATATCAACCGAATTATAAATCTCCGATTTTTTTTGGGTTGACACATTATTGCTTATTAGCATCCATTCGTAAGTTTTACTCTTAAAATGGAAATAAAACAACTCTATAACCTAGTAACAGATACATCATAAGTAGGTACAATGATATGAATTTCAAATATAAGGCACCGACGGTAATTTTTTTCTGGTGTAAAGCAATGACTTACTTGTGTAAACCTTTATGAAAGTCTCAGAGCAAAACTTATACATAAGTGTTCTTCTTGATTATTCGCAATTATATTTTATCAAAGTTCCATCGAAGTCTAATTGAAAATGTAATTGCGAAAAATAAATAATTACAACTTTATCCTAGACTAAATAAATATTGAGGTCATCAAAGTCGCTTCGCGCCGTCTATACGCTTTGTTCTTTTAAACTACACAACGGATTATAATGCGGTTTTCATAATTATACAGATTTATTCAATTGGAAAGCTTATATGTATAATACATGT
Organism: Hypolimnas misippus; assembly: GCA_037950945.1. Classification (NCBI taxonomy): domain Eukaryota; kingdom Metazoa; phylum Arthropoda; class Insecta; order Lepidoptera; family Nymphalidae; genus Hypolimnas; species Hypolimnas misippus. The sequence goes on along the minus strand of JBBEEQ010000006.1, from coordinate 2,384,118 downwards.
ATATTATAGTAGAGAAAAGCGGACAATTTCAAAGATTGATGCCATAAAAAACTACACTGCACCCGTGCGAAGGCGGGGTCGCTAATTGGACGCAATGATTTGCAATACTATGTCAAGCCACATGAATTTGATTTTGAGAAAATGGCGTCTAAAGATGTCAAACATATTCTTACTAAATTTGTTTGAATAAGTATATCTCTATGTTTTCTTTTCTATTTTGATAAAATGTGTAATAAATTAAAGCAGATTAGTATAAAAAAAGTTTTTTTCTTTTAATACGTTTTTCAAATATTTAAAAGTATTATATAAATTGCAAAATATGGAACGCACTTGAAATTCGAAATATTAAATCAAGGTACTTTTTTGTACTTATTTAGTTTAGATGACTTGAACATTTTTTTAATAATTTTAATTATTTGACGCAGTATCAAAATACATCAATATCGAAATTTGACTTTTTGTGGGTTGACACATTATTACACCATCCTAGTACATTATTAAAAAATTTTAAGAGTATCTTTTAATCATTCAACTTTACCGCCGGCTCAAATAATCGATTTTATCTAAAACCGATTTTACCGATTTTACCTTGCAGTGTGTGCATCAAGTTTTAAGTTAATACGACCACGGAATAAGATTTTGCATACAAACGTTTTTACCCCTTTTCACCCTCTTAGGGGTGAATAATCAAAAAACCCTTTCTTAGTGGATGCCTGCAACCTAAAAGCCACATACTGCCAAAATTTCTAGTTCGTAGCCCTAGCGGTTTAGGCGCTACGTTGATGAATCAGTCAGGACAAGAAATTTTATATATATAGACAGATAGATTACTATTAATAAAACCATGCTATGGCTAATTGTGCGAAATAAATGTGGGAGTATTTTCATGGAAAAATCCGTTGTTCTTTAATATAAAAGTGTATATTTATTTATTTATTTATAGAAAGTAACATAACATAGAAATGATTTTAACAGAGTTAATTTATTCATTAATTTAATGAAAATTTTCTAATTAGGGATGAAACTTTTCAATAATCTTTATTCATCATCATATTTATATAAAATTTACATTTAATATAAAACGTTGGTAAATTAATCCAAATAATTATAATGTTATAAACAGATCATTTTGTCAATTTTTGCTCCTTTTTTTTCTGTTTCATATTAAGCGTTAAAAAGAGATAAAAACTAGTCATTTAGGTCAATAGCTTAGAGTGAAACAGTCATTAAGGCCTTGAGTCACTTTTATAAACATTTATTTATTATTAAAATCATATTAATTGACCACAGTAATCAGAGACTATACCATCTGAGGCCCGTGGCAAATTCTTTGAAAAGGAAAAATTGTTATGTTATAACTTAATTTTAATGAACCACTTAAGTTGTTACCCAAAACTATTAATATTGTGTGCATTTTAGTTAAATATCTGATAAGTTTTATATTCAAGAGCATATGTATACATATTTATAATGAAATAACAATATACTTTTAATAAGATTTTTCTTAGTAAAATTCCTTTAAGTCAGGGCCCTCTCGGGTCCGGGGCCCGTGGCTTTTTTGGCCAGCCTTGCCACCCTATAGTTACGCCCCTGACAGTAATATTAGTTTTCATAGTAGTACTACCGTTCCTAGAATTGGTGTTTAAGGATATATCATTTAACTGACTATAGTACCTAAAAATTATAATTAGCAGTAAATATAAATAATTAAACGCAACACACTCACGGGCCCCATTAGGATCTTATGACCCTGTGTCGGGGGTCCGGAACACGCAACTCAAAAACCGCGACCACGACAAAAATCATATGGCCAATATATGGCCAATACAGACAATATAAATTATTTATATATTATAATTTATATTTGTATATTTATGCATATTGCTATGTATTTTATATTATTTTAGTTGTGCTCCAAACCGCTTTTACTATATTATGTCCTATGCCCAAAGGTTGTCTGGAAGAAATCGCTATCCTAGCGATAAGACCGCGTTTGTACATCTTTTTTTATTTTTATTTTCCATATACTTTACAAATTGACTGGTGTGCAATAAAGAGTATTTGTATTTGTACAAACGTTTGCCGTGAGCGGGGATCGAACCTTCGTTCGTTAGTCGATCGTTAGCGCTTCAGTCAGTTGCAGTGACCACTGCGCCAACGTCTGTATGCAAATATGAGAACATTTGGATAAAAATATAAAAAGATTTTACATAATTATCCTTGATACAAAGATTAAACCCACACAACGACACAAACACACGTATATTTTAAATTAATAAACATTTACAATGTACAAATAAAGTTTACAACACAAAACAAGTACAGATAAATAAGACCTCGAGGGACCAATAGGAATACGTCCTTACTCCTATTTGCATACGGTTTAAAACGGTTCGCCTCATAAGCGTTTATTTGCGGTACAGCGTGCAATAATGAAATCAAGATGCAAATTTGATTCGTGCAATTTACTAAATCAATAACTACGACGTGTACAACAAGAGTTTTAATTGCTGGGCCTCCGTTCGACCGTTTCCTACTCGTGCGTTACGTTCAAGAGAGCAACAGCAAATTGACAATCGAATAACGTTCGTTGCATTTCAATTTTAAGGAGTTTTCAACCGACTTCAAAAAATGAGGTTCTGTATTTGACCCTTCCGTATGTAAACTTACTATACAGAGTGTCAATTGGGCATGTGTTGCACATTTTAGCATCGTTACCAGAATCGATAAAGTAAAAAACTGATTTTTTTTTATGAAACGAACATCCTGTATATGCATATATGTAAGTTTGTATGGCCGCAATATCCTTTAAAACTACTGCTCCGATTAGTATGGGGTTTTCGCTATTTAAATGCATATTTTCCAAAGTTGGTTTCAGTATATAATATACTTACAGATTCTGTATCTCGTAAAGATCATCGATATTTCATCTTTTCTTTTCCATTTTGATAAAAGGTGTAATGAATTAAAAGCAGATTGATATATTTACCGTGTTATCTAATAATAAGTTTTTCAAATATTTGAGATTATTGTATAAATTGTAAAATATGGAACGCACTTAAAACTCGAGACATTAAATCTAGACACTTTTTCCGTACTTATTTAGTTAATATAACTTAAAATTATTTTTAAATTTGTTAAATAGGTAACACGCTATCAAAATACATCAATATCTCCGAATTTGACTTTTTGTGGGTTGACACGTTATTGCTTATCAGCATCCAATTATCATGTTAGCTTGAACTAAAATTTTATATGGCAAAGGTTAAATAAGTAGTTTGTCATTGCTTTACACCTGAAGATATTTACTGTCAGTGCCATTATGTTACCTGGTTACAGAGTTCTTTTATATCAATTACGAGGGTAAGTCTTACAAAAGTAATTCTCGCCTTAAAATTAGGTACTTTTCCGGTCAAAGCAGCTTGTATAGTAAGCTTTAATCAGTGGCTAGCTAGGCTCTACCTCAGGGTTGCTAGAAATGAATTTAGAATAGGGTAAGTGTGGTTTCAGTTAGGACGAAAGTAAGAATGCTTACTTTATCCGAGTGGTTCTATCGCTTTTTGTATCAACACGAATGAACTGGTAGTGGGGGGGTATAATAGTCTATAAAATTTATACAATTTTTGTTTTCAAGTTTTATTTCATTATTATTTTACGCAGCAATAAATTTTATATGTCAATTTCTGTGACTTTTTTCCATCACATTATGTATTTATTTATATAGCATTTTGTTTTAGGATGCGGAATTTTTTAAGGTGGGGCATTACCCCACAATACCCCCTCCCTAACTACGGCCCTGCTCTATTCAATAGAATTTAAATTCATATTTGGATTTAGCAAATACGTGCTATTAATAAATAAAGAGTTCAGAAGCTGTGAAAATGAACAAATATTATTACATCAATTAACATAATATGTTTAATGAAAAGCAGCACGTTCGACTGAGAATGACACTACAATCTTAATAAATTAGGCAATACCAGTAATCTTGCGCAATCGAAACGCTTATCATAATCTCTTGTTATTTACAGCTTATTTTTATTATATACTTATGATAATAGATTAAAACGTTGTATATAATTATTATGTAAATGTACAAAAAACACAACTCGTTGGGTTATATTTAATTAACAAAGACATTAGTGTTCTGTTACATTTCGTTATCGTTCACTAGCTTTCCTACGCGCGTATAAGTCTAAGCATCAAAATACACGGAAATATTCCTTACACGCGGCGAAAATACGCCCCGTGTATAAACACAGTACGAACTAGTATTTACCCAAAGCCTACCCTACATTTACTTCGTTTGAACAAATAAAGGCAGAAGTACTATAAAATTTAGCATCAAAATAGCGTCCTCTTTTACGTCTAAAACGGTTAATATTTTATTTTAAAGTCCTTATTTCATTTAAGCTATCACTTTATACAACGTGTGTCCGTGAAAAAGTTAGATCTCGTTGGCTCGTATAGATATACATATATGCTTCCTATTTATGAAAAGGAATTAAAAATAAATTAATTCAGTTATATATATTTCAATATCGATTCTATTATCGCTGGTAAAATATCTAACACATGCCCAGTGCCTTGCATATTCAACGAGGTTTAATACAGTCAGCTATATGATGAGGAGTAGGCTATACTGTTGATTCCAGAGGATGTTGCAGCATCAGGTTACACAACTAAGTTATTGTAACATCATTGAACGTTAGAAGCTGCTCACATTCACTTGATTGATCATCTAAATTGTTTTACAATGTGAGTCGTCAAAGTAAGGAGATGAAAAAAGGAAACATTTTAAATAAAAATTGAGGCGATTTTTCTATTGGACGTGTTAGATTTGGAATTCGACATCGTTACTTTTTGATTACTAAGCTATTCAGCTACAAGAGGCAGTAACAATAGTTAAGATCAAAATTTTTGGCCGTGACATTCAAAAAGTTGACTTAAGTAGTGACTTTTCGTTGTTAAGTTATCTTCAGGGTTCATGTCACTACTTTACTTGTAATTATGTATATATTTATGAGAGTGAAGACAAGCGATCTATCCTAGAGAGAGGGAGTGTGCATACTGACAATATATAGTTACTAACTAATCAAAGAGTTTTCATAGACAAAATACGGTCTATATTTATTAATGATATATTCCTAACATTCGTGAATACCAAAAAAGGGGCTCTATCTCTGAAACCAAGGGACTTTTACTAAAACGGTTTTTTGTTATACAGCCAGATATAACCCTCTTCAAGATAATCGTTTTCTTTTGCGACACTTATATAATGTCATGTTTGCAATATTCATAACAAGGTTTAAACATTTACTATGTTCAAAAATCGCATGGAAACGTAAAAATTTAGATTAAAAACCTCCATATAAAAAAGTATTCATTAGTACACCCGAGGAAAGTCGGGCTAGGCAGGTAGTCTATACTAATATAATAAAGAAGAAGCAAATTTCATATTGGAGAAGTAAATCCCGAAACCACGTGACCTATTTAAAAAAATTAGTATACCTATATATATTTATGTATACATATTTGTACACAATTTTGTCAACATTATATTTCGCACGAATGCAATGCGGATAAATTTTTACGACATCATATTAAAAATCTTTAAAATCCTCGGCTTCTCTCGTCTATAATCTATCAAAACATATAAAATCACTTGTCCTGACTGTTTCATCAACGCAGAGCCTAAACCGCTGGGGTTACAAACTTGAAATTTTGGCCGTAGGTGCCTTTTAGGTTGTAAGCATCTAATAAGAAATAGTTTTTCGATTTTCCATCCCTAAGAGATGAAAGGGGTAAAAACATTTGTATGGAAAATCTTATAAAATATAATATATAATTGAATATACATACTTCTGTATGATAGTAATGAAATGTGAACCATAAAAGGCACGAATACCATCCCCTATATAACTGCAAGGTGAAGTTTGTATGGACAAAATTTATTTTTCAGGCCGATTACCCTTAAACTTAGCATAAATAACCGAATTCTAAAATCGTCCCTTATAGTTGTGCTAGGGGTATAAAAACCTTTTTTTCCGTATTTAGTTTAGATTACTTGAATTTTTTTAACAATGTTAAACATTACGCAATATCAGAATACATCAATATCTCCGAATTTAACATTTTGTTGGTTAACACATTATTGCTTAAGAGCATTCACATACAAAATCACCTAAACGTGAATTAGTTTTTTCTATAATAAAACGATAGAAATAATTTAACAACAAGTTCAACATTATTCGCAAATTTTAAAATATAGTTAACACTAAATAAGAACGCGTTATCAAGCGTTATAATTACGTAATGTATACTTATAATTATTACATAACGCGATACATACATCTTGAATGAAAATTACTCATTTGTTTGCGATAAAGGTTTTTATTGTAATATTCTCTATTTGATCAGACTTTTAGCACTCTAATTTGATGGTTATTTTTCTATTTTATAAAGAGGTTAACTTTGTTCGTAAGTTAGTTTGTAGGGGGTGAACATCTCTGAATCTAGTGATCCGATTTGAAAAATTCTCATTGCCTTGGATAACGTGTTTATTGAGGGAGGCTATAGGCTATTTTACATCACGCTACCACTTATAGGAGCGAAACAGTAACTATAGACACGAGTAAAAATACGAGTAACATTTAATCTATACAAAAACCAAAGTTGAAGAGTTTATTTGTTTGTACGGGTTTATCTCAGGAAGTAGGTATCAGTGCAATTTCATAAATACTTTTTGCGTTAGATTCAGTTTATTGGAGACGTTTATAATAGATATGACATCACATTACGACCTAGGAGCGGAGCTATAAACATAAATGTCACGCGGGTGAAATTGCAAGCCACACAAGAAGAACCGACTTCAAAAGCAAATTACGTTTACTCGAATGACAAACTTATTCCCGTTATTTTGAACTTAAAACAACATACTGAACCGATTTTGATGAAAATTCTATGAGCTATGTATATGATCGAAGTAAACGGAGTTACATATTTTGGAGTTGATTGCTTTTTTCAAGTCTTAATTATCTATACATATAAAATCACCTGTCCTGAGTGATTCATCAACACAGAGCCTAAACCGCTGGGGCAACGAACTCGAAATTTTGGCAGTAGGTGGCTTTTAGGTTGTAAGCATCCACTAAGAAAGGGTTTTTTGATTATTGAACCCTAAGAGGGTGAAAAGGGGTAAAAACCTTTGTATGCAAAATCTTATTCCGGGTTCATATTAACTTAAAACCTATACATATACTTCTGGGTAATAGTAATGAAATGTAAAATAGAAAACGGGGTACTATTATTCCACACTGGGGTGCCAAGGGGTAGTAAAGTTTGTGATGGAGAAAATGTATTTTTTTGGCCAATTATCCTTAAATTCAGCACAAACATTACTTAGAGTGAATAACTAAATGTATGCATCCCAAAATTTCAAAATCATCCCTTATAGTGACGTTAGATTATTGGGGGGTATTACATCCTGGAAAGGTAATTATTTCGCTGGTAGATTTATTTAGCTGAAATTCCAAAATATACACAGGCAAAGCCGCGATCAACTGCTAGTAATATATAGAATGATTCATTGGGCCGGCTCATTTTTAACGTTAAATGCTGCTCGTAGTGAACAAATAGCTTTAAATATTGGATATTTCTAATGCCATTACAATAATTATTGACACACATGTGATCTGATAATCTAAGTTATTACACTAAGCAATTCTCATTTGACCTCCACAGCCTCTAATCAAATAAATTGACATTTTTTTTTAAAATAAACAATATTGATCGATTATCAATTTCCCACTAGGGTATGTAAAATGTAAAATTAAAAAATAGTATATAATTTAATTACTGGTTTCGTCAATGATAAATAATTAAAAGTAATTAGCTTTGTAATTATAACAGTCATCAATAGAAATAATAGATATTTATATATTTTTGTGTCATTTTATCAATATTTTATAACTTTAGATATGTTACGTTGATTTGACATTAAAAATCTGTACACATTTTCAACTTTGACAAGCTTGTCGAGGTCTTGTTGGCCCAAAGGTCTTCGTTCTTAGTCTCAACTGTCATACTCTGTCGGTAGCTGGTTGCTAGGCAACGTCACCCAGAGTGACTTATAACATACCAACATTTATATAATATCATTCAGTCAAATAAAGCATTGCATCTTGGCTGATTTTATACTTTTTATTAATTAATAATCACTTTATAAATACACTAAGGCCTATGAAGCGCTCATTCTCATCGCTTCACTACTAATTTAGATCAGGTTTACAATGAAACAAAGGGCTTAAAGTTCTTTGACATATTTATAAAAGAATAACTATTGAGTTTATTGCCGGTTCTGCTCGGTAAAATCTACCTTTCCTAAGTAGTAGTAACTTCCCATAATGCAAACACTTTTTTTTTTTTGCATTGACAATACAAAAACGCTTGTGAGAACATTCTTAATTAAAGAATATTTTGATTTTTGAAAATAATTTAAAATTCTTACCTTTGGGTATAACTCCCGGGTCCATGAAAGTGGCCAGTGTAAAATTGGCCAAAACAAAAAATGTTATGACACCTTGGTATGCAGGAATCCATGGGTGCTTGTGAAGATAGTACTGGCAGCTGTAATAAAAAAAATATATTTCTGTTTATTTATCTTTTTAACAGTTCATTAAGCATTCCATACCACATTGGATGTATTAGATACCTTAGAAACTTGTTTATGGAATACTTTTTGAAATAAAAAAAATTATATTAGTTTATTATGTAAATAAAACTATTCTGTTATTGAGTAGCATTTTGACATAATTGATATATTAAGATCAGACAAAGTAAAATTAAATAATATTCACTATTATATTATACTTTTTTTTTTTTAATATTTTCAAAAAAAATTGCAATAAAATTATTTTATAAATACTAAGTAACTCAACAAAATAATGTAATACTTTGGGTGAGTTATTATTTGGAAAGTTTTAAATAATTATATATGGTTTGCATTATATAAATAATTAGGAGATATTTAAAATTAATAAATAAGTAAATAAATACAATCACTAGCACAATGTCACTTTAATGCACAAAAACTGAAACAAGAGTCAATAATTATAGAAAAAGTTTAACCATGACCTAACATTTTAAATAATTATTATTATTTTCACTTACAAAATTATTTTTTGAATAATTCTCAGAAATCAATGTTGTTTATATGATTCACTCCAATTGAGTCAAACCTTTTGTTTACACAAACTTGGTAGCAGTACAATAAAGGATAGAGATAAATCATGAATCGAAATACAAAATCCGATAGGAATATTAAGTACTTTGTGGTGTAAATAATGACTACCTCAACACAACCATTGGGCACCTCTATTTAAAGAGCTTTTATCGTTTATTCGATGAATGATAAATGTACACAAAGTGTCATACAGGGCATAGGTAGTCCCGGGATAAAAATAGAAGATATTCGAAAATCTTATGTGAAAGTTGTCAAATCAAAGCGAATTTGCACTCGATCGACATTAATGTATACTTACGGAAAATAAAAAAACAGTGACGTCGTGCCCAATAGTAAGGTCCAGGCGAATGTCGCGGGGATGTATCTCGTTTTGAGGTCGCATTTGGGCATATTGTGTCAATTTTATTTCCCTAAAAACGAATTATCTTGATTTTATTCACTACAGACCAACATGGCCGCGCCTATTAATGTGACAACCAGAAACTGTGTGGCATAAATGACTTTGACAGCATACTTTTAACCTCTTTTTGTTAATTTGATTAAAATAAAATTAAGAACAAAAATTATTATTGAAATTATAAAAAATGTAATGTAATTTTAAACCGTTTGTACGATACGATCTTAATTATTATCAAAAAAATGTAACATTTACGTTTTGAAATAGCTAGTAGCACAAGTTGATAATGGTTATAGTTAGCATTGAACAGTTTTGATACTTGAAATTTAATATTTTAATATATTTTTGATAAATTAAATTTTGGAATTTAAATTATTAATGAATTGTCGGTATATCTATATCCATACTAATATTTTAATTCGAGAATTTGTTCAATTGTTTAAACGTACTAATATCTAACTACTCCATCCTTCTTTTGTACATTATTAAGGGGATAATGTATATCCTGTAGGTACTCCTCGTTTAATTAACAATATTTATGGCAGAGATCACTATCAGGCGAACTGCTTATGTGAAATTAAAAATTTAGTAACGTCGAAATTTTACGGTAACAATAAAATACGTAAATATATATTGAAAATTTTATTGAGTTTTAAAAAGAAAAAGTTAATCAACCTGACTATATCTTTTTGTGTGTGTATGTAAGAGGATATATCCGCCGTTTATTATTCTAATTTTTTTCATTATAGACGTTATAGATATTATATCTTTTCCGGAGGCCATTTGAATTTGGTCAAGATCTATAACAAACAAACCAAACTAATCAACAGAATTCCACGGTGAATGAGGATGATGATGAGTAAGTAATTTGTGATTATTGCAATCTATCATCGTTATGTACTATTATTATATAATAAATCAATCTTTTGTAATGGAAATGTTTTGGAGATAACAATTGTAATATAATATTTAATTAAAATATATATATTAATGGATCATTTTCATATTTAACATTTGATTTAACTATATCATTAGGTATCAAATCAGAAATGTTGTTCTTTAATTAATATCTGTCATTAGCTTTTTATAACCCATTTAGATAATTGAAAAACAATAAAAACGTCTTTTTTAATGAGTCTTAATTATTTAGTTTTTCAATAACAATAAAAAAAATGAAAATATATTTTGAAGTCTATAGGTTTTCTTCATACAATGTCAATAATGTACCAAAAGTTGTAATCGGTTGATGGACAGGAAAAATAATTTTATTTCTTTAAATTAGATGAACTTAAACGCCATTGGTAGAAATAATCAGCTGTCATATTTATAACATTAACATTGGTTTAAACTTTTTTTTTAGACTCGCGGATAAAAATGGCTGCAGTGTTGATTTCAAGCTTAAAGAGTGTGTGAGGATTTAAGTTTATTAAACTTTTATAAAAATTGTAACGTTTTTATAAATTTCGTATTTAGTATTCGGTGTATATTACTGCGTGGTTATTAATTACGATGTCTGAAAGTACTAGCCCTAGTGTGTTAAGTTATCTAAGACAGTATCGGTTTCAAAGGAAACCTACTCCTGGATCCAGCGGAACCTTGACAGTAACATCAGCCCCATCAAGTAACCGTAAGTATTAAATAATGAAGATCATGTCCGAAGTGCAGTAAAAACACGTGTGTTTGACACACTGTAACGAATAGTTGCGACCACGTTTATCGAAGCCCGTCTGGTCACGTTTCAAGGTTCTGGTTTTTTGCCTTGCCGGTTTTAATTGTAGTTTTCTGCCATGACCTGGGAAATACTATATACAGCCTTAAAAATTTAGATTAATTACAAGTCTTTTATTTAAGTGTTCTATGAATGGACGAACCAGGAAATTTCGATTTATAAAACCTTTTTGCAATTCATGGGAAATATTATTATAACGGAAAGTCTAAGCTTTCTTTAGAATCAATGGTGTATGAAGTAATATTTGAGCAATTGCATAATATAATTATATTATAAGATTTAACGAAAATATATGACACAAAAATACGTTAGTTCTTGTTGTTTTACGGAAAAATTAACAAATATTAAAAAAATTACAATGTTTAGGAAATTCTTAACTCATATTAAGAGGAGATAAAAGCAAATAAATCATGTTACTTATATTATGTAAAAGCAATGGTGCAATTATAATTTGTTTTAATTTCCTTATGTTTCCTTTGTTTTATATTATTATAGTACCATTTATGCAACAATATCATTAACAAAAAATATATTACTCAATATAGAACATATTGTAAAAAACATTATCAATAAAACACATTACCTAACATTTTCCGTCTGGTAAAAAACAGTTAATAAAAATGTTAAATACAAATAACCTGCTAATCATTGCTACAGTTTATGGAATATATAAAATTAGCAATTATAGATAAAACTATTTGATCAACATATACTTCATTGAACATGATATTGTGAATTCAATTTTTGAGTAACTTTTTTTTTTATATATATGAATAAGACCAATATGTAAATACCCATGGCCACTTCTGACCACATCTGCTGACTAATATTGTAATTGTAAGAATGTAAAGAGCCAATATTCACAGTTTTCAATTTAGTGTCAGTTAATATTTGTAATAAATGTAAATCATTATTAATAAAAAGATTATTATTTAATTTTATCTTGTATTCAGAACAACAAATAAGAATGCCAGCCCCAAATACAACCGTTAGAAATGGACCAATAGTATACAAACGGATCAGGATACAAGACTCGGATTCAGATGATTCTGCTTCACCTGCTAAGAAGCCAGTGTTGGAGTTGACAACAGCTGTTAAAGAGAGAAGATTTAGGAACATGCTGGAAATGTTCCCTGATATTTCCCCCTTGGTGAGTATCTGTAGCTTGTGTATACTATCTATACTAATATTGTAAAAAGTTAAAAATTGTTTGTAAGTTTTGTATGTAGGAAGTTATCTCTAAAACTCTGTTTATTGAGGAAGGTAATGGCTATATCACACTTTCTCACAGGAGCTAAGCAGTAAACATAATTGCAAATTACCAGGTGCAGTTCATTTATAATATAGAAGCAACTCTATATACTTAATAAAATTTATAATACTGACATACTGGTATTGTCAAAACTGGTGGGTCTTTAAGTATTTATACAAAACCATTCCACTCCAAACCATTTATGTCATATTAGCACTAATAAAGGAATTTTGATAATCAATTCTGGCTTTAGACTTTAATTTCTTTATAATATTCTATTGAACATATTTCTCTATTAATTTATTCATGTTTTATTTTCACGACATAATGTAGCATAGATCCTACTCCAATGTCTAATCTATATTTTTACCAAAATTCCTAAAAATTTGTTCACCGGTTTAGGCCTCAAATAGTAACACACATACAGACACAGTTACTTTTACATTTATAATAATAGCATAGATAATAAAACATGTAATTTTGCTTACAATTTTATGTAATCCAAACTGTAAAGAGATTTTTTGTAAATATGTATTCACATTAAAAAAATTATGTTATGTTTTATGCGTAAATTGAAAGTATAAATTACTAGTAAATTAATATTAGTCATGGATGTAGGGAGTTACATTGTAGCATAATTAATATAAATTATTTAATGTATTATCAATTAGTTCAATTATTAAATTAATCATCTAGTTTCTACTTTGTATCCAAGTGTATATTACGGCTTTGACCATAAGAAAGTATTCAAAAATTAAGTTTTTAAACATAATGAGGTTTACTTTTACAGGAGTTGCGTTTTTTAATAGATCATGCCACACATAGCATAGCATTTGGCATTAAAATAGTTGTTTTTTTTATTGAATTTTAGATTTCCACAGATAGATGATTAGTATAGGATTATAACCTTTAATAAATAAATATTAAAAACTTTTTTGCAACAATAAATAAACAAATTTGAAATCGTTTGGCACGATATTCTTGCATAGCTAAACAGACAGACGGACAACAAAGTGATCCTATAAGGGTTCCGTTTTTCCTTTTTAGGTACGGAACCCTAAAAAACGAAGAAAACGAATTTGAAATATCGTATTTTGTAATTACATTGTAATATTAGGTTTTACATCTTCTTTTGCCATATGCATAGCCACATGGCGTACGTATTTTACTGCATCACTTTTTAAATAATTATGAGTTTTTATGATTAGGTTCAGCCGTCCTGGAGTTTAAACATTAAATTCAGTCTCTCTTCATTATATTAGTATAGACCAGCGGCCCCTCGCGATCCCATTCGCGTTTATTTTACTGATTTTCTCCTATGAGTCGTTGTGCGATTTGATATAGCATATAGCATTCCTCAATAAATAAACTATTTAACACAAAAATAATTTTTCAAATCGTGCCAGTAGTTCCTGAGATTAGCGCGTTCAAACAAACAAACTTCACCTTTATAATATTAGTATATTTATTGATCTAGTTAACCTAACACTCAACATAAAAACCCACCATAATTAATCGTTCAGTACATCGTCATTGGCCAACAAACATAAAATATACTTAATATGGTAGTACTAGTAACTGGAATAGTTACTTTGGGCTAATAATGCATTATTTTAGAACAAATTTGGTTATCATAAAAAAGGTTATAGTGAGCTAACCTTAAAAGACATATGCTGTCACGGACTTTTTTTAGGACTTTTAAAGGGGAACAATTCTGTCTTACATGATTTTTGCGCAACTTTAACCGTTTACGCAGCGCACGCAGCGTAAGCTCGCTCAATAGGAAAATATTCCCCGATTTTGAAACATTCTTCATTGGTGCTCCGCTCCTTTTGGTCTTAGCGTGATAATATATAGCCTATAGCCTTCCTCGATAAATGGGCTATCTAACACTGAAAGAATTTTTCAAATAGAATCGGTAGTTCCTGAGATTAGCGCGTTCAAGCAAATAATCAAACAAACAAACAAACTAACTCTTCAGCTTTATAATATTAGTATAGATGTTTACAGCCTATATTCAAGATGTTTACGAGGACACGTTGGATCTTGTAGACTCGTAAAATGAAATTGTCCAATTTTTTTAAATTACAATATCCATTCTACTAATGCTTGTAAGATATCCAACACATGCACGGTTGACACCTTGTTTAAACTACAGGCTTTCTATATTCGATAATTTAGCGAGGTTTGTAATTTCTTAATCCGTGTATGATTTATGGAAGTACGCGGATTAGATTGGCTACGATTGCTTGAACTAAAATGTTAACCAACTATCATTCATGCGCGCTAACTTATCGATTGTTCAGTCCGCCAACTCTGCTGATCAGTGGCGGATTTACCAGCAGGTTGGAAGCTAGGGAGTTGGATATCAGGGGCGGCAAATTTGGGGCCTTTTTTGTCTCTTAAAGAAATTCTGAATCTAAAAAGGTTGATATTTATTTAATCAAATATTATTAGGTCCACATATACAATTCAACTTGTAATGTGTTTCACCACTTACATATGTATATATTATTATATTTAGTATATTTATGTATATTTATTATTATATATATTTTTATATTTAGTTTAGTATTATCAAAATTTGATTCGTTACCGAATTTTAGGGCCGGTAAGCGGCAAAGTTTGAATAGACTATTGGAAGCAAAGCCTATAATATAGACTGACTATATTGTCTGACATTACATAGTCTATTCTGGTTCAAGTTAATTTTGGTTATAATTGTACAATAACATGTTTCAAACAAATGAAAAAAAACATTTCAGTTTGTAAAAAACACTCTAGTTAAACATGGCTGGAACGAAGAGAGATCACGTGACGAGCTCCTCAAGCATGACCCAGAGAGCGATGAGAAGGCCTCGCCGTCCACTTTCTTTTCGTCACGACCAGGGTTCTCTGGGCAGATGTCCAGGACCAACGGTATGGGTATTGTTAGAGTGACCAGTGGCCCCAGTGTGGTGGTCAGGCAATCGTTAGCCGGTAAAGGTGGTAGAGCTAGGAGGGGCAGCAGCGGGAGTGAAGACGATGACTATGGTGTCAGGAAAGGGAAGGACGATAGAGTTTATGACAGGTACAAATCACTTTTAATAATTAAATTGGTATACCTCGATTCATATAAGTGTGAAGGTCTAAACTATGCGCAATATGCTGCACAGAACACATTTCTATAATATAAATTATTAAATACTATAAAATATGATTATGTATGTAACATAATTTGGTTATATCAGTAATTAATAGCAGTTTTTATTGCAATTCATGTCCGTTATTACTCTCTAGTAGTTGAAAATATTAATACTGAAATAGTTTAATTCTTCGAAAATTGTGACTTTTGTTCCTGAGTGTTTATTTTCCAAATAAGTCAAGTAAAGATAAATATATTATAAATGTCTTATGACGACTGAATATATTCAATATATTTATAAAAATATCATCAAGTCCTGTTTACTCGACTGTACCATGCGCGAGTCCGGACTCGCCTTGTATTTAGACAAACACTTACGTGAGTATAGGTATACCAAGGCATATTTTATTGACTAGCTGACCCGTATAACTTCGTGCCACCTCGGAATCAATAAATGTTGTGTTAACTTATTAGCCTTTCCATACAAAATGTGATTTCTCCATAACTCTTTTTTGTGAATTTTTTCAATGTTTAAAAAACAGTTGTTCTGCTATTCGGAGCAAAGACAACTCTAAAAAAATCAAAGATCTTTCAGATCTTTCAGAAAGTGTTTTCAAAGGGTGCAAAAAAGTCAAGTTGAAATGAGTAGTATGTTTATTTGCATGTTACGTGATATCCAATTTAATATATTTTTTTAGTGTATTGAGAACTTTTTATGTATGTTTCCCGATTGTTTTCTTTTAAAAGGTTATATTACCTATTACTTTTGATTGCTTCCATACTATTTTTATCAAAATCGGTTTAGTAATTTAGTTTTTTATTTATTAGATTTATATCCAGTACAGAGAGCAAATATAGCAAAATATGTATCAATTTAAAATTTTCAATTTCAGTGACGATTCAGACAACGAAATAACGGATGATCTCGTGGGTGACAAGAAGAAAGTATTTGAATTCCTGAACACAAGCAACTTGAACGAGCTCACTTTGCTCAGTGGCTGTTCGCAGAAGAAGGCAGAGGCGATCATAGCCCAGAGGCCTTTCAAAGGATGGCTAGATATGGTAAAAAATAAAATATCCTAATTTTATTATCGTTTTAATGTTTATATATGTTTATGTATTAAAACAGATAAAGATAAGGTCTTATGGGTTTTTTTCTATAACATATTGTTTTTGTAGTGTCACCGACGATGTGTCAAAAATTATTTCTGTTAAGTATTAAGTTTAGAAATCGATATTTCTTAATAATTCTTACATAATTTTTAGATAGCTTGCTTTTTTATCAATAATGGAATTTAACATTTGTTTCAAAGATGCACCTTATTGAAAAAGCTAGTTACGCAGTTTTTCATTATCCTCGACGATTTGTATATGAAAGACCAAAAGAAGCGATAATATCTATATTAAACTTTAAACATTTGTTACATTCAGGTAGAGAAATTCAACAACAATAAAATGCTAAGTACGGACTTACTCAATTCAACTCAAGAGCTTCTATGCACAAGGAACAATATACAGAGATTGATGAAGAAGTGTGTTGGTCTCGCTCAGCAGCTGGAGGCTGCAGTGGCCGCTGGGGCTGGGAGGTTGAAACAACCTACTTCATTGGACTCTAGGTAAGTTATTATGTTATCTGGGTGTCTGCCTGCAGGATTGTAGCACTAACAAATTGATCAAATTTTGATGCAGTCTTTGTTAGTTTGAAAGCTGATATCGAAATCAAAATCGAAATATACTTTATTCAAGTAGACTTATACAAGCACATTTTAATCGTTGAAATGGAGAAAATAATACAAAAAGGAAAAAAAATAAATATATGAATTACCACCAGTTCAGAATGTAGATTCCTACTGAGAAAACCAGTAAGAAATTCGATAGTTACTGTTTTAAAAGTTTTACATTTAAGAAATACAAATATATTAAACACCCCGTGTGAATCTAATACTAAATCCAAGCATCGTCATCGTCAATATAACACTTTCTGTAGGATTTTATTATTAAAACGAAAACCTTCCCCCAAACAGTTAACATTGACAAGTCGAAAATTCGGCGTTATAAGTTTATCTTTTCTTTTTATGTTAATATTTTTATCTTTTAACACAGTTGGGTTTTTGATTTTTTAAATAAATTCATCTTGTAGATATGTTTATTAATATTTTTCAGGCATTTGTATTATTATTTTTTATATGTCATAAATTTTGTCTTAATTTTCAGTTTAAAGCTGGCACCGTATCAGCTAGTCGGTCTCAACTGGCTGGCGGTGCTCCACAAGCAAGGAGTCTCTGGTATCCTCGCTGATGAGATGGGTTTAGGCAAGACTGTCCAAGTTATTGCCTTCCTCGCTCATTTGAAGGAGACCGGGCAGGCCAGAGGGACACATTTGGTAGTTGTACCTGCTTCTACTTTAGGTAAGTCATGAAGTGATATCCATAAAAAAATAAAAGCAATTTTTTTTTATTTTAAATAGGTTCATACATAATCTTTGTCCTTAAGTTGTATAATAATATTGCTTCCGTTTTATTTATTATTTCGTTGTAGAGATTTTTCGTGAATGTTCTTAGTAGGCGAGAATTACACTTGTAAGTTTTGCTTACAGACTTTAATAAATATTTATATAAGTTGTTTATCATTGCTTTACAATTGACGGATTTGCATTTAGTGCCTTATTTTTGACATTCACAGCTTTTGTAACTACCTACGACGCACCTGTTACAAGGTTTCATAGTCTCTTATGACAGCTACGAGACTGAAACTTACAGATGTAATTCTCGCCTTAGATGTACATTCAGTGTGGTAATGTCAGTTCCGATCAGTTATAAAATTTTTCGTATTATTCCAGATAATTGGAGCAGTGAGCTGGCTCGTTGGTGTCCATCGCTGCGAGTCAGCAAGTACTACGGTAACCCGGAGGAGAGGCGGCAGCTTCGTATCGAATATTCTCGAGGATTGGGTCAATTTGACATCATTCTTACCACGTAAGAAATCATTTTCACACATTTCAAATTCACCCCCTAAATGGGCGAAACGGGATTTTCAAAATTTATATAGAAAAAGTTTGTAAAAATAAATAATAATTTAATTTTCAGCTACACAATGGTGAGCAGCTGTCCTGAGGAGCGCAAGATGTTCCGCATCACGCCGATGCACTACGTGATATACGACGAAGCGCACATGCTTAAGAATATGTCCACTCAGAGATACGACAACTTGCTTAAAATAAAGGTAAATACAGATTTCATTTATGTTTATGGCACTGAATATATGGAGAAGCTTGTATCTTGTTTCGGACATAAGATGCCAGTCAATATTTTATTTTAAACCAGAGTTTTCAAACATAGCTACTAAAGCTATGTTTTTTTAATATAAGGTAGTTATTTTGTAGTTTTTTAATCGATTTTGATTTATTTTATTTGAAAGTGAAATTATACTTTCAGATTGGTCCCATAGATATTTTTATCAAAATTGGTTCAGTAGTTCGGTTTTGAAATTGAAATAATTGGTATAAATGTGTTATCCAAAATTGTAAATTTTGCTTTTTATTTAAAAAAATCTTAATTTATAATAAAAAAACTTAATTCAATTTAACAATGGTGAATAGCAGAAAGTATCTAGTGCAATTTATGTATCAAAAATTAATAATTCCAGTCAAAACACCGTATCCTGCTAACCGGTACTCCGTTACAAAACAACTTGGTGGAGCTGATGTCTCTACTATGCTTTGTGATGCCACACATGTTCTCCGGGAAAACTGATGACTTGAAGAACTTGTTCCAGAAGAATTCGGTAAGTTAGCCAACCGTAAAAATGTCTTTGAAGTCAAGTCAAATGATTTAAAATATTTTTTTTAGTTTGAGTTGATCAATTTTAACCTTAGGTTGAAGATATTTTAGTAAATATGATATTTGGAGAATTATTCAACACGAAAACTGTATTTAAGGAACAAACCAGTTAAAATGTGAGTGAGACTTACACTAAGGTATCATTGATACTTCCGACTCACGCTTCGCCTGTTTTCTATTGTTAAGGAGAGGGTTTTATTTAGTAGACACACTATTGGTACAAAACCTTAAAGTATTAAAATATCAACATCAGACTTATATAATTAGATTGTACAAATTATTTCTTTTTAACCCCTTGACTTGTGTATCTATCTGTCTGTGGCATCGTAGATCCTAAAAAATGGACCTAGTTTGAAGCGGTTTTTTTTGTTTGAAAGCTGATGTAATCAGGGTGGATCTTAGCTATAATTTAGTTATGAAAGTATTTGAGCGATTTCTATTTGTCTATTCGACACGAAATTTATTATACAGTGAATGATATTAAAATGATATAGTTGTGTAATTTTGACCTGATGCTGCAGTGTCATCTGGAATCATCAGGATACATAACTCCTCACCGATTTACTGCAGAAGTATCATGTTAGGGCTCGTTGAAAAGGTCTTAATGAATAGATTGTCAGGAATTTTTTATACATTACATTTTTTATTTGAACTTGGACATTATTAAAGGACATTTCTCACTGAATGTAATTGAATTTCAGAAAGCGAAAATGACAAAGAAAACAAACGGCACTACAGATGACGAGGTGCCAGCCTTCGAGCAGAGTCAGATAACCCAAGCCAAGCGAATCATGAAGCCCTTCGTGCTTAGGAGGCTGAAACGAGATGTACTGCAGGACTTACCGAAGAAGACCAACCACACGGAGCTGTGCCCAATGTCTGAAAAACAGCAGAGACAGTATAAGGATCTCATCGCTGGTTTTGCTGCTAAAGATGGCACGGTTAGTTTGATCTTGAAATATGTTACAATTTTTTTATAATGATTACAAATTATTATTTATAAGAGGTTACAATACTTATGCATAGTTATGCTTGTTTTAGATATATATTTTGTTTTATGACTATAGATATGTTACATTAGTATAATGTGATTTAAAAATCTGTACCCATTTCCAAAAGGAGGATTTTTTATTAATTAAAAAAAAAAAATTCTCAAAATAAAAGTAGGCTAAGTTACTCCTTGTAACCTTTGCGACTAGGTTCTGGTAAAATCGGTTACCCTGAACAAACTGACAGATAGATAAAAATTTTCAAAATTGACTTTTTGACGTAATTTATTTTTGGCCTCAGTGAAAGCAAATTTGAAATTACAGACTCTTGAATTTTATTTGCTTGTGTGGATAATGAATCGTTTGAGTATATCCTATCGTGCCTCTATTTGCATTATATTAATGACCCATTCAATTAACAGATCCACGCGACGACGGAGCAGAGCGGGATATCCATGATGATGGACATGCGCAAGCTGGCCAACCACCCGCTCCTCCTGCGCTACCACTACGACGCGCTCGTGACGCGCAAGATCGCGGCGCGCCTGGCGCGGGACCCCGGCTACAAGGAGAGGAACGAGCAGTACGCCTTCGAGGACCTCATGTGCATGTCCGACTTCCAGATACACCAGCTCACTCAGCAGCACTCGGTGAGTTTGTTTTTTGATATTTTTGAAAGCGTTATCTATATGCTGATAAGCAATAATGTGTCAACCCATAAAAAGTCGAATTCGGAGATATTGATGTATTCTGACAATACATCACTTATTTAACATAACTCAAAAAAATATTAAGTTATACATCAGATTTAGCTTACTATATGTACGGAAAAAAGTTTCTTAATTAATTTTTTCGAATTTCAAGTGCGTTCATTATTTTTTCAATTAATACAATAGTCTCAAATATTTCAATAACTTTTTACTAGATAATATATTGCATATATTAATCTGCTTTTAATTCATTATACCTTTTATCAAAATAGAAAAGAAAAGATAGATGTATACTTCTTCAAAAAAATTTATTAAGAATAGGTTTGACATCTTTAGACGCCATTTTCTCAAAATGAGGTCCGTGTGGCTTGACGCAGTACTGCTTATCAGCTTCTAAATATACCTCGTTTTACGTATATGTGACACACATGCGCATGGTTTAGTCGATCAAGAATTAAAACATTGAATTTATATGATATTGTTATAAACTTATTAAATATTCTCAGCCATTAAAAGACATTTATAATTTATTTTATATATACTCGACTTATTTAGTAAGTAAGCACATCACAGAATGAAAATCACGAATTTTTGAATAATTACAATTATTCAGTATTAATATTTTCAACTTTTTGATAAATATATCCCATATAAATTGCACTAAAAACTTCATTTGATTAATGATAATTATATGCATTTAAAATCAAAGCAATGTCTAAACGACTATTCTGGTGCATAACTTTGGGTTCTGCACAGCGTAATGCGCATAGTTCAGACGGACACACCTACGTGAAACGAGGTATACATTTTGTAACCCCATTTCACCCCTTTTAGGAATAATTTTGTTAAGATCCGTAATTAATGGGTGCTTTTTTGTTTAAAAGAATACTATACCATACTCTCACATTACTTCCATGGAATTTTTATCAAAATCAGTCCTATAGATTGTTAAAGTAGAAATAATATAAAGATAACTAATTTTCCAGTGTATAAAATCATTTGCGGTACCAGACCATTTGATAGAAGATTCCGGCAAGTTTCAAAAGTTGGATGAGATGTTGCCTCGTTTGAAAGCCGAGGGTCACCGTGTGCTAATCTTCAGCCAGTTCACCATGATGCTGGATATCATCGAGCCCTACATGCGCCTGCGCAACTACCGCTACTTGAGGCTAGACGGCAGCACCGCAGTCAATGAGAGGTTGGTTAATCATGATTACTATACGACTTCTTTATATGCTAGGGCAGTGCGAATGCACCCTTTTGCTGACGCGTATTTAATGTAGTATGACCTGATGTTATTTCAATCCTTAACCTATATAAATAAAAATCAATGTTTGCATATTTGACCTCTATGCACTCCGAAGCCCTTGATCAGATTGTGATGTAACCATAGTATATTAGGATATTCTACGGCATGCTTTAGTTGAAATGCAACCAGTATTATTATTATATAGAGCTAGCTTATAAAATATATTATTATTGTTCGATTTCAGACAAGATTTAATAGATCAATATAATACAGAAGATATTTTCGTGTTCCTATTGTCGACGAAGGCTGGTGGTCTTGGGATTAATTTGACCGCAGCGGATACTGTGATCATTCATGACATCGATTTCAACCCTTATAATGACAAGCAAGCTGAGGACAGGTCAGTTTTTGGGGATTTTAGTCAATTGTAAAAGTAATTGTTAAATTAGTATTATAATTAAGCCTTCATGGGTCTTGAAATATTCATAAAACTGTTCATTTTATTTATTACCTCCTACGTCCCTTTTTTCAGAATCACCTTTATGTTCTTGTTGATCTGAAAGAGAAAATATTTTGAGTTAGTCATCAATACCTTACAGATATTTCGATAGAATTAAAATTTTTAAAATGAAACAACAAATTCACTTGAAAAAGAAGCAATGAATGGATTTATTTCAAAAAGCACTAATCATAGATGGCATTGATAACATAATATTGAAATTTTTTATTAAATATTACTATTACAATATTTTTATTTGTTACTAACAAATTTAAAATAATAAATTCGTCTTAAATTGTAATAATATTTTGAATTGAATCTTCCAGATGTCATAGAATGGGTCAGACCCGTCCTGTAACGATCTATCGGTTGCTCAGTGCTGGAACCATCGAGGAGGGCATATACCAGGTGGCGCAGGAGAAACTCAACCTAGAGAAACATGTTACGGGTGCTGACGGTATGTATTGTGACTGATTGAAATAAAACTATTTTAAACAGATTTATGTCATTATATTATTTTAAACTTTCGCGATTCTATATATAATTCTATTCATATTTAATATAACGGGTTTTATTGCGATAACTAATGGTAGTAATACCTTTTTATTGTTCGACGTTTCGACGAAGTTGCATTCGTCGTGGTCACGAGCTGACTGGTGTACGCGCGCCCTCTGGCGACGAGTGCGCGAGTTTTCTTCGTCTACCCTCACAATATTAATATTGTCTTTACCGTTATCATAATTCTGGGAGCACACCACACTAACACAATCGGTTCGCGCGAACATTGTTCGAAGTACTTCACTTTTGTTATATTTATATATCACTGGGTTCCAAGCGGCCGACAATTTAAATCCGTCATCGCGATTGAAGGTTTTGTGTTTTTTTGTGTCACATATACTCTATTCAAATCTGTTAAAATTGCTGTGTTTAAATGTACAGTAATCACAAAATCTTAAGAAACTACAGCTGACTACTACACTCCTGAGTCGTAACGTGATAATATCGTCTATCACCATCTTTAATAATAATATCCAATATTTAATTGAATCAGCCGTTGAGCTATCAAATACCAAAGTATTTTTTTTAATCAAAGCAGTAGTTTCAGAGATTACTGTACATTATGTAGATGACATACAAACAAAATTTTACCTCTTATAATATTAGTATAGAATATTGTGTTAATGAGTATTTTTCATCAAAATGTATCATAGTCTAACAAATTATGATTTCTTTTACAGAAAATGAAGGAACAGAACAGAAGAATGTGGTGCGTCTTCTATCAGCCGCTTTGGGGTTGACTTCACCGAACAAATGATTGTTAGCCAACGATGCGACCATCATCGTCATCGACTAGTGAAATGACACTCGGAGTCATTTAATGTGGCTTGAAACAGTGCTATGAAACTCAAAACAGTGTATTGAAATGTGTTAAAAAACAGTGATTGTGTACAAAGTGGAATATAATATTCATTTCCGAATGTTGGTATAGATAATGGTATATTTGATTTTTTTTTTTTGATATTGTCATAGAAAAATAATAGCTTAAATAAAATGGAATACAGAACTACAGTTTTTAGTTATAGATCGTTTTTGTTTTATCGTCTTTAAATTTTTGTTCTAAAAGGTGACAGATATTTAATCGATACCTTTTTGATTTCTAGCTCACACGAAGCTATCTGTGACATATTTGTTAATTTTATCTAATTTACTAATAAATATGTATCGAAATTAAATTAATGCTTAAATGTAAAAACCAATTGGTCTATAATAATATGCTTATATTATATGCACAAACAAATCAAAAAATGTCTAAAAAGTAAGAATAAAAAAATATATCTTTTGTCGTCACATTTTGACTATTCAAAAAGTTTTGACGTTAAATAGAACATGCGAATACTAAATTAAATTACGCCGTTTTTGACTGAAGGTATGATAGTAAAAATGACATATAAACATTAATATATTTAAAAATGAGTTATTGCAAAATTAAATTGTGTGTTCTGATGCTTAAATTATTTATAGCTGCGCATTGAGGTTTCACTCGCGTTTATGGTTACTGACTCATGTGAGTCGTAGCGTGATGTAATATAGCCTATAACCTTCCTCAAAAAACTGGCTATCCGACGCAAAAGTAATCTTTCAAATTGAATCAATAGTTTCAAAGGTTACCTCCTACATACAAATTATTTCTTTATAATGTTAGTACAGACATGGCTTTGATTGAAACGTATGAGAAAATATATTATAAAATACAAATGATTTGTAACTATAAGTAAGGAAAGATCTTGCAATTCATTTATATGTTGCATGTGAAGCAGCAATTGATTCTATATTAGATGTTATTAAAAACCTACCACTAGTGAAAAATTAGATTTAGACACTCGTTCCTTTTGATAACGACATCTACTAAATACGATTGAAGGCACAGACAAGGTGATAAGTCGCATTTCAGATTTCTCACTGTTCTGCATGGATAAAAGTGTTTTGTATACAAACAATTTTCAACCTTAAAACAACCGCATTTAAGGCTATTTAAGATATGAACAATTTGATTAAGGTATCATCCGTCAGTCATATCTTTATATTTTTCTGAATGACTTATGATAAATAAAGTTTACAAGAATAAACCGAGTAATCGAGTCTCCACAGTATTTATAAGGCAAATACGTTAATACTATTTGATGTTAAAAATTTGTATCCATTTCCAACTTTGATGAGGTCGTCAGTTGACATGTTAGCCCAACATATTTCTATTATATTCAGTTGCTAGCTGGTTGCTAGGCAACATAATCCAAGGTGGTCGATACTCTGAATGACAAAATCGATGAACTTATATCTATAGTTTTATAACATCAATGTTCTGTCAACAGACACCGAGATTATACAATGTATTCTTTATTAGTATGGAAACTCGTGCTGCATTACAAGCGATATATGAACATAATTTCAAAGTACTTTGGTCTGTAATTCATTGAGAATGTCATAGGTTAAGATTAATTTGATCTTATTTATAGAATAAAGCTGTATAAACGTTCTGAATGTTTACTTTTCAACCACACTGCCTTTCATAATATAATACACTGAGACTGTCGTATGTAAACTATATTCTAAACACATGTATATTACCATAGATAGTAAAAATAGTGTCTAAAATAAAACATTGAAAGTACGAGTATGCTTCATTTATAAGATAAAGTATTATTATTAGTAGTTGAAGTTTGATCTGATATTTTCATACAGAAATCCAAATCTTCGATAAGTAAACAACATTTCAGTTTTTTTTTTTAATTTAGAGTCTGTCCAATTAGCCCGATTAAAGAAAATTAATACTCGGTTTCGCATGAGAAAAGAAAAAAAAACGAAATTAAAAAATTAACGAAACCTTACCTTACGGGCTCTTTCAAAGTTGTAAATAAAAAAAAAAACAACATTAAATTTATAATAAGGAACATATTGGCAACTTTGGTCGCACGATTTAGCAGCGTGCCTTTTATCAGACGTTAGCAAGTTGCGTTGAGAAATGTAATTAAATCTTCAAATTAATTCTTTGATTGCATTAACTGTATACTTGTCGTTGACTTGGACAATTCTCTATCGTTGTGTGGCTTATAACATTACATTTTGACGCACAACGTTACGATATTTTAGCTCACTTATATCATGACTTATAACTTTATGTTTTGACACGCGTATCCTATCATGAAACAACGCGATGATATTTTGGGTCACATACCATACCTTGGGTCACAATGTCAAGACAATTTGGCTCACGTAAATGATTCTGGATCACTGTGTGATATTTTGGCTTACATATCATATCGTGCATCAGAGCTTACCGGTAGTTTAGTCCACATATCATATCTCAGTTTATCGGTAAGACGCTTTAGTTCTCATATCATATCCTGGCTCACTAGTTATATTTTATCTCACATATATCATGGCTCATAACGTTATGACATTTTGGTTCACATACCATACATCGGTTATAACGTTAAGATATTTTCATCTTACAAATATCACGACCGACAATGTCATAAAATTTTTGGTCCACAAATCATATTGTAGTTCACACCGTTATATAAAATCTACATGATATTTTTTGTTATAGTTATGTAGAAACTGTTTTAAAGAACCAGCGTTGCTAATCGTTGCCAGTAAAGTCGTCAATGTGCATCGTATTAATTAGTCTTAACTCCTAATTAAGAATAATTTAAATCCAATAGTATGTTATGTAACTTAAAAAAATGTGATATGACCTTCACTTCGTTAGCCTCTTCGCTGTATACCATAATATATAGAGCTTAAAATAAATGTAAATATAATTAAAAAAAAAAACTAATACGTGTAGACAAAAAATGTAACCGGAATTTTAATTAAAAAGATTAAAGAATCTATATATAACTTGTTTATTATGTAAATTATTGGTGTAATGTAAAGCGAAAATATAATCAATTGATTATTTGACTTCAATAAGGTTTGTAAAGTATAAACGAGTGTAAAATTCATATTTAATATAACGGGTCTTATCGCGATAACTAACCTTTTTATTGCCCGACGTTTCGACGAAGTTACATTCGTCGTATTCACAAGTTATATTAAATATGAATAGTATATATCGCGAAAGTTTAAAATATATGTGTGTAAAATTCTTACGTAAGAATTTGTAATTGGGTAAAAAAAACATTGTTTCTATGTAATAATGGTCATGTTTATATATTTGAGTTTTTTTATGTGTAATATTTTTTAATGACAGTTCTAACACCGCATAAGAGTCACATAACCACGTTCCGAAGTGGTTAATATTTTGGCCGTAAGTCAGTACAAAATTAAACACATAATTTTTATTTCCTGCTTTCCTGTAGAGTTGCAACATTTGACGTACCGTCGGGAATACTGCAGAACCGTTTATCTAGTTTTTCCTATAAAGTGTAAATTTTAACTAAATTTTAAATTATATTATTGATAAAAATAAAGCCTTGTGTATCGCTGTGTATTGTATTTGTAGTGTCACTAACAATATGTCAAAATTTATTTATTTTAAGTATTAATTTTACAAATATCGATAATATAATTTTTAACTAGCTTATTTTTATCAATAATATATTTAAACATTTCATTCACGAATGGATCTTTTTGCAAAAGCTAGTTATGCGGATTTGCGCTATCCCCGGCTGAGTTAGCTTAATTAAATTCCTTGATTATATCAATTAATATCGTATTTAGTTATTCCCAATCATTCTGTTATATTATGTCAGTGATCTTCTTAAAATATCATTCTAATTTTAATTAAAAGAGTCTAAAATTAAAATTGGCACATAATATAACATGGCAAAGTATGTTTTCTTTATCCAACCTAAATACATGCGTAATTGTTAGAAGCAATATACATATTCCGATATTTTCCTACAAACCTACAGCATCACACGGTATGAACGAATCTGAACCTTATTACTATCAACTTACGTTAGATAAAGCAAAAGCTCTTTGTCTTTCCGTATCCGATGTGCGGTGGTCGTTACTGCGATAGCTTGAATTTTTTTTTTGCCTAGACCTCGACACCACCCATTGGAATTTAAACAAATATTATAATGTCTTAATATATTTGCAAATACAAATCTTTGCACATACCTTCAAACGAAGAGTAAATATTGTCGAATTTGATGAAGGCTATTAGAATCTCTTCATTATAAGTTCGTATAGAAATATGTATATACCTATTTTATGCAAGAGTGTGGGGTCGTCTTCAAGTCTACAATATATTTATAATTCTTCTCAGTGGTCTCTTCCCACTGTAATTTTAAAAAGTTTAATTAATTTGTATTTAGTGCAATTTTTATATAATTGTGACAACACTGATAATATTTTTGAAGTCCCGGAATAAAAATATCAGCCAAATTTAGATCCTCGTCCTGTTCTTTTTAATTGGTTAAAGTAAATATATTTAAAGTGGAAAATAACATATAGTTACTAGATAACCATTAGATAGGTATTCCATAGATGTAAAATATAACAGTATATTTTTGTATTAAATACAGAACAGACCACCAAAGGAAGAAGGTGATTAGTTATTACATTTAATTAGTTATTTATTTTTCATTTTTACAATAATTTAAAATTAAGTAGCTAATTTTTTTGAATTTGTCTTTTAGCAGACATTCCGACACATTTTTTTTTTGTACAAAATAATATCGTATACTCTCAAATAGTATATTATGTATAAATCAGTTATACATATATTTCAAGCAGAGTTGCCATCTGTAAATATTAATATTTTTATAGTAAGTCAAATTTTAAAATTTACGATTCCTTCAAGATTAGACAACTCTCTAGAAAGAGGTCTGTTTTTTTTTCTACAAACCTGTGATTGGTAGTTCTGGCAACACTGACGTCAGCGACTGTGACCAATCAAAATCCTGAAAAGACAACTGTAGTCACTTTATTTGATACACCCTTTCGCAATTTCGCGGCCGATTTTTTTTACAGCTATGGCCAAATGCCCAATCCCTGTTTCTATGTTTACAGCAATAATAACGGTGAATAATACACCTTTAGTTGCAATAAGTACAAATATTTAATAATCTTTATCGAAGTAATGCCTTAATTTTTTTTTATATTGACAAGGACAACTGGACAAGAAAACATTACCTGACGTAATTCACAATTAATTCTTAAATGCATGACTTTTTAAAATAAAAAAATCGTAGAAAAATAGTATGTAATTACAGGTGATGTAAAATTTACTTTAGTAAAATTTTTAATTGACAGTTAAGGATTTGAAATAAGCGTTTCGTTTTTGATACACATTTAAGGGTTTACAATTTTGAAAAAAAAAGATGGCAGCTGTGTTTTTGACATAAGTTATATCCCCGCTTATTCATATTAACACATTCATTGCCACTGCAAAGGAAATATATGACATTCTATTTTTTGTAAACATTATCAGTATCCATGGCATTAGATAAATAATTTTCACGAACACAGGGTCGGTGTTCACAGTATTGTTATCTCTGGTGAATACTTATTTAAGAACACATACGGTGTGTCTGTGGCACTGAATGTGTTAACGCAAAACAGAAAAGCAACGACAGATCAACTATTTACAATCATTTGTAAACGTCCAATTAAAAAACATATTTTATTTTGAAGTAATTTATGAATATGTAATACATATTTAATATTTTAATTACATAGTTTTGTAACACTGCTTAAAATTATAGTACATCATTGAGAAGTTAGATACATACGTTTTTTTTTTGTATTTCAAGTTAATTAATTTTCTGATTAATTTTGTAACTTAAATTAAGTTTAAGTACGCCAATTTTGTACTGAATAATTTGTTTGCATAATTTGGATTTAAAGTAATTTTCGAAAATATATTCTTCTCTTTACTAAAAGTATTGAAACATCCAAAATGTTATCAAAAATATGTTAAGTTTAGATTTTATGCACATTCTCATTTGTTTATATATGTACATATCTATTTCGCTATGTACAAAAAAGTGTAGTAAATAATAACGTAACGAAATAGAGAAACATTACTTTCGTTCTTAAACAATTTGCCCGTATTGTAATTAGATTTCAAGGTTTATTAAATAAATAGATAATTTATTCCTATAGCTGTTTTTTATTCATAATAAAAACATTAATGATACATAAAAAAAATGTTATGCAAGTCTAGCGAAAATTTCCTTCCTATCAATAGTATAGAAGTAGAGCCTAGGTGTAGTCCAGACGTATATGGGCTAACCGGGGCAGTAGATTACTCTCACAGAAGAACGTGATGTAACTATTATAACTGCGTTTGGTACGGTGAGTGAGAGAGCCCTCCGTCATTACTTTTTCTACTTTTTATTCCTTTTCATATTTTCCTTATTTCTTCCTTATTTCTTTTTCAACTACCAACTATTGCTATTCTGGTGCTGCAAATGTTCATGGGCGGTCTCCTTACATCAGGTGGCATGTCTTTATATAGAAAAAAAATAATTTACCCGATTAGTAGTGAAAGGGTTGTGTAGTGAAGCAAGATAAGATCAGTGTCTTGAGGTGGATCGTCGTCTTTACGAACGGTAACGTTAACATAAAATTGGATTAAAATGCTTCGAACACTAAGCTCTAAAGTACTTTGTGAGAGTTCTTTTAAAATCGTCCAGTTTTCGCATGTCTTTACTAATATTATAAAACTGAAGAGTTTGTTTGTTTATTTGAACGCACTTATCTCAGAAAAAACTGGTGCGAGTTGAAAAATGGTTCTTGTGTTTATTTATATATATAATAGTTTATTTATTGAGGAAGCATATAGGCCATATTACATCTCGCTACAACTTATATGAGGGAAGCAGTAACCATAAACGAGTGAAATCGCAAGTGACAGTTATAAGTTGGTTATATATAAGTTATATTATATACAATTTATATACACTGCTTCCCTCATATGAGTTGATTATTGAATTTTTTTCTCGGTGTATATTTTTTTCTGCTCTAAATTTTTTTGTCTATAATAATTTAATCCCTGATTTTCAATAAAATAAGAATTTTAGGTAAATATTAAGCGTAGGAAGGGATGTGTGTCATTTGAAACCTAGGTTTAATTTTCACTCTTTTGGGTATTACTGTAAACACTTTGCTCATAACCCGAACAATGTTATGACTATTATACTTACTTTTTAATTTTACAATTCTAATTAATTAAGTATTTAAGAGCGAATGGAAAGTAAATTGTTTTAATTTTCACACATACTAAATAAATATATAAAGCGTTAATCATAAAGTAAGAACAGACGTATGATGTCCACACATAGTGATTGTTCTTTTACTATTGCACATATAAAACATTAAAAATTTTAAAATTTAAACATTAAAAAAATAAAAAAAACCTACATACGTCTTAGTTGCTAATTGATAAAATACCGACAACATTAAAAATTCCACAGTATGCCGTTTCAAACGCAGCGACCGTGCAATTTCACTGATGTAGAGCAAACATTGATTCACTGCTTCAATAGTCAGCGAGGTATTCCAGCAGACGGTGCTCCGCGAAGGTTTTCTTAGCGACGAGCGGAGGAGGCGACGTAGACCTCGACACGGTGCCCGCCGTGTCTCTGGATAGAGCGGCTCTCCACCCAATGGGTGCGCGCGCGGCGCGTCAGTCGGCACACCGCCCGGGCGGGCGCCACACGACCGGAATCTGCGCAAGCGACAGGCGACGCGAACGAATATAATTTCAGTGAAATAATAACGCGAATCCGCCAACGACCATTGCGATACGCACGCGCAAGATTCTGGTAAGTAAACTAATTGTGATATGATAACGAGGACCGTTTCACGCGACTTTTCGACCGGTTCTATATATAGTGCCGTGTATTTTCGGCCGCTGCACCGAGGGAGAGGTTATGCGTTTTACGCGTTTCCCGACTAGTTGTTTTAACACGCGCGGATTTGAGATCGCTGTGACCTATAATCCGGTGGGCAGGGGCGGTGTTGAGAAGTTTCCTACATGAATTTCTCCGATGCGAAATGAAAGTGATCGTAGTGGCTTCTACGACTCGAGTCGCGGATTACCGGCTAATTGGTTTAAGACAAAATAGAATTTCTTGCCTGCTCTTCCGTCTACGATGGCCTAAATACCGAACACCGATATTGTACAATATAGCACGTCCATGTACCGCTTCCATTGACTAATGAATGGAGCTCAATTGTGGGTGGTGAATTTCTCTCTCGACTTGTCTTAAATTGTTACTTCGCTTTACTAATCAACATATATACAACCTGAGTTCTATGGACGTTGATGTTCCTAATACTTGCGATGATTCTATACCTCTGAAATTAAAATACATTTTCTAGTTTCAACGTCGGTTAAGGCAGACTTGAAGCTCATCGTGTAATTTTATTTACTGTCTTTACATAAAAATCATGCTGTCTTATATAACGAATAATATTTAATTACTCAACAATAACATTTCCTAAAACCTATTTACAAGATTACGTCACCCTATGTGTTTTAAACCTAACTTACGTTTTCAATTAGGTACTAATTCTGACCTTGACTACTTATATCTTCAAGAATTTATTATGTTTTATATTTTTTTATATAAAATAGACTGAAATAAGGTGTAAATTTTCATCTTTAAATTTATATGCCATCATATTGAAGAGAGTTTAAATGATTATTTAAGCAATTTATTAAAAAAAGTTAAGTATCATTAAAATCGGCTCACAGTCGGTATATATGTCGTGTAACATATACACACATAATGTCTGTGACAGACAAACAGACAAACATTGATGACGACTCCTTCGTTATTCAAACTACTGAAAGAAAAATCCGGATTGTAGAACCTTACGTTTAAAATCGGTTAAGAAAAAATCGTACAATTCATCATACCTACGTCAGCGCATTTTAATTATACGAACCATTTTCAGTTAATTTAAGCACTAGACGTTTTGAAAACAATTTTAAAATGTCTAATTTGTAGAGGAATTACATTGGATGTAAAATTTAATACCTTTCACATAAAGCTTATTAGTGTCACAGTTTATTCTGTCCGATATTTGTGACTGAATATGAGCTAGTCTTAAAAGATAAATGATGTACCTATTACTGCGGAATTCAGCCACGAAATGGCTTAATTAAAAATATTTATTAAAACAATGTTTAAATTATGAGATATATGACAGCGTTTACGATTTTTTAAATTAGTTATTAGTAGTGGGCATATACGGTAATTAGCCAATTAGTTATTTTGTTAATTATTTGTTTCTATTTGGTTAATTGTCTTTATTTTATTAAACGCTGTACATTTTAAAGGTTATCATCATATATTGTTTTTAAAAGATCTCAAATACACCATATATGATAACACAATGTATAAAATAAAATTAATTTTTAAATATCTTTATTCATGTAAATTATATATGACAAACGATACGAATATTCACAAAAGTTACATCGCAACTTCCTATTTTGGATTTCAGAGTTGCGTTTCAGAGATGTATTTTTAGGATCATAAATTTTCGTAATAAAACGTAAGTACTTTTTTTTTTTTATTAATAAACAAATAAACTCAATACTCAAATTGCTATACATATATAAGAAACTACACTTTTCACTAAATTGTCAAAAGTTGGGAAACTCGTGTTTGGTTAGCTATAAGTTAGGCAACAAAAGATACCTAGCGAGCGGCTACAGGCCATTGAACGAGGTCACTCACCCCTGAAGCAGAGGTTGCCAGCAAACTAAATTACTTTAATCGTTCATAACATTTGGTAACTAACTTTTTCTTGCTTCGTGCGTTACGACGAACAGCTTCCTGTTGGTACTTTTAAGGTGTATGGAGATCCTATGTTATAAATGCGAATGTAAATCTGTTTGTTTGTTACGCTTTCATGCCTCAACTATTCAAACGGTCAATATCAAATTGCCAGGGCTACTGCAAGACCTTTTGAAAAATGGGACCGATATCAAAAACAAAATACCCAATTTTGTTTGCTCAAATGACATATGACTTATGCCGGTTATTTTGATTGAAAAACCAATCTATTGAACCGATTTTGATAAAAATTGTATGGGACTAACGGGAGACTTTTAAGCAACAAAAGAACGAATCAAATCGTTCAAGCCGTTTTTGAGTAATCAGCGTACTTAAAAAAGTCCCCGACGAATTGAGAACCTCCTTCTTATTTGGAAGTCGGTTAAAATACCTTTCATCTTCAAAATAAAATCAACATAAACGCGAACAACAAAATATATTTATTTATATTTAAAATTTCAAGAGTTATATATTAAAGTGTATAAAAAGAAAATGTATTACAAATTCCATCGTATTTGTATCATTAAGATCTTTATTAAAAAAAAACATTTTAGTATTTTACTGCATTTTATAAGTCAATAAAATATATTTAATTTTAGTTGAGATTTTTTGCTAAAAATTTACCTATGCGAAGTTAAGACGACTCACTAATTAACACACAATTCTTCTTATATGAATCTCTTCATTGGTGTTTGTGACTTGTTAAATAAGTTACTCAACTTTAATGTTAGTAATGAAATGTATGTTTTTCTTAAAGTTAAAAAAATATTTGAATGATTTTCATTCAACGTTTTCAAAAACAGGGAACATATCTTTTAGAAAGAGTGTCCACAAACAAGGTATTACATTTAAAAGATTCAATTTTATGTTCATTTTGCAATACGGTTAAATATTTCTCGTAATTATATTTTTAGCGCAGTAAAAGTTAACTTAGAGATTAATGTTAAAAAGGAAATTAAAAATACAATTCATAAACCGTGTACAATCACTGTCTTACAAGTAGCGTGCTCTAATTAAAATCATATTTAAGTATATTATAAATAATTGATAGCTTTCTATATTACGACAAGGATTTATTAACTACATAGAGACGATACCGTAGAGTTATTTGGGGAAATGTATTTGGTACAATGTTGATATGACTTTGCAATACATACAATATCAGTCGGAATCAGAATAATATAAAGATTTCTCTGTTAGGTTATTAAGAAATGTAAACAAATTATATGCTATACGACACTATTTGCAGTACGTATTTCTTCCGATTTAATAGAAACGGATATTCTCGGCGTGAGAAATAATTGATATACTTAATCCTTTTACAAGAAAACTGGTATCTTCTAACAAATAATTCAAAAATAATGTTCTAAAATGTTTATTAAGTCGAAAATATTTTTTTTATTATTAATAGGTATACTTAAATTACCAACAACTATTGTTTTTGGCGCAATTTATTTTATTTTCAATTAATTTAGCAAGATTTTATTGTTGAATCCATAAGAGTAGTATGAAACTCCTATAAGGACGACAGCACTATAAAGGTTTAATTAAGTATAATTGGTTCAGAACGAATCGAACAATTGTGAATCCCAAATTGCTTCTCGTTCGATCGCTCTACCTTTATGAAGCCCCGTCGCTACAGAGGGACTATAATTAGTTCCCGCGGCAAGTAATGGAAAGTTTAAACTATACATATTTTATAATGAGGTAAAATTTGTATGTTAGTTAGTATATGGGGGAATCTCTGAAAATATTGATCTGAGAAAGGTTGTAGGCTATAATACATAACGCTACGATCCATAGTAGCGAAGCAATAGGCATTAAATCGAAAAAAACCGGAAGGGAATGCTAGTCGAAGAGGTGTCTTCAAATGTCAAAAAAGTATTTTTTTTTTTTAATTTAATGTACGAAACCTATAAAGTATTATAAAGTCCATTTTGACCATTGCTGAATTATTTCAAAAACGGAACAGGGCATTTTATTTTAAAGATTTTTATTATTTTACTAACAAGGACAACATGACTTAGGGCCGCATCATCTTTTTAAAGGAATGCAGTGTTAATAAAGGATACATTATTTTAGATAGTGATAACAATATCCTCTACTTTTCAATTTTTAATTATTCTTCAAATGCAGTAAATCATTTAATTTCTATCTCTGCTAACATAGTATTCTTCACACGTCTGAAATACTTTTCTGGCCTAGATTTTACTAAGCCAACTGTGATATTTATGACTGCGTAGAAAGTAAAATAACTCAGTTTAAATAAATATTATTATACTTAATGCTCACAAATAATAAGTTGCTGCATTTTTAATAGATAACGTGAATGATAAGCATGAATAACCAAACCAGTCAGACCTGATACCAAATTTTTTTTTGTGTATTGGCTTGGTAAGGTTTTGGCAGAAAAGGACTGTTCATTCAATCACATGAGGCTCAAAATGGGAAGGGGGGGGGGGAGGGGGGTCTCCGGGGAAAATCACCCAATATAACAAGGGGTTATTATGATATCGTGTGTTTAGTATAAAAGTCTCACCATGTATTACCAGGAGGGAGGGGGATCTTAAAGTAGCTACAAAACATCACGTGATTATTAGACAGTCCCAAAGTGGTTACCTCAACACTGATTTCACTGCTAAAAATAATAGAAATAATTGTTGTTTGACCATGAGTATATTGATTCTGAATATGGTATCGGTAGATGAGTAGTTATTATAAGTTACTCTTGAAAGTCGTTGCTTCTGGTACGGTGGTTTCTATCTATTCCCAATCTGACCACAGACTTTAATAATAAAGATAAGAGTACATATGTGTGTGTCAAATGTATGGTAGTATGGGTAATGTTTTTTTTTATTGATTTAACGTTTTTTATGCATGGTTTAAAAAAACATTTTAGCATTCTGTACTTTTTCTCCAAAAGTGTGCGAAATTTCGTATTCCTCCGTCCGCGCGATTTTCGTGAAAAGGGGTTCAAATTTCTTGCTTCGTATTAATATATAGATTTGGCGATGAAATGTCTGATATATAAATAAACAATTGCAGTGAATTGCATATTATAGAAGCATTCAATGCTTTGCAATATTAGTATCAATGACATTTTTTTATTTCTGCTTTTTAGGAACCGTAAACAAAAATTGTGCTAAAGTTTTTCTAAGGTACTTTACGCGGCGACGATTGAAACAGCTCTACATTAAGTAATTTCTACTTTATGTGAATTAAAGTGTCGAATAAACATGTTGTTTTCTATTTTAATAAGAAGACAGTAATTGGATACATTAATACATGATGACTGTATTAATTTTTACCTAGAAGGTGTGATATTTAATATCCGTTTATATTTTTAGAACGATAAACAATATGCGTAATTAGAAATAGTTTTTATTTTATTTAGTTAAACAATTTATTTCCAATTGAATGTTAAAATTCTACTTAATTTTAACTCACCATTAAAATAATTATCTGTTTTCTATTTAGAGTGACTGTCTCAATTACAGTTCTTAAACTCTACTTACATATTTATATTTGGTAGTTGAACTTAAATAACTCTATAGAAATGATATTTTATGGCTATAAATATGGTACGTTTTCAATATTTGATGGTAAAAATTTGTATCCATATCCAATTATCGTCTTGTTCCCCAAAGACACTCTCGCCTGTCATACCCTAGATGCTAGCTGGTTGCTAGGGAACGTCGTCCAAAGTCGTCGGCATTTTGAATGATAAAAATCATAAGCTATACATATTATTAATCTGTAGAATAAATTTAGCAACAGACAATAAACAAAAAAAAATAAAAATAAACATTTTTAAAAAACCTGCGTAAGATATATGTAGCAAATAAAACATAACTAAGAAAAATTTAAGCAAGCAGTTGAAACGATAACTGTGTCTTAATAATTATTTAAATAAGTTTTATGTATGCATAATACCTACTTACGTAGGTAGCAAAAAGGCGCGAAGCACACGGCGGCCATGATGCTGTTGCATTTGCAAAGTTATCATACAATTTATAACGTGCTAATATAACATTCACTGCATAAATCAACTAACCTTGGTCTAAACTAAAGTTATTTTCTAATATACAATTGATTTCAAGTTTATTAAAACATCACTGAGTGGTTTTTATGATTTTTGCGTGTAAACAATGAATCATTTCCTTTTTATATTATCTATGTAATGGTTTTATCTTGCCATTTAACGATGAAGAAAAACCGGAGATACAATAGCGATGAGTGTTTGTATAACATCACGACAGTTGGTCAAAATGAGGATGAAAATAGATTTCTTTTTACCTTCTTATCCTAAATTAAAAAAAAAAAGTTTTTTTTTTTTATACAAATATTTATCTTAGCCATCCTTGAATACATTTTAACTAGTTCTAGCGTGACTTCTATACAATAGTATGTATGTGCCTCTTTTAAATTCAAAACAATTACCTGTAGAATGTTTATTGTTGTTTCAATTATGCGAAATACATACGCAAGTATGTAATAGGTATATGGACGCTGATAAGCAATACTGTGTCAAGCCACATGAACTTTATTTTGAGAAAATGGCGTTTAAAAATGTCAAACCTATTCTTAACAAAAATGTTTGAAGAAATATATATCCAACTTTTCTGTTCTTTTTTGAAAAAGGGTATAAATAAATTAAAAGCAGATTGATATATTTATTTATTTTATTTAAATACTTAATTGACCAACAAAATTGGAACAAAAGGTGGACTGCCTGAAGGCATTCTCTGCCAGTCAATCTTTAGGCCTGACAGAAAATCATGAGGACGGTAACAATAATTATACAATATTTAACGTATTATTTAATAAAAAAATTTCAAATTTTTGAGATTATTGTATAAATTGAAAAATATGGAACACATTTGGAAACCGAAACAATTATTACGTACTTATTTAGTTTATAAGATTTTTTTTTAATAATGTAAGATAGGTGATGCAGTATATCCAGTTATACATCAATATCTCCGAATTCGACTTTTTGTTGGTTGACACATTATTGCTTATCAGCATCCATATATGCCATTGAAAAACTAGTCATAGTTTTACTGTAGTAGACCTTAGGTTTACTGACTACAGCTCTTATACCGGCTTGCTCGATATACACTCTCACATAATCTCAACAGTAGACGTGAAGTAGCTAATATACATTGAGTGAGAGCCGGAAGCTTCACTCTTTTTTCTTTTTTTTTTAAATTGGCAAAGCATTAGTGGGTCCTCTGATCATTTATCACCTGGTGATCGCTTGCTTGTGTACCCGCTTTATTAAAAAAATATCCCAGACTTGTCAGAATGGATATTTACGTTGATATCTGATAAACAAAATGTTTATAATTATAAAATCTTTTACTACATACGTGTAAGATGAAAAATATATATCCTAGATAGGTTTTATTGATAAATACTAAAATATATTTACATATTTACTGCGTAGATACATAAAATGAGCGAATTACCGCTATTCGCAGTTTAATAATCTCGTAACGGATGTTGATGGTTTTCTTTCCGGTGAAAAAGTTGTGTCGAGGAAAGTGTCTCAAAATACTAAACCTTAACAATTTCCTTTTTTTATTCAATAAACAATTAAAATTAAAAAAAAAGCAACTTCAAAAATCAAAACACACAATTTGTAACAACTGAAATCAGTTATATTAATTTAAAAACAAGACTCAGAAAAAAATAATATGAAATAACACCTTTACAAAATAGGAAAGAATATTCTAAATAACAAATGAAGAATGAAATGACTTCTTTTAAATTGACTTATGTATTAACATACAAATATAAGTAAATATATATGACAAAATGTTCTCAGACAAAGCACTTTTAATAATTTCTCGCGTCCTTCATTGTTTGTAAGGATATCAGATTATCGATCCCATAAATCGATTTCGTATCAATCAATTATCGATTACCAACAAAACAAAGACAGTTGTGGAACGTGCTCAGTGACCTAGAACCCGAGTCTCAATATGTGGTGTGTACCCAGTTGCGTCGAGATAGTCTCAAGATCATTCGAACTGCTTTATGAATTTTGGACTTTATTCTAAGGCGATATAGTGCTAATTACTTTGATGTTTTTTGATGGCACTACTATTTTTATATAGCGTAAGTAAGCATGTGTCAGACGGCAGTCAGTAAACACGGTGATGTCATGGCACCGCCTACAATGTTGGAAATTTTGAAATTTTTATAAATACTTGTAACATTTGACTGCTATGGACACTTACCTAATATGTGCAATGAGGGTAACACATTTTTTGATGCAGAAATCGCTTTTTTGTATAATTTATAGTAAAACATTATTCTAACGGGTAAGTGTAAAAGCCAATTGGTCATGTGTGGATGACCAATTGGTCCTAGCCTCTAACCAAAAGATTCCAATTTGACAATAATACATATAATGTAACAGATTTTATATGTCGCAATAGGCCTCTTTTTCTATTCCAAAGAAATATATGAAATTTAATCTGCCACACTGCTTTGCGGATTTGCGAATGAAATGTCTCAGAATTTTTGCCGACATATCCAAGTTTCCTCACAATACCTTCAAATTCTTACCTTTATACTCAGTGTTGTTAGCTTTAATTTGTCATTAAATTTTGACCTGCAAACGAGGTCCACGAGTGCTATCTGCTTATTGAACAGATTTTTCTATGGAAATAGTCGGAAAAGGTGCAGGCAGGTCACCTAATGTTAAATGGTCATCGTCGTCCCTAGACAATTGTACAATATACATATTACGACTGTGAATCGGCATTATTATCTACGTAAATATTTTGGCGGTGTAGATTTTACATTTTGAAATGGACGCTGATAAGCAATAATGTGTCAACCCACACGGACTTCATTTTGAGAAAATGGCGTCTAAAGATGTCAAACCTATTCTTAGTTAATTTGTTTGAAGAAGTTTATATCCATCTTTGCTTTTCTTTTTGTTTTAAAAGTATAATGAATTAAAAGTAGATTGATATATTTAATATATTATCTAATAAAATATTTATCAAATATTTCAGATTATTCTATAAATTGCAAAATATGGAACGCACTTAGAATACGAAACAATTATTAAGACACTTTTTTCCGTACTTATTTAGTTTATGTTACTTGATTTTTTTTTTAATAATGTTGAATAGTTGATGCAGTATCAAAATACATCAATATCTCTAAATTTGACTTTTTGTGGGTTGACACATTATTGTTTATCAGCATCCAAATATCAGAAGACATTTTAATGGTATAAAATGCCATTAAAAGGTGTTATAGCTTAAATTTTAAGATATGGACATATTGCCGTTTGTCAGTCGATTTACAGAATCAGATTAGATGAGTCATAAATATTTTGTTATATTGATAAAAAAATAATATAAATACACAGAAAATTATATAGTATAAATAATTATTTGCAACATGCTGTGTAATCGTGTTGAATTGGAATGTTGCCTGATTCATGTTTTGGCAAAAATGTCTACAAGCGTAATTTCGGCGCTCCAGATACAACCCGCTTTGGTTATTTGGAATACAATAATACAGACGCGCAGACTGCAGGCCAACGG
Organism: Hypolimnas misippus; assembly: GCA_037950945.1. NCBI lineage: Eukaryota > Metazoa > Arthropoda > Insecta > Lepidoptera > Nymphalidae > Hypolimnas > Hypolimnas misippus. Next base: position 2,342,209 of record JBBEEQ010000006.1, on the reverse strand, counting down.
AGAACAAGATATATTGCTACGAGTTTTAAACGAATGGTTTGCTTTTGTCGTCTCTGGTTATTATTGTCTGGGATTGGTTTGTCGCGTTTTTTTTTAAAAATCGAAGAAGTATTATCATTAATTAAATTAATTCAACTTTATAGTTATAATGGAAAAATCTATATACTTTTCTTAGGTACTAGCGACTCATCTGCGCTCCGCACGTGTGTAATTAATTATGGCACACTCATTTTCATATGGATATATTTTGAATCCATATTTTTCATTTTTCCGTGGGATTTTTCACACCTAGGACAATTACAAACAGAAAAAAAAGGATTGACCAATTCGCTGCAGCCCTTTTGAAATGATACGCTTTCATATATTCGGCAATTGATTTTGATTTATAGATTGACCAATTAATATATAATTACAACAAAAACTAGATGTTTCTACTTTAGCATAGAAGGATTTATTAGCCTCAATTTTTATTGCCGTGTAAAGATTAAAATTCATACCGCTTTAGTTATTGCTGCTGTGTGCGTGATCCTAGGCATTTTAGTTCTAAAGTCATCAGGTCTTGAGCGTGCGCGAGCGCATACTAATTAGATTCTCTTATTCACACCCGTTAGACTGTTGCATATATTTTTTGCAATGTATTTATTACCTACTAATTGTACTTGTACAAAGATGTGATTTATTTTTTTGATAAGCAATAACTCAAGCAATGCATGCAAAGCCTAAATCCCTAAATATGAGTTTTACGTATAATACGTGTCTAACTTCGAAAATAACCTACCTTCAATAGAAAATAAACATTTTTTTAAAGTATTAAATAATATTATAAGTAAAATAACGTATTGTATATATTTATTTTGAACTAGTGCTTCAAAGAACCTAAAACTGTCATATACTCAGAACATAATTTATCTTAAATTTTCGTTTCAACCGAATATGAAGAAACATGCAGTTTTATACCAGATATTTTTGAAGGAAAGACTAATGCGTGAAACATTGATAAGATTAAAGCTTAAAACGAAATCCGTTGTTGCAGTGAAACCAATACGAGTAAAGAGAACGAGTCTCGAGTGCAGAGAACGACGACTGACGGCGCACAACGAGAGAGCGGTAAGTAGGCTTACCATCTACTTCTCATTCCATAGACGACATTTGAATTTTTACTGCATTTTATTTTAATTTCTTTTAATAAAAACGAGCAGGTAAGACACCTTTTGTTAAGTGATCACTGCCGTCCATTGTAATTTGTAACACCAGTTTTTTTTTTATTAACTTGTTTTACGGCCCTGGGTTCAAGCCCTTTTGAGCCTTGCAATACCAGAGAGACAAATTTCTTTTAGCTGGTAACACACCAGCTAAAAGAAACAATAAGGGATGAAAAGGACATATTAAGTAAGGAAGGAATGGTGGAGGAGATTAGGCCTTTGGTGCTCTCATTGACCGTATGAAAAGGATCTACACGAGCTACTTAATGCCAATTTGAATCGTATTATGTTGGGTCCTCGTGGCAGCTTAAGATGTCATGTTCAATGTTTACCGACAAAGTCGCTGTTACTAATTATGTCAACACACTGAATTTGACGTTGCTAGCAAGTTGCGATCGAATAGAGTAGCGGCCGTGAGAACCGTGCATAATTTTGTTTATTTCACTGCTTTATTTAAATCAAAAAGACAAGATATTGGATATGTTGTGACGATAGTTCCAGAATATTGTAGTTGTATCGATTGTTTGTTAATGAACAATGCGTTACATTATGCGGCGCTAATACTCGATTTTATTGTCAAACTTATGAGTTAATTCATTCTGTATAATTCATAGTAATATACAGAATATTGCACATAACTGGTTTTATAAGAAATTTACTTACTTAAATGAATTCTCCATAAAATATTATTTACTCTACTTTAAATCGAAAGGTACTCTTAATTATTATTTATTCTCTCTGCCTCCAGCATTTTCTATTTGTACTGGCATTAAAGTATCTACTTATTTATTTTTATATAAATGAACAATAGCCATGATGAGCTCATAAATGCCATGGACTATGCCTTTTTAGTATCACTTACTTTTTGATTTTACGAAAAACAATTCTTATAAGTAGAAACTAACTCACGATTTCCAAGGAGCTGAGTATAATATATACATACATATACATATATAAAGGTGTTTATTATAATAATAAATCTGAAATCAGAACTGAAATGAAAAATAGTTTTGATGGTCACATTACTGGTGGCAGTGAGTCACCAGCGGACACAGACAGCGGCGCAAATTGCGCTCATAACTGTAAGGTGGCCGTCATCCGTGTATTCAAAGTCATATTAATAAGCAAGTCTTTGCCCGCGACTTCTTTCTCGATTATGTTACATTATCACAGTTGTCCCCTGGATGTAACCTGGATTTTCAATTTGAAAATATACGTACTATATTGTAAGAACTACGAGGGGTTTTAGATGAAATGAAGATATTTATTTTTTGTCTCCTGAAAGTTTTGTAAATGCCAAATATATAGGTCGTTGATTATTGGAACGCTTTCTCAAGTGAAAATAATCTTTATAACTAGGTACTATCATAATATCGTCATTCTCAATACTGCTCAGGATTATCGGCGGGACAATTCGTGGTAATTGTCGAAAGGATGCCAGTTCTTTGACTCTACCATGCACATATATATTTTTTTGTGTGATTATGTTTTTTTTTTACGTTTTTATAATTAATTTCATTAAATCAGTCTATTTCAATTAATTTAAATGTTTAAAAATTACTCTCTTACCCTCCTTTAGAAAGCATTATTTTTTCTGAATGATGAAAGGTTAAAAGATCCTATATAGACCCGCTTATTACAAATACAAAGTCATATACGTATTTATCGCATTAGTGAGGATGTTGTTTAATTATTGTATTTCAATCAATTTGAAACATAGTTTATTTCTGAACTAAATAAAAACAAGATCTCATTACAAACACTTGCAGTTAAATTAGAGCTCTTGCCGTGTGGAAGTTCACACCTGTTTTTTGTTCAGCCTCATTGTTGTAGGTAGTTGAAACTATTGTAAGTAAAAAACTCAGCGTTCAAACGTTAAATTTTTTACATACAATACATAACTTTACGCCATTACACCGACGAATAAAATTCATCTTTTTTTATTCAAAAACCGTAAACCGGTCCGTAATGAGGACGGCGTATCGGACACCAAGGTCTTTCAGGCTGAATACAAGTCTAAAGAAATGTATAAAAGAATTTTTTTGAGTATTTGTTAATCTCTGAAACGAATAAACTGATTATATTTACTTTGTCATTGAAGAAAGATTGTAGTATTGGAGAACACTTTGAAAGCTTTTCACTAAGATAGAGCCTAGGTGTCATTGCTCGAAGGGGCAGACAGTACTCCTAGAAGATCAGCGTGAAGTAGCGAACATAGCTGCATTTCGAGCGATGAGTGAGATAACTTGAAGTCTCAAACTAACTAGAACCACCTCCCTGTTTCTTGCTTCAATTTAATTGATTCGTTATTGTTTTCTAATCCGCTAACACACTTGTGGATCCTTTGGTACTGCAAATGGCAACGATGACCACTTAATATTATTCTTGCTCCTTAGTCGGTAATTAAAAAAAAAAACAAAAGACGGTAGAATTGCTAAAACTGCTTCAATGCATTTTATTTACACTTTAGATTTGTTATTTTAGACAAATATAATAAATTTTCAATATTCAATAGCTCAACTTTTGATAGATAATCATAGTTTGAAATTCACTGTACAGACTTCAGTAAATATTGAAGTGCATATAACAGAAGTGATATTTGTCTGTAAATATATATTTTATTTGAATTTTATTGGGTACAAGAACTTATTTATGTTAATACTAATTGTCCCTTGCGGTTAAACTTGAGTCGTAGCGTGATGTTATACAGCCTATAGCCTTCCTCAGTAAAAAACTATCTAACACAAAAATATGTTTTCTATTCGAACCAGTAGTTCCTGAGATTAGCTTTATAGTATTTGTATAGATTTGACTAATGCGCTTGTAAATATATTTCTAAATATAAAAATAATTATGTATAATTGTATATACGTATATGGTATATTATTTAAAAAGTTTTAAGAATATATCATTGTTGCGAATTACCCACGCGGGTAAAATTCGTTAATATTGTTTTTGTCTTACATTCTTAGGAAGCAAAGTGAAAATAATCACTTAATTCAATTGACGGGCGTTTGAGTAGGCGTTAATTACTGTGAACGAGACTAAGAGAAACTTCGTTGTCTCGGTTCGTATTTTCGAATTTAGCTTCAACGTTTCAAATGTTATGATTCATTTTGATATTGTTATTATATGTATTTCAGTTTATAATATGATATATGATATAAGCTAGACAAGAAAGAGAAATAGAGAGAAATGTAGAGAATAAGAGAGATAGATTTAGAAGGACTTTAAAGTCCTATCCTATTTGGTAAATAATATTTTGACTAGGTTATCTTAAAACGAAGTATGTATGATTATTTCAGGATTAATATACGTACATATGTACATATGAAGGAATGTATTCTAACATAAATTCTCAACTTGTATATTTACAATTGTATATTTTATTTATATTGACTTTATATAAATAAAAGCGAAAGATCACTCACCCATTACGAAATCTGAGAAACTACAAGTGTAAAGAGTTTAAAATTTTTGCGTGGGGGTTCTTTTTAGGGCGAAGGTACTCACTAAGACGGGATTTTTCAAAAAGGAATATATGAAAGACGTATGTATGTAAGCGCGATTGAAACCGCGCGCCGCTAGCTCCTTATACTTCTACTATATTAAAATAATGGTCAACTATAAATGGACGCTGATAAGCAATAATGTGTTAAGCCACACTGATTTCATTTTGAGAAAATGGCGTCTAAAGATGTCAAACCAATTCTTAACAAATTTGTTTGAAGATGTATAAATCCATCATTTCTTGCCTATTTTGATGAAATCTATAGTGAATTAAAAGCAGATTGGTATAATGAAAAGTTTTATCAAATAATAAGTTTTTCTAATACAGGAGATTATTTTATATTGCAAAATATGGCCTACTCTTCAATATTCGAAACGTGTCATTAAATACCTATTCTTTCGTATTTATTTACTTTAGTTGACTTGAAATTCTTTTGAATAATGTTAAATACATGATGCACTATCAGAATACATCAATATCTCCAAATTCGACATTTTGTGGGTTGACACATTATTGCTTATCAGCGTCCAAATGTACAATGTATAGATAGAGCAACAGTTTGGTTATGTTTACGCTTCATCTAGTCGGTCGACCTTCATTAGTGTGCGTATTCTATACATAGTGTAATCCATAAATAATGATTACGCCGGTCAATGAAGATTGTAAGGAAATACCTTCCTTAGCGCGGATGAAGAGATGTTATGACCATTTGGTACTTTAGCCAAGACATTTTCTTCTAGAAATAAAACTAAGAATAATTTTGGTATATTATGATTAAAGAAAGCCTAATAAATCTGACTTTTTTTTTGGTACTTAACAATTAGATTTTGCTTAATCAAATTAATTAGTATTTTTGTTTATTTTTAAAAAGAAATATTAACGAATAAATGTTAATATATCATGTTAATTTATTTGCTTGAGTTTTAACATAAAGTAAATCAAAATTAGCTAAAGAAAATATATATTAAACTATTTACATCTTAATTAATACAAAAAATAAAAAAAAGGATTATTTTTTACAAAGCATTGTAGACCTCATCTAAGCCACTGCATCTGGGTAAAGTTCCCAAAATACTGGCAGCATTACCCCGTTGAATGGCCAAGCTGATCCTTTGACCGAGGTAGGTGCCAGCTCTTGGGTCCCCAGTTGACTCCCAAAGCCTCTTTGGGAGGTCTATAAAAAGAGAACGAGTTAATTATAAATTTATTGACGTATTTATTTATTTTTAAAATTGGTAAAATGTAATATCATGGCATTTTAGCCTACCGTACCATACTTAATACCACATATTTTCACCATGACTATTGCTTCCTAGAGTTGTATCTTCACCTCATCCTAATAGTTGGTTAATTAAAAACCTTATAATTAATAAATAATTAATTCATTTAGGTAAAACAATGAAATTGTTTAATACGTGCTTTTTGTATCTACTATCGCGTTTATTTAAAATTTAATTGTTTTTATCATTTTTATTATAAAAGTAAATAGAAAGGTGTTATATTAATAGTTTTAGCTCTACCTACGCAAATAAATAGTGTTAATCATATGTATAATTAAATATAAGTAATAGTCGCGTAGTGGTCGAAATTATACCATAATTAATTTAAATTATAAGTTTAAACATAAATAAAACGGTATATATGTGTGTGTGTGACAAATACATGGTAGAGTGTGTAATGTATTTATTATTCATTTTGTTGCATAATTTAAAAAATATTAGCATTCTGCACTTCTTCTCTATATAAACTATAACTGTACGAAATTTCATACTTCTCCGTTTGCGTAGTTTTCGTTAAAAGGGCTACCGAGTTCTTGTTTCGCTTTTGAAAATATAGATAATAAGAAAATCTTAAATATATTATTTAAAATGTCTCTTTTGTTTCAGATAAGGGGTTCAGGTGACCCCTTCAACGAAACGATTCGAGAAAGGAGCTGAAATTGTGCTCACTCTTCAGCCCCTTGGCTTACAATATCGCTCTGTCTCTGTCAGGCCAGCTCCTGCACCGCTCTTACAAAGTTGTAACGAACAATCTCGAAACCACGCCCCCTTTCCGTGGCCACGACTGGGGGCCTTAGGCTATATTATATGCATATATAATCTGCAGTATAGATCTCTAACGTGACGTCACAATACAATATTGTGATATAAATAATAATATATTAACGTTTTTGATTAAGCTTTGTGTAACTCGCATTTTGTATATTGCCCGTTTAGTGAAATTGTTTTTTTTTGTTGTATAAAAAAATTGTAAATAAAAAAAATATATAACCAAAATATTATTGACATTGTAACTATTATACTAGTCATTCATCTAGTGTATTTATTTAAAAATATAAAAAACTTTTAATGGATAGATAATTTAATAATATATAACTCTTTGTGTTAAAGCATTAATATTAATAAATTTAAAAAAATAACGCTGAACAAGCGTAGGGTTTGCCAAAGAAGAAGCAGACAATATAAACCGTCCATAAAACGCGCGAAATTAATACAAGTTTCGCGCGCTTAATATTTTTGTCTAGTTAGTGTTGTATAAAAATCGGCAAAATGCAAACTCAAATGGGGGGTGACTTGCAAAGGAGCTACAGGGTGCAGGACTTTGCCTCACCAGGCGTCATAATGAGGGAGCGAAGTTTCATACGGCCGCAGTCTCACCACAATATGCATCATAACCAGGTATTTTATTTGTGTACTTTATGCTAGTAGACCAAGATGAAGAATTTCTTCGAATGCGATCATCTCAGTATCTACCAATGTGGTTGTTAAGTTATCTCTGGGGTTCTAGTTACTAGTTAACTGATCAACGAGCTACCATAGACAAAATACAGTATTATTTACTTTTATGATATATTCCTGACACTGGTTTATAGAGATTTCTTTGCTATATAAAATCATAGTACGACTCAAGCCCCGTCCATTTGAACCTATAGTACAACTCAGTTCAACATAAACAAATTGAATAGTCAAACGAACTTACCTGTAAGTGAAGTTCGACGGTAATTATGCGATCTTGTTATCTCGTCCGAAGATGATGCTAGTTTACAAGTGTAGTCCCGGTTATTTAGTCACTGACGCCACATAATTTTAAAGCTAAAAGCAAAAACGGAACGCAGCCGTTTCCCTTTTTATGCTCCCTCTGGTGTTCAGATTTAACTTCATTAGTTTGTAGAAAAATAAGTTATTTTTGATTTTACAACTTTAGGGTGTATTTTATACTTAGGGGTTTGGGTGGGAGTCATCATCTTCGGACGAGATAACAAGATCGCATAATTACCGTCGAACTTCACTTACAGGTAAGTTCGTTTGACTATTCAATTATGCTCCTTGTTATCTCGTCCTCGATGATGCTAGTTTACAAGTGTAGATGTTTAAAGACCAGTTGTGAAATCGAAAAACTTGAATATTTATATTCATTAATATTTTTTATTAATAAGAAAAGTCTATGGTTAACAATCAACAAATGTTAAGAAAATATATAATATAAAATATTATTATATATTATTAATAAACTGACATGTTGTTCTTACACAGAGATCAATTTTAAAACAGTTAGAAATGTGTCTAAACACTAATTATCATTCTCTAAATACAGCTTTAGCAAAATTAACATTATTTATAATTGGTCTATTATAAAATCGTGCAAATATTGAGGAGTCACCAGTCCAGCCAGCCGTTCTACGGATGTCATCAATGCTCACACCCCTCTTATAGGCCACGGATGTCGATGCATGCCGTGTACTATGGGCAGAGAAAATTGAAGTATCGACTCCACAGTCTTTTAGAGTACTCTTAATCCAACGACTGACTGTACTAGCAGACACCTCTTTATGTGGTTTTCTTATTGCTACAAATAAATTATTTGTACTTCTTAAATTTTTTGTCATTTCCATATAGTGCTTAATAGCCCTAGCTGGACAGATATTTGGCCTATCATTAAAGAAAGGTAAAACAAGAACAGGTTGACACCTATTTGGTGCTGAAGTTTTAATTAGTTTATCTATCTTAAAACTAATACAATCGTCCCTTATTGATATATTTTCAATATTTATTAAGGATATAGTTTGAGCTCTTTGGCCTGTGGCTAAAGCTAATAAAATTACAGCCTTTTTTGTACTTATGTTTAAGTTATTCTTATTTGTATAATTATTTTCTATATAATTAAAAACAATTGATACATCCCATGTATCGTTATATTTTGGCATTGTGGGTCTTAATTTAAAAAATCCTTTAAATAATCTTTTAATTTTATCATTGGTTCCTAAGTGAGGACCTATAATTAGAGACAAAGCTGATCGTAAGGAATTTAAGCTTCCATAAGAATATCCCTCTTTAAATTTACTTGTTAAATAATGAATTACCTGAGCTATATTAGGGTTCATTATAGAAATTTCTTTTAATTTGCAAAATTTTATCCAATTGAGTATGCTTGGTGAGTATTGTTTGAGTGTATTCTCTGATATGGAGGACAGCATAATATCTGCTGCTTCATAATCCACACCCGAGGTCATAAATGCTTCCCTGATAATAGACCTGCCATCAGGGTTAGGCTTCGGTGAAGGGGATGTGGCATTCTGGAATTATTTATAGTAAGTAAGTCTTCAGAAGGTGTAAAAATTATTGGTTTGCCAATTAAAAGCTTATTAAAGATGGGAAACCATGGCTGTGTATTCCAACAAGGTACAACAACAATTCCCTCAGCCTTGTCTGTAATTGTTTTTTCTAGGACCTTTAAAACCATAGAGAATGGGGGAAAGGCATAAAAGAAAAAATGAGACCAATTTAAACTGAAAGCATCTACAGCAAAGGCATATGGATCTGGATGCCAAGATACATAACAATTGCATTTAGCATTTGTTCTTGATGCAAAAAGATCAATTGTAGGTTTACTAAATATTGAAATTAATTTATTATAGTATTTAGAACTAAGTGCCCATTCTGTATTGCTTAACTCTCTTCTTGATTCAAAATCGGCTATAATATTATCTTTTGTATTAATGTAAGTAGCAAAAATCCAGATATTCCGACATTCACACCATTGCCATATACTCTTAGCAATATTATGTAAGTGTGGATATTGCACCCCCCCTAGTCTATTTATGTATGAAATAGCTGTTATGTTGTCAATACGCAATAATATTTCACAATTTTTTAAATCACTAGCATAACATTTTAGAGCAAAAAAGGCAGCAATTAATTCTAATAAATTTATATGTAATTTAGTTTCTTTTTCTGTCCATGATCCTCCGGTTGAATTATTTCCACATGATGCACCCCAACCTGTGGATGAAGCATCAGAGGATATTTCTAGAGTAAAAATATTTTTTCTAATAGGGTTAACTGATGTTTCTATATTAGTCTCCCACCATTTTAAGTCCTGTATACTTTTTTTATTTAATTTTGTGAAACTTTCATAGTTATTTTCATTATTTTTTAATGACAAAAACTTAATTCTTTCAAGATTTTTTGTATATAAGACACCATATTTAATAGCAGGACATACTGAGATTAATGTACCTATAACCTGAGCTAAAAATCTTATTTTTATTCTATCCTTTGAGAGCAACTCTTTAATTAATCTTAAACAGTTTTGTCTTTTTTCTTGTGTAATACCTAATGTCATATTTTTTGAATTAAAAACAAGTCCTAGAAATTTGCAGGATTGAGATGGTACAGAGACACATTTTTCATGATTAATGGTAAACCCTAGTTTTGTCAACAGTTTAATTGTTGAATTACTATTCTTAAGGCAATCTGAGAAAGTATTACCTATACATAAAAAATCATCAAGATATACAACTATTATATGTCCTTTTCCCCTTAGAGCTGCTACAACTGGTTTCATGAGTTTTGTAAAAATAAATGGTGCAGTGCACAACCCGAATGGAAGAACGTTAAATTGAAATAATTTTCCATTAAAATAAAAACGTAGATATTTCTTACTATCTTGATGGATATTAATAGAGTAATATGCATCCTTTAGGTCTATGCACATGAAATAATCATTTTTTCTTAATAGTTTACATGCTGTTCTATAATCCTCTAACTTAAAATGTTCATTTTTGATAAAGTTATTGAGATTTTTTAAATTTAATATAAATCTGTAAGATCCATTAGGTTTTTTTACTAGGAAAATTGAAGAACAAAATTGTTTCTTATGAGGATTACACCTTTCAATAACTTTCTTAGAAAGTAGCTCGGTAATTTCAATATTCATTTGTTTTATATCCAATTTTGACAATTTGTCATTTAAAGGTACAAATTCCTGATGAGGTTTCTGTAGAAAAGGGATTTTGTATCCCTTTATCCAGTCCAATATGTTTGCATCATCAGTTATAGATTTCCAATTTTTGTAATAATTGTTTATGTTACTCACCGCAGTTACTTTCTGTTGCGTTGGAACTTGTCGTCCCTCCTCCTGTCTTTCGGCTTCTGGTTGTATTGCCCTCCTGTCATTGGCTTCTGAGTTCTCTGCGTGTGACGAGGAGGGCCCCGCCAGTTTAAAGGCCGGCTGGTTGTAGCACCTTTATTTGCTGTTTCAGTATTTTGCCTTTTAAATCTCTTTACATCGTTGATTTTTAGTTCCTGTCCTGATCTCTTTACTGACTTTGCAGTCTTAATTTTTTCTAGCAAGTTTTCTCCAAATAAGAATTCGCCCGGTTCAGCCTGAGTGAGGACATCTTTCATGTCTTTGTTGATCGAGGATAGAATAAGGGATCTGCGGCTTCTTGTATCTTGGTAAAAAGTGTCACATAACAGGCGAGAAGCATCATTGATTTTCTTTATAATGTTAAGCTTATTATCGTTGTGGTTGCTACTAACGCACAACTGTAAGGCTGCTCCTAGGCAGGACAAAGTTGTTGAAACCTGTTTTTGTCTGGATTCTATTATATTGTCTCTCCTTTTTGAGGATTCATTTAGGGCTGCGGTAACCTCTATATTTAATTTTGGTGGGATCATCTTTGGGCAATTTTTAAAACTTATATTTTCCTTATATATTTCTTCTTTTTCCTCTTTCTTTATTCCCTTTTGTAAAATTTCTGACCACCGATCCGATATCTCTTTTCTTAATACCGCCCCCTCCTCCTGAGGTGTGGCTACGACCCCTAGGACCTCTAAAACGTCGCTGTCAAGAGGTTCTTCTTCCTCAATAGACAAGTCCCGTTCAGAGAGACAGTCTGTCTCGTCAATAGAGAAAATGGGTTCGTTTTCTTTTAAGCTCTCTGAAAAATAAGTATTTTGAACTATGATTTACTGAGCAACTCAAAAAGGCAGGGAACAATAAAACAACCATACGAGTTCCAATATGACCCTCGCTTGGTTAAAAAACTTAACCATTTTATGTTCCCACAGAACATCCTTGTTGGTTAAAAAATAAAATTACCATATGTTCCCACAGAACATCCTTATTGGTTATAAACTAAAAAGACCGTATATGTTCCCACAGAACATCCTTATCGGTCATGAAATAAAATATGATAAGATTTGATGACCATATATGTTCCCGCAGAACATCCTTATTGGTCATAAAATAAAACAAAATGACCATATATGTTCCCACAGAACATCCTTTGGTCGCAAGTATGAAGATTGTATTTATTGATATATTTCTTTCTTGTATAAAATATCAATACACGTTTGTTATTAATGGCGTCGTTAGCTCATTAGTAGTTACGTACCTGTATCGGATTCCGACAATCTGCGTATCTTTTTCTCTAAACGTCGTATTTTCTTTAACAAATGAGATCTATCGTCCTCAGACGATCGTTTTTTCTTAGTTTTATCCATAATATTTGTTAAAAACACAAAAAACAACGAAGAGAAAGTGGCGTCTACGCAATGACATAAAAACCGAATGAAGTTAAATCTGAACACCAGAGGGAGCATAAAAAGGGAAACGGCTGCGTTCCGTTTTTGCTTTTAGCTTTAAAATTATGTGGCGTCAGTGACTAAATAACCGGGACTACACTTGTAAACTAGCATCATCGAGGACGAGATAACAAGGAGCATAATAGTTATTATACCACAACACAGATAGTGCTTAATTTTTTTTAATTGACTTTAAAAATGTTTTTAATGTTTGTTAGTTTAGAATTTTGTCTTTTATAACCATTTTTGTAAAGCGTATCTCTTCAGATTGATTTTTACAAAATCGGTGGATTAGTTTGATTTTAAGATCGAATGACTACTACACGTGTGTTGTTCGCGAAAACGAAATTGCGTATTTTGCTTTTGAAGGCGGTTGCTTTGTTTTTAAGTCTTAATTATAATAGAAATACATCATTAGCTGTCGTATTTTTTAAATGAATTGAGCACCTATAAATTATAATCATAAAAAAATCAGTACGCAATAATGACATTTGTCTAGCCTACACGTAGGAGAAACTGCACAATCTAACACCCACTTGTTATTTGTAAAACTTGATGGCCTCTACGTCTGAGATACTTGTGTAATAATAACGCAATATTATAATGAAATATACAATAACATTTAACATAATGTGTATTACATTTGTTTTCAAATTTATTTCCACAGATATAAAGAGATAAACTGGGTGTAAGCTTCCAAAAATTTCCCACCCTGTAGAAAGAGACAGATCGATTCATTTAAATTTTAAAAATTATTATTAATTGTTTATTTTTGCATGTCTAGGGTTGAGAGTGCTGGTGACACTGACGTGACGTAACCATTTAAAATTCTGAAAAGAGACAACCATTGTTACCGTATTTGTTACTCTTTCGTACTTTCTCATCATTATTTTTTAAATTTGCTATGGGATACCCAGTCCATATCTCTATATCTAAGGTTATTTCCCTTTATTATTATATAATAAATGGAAATATTATAATAAAAATTTAATGTTTTTCCATTTTATTCATCGTTACTCACCAATTTCGTTTTAAATTTGTCGATGATGCTAGTAGACATTTAGACCGTATTACATCTTTGCTGCGTATAATACGCTGAAAATAAATCGTGACAGTCCATCAAGCCTCATAAACCGATGAATAATAAGAAAATTTTCTTAACACATATGTTGTGAAATATATGTTTTCATCATTACAGTTTCCGAACAATGGGAAACGGCGAAGTATGATTCTGACGAACGCCAAAGGGAAACCGACGCTCGAAATCTATAGACCTCCAGGTGAGCTAAAAATAAAACTTATTTATAAACAATATCGGTAATCATTTCCGATTCGGTAACACCACTCGCGTCTCGGGAAGCACTGGCTGGCAAGCGTCACTACGCGAAAATGGCGCCAAAATTAAAAATAAACAAAACATCAAATTTGGAACGCGTCGACAGTCTCATGTTTGTTGCGGTGTACGTGTGTCAAGTTTGTGTTTATTGTGAATTCGATGCTTGAAAGAAATATAAAGAAGGGATGTCGAGGTGTATAGTGAAACAATCAGTAGTTCAACCAATGGCCACTCCCGTGGCTCAAGTGACATCAGTTTCTATAAGTTCCGTTCCGTTGCCGGTGACTGGTTCTGAGTCGACGCCAAGTGAAACTGTTTCTGATGTCCCAGGTGTGTTTCTATTATATCGTTTCTAACGTCTTATTTAGAAACAAGAGTATTAGTTTCCTGTCACACAAAGAAATGAGACGCTGAATGTTTGAAATACTGTTTAAGAATGTCAGGTTTGTTACTATAATTGAAAATTTCATTTACGTTATTTTTCAATTTGAATAAAATTTTGATCAGTTTGTAGTTAGGTCAGCCTAAATGATTATTGAAAAAAAAATCTCGTTTGATGAATCTTAATATATATAATTCAAAGGTGACTGACTGACTGGCTGTCATAGTGATCTATCAACGCACAGCCCAAACCACTAGACGGATCGGACTGAAATGTGGCATGCAGATAGATGTTATGATGTAGGCATCCGCTAAAAAGGATTTTGATTAATTCTACCCCCAAGGGAAAAAATAGGGGATGTAATGTTGTATGAAGCTTTGTCAATTTTAAACCGATCGGGCTGCAACTTTACATGCATAAAGCTACTATGACGTAGGCATAACGGATGTCGCAGACGAAGTCGCGAGCACCAGCTAGTATAAAATAAAAGTTTTTTTTAAAATTCGTTTCATAAAAAAATTGGCAAATATTAATTTTCTTAAAAAGTAATAATAATTAATGGTATAACTAATTTTTAATGTAGTAAGCAAATTTTAATGATCAATTAGCATAACTTCTATTTTCACTTTGAACATTGATAAGGAAATAAATTATAGAGACAATAAAAAATGGTTAGCATGGTTGAGGTATTATTGCTAATGATTTTATTTATCGTGTTTATTTTCTGTCATAAATAACAGTACCTGATTGTTCGGTGTTTTTAAATGTTGTAAATGTGTGTTTTGGAAAAATGAAACCTAGCTGGATAGATTGATCGCCCTCGAAACACACTGTTTACTAAATTTCATGAAAATCGTTGGATCTGTTATATACAAGAATTGCCCGTTTAAAACTATCATATAGAGTATTCTAGAAGAAATTGCTGAAGTTGTTGTTTTAACAGAAATAGGTAAATGAGCAAAAACTTGATTTAGCGGACGTAACTACATGTCTCAGAAGATTTACGAGAACTAGATAAATTTTAAACACCAACGCTAAAGAACTTGGTGATGCTCGTCTCGAATTCGTAGCTAAGATCATAAATATCGGCTTGGTACTCGTGAATATCGCAGAATAATCTAGAAACAGACCTATCGCCGATGCTTCGACCGCAGTCAGACGAGCTACGTGAACGGTGGTATAGCTGTAAATCTTAGATGAAAGTTTGCTCATTTGACCGAGACGGCTAGAATCACGCACGTCTGTGTAATTTAGCTAGTGCGATTAATCTTCGAAATTATATTTGCTTAATGATAAATAATAAAGAAATGAATTTCAGAAAAAAAAAACAATATAAGAGTATAATTAGTGTTAAATATTAAATTAATATTAAAATAAAAGATCCGTTCTAGTTCGTTGACAACGTTCTGTCATATATTAAACTATTTTATATTGGGTTCTATTTACATTTTTTTATTATGATCCATAGAGTTTGTTCGAAGGAGTTCGCAACAATTAGAAAGGTTTTTTGACTTCTATAGAGTATTGAGCAATAAAAGAATATATTGGAAAAAGTAGTAGATATCCTATCATTCAATAGTACTTTGGAGTTTAGTATGCTTCTTCATCTGAAGTTAGTTCCGTAAATATTATTAATATACAATGCATAAGTACAAGTAGCAAAGATCCAACAACGCAAATGCAACAGTCTATAGATTTAACAGCAATCAATATTAGCATATCAATGGGCCAGTACCTATTTGTTTTTCACATTCGTTATTATTCAGTCATCCATGAAATTGCCGTCATCACAAAAATTACGTCATTACCTAGACAAATCACAAAATCTTTCAGCACGCTTCTTAGAAACGATGACATAATGCCTAACCAACATTATATGCATTTCGATAGGCGACCGAACTTTATTCTTTCAGTTTCACATTTTCATCATTTATATTTCCGCATGAATTAGCACAAATGCTGTCTTTCCGTTCAAATATTTCTATTTCTTTTTATTTCGCTCACGATCACTTCGTTTTCACGTCGTATTCTAACGTCCATTCTAACCTTTCCTATCATCTCTTCTCTTGACGACCACCGTTGACCACCAGGTGTCCGCACAGACGGCGTGGCGGCCACCACGGCGGCGGGCACGGCCACCACGCCGACGACACCCGCCTCCGTCAACAAGCTGAACGTGCACGCAAAGGAATTCACTATGGCTAAGCCCGCTGACCTGCAGAATAGGTGAGTCCAATTTTTGTTCTAGCTGTTTTTCCGACAATTATTAAGAGTTAAAAATATTTTAAGGCATTACTTTTATATTCTTGTACGCTGATGGAGACTGAGATTTTATATAGTTGTATTAAAATGTATTTATTGTGTTTGTTTTTCTTAAATATTGGTAATATTTAATGAAAACTAAAGGTTATACATAAAATAGGTATGTCACACAGAAATTAGCTTATTTGGAATCCTCTCCTCGTTACGTTGTATTAATTTTCTGTTTAATTGAATGAAATATCTCATATGGTCACACCAAGGTTCTTAAGGTATGTTTTAGATGACCCTTTATCGTTATATACTTCAACAAGTTGGTACACCATCGGAATATTTTAATTTAGTAACCGGAAGACAATTAGACCGTATAATAATATACCACTACCTTATTATTAATTTTTTTAAGGCTACAAATGATATTTAATAAAAAAAGTAGTAAGTCTATTTTTACTTTAAGATTATTAACTACTACTAATTACTTGACCTTTCTTAACAGTAGGAAGAATAGTTGGCGACGGTTATTTTAGCACGCAGCCCTCGAATGTATCGACCATTACGTTGTGCTAAAACATACAAATCGTTTATGATGTAATATTTTTGGACGTGTAGAAGAGTCGTAATTAGGTGGACAGACGATTACTAATCGTGGACTTTAAGGTAACCATAAATAGGACTTGACAGCCTTGACGTTATTCGATTAAGCCATTTTGATGACGACGCAAATGAAATTCGTCTTTTTGTAAAATATGGACCTCAAAACGTAATATGTTTTCAGTTGACTTTATTGAATTAAGGATTACTTTAGTTTATACAAGTGGCACATTGCTGCAAAATTTATAGAATGAAGACGGGCGGAATCACTAAGATCAGCGTCGTTGGCGCGCGTCCAGATGTATCAAAAATCTCGGAGATAGTTTACGCGATTTCCGTTCATGCTGAAGCGTAGGTGCGTAGTATCAATTGTAAGCGATTTTGTTATCACTTTGTTCTCGGCTGCGGTGACGTGAACACGCCCTCGCGCCCACCGCCCGGCCAGCGTGACGCTGAAGCGCGCTAACTGCGCACGCGTCGCCCGTCGCGCCTCCGGGAGACACGCGGTCTTCCCGAACGAACGCGACCGACAAAGCCGAACTAAACGCGAACGCTTTCGAACGAAATTAAAAATAATCTTCTTCAACATCACGAATCGTCTTTTAATTTCTTTATTCACTAACCAAAGATTACATTTAAAACAGTCGTTGCAAAATATATGGAGCATAATTTTATCGCGACATACTGCCAAGTTTACCTAGAGATTTACAAAGCTATTGTTTATAAAGCTATTTGATGTAAATCATAGTGGCGTGTGAGCTGTAAACAAACACCTTTTTATCTAAATTCTCGTTTAAAAGTGGCTTGGAGACGAGGTGATTGTTTGGAATCTAGAAGTGTACTTTGTGAATTTGTCTCACGATGGTTCGCGGGAGATATTCCACATCGGACGTGTGAGTAAAAACTCGTATTTTGCGGTAAACGATGAGTAATTATGGAGTCCACAAAAAATATTAGTTTAAAAGTGCAAACTCATGCAATTGTGCTATAATGAAAGTAAGCACAATTCCACTGGCAATATTCAAATGATGGCCGTTTCCCCTTCCTGTCATTAACTTTATTTCAGTTCACGGCGGGAGTATTGAACTCTTTTCCTTAAATGAAATTTTATTTGGTTTATTCACTCTGATAGTTGTTGTATAAAAACGTATTTAGATAAATTCTCAATTCTATCTTTATGTATAAAATTGACTTTAGTGGTATAACTATATTTCTATGGTCGAATGATTAAAATCAATCTAGTAATACGAAATCGTAAATCGCCCCTAACCCTTATACATATACAATATTCGTGTAAAAAAAATCGTAATAAGTTATTTAGAAACGCAGCGGCGGCCATATTTATATTTGTTTACGTAAATATAATATTATTTTGTTCACTTACTCGAACGGCGAATGGTAGCTACGAAGCGCATGTGGATAACCATTCATTAGTATTGTCGATGAGCTGACGTTAAAAACCAAGGTCGTACCGTAATAGATGTGAATATTTTTCCGTTTATAAACATGACACAACTCATGCAATGTCATTTTTTCACTCAACAACACCTATTTGCAATTTGAGCATATTCCTCAAGACTTGTTAATCTTGGTACGAAAAAAGTTTGAATAAAATTTTGCAGGGATTATGGACATTGTTTAGTCACGCAATTGGTATTATAACAGTCTAATTTTGTTTTTAACTGGTATAGCAGTTGACGCGGAATACAAGAAGGTGCGGTTTCAATCCTCGGTGCGTCATCATTATTGATTAGATGATTAAAGTTTAATATTATTTCTTCACGTGTGGATTAACAGGAAATAATAAAAAAAATCTGGAAGTTAGTTCCAGATGAAAAGAAACAAACTTACAAAATAAAATAGGGATATTGCTTGTTGCGAATAAACCAACAATTCTCTTTGAATAGACACATAAATATGATAATTTATATTTACACCAGAAACATTTAAGAATCATAAATCAATTATAAACTAGGAAGCTCTCTAATAATGTTCATCGATATAATCGAAATCTTCTCTCAAGTGATTTTTAGTTCATAAGTCATCTCAAATGCGGGTTTTATTACCATCTTAGGTTTCCGCCCACATATTTACGTTGTTATATGATTCATACAGACGCGTGTTAAATGTCCAAGTATTAGGAAAATTGTCCAATTTATATCTCTCGTGAAACGTTTAACATTCCTCGCCAGGACTTCGTTTCCATGCTATTATTGTGTTCATTCTCAGGGGACGTTAAAAGAAAATGAAAAGTATATTTAGCATCAGAAATTTGAAAAAATATCGACAACACTCAAGACTTTCTTTTGTAATTCAAAAGATAACATTACTTAACTAGATATTCAAAATACAATATTGTACCAATTTAAGGTCAATCATTTTCGAATGATGCGAGAGAAAAATGACGCTGAAACGAATAAAAATGATCTTAGGATAAATTAAGCATGAAATATAATATTTTTCCGTAAAAATATAACCCAAATATAGATCAGACAAAATCCAGGTCCATGTGTCAGTTCAGTTAACAAGTGGGCTATGTTTGTTGTAACAAGTGTGAGAACAATCATATCATTATTAGCATCAAAATGCTCTGTTCGAAGCCAGCCAGTTGTTAATTCACGCTTGTGATTCAGTGTTGAGGTAATTCGATCGTATGTTATAGTATTACTTACAATGGAGATACATGTAGGCCTTCGATATTGTAGGTATATAAGCTTTTTATAGCAATATATATAATTTTTTAACTATTTAAAAATCTACAACTTGCTATTCTGAATAGATTTTTATTGTGTATGTTGTAAGCCTATTTTAATAATTATTTTTATATTTTATAGGTTATAGGTTATGCCTTAGGTCTCTTATAAAGATCATAAAGAATATTGACAGCAAATTGTTTGCGATTAAAACGATCGTGGATCGTGGTAGAGTTCCATTTCAAAGAGAACCGGCATTTAAACAGTTCGGTTAAAGTTGAGAATATTTTTCTTAAGAAAATATACTTATAAGTTTTTTTCTATACATATTTTTATTATGTAACAACTTTATTAGCATATAATGAATAAGTTCCAACAACAATGTTTCAGTTTTTGTGCTTTTCTGTCACATATGTTTTATATAACAGTTGAACAAATATTATAGTCAAATATTACATATTATTTAACATTAAAAGAAATACTTTAAAGTCTTATATATAGTATAGGAGATATACGTAGTCTTTTGATAGACTAGTTAACGATTTAAATCTATCAATAACAATCTTAATAAAATAAATAGTTCATTTCTGTTTACGACAAAATGAGATTGCTGAAGTGAGGAAATTAGAAATTGCGGTGTCTATTAGAACATGTGCCTGCATACATCTGGAAACCTTAAGAAAGACCTAGTGGGCTAAGACACATTACTTAATCGGGAAAATGTAATTTAACAGCTCGCTCCCTCTAAATCGCGCTCTTTAAGAAAGCCTACAAATTTCGTATTACCTTGAAATTGGTTAAATTAATCCACTTAATAAAAATAATTCTGACTCACAACGTAAAGCCGCAACAATAATGGGTGTTGGGTGTATGAATATATTTTATAAAATGCCATATATAACGTCGATTAGTATTGAGAAAAGAACTTTAAATGTTTATTCCCTTATTGTGTTGAACAGATCTCCTATCTCTATTATATAATATTATAAGTTTGATTGGATTTTTGAAAAAAGTCATAGGTAACTTTTTGTCGTGAGAATAGAATTAGAAGGGAATAAAATGTGCGATAAACTCTTGAATGGAATATCCATCATTTCTCAAATAAAAGGGTTATTCAAAATAATTATTGTACGCTGATGAAGATCATAAAGATATCAAATTTTTTTGAAAATTCTTTCTAGAGGGATATGGGA
Organism: Hypolimnas misippus; assembly: GCA_037950945.1. Taxonomy (NCBI): domain Eukaryota; kingdom Metazoa; phylum Arthropoda; class Insecta; order Lepidoptera; family Nymphalidae; genus Hypolimnas; species Hypolimnas misippus. The sequence goes on along the minus strand of JBBEEQ010000006.1, from coordinate 2,321,174 downwards.
TTTCCTATCAAGAACACAGTATGTTATTATTCAGCATTTAAATAATTATTTTTACGTAAACCTTGAATCTGGAAATAGGGATTCTGACGTTCGACGCATTTTGATTTGGCATTCGAACCGAACACTACTTTGCCGTTTTCCGGTTATAATTTAGGTTTTAGACGATATTCATTTCAACAATGTCGGTAAGGATTTCTGGATCGTTTCCAATTCACTTAATATGTTGTATCATCGCTTGCTCATCCATTGATTACTGTAATAGGTTAATTTTGCCTCATAATTTATTGTTTGATGAGAGTTGGTTGAACTATACGCTCATATACTAACTAAGCGTGGAAATCAATTGTTTTTAATCTTGAATGAAACGAAAAAACGTTCGCATAGAATTTTAAAAGTTCTTAATTTTCCTTGAAACTAATTCAATAGTAAAAGTAATATTTAGTTTTTAATTCTAATAAAATCCTTTGAATATAATTTTGCTTTATTTAAAAATTAACTTTTTATTAAATATGCGTAACAAACCTGTTACGATATATTAATCATCATAATTTATATATTTATCAACGGATAAACATGGCATACATATCGTAGCGGTCGGGTTTACGTTGTTTTAGCGTATTGTATTCGCCAGTACAAGTATGGACAATAGAGAGTTGGACAGGACACGCCACTTGTCCTCATTTCACACCTCACCACGCATTGCGCAGGCGCACTTGATACAGTTTACAAATGCGGGCTACAAAATTAATACTATTAAATGTTTTATTTTTTCAATTTAAATTAGAAATTTGTATTGTATATTAAGGAGTTTTTTTTATTGTCACGAAGCTTTATAACCTAAAGTTGATTGTGATATAATTGACGTATCAACATACAAGTTAATCTCAATTAAACATACGTAACTCACAGAAACTTTAGTATTTGTAAATACTAATAGTTGCCTAGCAGTCGGAACTCGACCGTAGTTTATTAAATTTTCAACCGATTTCAAAATTGATTGTAGATTAGCTATTCTCAATTTGATCACAGATTTTAATGATCAACGAATGGGTATATATGAGTGTGTGTGTGTGTCAGATACGTGGTAGTGTGTGTAAGGTTTTGTTTTTATTGATTTAATATATTTTTTAGGATAATTAAAAAAATATATTAAGTTTCCTCGCTCTTTCTCTATATAAATAAAAAGTGTGCGAAATTTTAAACTCCTTCGTCATCGCAATTTTCGTAAAAAGGATACAAAATATTTGCTTTACGTATTAATATTCATATGCTAATACCAACTCAATTTCTCATTTGTTAAATACAATTTTTTCATCATCGTCAAAACACGCTTCTAAATATCCATTCCCTTGCCCGCATATTGTGTCAGTGTCGCTTGCGCACGATTCCATGCCCTTAATCGGTGAACGACGTGTGATGAGCATACCTTTATAATTATCCCATTGTCTATGTAACTTCCTGTTGTTTTAATACGAAATATATTCAATGAAAAATTTTATGATTTTGAATATAAGTAAACTTGTCGCGCGCGATGATGTACTACTAGCTGCAGCGATCACAAGTTCAATTGTATTTTCATGACGATGAGTAGGCTATATTTAAGTTTATAGTGGTCTAAGTGCTTTTGTTGGTTCTTCTCAAACTCTGACAAAAGACAGAGAGAAATTAGTGTTAGATTCGTTTATTATATGCATACCTCAATCAACTTTTAAACTTTTTAAGTATCAATATACACTAGCTGCTCCACGCGGTTTTACTCGAGTTTATGGTTACTACTTCGCTCCTGTGAGTCATACCGTGAAACAGGCTATTATCTAACTTAACAATCATTTTTCAAATCAGGTCAGTAATTACATACAAACTACATCTCTTTATAATTTAAGTATATATTAGATAACAAAAGCATTAAAAAGACTATAGCTATTTGAAATCATCGTAAAACTTTTAAAAAGAGTAACTATCGAGTTTCTTGCCGGTTCTTCTCGGTAGAATCTACATTCCGAACCGGTGGTAAATTAATTAATTAATTAGTGTTTAGTTTTCTTTTGTTTTTGTATTGACGATTCAAAAGTGCTTGTAAAAGCCTACTTGAATAAAGCATATTTTGATTGATTGATTGATTGATTGAAATTCAAAAATAATTATTATCTAATTTCCAAGTACCCGAATCTAAACTGAAATCCTACTCATAATATGAAATAATATAAGTTTGAATTATGGTAATCGGAATATACATTGAATCGTTCGTAACAATCGCCGAACCTCGCTTAGCATCTGTAACAGCCGAAAAGGCGAATGCACGTAGTCTATTGTTCGCCGTATTAATATATTGCACTGTCGAATAAATAATTAGCCAGCAAGCAGTTGGCAAGCGCGACTGGCGTCACGCTCGCTATACTCGTTTTGTTACAGGAACCTTAACTGCGATATAATTATTAATATTCGATCGGTTATCTGTTTTATATTATATGCTTCATTCAAATGAGTATTATGAAAATATAAATATTAATCCAACAGACACATGGTGTCAAAGTATTTTAATATAAATACACACGTGGAAATGTTTTACATGTAGTTACTTAATATATAATTTTATAAAAGTAAATGTAGAGCTTAATTAAATGTAGAGTAAATATTATTATGGCATATAACTTTCACTTTTTATTTGTTTATATTTTTTTATATTCCTTGGTTTTTTACATTTTACAAAATTAAATAATTTGTTTTACACCATCATACAAATTATATTTATTCCCGGGAACAAAAAAGTTTAAAAGGCATCAGAAAATCTCTTACCGTGTATGAATTTATTTAAACATAAATTATTATAGTCATACATTTAAGTTTTATAATATTTACATTGTAAGAGATATATCAACAAAATAAAATTTGTACCATACTATACACCTACCCTATTTTAGCAATAAATACAACTATTTATTATTGCTTATATCTACCACAATTATTTATTTTTAATTTTGGTGATCAATTAAGTATATTATTATTATCAACATAGCCGTGTAGAGAATGTATATACTACAAAATGAAACGGGAAATTAATAAAGGTATAATATATGTACATATGTCTGTGTATAGTATCAAGTTATCACTAAACTACTACTAACAGACACTATGGCATAGGACAGTCGTTATAATGAGCGTAGATTGTTGATTGTTATCTCGCGTATAATTTGAGAGATAATAACTCTCCCGTTCAAACAATACGTGAGAAGTGCTCGGTAAAACAATATACGCGGTATTTTCTTTAAATTAAATTAATTAATAAAAGTAATTCGCATTTTTTATTGTAACGCACCGTTGGGTTATGTATTAAGAAACATTTATACTGATATATGAGACAACTCCGAGATTAATCACAGTTGCCTAATACTAATATAATTTCAATATTTTTTAAAAATAAAATTTGATTAAAAAAACTGTACTCTTTCAAGGACAATAATTCAACTAATAAAGAGTGATTTACCATTGTTCGCTGAGACTGAATTCACTGGACCTGCCAATTATTTGTAAATTTTGATTCTTCCGCTTTAGGGTTTTTTGTAAGAAATGACTACCAGTGACAAGAAGATTATATATATACATTATTTTCAAGCCCCGGCCAAAAAAGGAGTGTTATAAGTTTCACGTGTGCATTTGTGTTTGTCTGCTGCATCGTAGGTCCCTAACGAGTAATTTTGATACATTTTTGTTTAGAAGCTGGTGTAATCGAAGTGGTTCTTAATAATAATTTATTAAGATTTGTTCTGTGTTCATGTTTAAACTCTTTACTGGTGAACTCGACGCGAAATTTACTATACCATGAATTATATTAAAAACACATACTTGCATTACCTTGACACGATGTCGCAATATTACTGGAATTAACAGGTTACAGCAGTTTTCTGTTGGTTAAAATGGTCTCAATAGAGATGGTATTTTTTATATCGTGTGTAATATCAAAAAAAAATTTTATGAATAAAATTCCTAATGTTAGATAATTTAACGTTTCCAGGTCGGCATTAGGCGTGGGCTACACGAGCGTGGGGCTACAGCACTCGCGGTCGGCGGTGTTGCACGCGCAGGTGCCGCCGCACTACCGGCCCGTCATGCCGCCACACGCGCTGCTCGCGAGCGCCTCGAGCGGAAACGTGCCGCACGCCACGGTAAACTTTATAACTACTAGTATATATATATATATAGTAATTTTTTTAAGAAACCGACTTGAAAGCAATTTTGTTTACTTGGATGATATACGTACCTATTCCGGTTATTTGGATATAAAAACCGAACCCATAAAACGATTTAGTTAAAAATTGCATGAGACCATCTGATAGATCTCCTTCTAAAAATTTACAACATGGGTTAAGAAATTATGGAGTTCTAAGGCAACAAACAATAAAAAAGATAGTTGTTAATAGAATAACAGATAAGCCTTCTTGCGTGCTACGATAAAAAAGTGTCGAGGGTCAGTACTTTATGCTTAGATCAAAATAAGATCGTCATGATTTCCATCAGCTAACAATTCAAATTTCTATAGAAATAATAGGTTATAATAATATCACATTGAATTGTAATTCCTCTATTTTTTTCACGCTCTGGACTTTAGTTATTTGGGCACAATAGTTTCTCGTCATTTGAGACAAAAATTCACCAAAGTCACCATTGCACTAACAGTATTTTCTCAAATGTGTTGTCTTAAAGATTAAACGTAGCATTTATCTTCTGACTTTCTCTAAAATATGGATACTAAATTTCAGGTCGGTCCTCGCGTGCACTTCAAGCTACAGCCACAGCAAATAATATCCGAGAAGAAGAAGTCACCGCCGTCTTCCTTGACTAACGGAAATGGCAAGAGCGTCAGACCTCAGTCGTTCACGCCAGGACTTAAGCGTTCTAAATCTCTGACGTCAGCCGATACTCTCGCCAGTGGTATGGCGGCTTTGGGTCTGGCGGCGGACGCGGGAGACCTTGGCAACTTTTCGCCAGAGATACAAGAGTGCATTGACAAGGCACTGGAAGGTGAGAATAACGGTGTGTAATCTAATTTTTTTATTCGTTCGTCTCCAGCACGGTGGAGGATTTTGGTATAGTGGTTGGTAGAAGTGGATATCGGCGAAAAGTTGGGTAAAACACTTTGCTTATTTTATAGTATTAAATCTTCATTGTTGGTTTGCTTTTTGAGGTTGAGCAGTTCATGCAAAACTGGATTCACAAATTGCATTTTTTTAATGCATAAGTATGCAAGTCTCGTTTGGTGACGGAGTTTCAAGATGAAGATTGCATCGAGAAGTTAATATGGCACGATGTAAATATGCTATATTTTAAACGCAAAGAACAGCTTCTAAGCACCATTTTATATTATTATGCTTTATTTTGTTCACTACTATTATTTTGAATTTATGAGTTATTATTGTGGAATTTAAAACATTTGAAATTAAATTGTTAGCTTATATGCTGTTAGCTATTTGTGTACATAAACCAATTGCACCAATTATTAATACAAAGAAAAGTATGAAATTAATTTTTAGGGTTCCGTACCTTAAAAGGAAAAACGGAACCCTTATAGGATCACTTTGTTGTCCGTCTGTTTGTCTGTCTGTCTGTCTGTCTGTCTGCCTGTCGGGATGTCAACCCTTTTTTCTTAGAAATGCATAGACGTATTATGTTGAAATTAATATCATATACTCAAGTCTACGATGACATGCGGCCGTGAAAATATTAAAGTTCTAAGTCAACGCAATCAAAAGATAATGGAAAATATGTCGTATATTTTGACCATTTTAGCGTTTTCGCAAGGGAATCAAAACCTATAGGGTACTTCCCATTAACCTAGCACAATGAAATTTGGCAAGAATTAAGATCTTATGGTACAAATAAAGGAAAAAATCTGAAAACTGTAAATTTTTGTATGTATGTTTGTCTGTTTGTAAGTTTGTCTTTCAACCTTTTTCTCAGAAACGCGTGAAGGTAACAAATTTTTATCAACGTCAAGTACTCAGAGTTGTAATTACTAAGAGCTGTGAAAAAATCAAACTTCTAAGTTAACGCAATCAAAAGATACGGTCATTTATATCACATATTTTAAGTATGATAGCGTTTTTAACGTTTTCGCAAGGGAATCAAAACCTATAGCGTACTTCCCATTGACCAAGCATTATAAAATTTGGCCAGAAGCAAGGTCCTTTAGTATACATAAAGGAAAAAATCCGAAAACTGTAAATTTCTGTTCGTGTGTCTCTCAGTCTGTACGTCTGTCTTTCAAACTTTTTATCCGGAACGCGTAAATGTATCAAGTTGTAAATTGATCAAGCGGAAAATATATTAATCTTAGAATGAAAATTATATGTACTTGTAACAAATTAACATAGAAGTTGACCATGGTCAAAAAAACAATTTTACAAACACTGAGAAGAAATTTGTATCAATACAAAAACATTAAAAAGCAGCAAACATTTATAAACAACGCAATGCAATCTATATATCGCAGCTAACAAAATGATAGCGCGATGCAGCGTACAGCTAATGCCATCTATTACAACATTATGACATTAACTGTGATATATTCCGCTCAATTAATAAAAAATTTTAATTTAATTATTATTTAAACGCGCTAAAAATTATAAAATTAACTTTTCATTTAAAAGTTTTATCGACGATTTATAACGTCATTACGTAATTAACATTCAATATAAGAGCTTCATGCGATTTGATTTAAGTACTCGTATTGACTTAGTACGAAAATTTTAAAATTAAATTCAAACAGATCGAGTTATTTAATTTACTTCTTTATCTACACATATAAGTCTTCTGGTTATTAGTAATATAATTAGTTATTTATAAATAAACAATTAGTTTTGTTCGAATTAAGGACTACTTATTTTCGTCTTGGCAACACTAATATATATTTTGATATTTTGATTGATAATGTAAATCTAAATATTTTACGAACGTAGTGCAGGGGTAGTGGAGTGTAGTGGAATATAAATAAAAATAAAACGAGAATAAAATATAATATAATTATGTTGTTAATGTCAAAGTCAACAAGTTAGTTCATTGAAATTGTCAAGAGATTGCGCTGAATCGCGCTCGCGAATTCGGGACGTGATCCAAATGTACATAATATTTGATTATATTTAAGAGACTTCTAAAAAAGGAGTGTTTTCAATTCGACCTTGTATTTAATTTATTTCTTTTTATGTTTGTTCGCCGATTACGCCGCCATTTGTGTACCGATTTTCAAAATTTTTTTTTGTTTGAAAAGGTATACTTCCAAGGTGGTCCCATTGTCTTCAGGTCAGGATCAGATGATGGGATCCTGGAGAAATTGAGGGAACTCCTCAAATATTATAGGCACGCCTATACTGATTTAGGTATTTTTGATAGTAACTTATGTTGGAACTGATGATGAAGACCACAAATGGCGTAGATGGGTTAGTCTTATATACATTTCTATAAGTTTGTACGGAACCCTCGGTGCGCGAGTCCTACTCGCACTTGACCAGTTATTTTTTTAAAGAGGTATTTGTAATTTTTGTAAAGACTTCAGTATATAAGCCAAAAAACATTACTTTTTACCAAAAGATCCCCTTTGAAAAGACAGAAAAAATAGTCATAAATATCGTAAAAACTCATAAATCATAATGACTCCTGTGTTTAATTTTTCTTGATGAAAACTATGTTTTAGGACCACTAGAACCCAAATTTGAGATTGTTATACAGTTAGTAAGGAACCACGTCCGTTCCTTCCATAGACTTAAACATGACACCAGGGAACAAACATTTACAGAGAAAGTCAAAAACAAAATATACTTTATTCAAGTAGGCTCTCACGAGCACTTTTGAATCGTTTCGAAGCTAGTAAGCTAGCACCGGTTCGGAATTTAGATTCTACTGAGAAGAATCCGCAAGAAACTCGATACTTTGAACAGTAACCATGTTTTTTTAGTAGTTTCATTAAAAGATCCTAACGTCAGAATTAAGAAGATCGATAGATTTAGAATCGTTCCTCTTTTTGAGTGAAAGTTTGGCGATTGCAATACAATTTAAATGTGAAGAATAATTATTTTACTGCTATCTCTTAGGTACTTAGATATTTACACTCTATAACGAGTAGATAGATTTGCACTAATCTATTAATTCTTTCGCATTATCTATCAGAAACCCCGAAAAATTACTTGTTCCTAAATTAACATCCTGTGATTGAAAAACCAAAAATTCCAAAAAAAAAAAAAACAAATAGTTGATTCGTAGGTTAACTAGCTCAATCGTAATAAAATAATATCTTAATAAGTTCACTTACGACATGTCCTGCCACGCAGGCCCGTGTGGCACTTGTCGAATACAGTTTTTGTGCTTCGGCAGATGCAGTATATCAGTTTGACCAGGGTCATGGGTTGACAATAGGCTTTGTCAAGACTTGACTTGACTTTGTTTGAGGCTTTGTCAAGGCTTAACACTAAAAACGGAGAGTAAAACTTGCAAATGTATTTTTCTGATGATGATACTGCAAAACCGTGTATCTAGCTTTTCCCATAAAATTTAAATTTTAGCCGAATATTAAATTATACTTTTGATAAAAATAATACCTTAGGGGCGATGATATGTCAAAATTTATTTATGTTAAATATTAATTTTAAAGATATCGATTAAGTATATAATTTTTAGGTTAGCTTGATTTTTATCCATAACGAAATTTAGCATTTGATTCAAAGAAGGACCTTATTGCAAAAACTAATTATGCGGTTTTGCACAAACCCCGACGTTCATTCATAGATCAAATAGCCCATTCATTTGTGTTAGAAATATACCATAAAAGTAAATATGGATGCTAATAAGCAACATTGTGTCAAGCCACATGATTTTGAGAAAATGGCGTCTAAATATGTCACACCTATTCTTAACAAATTTGTTTGAAGGAGTATATATCCATCTTTTCTTTTCTATTTTGATAAAAGGTAATTAAATTTAAAACAGATTGGTATGATTAAGAGTAATAAGTTTTTCAAATATAAGAGATAAGATTATTATATAAATTGCAAAATATGGATAGCACTTGAATTTCGAAACATTAAATTAACAAACTTTTTTCGTACTTATTTAGGTTTGATGACTAAATTTTTTTTTTGAATAATATTTAAAAAGGTAGCGCATTTTCAGAATAAATCAACATCTCCAAATTTGACTTTTAGTGGGTTGACACATCATTGCTTATCAGCATTCATATATACTGTATTTTGTCTATCCCTCGTTAATTTGGAAAAATTATATTTATAGAACGTTTACATTCCCTACTTGAATTGGATATTGTCCACTATTTCATTGGTTTCAATTTCGTTTTCTCTCCTTTTTTATAATAAAAGATAAATAAAATAAAAGTAGCCTAAGTTACTGCTTATAACATTAGCTATGTGAGTTGAAGTCCGGTTAAAATCGCTCCGATCGTTTCCATTGATTATCCGAAACAAACAAACAGACGGACAGACATAAAAAAGTTTCGAAAATTGTGTTTTGATGTAAGGACCGTATATAGTTTATTGTTCATTTAGTTAAAGCTGATAATTTGAAATTACAAACAGACACTGAATTCTTTTTTATAAGTAGTTATGACATCATTAGACACCATCTCTCAAAAAAAATCCGTGTGGCTTGACATAGTATTGCTTATCAGTGTTCAGACCATTCATAAGTGTGGCTGTACGTCCGCAGACCCGAACGCGGTGTGCGCGCGCACGCTGATGGACGCGGTGGGGCACCTGGTGTCGCGCGCCGTGGAGTCGCCGCGCTACGCGCTGCCGGCGGCGCGCCGCTGCATCGCCGTGGTGGAGCGCGAGCAGACCGAGACCTTCCTCGAGTCGCTGCTCAACACGTGCCAGCAGTGGTACCACGACCGCGACAAGGTGACCCGCCCGCAGTCTATAGCGCGAGCAGACCGAGACCTTCCTCGAGTCGCTGCTCAACACGTGCCAGCAGTGGTACCACGACCGCGACAAGGTGACCCGCCCGCAGTCTATAGCGCGAGCAGACCGAGACCTTCCTCGAGTCGCTGCTCAACACGTGCCAGCAGTGGTACCACGACCGCGACAAGGTGACCCGCCCGCAGTCTATAGCGCGAGCAGACCGAGACCTTCCTCGAGTCGCTGCTCAACACGTGCCAGCAGTGGTACCACGACCGCGACAAGGTGACCCGCCCGCAGTCTATAGCGCGAGCAGACCGAGACCTTCCTCGAGTCGCTGCTCAACACGTGCCAGCAGTGGTACCACGACCGCGACAAGGTGACCCGCCCGCAGTCTATAGCGCGAGCAGACCGAGACCTTCCTCGAGTCGCTGCTCAACACGTGCCAGCAGTGGTACCACGACCGCGACAAGGTGACCCGCCCGCAGTCTATAGCGCGAGCAGACCGAGACCTTCCTCGAGTCGCTGCTCAACACGTGCCAGCAGTGGTACCACGACCGCGACAAGGTGACCCGCCCGCAGTCTATAGCGCGAGCAGACCGAGACCTTCCTCGAGTCGCTGCTCAACACGTGCCAGCAGTGGTACCACGACCGCGACAAGGTGACCCGCCCGCAGTCTATAGCGCGAGCAGACCGAGACCTTCCTCGAGTCGCTGCTCAACACGTGCCAGCAGTGGTACCACGACCGCGACAAGGTGACCCGCCCGCAGTCTATAGCGCGAGCAGACCGAGACCTTCCTCGAGTCGCTGCTCAACACGTGCCAGCAGTGGTACCACGACCGCGACAAGGTGACCCGCCCGCAGTCTATAGCGCGAGCAGACCGAGACCTTCCTCGAGTCGCTGCTCAACACGTGCCAGCAGTGGTACCACGACCGCGACAAGGTGACCCGCCCGCAGTCTATAGCGCGAGCAGACCGAGACCTTCCTCGAGTCGCTGCTCAACACGTGCCAGCAGTGGTACCACGACCGCGACAAGGTGACCCGCCCGCAGTCTATAGCGCGAGCAGACCGAGACCTTCCTCGAGTCGCTGCTCAACACGTGCCAGCAGTGGTACCACGACCGCGACAAGGTGACCCGCCCGCAGTCTATAGCGCGAGCAGACCGAGACCTTCCTCGAGTCGCTGCTCAACACGTGCCAGCAGTGGTACCACGACCGCGACAAGGTGACCCGCCCGCAGTCTATAGCGCGAGCAGACCGAGACCTTCCTCGAGTCGCTGCTCAACACGTGCCAGCAGTGGTACCACGACCGCGACAAGGTGACCCGCCCGCAGTCTATAGCGCGAGCAGACCGAGACCTTCCTCGAGTCGCTGCTCAACACGTGCCAGCAGTGGTACCACGACCGCGACAAGGTGACCCGCCCGCAGTCTATAGCGCGAGCAGACCGAGACCTTCCTCGAGTCGCTGCTCAACACGTGCCAGCAGTGGTACCACGACCGCGACAAGGTGACCCGCCCGCAGTCTATAGCGCGAGCAGACCGAGACCTTCCTCGAGTCGCTGCTCAACACGTGCCAGCAGTGGTACCACGACCGCGACAAGGTGACCCGCCCGCAGTCTATAGCGCGAGCAGACCGAGACCTTCCTCGAGTCGCTGCTCAACACGTGCCAGCAGTGGTACCACGACCGCGACAAGGTGACCCGCCCGCAGTCTATAGCGCGAGCAGACCGAGACCTTCCTCGAGTCGCTGCTCAAGCTCAGTCTCATGTTCCATTTTATAGCCAGCAGAATTTGAATAAATTTAACATAAGGTTAATTTTATCGAACCGTGGACGAATATAGAATGTAGTGTCAGTAGATCTCTCTCTCCGATAGATTAGACGAGATTTTTTAATTTACTTACAATATCCTAAATCGAAGGTGACCAAAATTTCCAGCTGCTCGGCACGATCGTGGGCGGCGGGCGGCCCCGCCTCATGGCGTTCCTGTCGTTCCTGCTGGAGATGTACTGCCAGCTGCGGCGGCGCGCCATCCAGCGGCGCGGCCACAGCGCGCCCGGACACGTGCTGCTCGCGCTCATCTGCAAGTGCTGCGAGGACTGCATCCGCCAGCCCGTGCCGTCGCCTAGCGATGTGAGTGCTACGTATTGTTAAAATAACGGGCTAATTAGGGAAGCACCTCCGAGCAGACCGAGACCTGGTGACCAAATGTTCATGAGTTGCAGTTCAGCTATGTGCCCACCCGCAAGGGCATGAGAAAAACATATAATGATGAAAATAAGATGTTAATGAAAAGAATTGGAGAAGGGATTCTTCTGGCTGTCTAACTAACCATGTAAACTTTAAAATATTTACTGTGAGATGGTAGAATCGTTTCGCTCGAGTTAACCTGTATTCGAACGGTAGTCACTGATCCCATGTAAATGCCTTTATTGTATTTAAAATATTCGCATCCTTAGGTAAAGGCTTTCTTTCTTATTAAAGACAAGGCTAGAAACTTATCCACCACTTTTTTCAAAATTATATCAACATGTTGTGACCACTAAGTCAACTCGAGTCGCATTTGGAGTTTGAAAGAAATTTCCCTTTATAATATTCAATGACAATAATCTTCCGTCCACCATCAGACGGAAAACCTGTTCTTCGTGCTGACGTACATCGGGCGCGACCTGGAGACGCAGCTGCCGGGCGACCTGGAGCGGCTGCTGTCGGCCGTGCGCGACGCGTTCATCAACACCGCCGCCGCGCCCTCCATCCGCCGCACGCTGCTGCAGCTCATCGAGCTGCACGCGTCGCGCTGGCAGCTGCCGGGCTGCGCCGTGCTCTACTACTACCCCTCCTCCAAGTAGACCGCTCTGCTGCTACCTCTCCCCTAGGCTAGCGGGTGGCTGGAGGCGCTCTGCTCCACCCCCACAGGCACCGGGCGGGTAGTGGTAGACGATAACTCTTAAGTAGGCAGGCACTCCCTCCCACTCGCAACTGGGTTGCCGGCTGGCGAGTAGACAGGTACTGGGTGGGTACTCCCCCCAACCCCACCCGCTACTGGGCTGCTGGCTGGCAAGTAAACAGAGGCTCCCCCCATCCCGCTACTGGGATACCGTGTAGGTAGTAGTAGTGGTAGATGGTTCGCGCTACTCTGTTGCCGGGTAGATAGTGACCGTTGACGGTAACTCCTTCAAGGAGATTGGTGCAGAGTAATAAGTGACCATTGTGGGTAAATCTATAAAGGTACTTCGGATACAAGGTAGCTAGTGACTCTTGCTGCAAAGTCTTATAAGTATTCAAGTATAGTACTCCAGGTATAAGCGTCTAAGGCAACTTTGGGGATAAGTATTAGGATCAGATTTAGAGCTTTTCTTTAAGCTTCGATTAGCAAGAGTTAATTAGGGTCAATGTCCTAATACGTTAAGGCAAAATATAAACATATAGGACCTTTGTTAAAAAGTCAATTAAGAAGAGATGATATAGGTCACTGTTCTACACTTTCAACGTAAATAAAGAAAACTAAATTTATGGGGTTAGTAGTGGTTAGTCCAGGTTTAGAGTAGATGGCAAGAATTACTTAGAAGAAGATATCTTCTAGCCCAAGACTTGACCAGAAACAGTAATTCACACATAGTTTAAGAAATAAATAATATGATGATACGTTTTGGTCAAGTCTGGCTTCTGCGTCTTTCTAAACTTGGAGTCAATATTATTTTATAACTTACAGCTTACGTTTCCCCGTCGGTGAAGGCTTTTATACATTCTAATTGATTAGCTCTTTAAGGCACATAAAATGTTCTTAGTGGAGTTGTCGTGTATGCAAATTATTATAGTTTCTCGTTTTGTACCGGGTAAGGATTTGGAGTCAATTATATTGTGGCTTATTAGGTTGTAACGTTGTTTGAGTCTATGCGTATTTTATCATACTCTACTTTTAAGTCATCCGCGTAGTAAATGGTTATTATGCACTTATGTGAGAATATTGTTTTTAAATTATCTTATTGTTAGTCAGAAATTTTTAACAAGTGCTAATAATAATTTTATTTATGTATATATAAATCTTACTGAAAACTTGTAATTATATCAAAAAACTGTGTAGTGTCAAATTAGAAGTTCCTAAAGGTGTAATATTATATAGTATTAAACCGTTATTACGTATCTCGAATTTTATTATAATATATGTAATTATACGTTTTAGGAGGAGGGGTGCTGTGGTATGTCTGAGAGTATAGTGCCTAACAAAGGTTACAAGCATTTCTATGAGTGTTTGATTTCATTACTTGTTCTATTGTGATCGTAGTGTTGCGTTAGTTGAGGTCGATAAAACTTATAGCGTATAGTAGGCAATAAGCCATAAGCTCATCTTATAATACAGAGTGCCTTAAAAATACAGGCGTCGTCTTTTCACGGTGTACTTTTTTAATATAGCAACACTGTGGAAATGCGAATTTAGATTTAATTTAACCTATATATAAGGTCGATTTTAATGAGCATTATATGCCTAAAAGTATTAAAGAGTACGTGTAAAATAAGTAGTTATTGACAAATTAACGGTGTACATTACTGTACGATCTTCGCATAGTAACTTCGTGCATTGTAACCCTTTGTCGTATCTGTTAGCTAATGTTAGTGTTGCCATTTCTTTAGGCCGTAACAACTAGCTCCTTTACCTTTCTACCTTCGCTTTGTTCGGTAGTTTATAAAACTAAATATAGAAAGTTATTGTCTATGGTTATAAACGTAACAAAATATTATGTTACATAATTATTAGTAATTTTAGGAACAATTTAATATATTGTTGCCAGTTGCATAATGTGCTTTTTATTGTTTAATTTATAATTTATAATTTGCATAAAAATTAGTAAGGTTGACTGATGTTTGCTAATATATATGCTTGTGATATGTTATAAATTTAAGCTTGCTGTATCTTCTCTGTCCTAACCAAAGACTGTATCCATTTGGAGATTTCACTTGAATTAACATATAAATTAAAAAAATAAATTGTTGAAGCTGGACCAAATTGTCTCGTGAATTGTCTATGGCTCTGTAGTCTCTGTACTAATAAGAGTCGTTATATCGGTTCGTTCATTTAGAACTGTTGTAATATTTCAGTTATTATTTCATGTTAGACGTAGAACTGTGTGATCATTGTGTCTAATATTAAAACTAATATTAGTTTTAAGTGTTAGTTTACATATGGATTATTATCAAAAGACCGTATTTTTTTATATCATTAATACACATTTAAATTAGGTTACGATAGTTCGTTTGTAAAAAAGAAAAAGAATAAAAAAAATGGTGCTAACCACGTACATTGGTGTATTATATTTATATCATTAATTGGCTACGGGCAATGTTATTCTCGTAACAGTTGTATTTCTGTACCTTTGCATAAACCAATAAAGTATAAAATTATATATACACAATTTGTTTTATTTTCTCCTGTATTACATCCACATGAGTTTTGTTTTTTTTAATATTATCAGTTTGTCACTATGTTAAGAATCTGAATAAAAGTCACCACTGTTGGGTAAAAGCTTCTTCTCCTAAGAGGAAGGTATAGAGCTTAATCCACCAAGCTGTTCCCACTGCATGTTGCGAATGTACAATGTACATGCGTCAGTGATTTTTTCTAGACACATGCAGGTTAACACGCGATGTTTTTTTTCACCGTCGAGCACGAAATTTTAAACATAAATTTAGGTTTAGAAACTCAGCGGTGCTAGCCAGTTTGAAATCGGCACTCACCAAAAAAGCAAGATTATAAATTTTCGTTTTTTAAAAGAAAATAAACTTTAAATTAGCAAGCAGCCCACAAAATATTTTTTGGATACGGATATAAAGAACGGGATTTGCAATAGGAGTCATAAAAGTATATGATTTTGTTTAGTGTCAAAATATCTACATGTAGAAAATTTAATGTTTTTTACATTTGTCAAAAAATATAATCAATAATAAGTAAATTTTGGAGAATTCTCTGAAAGTATCAATTCAATTGTTGAAATATGTATTGTACCTACATCTTTCCATCTATGTGGGCTGTGTTAACTCCAGGGTCATAGCTATAGCTTTCATACGGAGAATAAGATAGTATGATCCTAAAGTTAATCTAAGTTATTCAGAAATTATATAAACCATTATCATTGCCATTACTTTAATGTACTAAGTACAAATAAATCGTATACTAAGGGCTTTGAACTACCTAACTCCACCCCCCACCCCCCATTATATACGTCCATGCTATAGGAACATCATAAATACAAATATAATAAATACTCATACCGATGCATTTGTAGTGTTTGCGTTTAATGTTCTTAAAAAACATATATAGCATTTTTGCACCATATTTAAATGTAACCTTAAAATAATCTTATAATATTTAATTGGCAAGTACTTAAAATTTTAAATGTGGCGGCTTTATGTCGGTAAATTCTTTATAGAAAGAACGTTTTGAAACACTAAGTCTAAGTAAAACGTGTATAATTGTAGTAAAAAATAAAAAACAATGAATAAAAAAATCCTTTTCAATAATAATTTATAATTTTTTTACGATTAACTATGCTTATGACAACTTTTAATACTGTAAAAACCGATATTTATTTTAAATAAATATTAAGGAAACGTTATGGAACGTACCGCATTGTGATTGGCTAGTCGGCTGTCAAACATTATCCGCAATAAGCTGCTAACTTCGTATCAAAAGCCACAGCCCGCATTTCATTTGTGGACGTGATTTGCTTTTGCTTTTGTATGGTGCGGTTTTCAGTTTGTTGATGAGTTCGGCATAAAGCGCTCGCTAGTTAAAGAATGTGACTCGTTTAAAATAAAAGTAAACGTGCTTCAGTGTTGTTTTCTGTGATAAAAATGACCTGAGGCGATTGTTGTGCTTGATGGTGTCTAATAAGTGTATTGTGTAAAATGGGTTTGATAACTTCGAGGGATCAGACAATGCTAGACGGGCCTGTCGGGACGACCAAGAGTCACCATGTACGGCAGCCGTCCACCAGGAACCGAACCAAGCCTCCGATGCCGGATAGAGATGAATTGGAGAATCGATTCATCAAAGTTTTGGTATGTAGAAACAAAATTTACCGGCACTTTTGTTTACAAACACCGCTAATTGTTTACGATTCGAACGACATTGTTAATATTTTGTCGTTACATTGTTTTCGACTAACGTAGCTTGTTAATAGCTTAAAATTGAGTATGACTAACTCGAAATATCCTAGTTTTCATATTAGTTAAGTCTTCAATTTATTGTTTACACTGCAGTAAGAACACACCCACTCGTGTCTATGGCTATTAATTGGGCAAGTGCATGATATAAAACTGAGGTTTTACGACCTCGTCCATATCTCACTGAACACAATTTCTTACTTAATCAAAAGCCTTAATAAGAATCCATTAATTTCGTAATTATATAGTATATAAATTAACTAGTTATATTTTATTATAAATTATTTGAATACATTACAAATTTAAATGAGAACTTTATAAACAATTTGCTCAAAATAGTTTTGTAACAACATAAACTTTGTAAGAAGAATAAAAGGACCATTCTTATAACAAGACCTATTAAGTAACTCTTTGTAAACATTTTCTTCCTGTTACATTAGCTACTATTATGGAACACATATCAGTTTCCTAAACTAAATATCCTGCACAATATATTATCAATGCATTGATGTTTCACAGTTCTAGTGAATGAGAGTGCAACAGCATATTAAGATAGCATCCGATTGTTTCATTTCCTGCTATATCTATTTTGTTGATTGTTGAATGAATTTCTTCACATGAAGCAACATGATATGCTAAATATGTATTGTTTATTGCTAAGATATGATAAGTACTATCAGCCTTAGTAATAACATTTTACACTTATATGTACTGCAAGGCTACAATTGTTTCTTTTTGTGACTTGTGTAAATTATTTCTAGCAAAAGAATGTGTAAATAGGTTAAGGACATATAAATATTACAATAATATACATTACCATATATACACATATATTGAACCTGAAAACATAATACTTCTCTTTTTGCAACATAAAAATTTAAAACCACAAAGTATGTCCATTAATAGATAATTCTCTTTTCAACAAATAAAATAATGATTTACGTATTTTCCTAATAATTTATTTGATAAAATAATCACAAATGAATAACATGTTCAGTCATTGTCTAATTTTGGGTTCTTTATAAACAGGATAAATGTTATTTTGTCGAGACATTCTGACATTAATAAGCAAATTACAGTAAGTTGGTCATCATGCGTCACACTCATGATCTCTAGAATAGGGTCAATAGGGAGCCTTGAGTTTAATCATTTGGTATTCCAACTTTATGTAAACTCTAATTGTAATCTTACTAGATCTAGATAAGGTGAACAGTCTGAAAGACGACTAACTCATTAGAAAAAAGTAAAAGAAATTACTACAATGAAGACTAAACTAGTGACATCTCATGTGTTAAAATCGATTAAGCGGTCTAGTTCACAGAGAGTGTCAAAGAATTATAAACATTTTGAAGGTCTAAGATATTGTTTGACCCTAATCTTTATTGTTTGAAAATGAATATGTTTTGAAATACATTCCTGCATATTTATTGGACAGCCTTAATGACATTATATCACAGCTAAACCTATATTTGATGTCTAGTTAAACATAGAAAAATGTCAATTCAAGACATCATTTAGCTTTGGCCAGTATACTCAATTTCAGAACACACCCAATTCTCTATGTCTACATTTTAGTATTATCTGTGAACTAATTACTGAATACACCTTCAAAATAAATATTGTGCTTTTGGATTGAGTGTCCTGAAACAAGAGAATCATGTTTTTTTTATTCTTTAACTGACCATTGGCTTTAATTGTATAAACGAGTACAATTGAAATATATTCAATAAATGTTGAGGCAACGGTTTTGAAATTCAGTTTTGAAATTCGGGAACATTATGCTTTGAACAATTTACTAAGAGAATAAGCTTTATTGGAGTATCAAAATTTATTTATCTGTAATAATTTTTAGATTCAGTTTTATCAGTTTATGTCAATGTAGTCTACAACACCCCACTCCTTCTAATCCCTTTCTTTACTGTTGTGGCACTTTCGGCTGCAAATGATGTGCATGAGTGGTGGTGATTATTAGCCCACCGTTTTCCTAAAAATCGTGAGTCTATATTACTTTTTTTCATTTAAATTAATCAATGAAATATGATACAATCGATTTTATTACAATATGGTATAGGTAAGAACCACAGAACCACAGAAAAAGGGACTTTTGGAGAAACCAAAACCCATGCTTGAACAGAAACTACTCATTACTTTTTTATTTATGGTTTAAAAATAAATAACAATTCCATAACTGGAAATTCACAATGACATAATAATTTCTGTGCTAGTATTGACGTTACACGATTTCCGATCGCAGAAACAATAGGGTACCTAATATTGTGACCGCGTTGACAGAATTCGTTTTTCTGACTCAGCGATAATGACTCAATCTGACCTTGAGTACAGGGGCATTACTATTATGGTCGTAATCGATTGACCACGCGGTGTAATTCTTTCACAATAAACCAACATTGGATTATTGATTTTCTACCTTTATTTTACGATGATAAAAAAAAAATTGTGGTATTTTTTTAATAATAAAATAAAAACGTTATACGTTGGTTTAAAAATGTGGGTCAGAAAAGATAATAATATTTATTATTTCACGTTTTTCACTTGTTATAAAATAAACATTATTCAGTAATATCAAAAAGTTATTGGAACAACAACACAAATCACGTTATCTACTATGAAAAAGTTTTACACGTAATTGTAGCTTTTGTCGTAATAACCGTAAAAAAATTAATCAGTCATACAAAAGAGTTGCACCTAAGTACGTGTAGGTATGTGCTCAATATGGGTATGCTTTAGCCGTAAAAATCGTAAAAAGAAAAAAAAAAACAATCCACTCGTTAACATTGATGTGCAGTTAATCAATCGTGAGCATCTCTATGCGTTCTGGTTACCGATGGGTGGCGATGGCGACTACGGACGATCGTCTCAGTTGGCCGCTCGCCATCATTGTTCACATTTTTATTTGACTCTAATGTTTCGTGACACTCTCTGAAATAATTTATGTACGAAATACGCCCCATGGTATATAAAAGGCTTCTGTTAATCCAAATTTCACTAAAGTACATTAAGCTATTAAAGAAGTAACGAACGTAAATACTGAGTTAAAACATAATATTACTTCGATTATTAGTAGGTATATAATATGAATAAAAAATAACAAATATTAATATAATTATGTGTTATCCAGAATTAACGATGTCCTTCCTTTATCCCACCAAGTACTTTTCTTTTTAATTTTTTTTTGTCAATGGTGCCTCACTATTCGTCCATAATGAAAATTAATGCGAATATGATTTTTCAATAGTCTATGATGCTAACGGAACAATATTTTATCGTGTTCATCATCAGCTGATGCACAGCGCGCATAAGAAAACAGCATTATACATGCCTATCGAATACATGATCTCCGATCGTTGATACGAAATGCTGTTGGAATTTAATGCACTTTTTATCCTTTACGATTGAAAGGAGACAGTTACTGTACGGAGAGAATTTAACAAAGGAGTTTTTATAACATTTTCGTCTGCGCTGTCTCGAATCCGCTTCAGTACATTGATGTTGTAATCATGTATGAATGTTATAATTAAGATTAACTATATAAAATGAAAGAAGAAGCCTGTCTGGATTAACACAGATAAAACTACGATGTCTAAAAATGATACTTTTTTTTTTTTTTGTTTTCGCAGGGGAAATCTTCGAAAAGATACCCGATTCCTGGGGGGGAGATCGGGTTATGTGGAGATTTATACCCACTAAAACCCCTGCGATGGCCTTTCTCAGCACGGAAATGGAGAGGCCTCGGGATCGCTTGCGCATGCGCATCCGCTGCCCCTCCCGTGCGAGGCTCCGCTCGTGGCTGGCGGAGCTCGTCTCAGGAGGGCAAAGTCTAATATTGCCCTCCCCGGAAAAAAAATGATACTTAGCTAGATCGATTTATCGTCCGCGAAAATATCGACATATTAAATTTCATGAAAATCTTTGAAGCCGTTTCGTAAAGGTTTCAGATAAGTAAATACCATATATATATTATACAAGAATCATCGTTATATGAATGCTGATAAACAATAATTTGTCAACCCACAAAAAGTCAAATTCGGAGAAATTGATGTATTCTGATAATGCATTACGTATTTAACAATATTCAAAAAAATTGAAGGTCACCTAGAATAAATAGGTATAAAAATGTTCCTTAAGTTAACGTTTCTTAATATTGAAGAGTGGTGTCATATTTTGCAATATAAATTAATTATTATCAGATAAAACTTTTCCTCGCACCAATCTGTTATACATACATTATACATTTTATCAAAATAGGAAAGAAAAGATAGATATATACTTCTTCAAACAAATATATCAAGAATAGGTTAGACATCTTTAGACGTAATTTTCTCAAAATAAAGCCCGTGTCGCTTGACACAGTATTGCTTATCAGCGTCTATACATATTATTAATTTATTATTTTTTCAAATAAACCTTAAATTATAAAGCACTGTCACTAAGGAAGCCGTCAGCCGATTCATTCTCATAACCCCTTCACATCTAACGAGTCCACAACACGGTTTCAAAATGGACAATGACAGCGCAGGATATTACACAACCCGGCTCGGTTGTCAACAACAATTCCTAGTATTCCGATTCGATATGTGTTTAAATGTAAAGCAAGCAATATCAATTTTTCAGCTATTTAATTAGAAAATAATATATATAATATATCGTCGTTCTATATGTGATCAACAATTTTATGTGGATATTCTCAGTGAAAACGGTATTTAAATAACTTACTTTTCGAATAATAATGTTTCTTACAATATCAAAAGTCTACATCATTTAAAAATCTAAACATAAAATGCAAGTTTTGATTACATATTCTTGAAAAACATTACCCGTCTTGTAAAAAAAACAGCATAATTTTATTAAAAAGTAAACAAATTAGATATTCGTATATTACCTCCATATTTAAAACGTGAAAACATTTATATAATACAATTTTTACATACAGTATAATGAGATCATATTTCGATTTAATGTTTGTATGAACATTTATCATTGTTATCATTATTATGAACCCAGAGGTCATTTTTTAGTTTTATCTTTCTAAATTGTATGTAGCTGCTTTGATTTAATAAAAACACGAGAAAAAAACTTATGTCAAGAAAATGTAAAACTTTGTTAAAACAGCGCCTGTATTATTTTGCGAAAATAATTAAAAAAAAACCTTCGAATGTTTCTTCTGATTTCTTTTTCTTGTATCATCGGCAATATCTTTGTAACAACAATATCTACATTTCTTACAATAAAAATAACGCAATTTTCCTAGAAATGATCTATCAAATCACTTAATT
The DNA here is from genome assembly GCA_037950945.1 of Hypolimnas misippus. Classification (NCBI taxonomy): domain Eukaryota; kingdom Metazoa; phylum Arthropoda; class Insecta; order Lepidoptera; family Nymphalidae; genus Hypolimnas; species Hypolimnas misippus. The sequence goes on along the minus strand of JBBEEQ010000006.1, from coordinate 2,298,827 downwards.
AACCAATAAATTTCATCTCTCAGTTCTCCACCTACATTGTACACAAAAACAATCGCTCTCCTACCGGCATCCGTTACCAGTCACTGTTATGGTTGTCTGCGCCAAGCGCGTTTGGATCGCGGGACTTTTGTCCGTCATAAGATAAAATCGTTAGTCGGGACGCTTATTACGCAGTACTTTAATCCCTCATGTAGTAACGCTATACAATTCTGTACCTTCTATTTCGACGGAAAAATAGTAGCTTGAACATTGTTCCTCCAGTCATTAGGTTACCTCGTGTTTTCAGTCGCGTTCATAGTTACTGCTTCGCTCCTATTAATTGTAGCACAATGTAATATAGCTTATAACCTGCCTTAATAAACAGTCCATCCAACACAAAAAAAATTTTTGAAATTGAATCAGAAGTTTCAGTGATTTCAGAGTTTTACCTCTTTATAATATTATATACAATGGACATGCCTAATAACTTCGTCAGTATTTTCGACAACCGAATGCCATACACTATTTCCTCTCGGCTATTGCTTTATGTAGCGATTAGTTACACTGCGACGCGAATTGACAATTCCCTGTTGTCATTGAAAGCAATGATATCTGTACGTGACATCAAAATCGTGGCACGCGTCGGACATTATGACGCTTTTTGTATGGCTGTGTATGTTCTGAAGAACCGAATAAAACGGGAGAATTAAATGGTTTTTCATTTCAAGGTTCTAGTTATTATTTAATATCTGTGTTCTGTTTCGATATTATGATTTGTGATATATTCGAATTGAATTTTTTGATTTATTTTAAATACATTCATTGGTAGCGCTTCTAGCGAAAAATTCGCGCGGATAGTCAATGTATTAAAGAATATCAATCGAAAATTACGTTATCGAAAACTATCAATGTACTAGGTGTATAGTCGATTGTGCGTGACTTCACAGAAACCACACACCTTTTTTATGATATAGTTTGTTCATGAAACTAATGGAATTATGTCAGGCCCGCGCCGTCCATACGTGCAAAGTCGTGCGGCGCACGACGGCGCTGAGTTCGAAAGGCACCCGGCCGAACCGAGCCTTAAAGAAAAATTCCATATAAAAAATTATTTAAAGAAAAACCAATGTAACTCTTCCTTATTGTTGTTAAACGGTACGAGTACCTATTCAACGATATTCCACTTGATACATACATACCTACATACATAGACTGATAACCACATTACCCTCCTTTATGTCGCGCAGTCGGGTAAAAAAGGCGCATATTAGACAGTCGCACGACGGCGCCGATTAGGCTTGGCGCGGGCCTGAATAATGTATTGGAAGTCACTTCAATGATATTATTTTTACTTAAAAATAATAATCATTCTCATCAACTAATCAATCATCATTAATCATCAACTTCAAATAGAACTGAATTACTGTCTTTAAATTTAAATAGCATCATCCTTGAAGTTTTTACCGAAATAATCACCGGAGATATAGTCTTATATGTTTGCTGATAAGCAATAATGTGTCAACCCATAAATAGTCGAATTTTGGATGTTGATGTATTTTGATACTAAATAACCTATTTAACGTTAATCAAAAAAAATTCAAGTACTAAATAAGTACGGAAAAAAGGTGTCTTGATTAATTGTTTCGAATTACAAGTGCATTTCATATTTTGCAATTTATACAATAATCTCAAATATTTGAAGAATTTTTTATTAGATAATACATTAAATATAACAATCTCCTTTTAATACATTATACCTTTTATCCACATTGAAAAGAAAAGATAGATATATACGTCTTCAAACAAATTTGGTATGAATTGATTTGACATCTTTCGACGCCATTTTCTCAAAATGAAATCCGTGTGGCTTGACACAGTATTGCTTATCAGCGTCCATATACAAAAAATAAAATAAACAAATTAGTACCTCTCTATCTTTGAATTCGGTTAAACAGTTTGTTGTTTTAATAGTCGATATATTCTAAGATAGAACAGTCAATGTATTCGCTAGTAACGATTTAGTTATTAATAAAGATATTCGAGATATCCTTGTCATTAATAGCATCTAGGTTTACTGAGATTATAGACGGTAAAAGTAGCAGCGTCCGTGCCTATCTGAACTGTGATCGCGGGATAACTATAAATGCGAACGACATTAAAATTTATTTTATAGTTTCATTTGCGTTTATATGTTGTATTATAAATTAATATTAAACTATAAAATAAAATATTGTACATGGTGTCAACTGGGCGTGTGTTGGATACTTTAGTAGCAATGACAGAATCGATATTAAAATGTAAAAAAAAATGAATTTAGCTTTTTTTAAATGGTAAACCTATACGAGCCCACAAGATCCAACGTTTCCTCGGAAACACATTGTATATAGAATATTAAAAACAGATTTAACTAAATAAATACATAATATTGACGACATCGTTGGCGCAGTGGTTACTGTAACTCAACAATGACGATCATGGATTCGACCCCTGCTCATGACAAATATCAGTATCGATCATATGGATGCTGATCACTCAAACTACGAAAAACGTCGGTATGGCCTATCGATGTTTGTCGAGAACTGGGATCGAACCCGTGACCGTTAGCACTTCAGTCAGTTGCAGTGACCACTGCGCCAACTTGTAATGATATAGAAATCATTTACTACAAATTGAAAGCAGCAATTATTATCATTAAAACCAACAGCAAGTTATAAAAAATCGTTTTTCCAAGAAAAGTTATAATCGTTTCAATAGAATCGTTTAGTTGTCAGGCCCTGTCGAACCATTCATGGGAACTATTAGTTGTTAAGGGCTTTATTTTCCGATGGTTTAAATTATTGTGTAAATTTGAGGTATATGCCATCAATAAAAAAGTAATAAATTAAATCAGTTCACATATTATGTGCCAAACTCAAAAATGGCGGAACGTCATCCTTATTGAAAATCGTCTTTAAAAAATTCAAATAGAAAACCTCTTAAATATTCTGTTCGGTGTTCTTAATTTCAGTATCTTTTAATGAGGGGCTTATTTCACCTGCAGAAGTCTCTTATCTTAAGATGTCCCATCTGCTCGTCTTCATTCCTATTTCCTTTAAAAAAACATGTTCTGCACGGCTCATTGAACGTAACAAAAAATTCTCTTTTTATCAAAGTAATATGAATTTTTGTTACGGTTAGATTATGCGGGATTAATACAAGATTTTTTTGATTCTGCCAGCGAAATCTCTTCAAGTGTGTGTTTCAAAATACAATCCAACATATAGGCTACATATCTCTTAGATGTGATATAACGAATTATAGAGCAATACACGTAATTTCTTTTATTTCTATGACATACTTATTTTAAAACTAAAATACTCAACTGATTTTGATGAAAATGCTTTAGGACCAATGGGAGAGTATACCCTTTTAAACAAAAAGTTATTAACAAAATCGGTCAAAGCGTTTTCCAGTAATCGGAGAATGTTTTGGAAATCGGCTAAAAAGTTTTCCGAATAACACTTTTGTGTTAAACAAAGTGTCCCATTGACAAAAGCTCCACGTCTGAACAGGCCATTAGAACGAATAATATTTTCTCAACGTCAAATAATATTTCATTCTATGCTTTCTCGTTTTTCTACCTCCTCGGCTCACCTTTAACTAACCGTGATAGGATCAATGGTTCTAATTGATCTCCCTTTTAATAATCATGTCATAGAATATTCCACGCTTAATTGCAAGTCGTTGATTGTGATAATTGATGATCATGAGTAATCTCGAGGAGTTATTTATAATATCGTCCTGCCTTGAATGCTGTGTTAACTTATAATAACAGCTGAAGCAACCATTCATGGTAAGACGGTCGCGAGCTTGAATGTTTCGCTTTGCGTTTCACGTTTCAAAATAAATATTCTATAAAAAATGTAAGGAAAGGAATAAGAAAGAGGATGAGTCTTCCGGCTCTCACTCACCGTATTATATATATACCATATATTAGCTACTTCACGGCGATCTTGTCTGCATGAGATACTGTCCCGGTCAAGACAGTCCATATACGAGCTGTGGTCAGTAGCCTTCAATTTGTTATATGTATATGAGTTCTCGTATACCTACAGCATGTAGTCGATGCGACTGTCGTGACATGAATGGTCCCTTTAAAAATGACTATATTTATCTATGTGTATACTTAATAAAATCAACTTAGCTTTGTGGCAGAGCCAGTAAGTATAGACATCTTTTTTAAAAGTATAGTCTGTTTATGTTTGTAAAAACATCACGTAGATAGCGTTAAATGGATTTGAACGACATTTAAAATAGTGATAGCTTCTACTACGGGTTTATATAGACGCTGATAAGCGATACTGTGTCAAGCCACACGGACTTAATTTCGAGAAAATGGCGTCTAAAGAATTCAAGCCTATTTTAAATAAATTTGTTTGAAGACGTATATCCATCTTCTAATTTGATAGAATGTATAATTAATTAAAAGCAGCTATAATAAATGCTATAATAAAACGTTTTATCGAATAATTAATTTTTGAAATATATTAGATTACTGCATATTGCAAACTGAGCATATTGAGGAGACTTCAATATCCGAAACATTAAATTTTATAAAATTTTTACCATACTTTTTTAATTTAGATGACTAGAATTTTTTTTGAATAATGTTAAATATATGATGCATTATTGAATACATCAATTTCTCCGAATTCGAATTTTTGTGGATTGCCACATTATTGCTTATCAGAATCCATATGTAAAACGACATTGGAAACGATATTTTTATTTATGAAACAGTTTTTACAGGAGGAAAACTATATTTTTATCGTATTTTGTACGTGTAATAATATTTTGATAATTCAAAAATAAAAACGGTTTTGAAATGTGTAATGGTACTAGTGTGTGAATGTATTTCAAGTCATACAAGTTTTCTCAATGTATACTGCGCCGTCTGAGATGGCTTACTCGAGATATTTATAAAAACTTCGCGTGTCGTTCTCGTATCATTAGTTCGATTAACAAACATTGGCGATTTTAATAAAAATATTCAATTCAATTCAATTCAAATACTTTATTGTACACCACAAATTAAAAACAGATTAACCTTAGAGTAATTACATAAGAAAATATGGTAAATATATAATAATGTCAAAAATAAACCAACTGAGTACTTAAGTAATACGTTGAATTTTTATTTATTTATTTGATATACCAACAATTAATAGAAACATACACTTAATAAATATACACTTTACAATATTGTCTTATACAGTATTAATTACTATTACAGGTATATACAGCATTACCAAGTTCTATATCTCTAGTTTGCATTAAAGATAATTATAGTTAATATTTATTTTTACAAAGTTAACTCATACCAAAATAGTTTAATTCTATATCGCTACAATTTAATATAAGAAATACAAAATAAATATATTTTAAGTTAGAACTACATAATATAATTCTATTGAAACGATTATAACTTTTCTTGGTCTTCCAAGATTTTTTATATATTTAATTTATATTGTTCAATTAATGTCTCTCCCATAAGCAACTGTTAAAACGAATTTATCGATATGTAAAAATCCGTCGATTTGAAAGCGAGTCAATTAAAAGGCATAATATCAGTAATATTATAAATCTCTATTAAATTATTACTGACATTCTGATTTCATTAAGTAATTAAGATATTTTAGGTAATATTTCATTAAATCATATAAACTCTTAATTGCATTATGAGTTTTAATTAAAAGCCAGCGGTTCCTCTGACGAAAATGCGCAGTAAACGCATAAGACTTGGGCCGAATTTTCGAATGTAATTAGTTAATTACTGACTACGTGTTTCGAATGTTGAAAAATTTGTCGAGTTGAATTAATTTTCTGTGATGTCTCAATCACGACCATAAAAAATATTTTTGAATACATCATATAAAAATTGCGTCATTTTTATTTTATTATTTTGTTTGTTTTTTTTTTTTTGAAATTACAAAATAAGTTTGATTTGAAAAACTATTTTTCCAATATATAGCCTATTTATTAACAAGTATATGTATCTATAATTTATATAACCTTTGTTACTATAATAATAATAATTATATATATAATAAAGGGATAGCAAATTTTTATGTGCGAAATAATCTCCAGAACCATTAAACATATCTTGAAAATTATGGTAATATTTGAAAGGTACATTATTCTATCATAGGCTTTATTTGATGTAGCCGCGAGTATAAGCTAGTAGGCTATAAAACATCATGCTATGGAAGAAGAAAAGTAACAATGAACGTCAACCAGACAGCAACAACCGAAATTCAACTTGGACGAAATATTATATCTATATCGTATTTCTATAAAGCACACAATATCTTTAACTATGAAATATAAGTGTTTTGAAATTTCCTCGGTGTATTGGAAAACGACGGTGAACGCGTTATGTAGATGCACGCCAGGTGTCAAGGAATGCAGCGCGACCAGTGGTCTCTGGCTAGGGTGACCATTGACTGGTACTTTATGTGATATACCTACATACACATATTTAATATAACGGTCTCATCGCGATAACTAATGGTAGTAAAACCTTTTTATTGCGAGACGTTTCGACGAAGTTGCATTCGTCGTGGTCACGAGCTGACTACGACGAATGCAACTTGGTCGAAGGTATTACTACCATTAGTTATCGCGATAAGACCCGCTATATTAAATATGAATAGTATAAATTGCGAAAGTTTTAAATATATGTATGATACCTACGTACAGTTGAAACTATTTAAACTGGACCAACGTCAACGTCATTATGAATATCGAAATATTTATTGCCTAGGTACAATTAACTTGCAAGCTGCTTCTGTTTGGTTTGTGGGCTCTATGTCTCATCTAAACTTTAGATCATAGAACTGTATAGTTATAATCAGAAATTATTTAGGTTTTAACTGCAAGGTTTTGATAACATGTTTGGTATTAACTTACTAATTAAAAAGTGTGAATTCCATTTGGACGCTGATAAGCAATACTGTGTCAAGCCACACTGACTTCATTTTGAGAAAATGACATTATTAAAAAAAAATCAAGTTATATAAACTAAATAGTACGGAAAGATTTTTTTGTAATTTAATGTTTCGAATTTCAATTGAGTTCCATATTTTGCAACTTATACAATAATATAAAATATTTGAAAAACTTTTTATTAAATAATACATTAGATATATAAATCTGCTTTTAATTCATTAGACCTTACATCAAAATAGAAGAGCAAAGATAGAAGAATAGGTTTGATATCTTTAGACGCCATTTTCTCAAAATGAAGTCCGTGTGGCTTGACATAGTATTGCGTATCAGCGTCCATTTGTAAACTTATAACACAATTATGTATCTACCTTTTGTATCGATAGAAAATCATTAAAACGTTGAATCGTGTTTAGTTTTAATTTGATATAAATTAAGGCTTAAAAGAACACAAGTGAGTTATCATCATCTCCCTGCCCTGACCCCATTTTACGTGGAGTAATATGTCCTCTTCCACTATCGCCTATCAGCCGCCATCTCAGTATTCACTCCTTCCTTACTCTTACTTTTTACAACCGACTAAATAAATTATATGTTATAAAAATGTACAATAATACTTTATTATGACATTTTATTTTGACAATATTAATCGTGATGACAGTTCACGTCGACCGCACGCGGTGAAATGTCCAGCCACGTCCAGTTTCAAAGTGACGACGAAATAATTACAACCGAAATATGCACACGTGAATTTTCAGATATTTATCTACCCGCAGTCCATTTTAATTAATTACAAGTGTAATATCATCGAACAAAAGTACAACTTCGTTTTATATTTTTCGGTTTATAGTTCTATTAAAATAAAATTTTAATTGGAAATACTAAGTACAATTCAATATCTAGATGCATTATTTACTACAGTAGTTTGATATACTTATACTCTTACCTACCAAGCTGTCTTTCATATCATAAAAATCAACACTTCAAAACTAGCAAAATAAAAAATGAATAAAAAATCTTAAATTTGTAGCCTATACCATGGTCTTCCTACCAATGTTTCACTATTGCTTGATTAATAGAACCTGCGCCGATACATGCGTGGCGGAATATTACAGGAAATTACATGCGCCATTCAACATAAATCTCCATGGTTTTGTCATGGAGACGATGCTATTCCATCGTTTTATAGTTAATGTTAATAAAACATAATCCCCTTTTCTCTCGATCCCGTTTTCAATTTGACTAACTGTCGAACACAGTCGCTATCAAAATGAAATATTTAAGAGTTGAGGATTTTATTTTGGATGTGTTCCGAAGAACAATTCAGCATGCTCGATAGACATGGTTTCACAAGAGGCCTACCCTTGTCGTGAACAAAGGGAACTTAAAATTAAATATCATTAAATAATTTGGCTGTAAAAAAAAATAAAGACCAGAATAAAAAGCGATCAGATAGTCCATGATACAGTACATGTGTCAACTTTTACGTTAATGGAATGTCAAACTTGATTTCGAATATATTGAAAGCGAGTTATACTCGAAAAGAAAGATGTAATTACAGACAGGTGCATGGTTTTTGCGGAAATACATGATATCATATGTTTGCGTAGCTGGCGACGACACGGCGCCACCTTGTAGACTATACATGGGCATTTAGTAGGAGTATAAATAATATAAATCCATATGATATTTACTTTAATATATTTTGATAGCTTGACTTAATTTTTTTGTTGAGTATTATTTAAGTTTGTCTATTAAGCTTGGTACAAATCTTCTAACAATTACTTACCCTTTTTGGAAACGTTATTTCATGTTTTCGCCATTTGTAAACACATTTTATTGTTTTTTTTTCGTTAAAATATACGGTATACATTCAACCTCCAAGGCCTAAAAAAATTAAATCAAGATACTATGGAAACCATTCAAGAAGAAAAAAAATCAACTAAAACTTTCGATAGAAGTCGGTAATATTTTTCTATTGAAAAAATTACCAACTTAACAATTTATATTATCTAAAAAGAGCAAACAGTTACATAATGTATTGTTAAACACGTTATCTCCCGAGATAACCTACATAATGTCTGTGTAATTCTCACGTGTATAACATAATAATTACATACACTTGACCGTGCGCACGCGCCGTGACGGTCTAGCTCTAGGCCGAATTGAGGTCGGTGCTAAAACTACAAAATCTTGTTTGTTTACCGTAAACAAAGATTGAGAGTTAATTGTTAATATGGTATTCGAAAATGTTATGTAATGTACGAATACATTCTGGTGATAAGAGATTACTTATTAGTTTTAATAGGAAGTAAGGAAATAGAGTAACACCCTCCCGGTTAGGCTTCCGGCTATTTACCCCACCGTAAACGTAGCTACACGAGCAACTTCACGCCGATCCTCTGCGAGAGTGAGGTACTGCCCCAGCAGAGCCCGCCCGTATACGAGCTGTAGTCATGTATAAAGCGGTTATTACGATAATATTACAACCACATAATTTAAGTTCTATTAATGATCAGTATCTTATCGTATTCCTGTTTTAAACGACCACGATATGATATAATAATAAATCATTTAATGTTCGTATATCTACAATAGAAAATGAAAAGTTTTTTTTTAATGAAAAGTGATCATTTCTACCTACCCTCCCACCACGTTTTTGAAATTTCAATAAGATTCTTTCAGTGTAAATAAGTTTAGTGAACGAAGAATTGGTCTCTATTTATATCCATGATTTTCATTCTTATACATATTTTATAGATATCACATGAGTTAACAAGTTAACAATTAAATAAGAATCATCCTTCATCTGCATTACCTATATTACTTATTAAATTTTTGTGATGCACTATTAAAAACGAATCAATTTAGATGTATGTACATTATTCATGCATATATATATGTTGTACTTTTTTACGCGTATCATTATCTCTTAAGTGATTCATACCAGCTCAAAGTGTACAAGACGATGACTTTTTATACTCTTTTCTCATACTGATGTACAAATACACAGCATCTTAAACAGTTCGTTGATACTGTTTGACACCGACGCTCTATTTCACGAATAATAGCTCTTACTGCGATACCATAGAGTCTAATTTAACGTGTATTTTTATGTAGAATGTTGTCCACCGTACGATGTATCGATAATTAATTCAGGTTTTTTTTTCTATCTAATAATAATTATTCTAATAGACCGGACGATTGGTAGATTAATTTTTTGTCGTCTCTAAAGAAAGTTTTGTCAAATTAAATGCTTAATCCAGTTTGATGGTTCGAAAGTTAAACGTTATGTTTTTTTGTTTGTAATTTAACCTAAGGCTCGTAACTACGTTGGCTAATCTATAAGTGAAAGTGAAAAAACTTTCAGATCTAAAAAAGAAATAATGACGTCCAAATTTTTTGTTACTACTAATCTTTTGGTGTTGGTAAATAAAAAAAGTCTACCAAGATGAATAAAAGTACCCATTATTAATCCCTAAGTAAAAAGTATTAAAAAAACATCAACTTCCCACGCTCGTTGTTGGCGACATTCAAGAATATCGCGTTACGCTCGGTCTAGGAGCGGGCTGGATCAATGAGCCGTCACACGATAAGTTATAGTGTATTATAGTATATTTATTTTGTTAATATACACCAACTTCTAAAGCCGCAGACTATCACGCATGTAGAAATTCCATCGTCCGATAGGACAGTGTTTCTTAAGTGTGTATGGGTGTCCGTCGTCTTAATAATGGAGATTTCAATGAATTAATCTACGTTTCGTACGGTGAATGAGAAAGTCGGAAGCCTAACTCCCACTCCTCTATTCCTTTCCTTACTTCCTATTTCTTTACACTTTATTACATTTTCGGCAACGTATTTGTGGCTCTTCTGGGGTGTAAATTTTCATGGGTGGCGGTAACCCCTCAATATTAGATGTACCGCCTTCTCGTTTGTACTTTACCAGCTATTTTCTATAAAGAAAAATAATAGATAAATGCCTTTTCTCATCCATCTACCTGTGTAAAAAGGTATCTCTGATCGTATATTTACATCAAAAACAAATACAAAAAGAGATTACAATTGGAATCCGTCTGAGATTATAACTTAGTAATAACATGGACCCAAATATACATAATTTACTTGCAAAAAAGCAGCACCAACCTTCACACTAATACGTACATTAAAATAATACTGCGAAAATTACTATAAAGTCGTCATAAAAGTAGTACATATTCGGTATACCTTCGTAATTGTTTTGTTTTTATTACGAATTTGTGACTTGTTACGGTTCGCGAGCAAGTGTGTCAACTGCACAAAATGTCAGGTGATCGCTTACATTGCCGCAAAGCCTTCCAAATGCCTCGGAATCGACTACGGCAATCTTGACATTTTCACTCGTCTAATGGTATAAGGAGTCGAGATGGTCTATTGGTTAGAACACGTCGATCACAACCGATTAATTGCGGGTTCAAACCAGCTGTACCGCTGGTTCTTCAAGTGCTAAATTTGTTTCTAAATTCATCTCGAGCTCGGCGGTGAAGGAAACCTGCTTGTACCGGGAGAAATTCTGACACATGTATGTATATCCGTAAATCAGTGGTGGATTAAGCTTAAAACCTTCTCCTTAATAGGAGAGGAAGCCTTTGCTCAGCAGTGGGATACATACAGGCTATTATTTTACTTTTACTACTTTTTACTAATGTTATAAAAGGTTACAATTATATATTACTTATATAATTTTTTAACAAAATTTACTCTTATGAGAATTGTTAGTTACTACCTAATACCACAGACGAGTCCAATAGAAACTGTGTAATTTTGAAAAAAAAATGTACATTCAATGTCATATTAATAAACTGAGTCATTAAAGCTAATAAAATATTGTGTCTTTTCAAAATGTCGTATCAAACATTAATTTTCATGCAGTAATAATCAGAGATATACTTCATTCTAATAAAAATCACCTTTGAAAACGAATAAGCATATAAGAAATCAAAGTATAACTCTGTAAGTAGTAATATATAAGGATACACTTATATATTACATATATACCTGTAATATAAGACCTATCGTCTTTGATTCAAAGACCACAGGTTCATTAAAACATTAACATTTATTAAATTGAAATATTTCTCCTTTTTCACGACGTTAAAAGACACATTACAAATATTTAGCTCTTGGAATCAGCATTGATATACCTGATATGAATCTTTACAATTGCAATACTGTTACAAATATGATGACATATTGAATAAATAATTTTTCTTTTTCGTTCATCTTCAAATTATAATATCATTTTAATAAGCACGATTAAAACCTCACCATTATATCGCATCCAGTCTTCGAGTAACGTAAGTGTATAATTAATGAAATACGTAAGGAGTCTAACAGTGCTTGAATAAAAACGAGCTATCTTCGTGACCAGCTGACCGGCTGACGTCATCACCACATGTGGCTGCCAGGCGACCTTTTAACTCTTTCCTCCCTTTGTTGGGAACCGTTTGAAGTGCATTTATACAAGTGTGGGTAATGCACCCATTGCTGTGTTTCATTCAAGATATTTCTTAGGAGTTTTAACATTTTATATGTAGAAATGGTAACGTTTTGTTTTTATTTAGACTTGGAAATATTACTAATGTTATTTTCTCTTTGAAATTAGTTTGATGTTTCTTTTAACTCCTCTTTGTAAGTTTCATATGTGTAGGGAGAAATTTTCAGAGCTTGTGACACATTAGTAAATATATTCTCATTAATAGGAAATTCTATTATGTCGAATCTTTTAGGACATGTATTGTATCTAGTACAAAAATAATATGGCAAATTTCGAACAGCAAATCTGTATTATCTGTCACTGAATCCATTGTAAGTACAACAATGAAATGCGATTAATAAAACGAGACAAAAATAAACCTCGTTATTAACATTCCTCTCGCATGCGTTGCGTGCCCGACGAGCTTTTTCACCAATCAGCAGCCCAATGGGTTTTAATACCTACCATATTCGGTGCGTTTAAAAAAGGTGCGACCTTCGTGGAGTTTCGTAAACTGATGAAATGAGTTTTATCGTATTCTCCTTGGTTGTGCCTTTTGCATTGAAACCTATTTACCAGATTGAGCAACGTTTTCGAATGTTATGTTATGCATACTTAATAGCCTCTAAACAGACTTCCAAATTTCTCAAACATTTCATTTGATTTGCTATTAAATTTCTCGCTTTATCTGTTTATCACGTTCTGTTTAAAAAGTTTAAAAGATATCTACTTAGAATTTAGCAGCAATTTGGGTAGCAGAATCGTGATTGTAGTTGAGTTTTTAAACCGATCATAAAACAACGAAGACAAAAAATAAAGTAAAAGATTTATCACCTACGTACGAAGTTTACGTATTTATAATGTTAGTGTAGAGTTGTGGACGAATCGTTACTTTACTTTTTTATACTAGAAAATACATATGTATAGAGTCCACTCAAGTTAATTGAAACCTGTCTGTGGACTCCAGACGTTGCTGTAACAAATTGTCCGCTAGCCAACCACCGGTTTATATTGCCTTTTTGAGATCTCGTTTAGATAGTTCCTTTCTGAAGTCCCATTGTCTTCCTTTAAATTGTTTTTTTTATGCTTTCTGCTAGAAAATTATGTTTTTTCAACTAGAATATCCAAGTGATGTCGTTGCTTTTCCATTGTTTTTGTCATTCTTCCAACCATTATGATCTTATTACTGTTGTTTACATCTGTATCGTAACATTTACTATAATGCTTTTGAAAGTAAGATTTTTATTGAGAACGAAAGTATTTCGAGGGCCAAAAGACACACCTACTGCACCTTAAATGAAAATGAAACCATAAAATGTTAATGAATATTACAGGTATCATGTGTTCACATTAAACCCTCTTTCAGTCACGTTACCCGAAATTAGTATAATTATTCCATCGCGTGAGTTTATGCAATTGTATGTCAAAATTTTTAAGAGCGTTTCATAAATCTCCAAGCGTAGACCGTTTCCAGCGTTAGATAGTAACATAATGTCCGCGGTAGGTCATAAAGCTGAAACATATTGTGGTAAGCAGATTCGGGCCGCGACTTGACTTAATCACATCGTGTTCAGACCTAATTATGCGCCTTGGGGTAGCTAAATTTTGTACCAAACGTCCACACACACAGGATCGCGTCATCGACTTACTATCCATTTTATATTTTTGACCAGATTTGGGATAATTCGCGTCCGTCAGTCGCATGTTAGTCATCGGATAATATGTTTCAGCCTTACACACTTGCCTCATCTAAATTATACCGTGACAATATTACATTGTTCTAAACAAAGGCTTGCAAAATATATAACAACATGATGAATATAATCGGTAACGTATCGTCACGCTAGCCTTAAAACAATGATAGTGTTGCAATTGGAAAGCTCAAATTACTGTCCTTCTGTACCGCTTCCCCATTCATCATCATTAGATGCTAGGAAAAGAAATAACAACAATAAACAATTTTATAAATAAATCAAAATATATGGAAATGTCGTAAGATGATCCCAGGACGTCTCGAATGGTTAAGTTATATTTACTTGAATGCTGCCCAAAAAATGATATATTTTTTATGTTACCCGGGGTAAATTCATTTCGATTGCGTAATGCCAGTGTGTTTTGTTCAGAATTTTTTTAACAAAATTTACTCTTATGTGAGCATCAAGAATTGTTAAAAAGTACTACCACAGATGAGTCCAATAGAAACTTTGTAATTTCGAATCTTTTGTTCATTCAATGTCCTATTAATATACTGAGTAATTAAAGCTAATAAAATATTGTGTCTTTAAAATGTCGTATTAAACATTAATTTACATGCAGTAATAATCAGGGAGATATTTCATACTGACAAAAAAATCACCTTTAAAAAATTATAATGCACATATGCAACCAAAGTTTAATTCTGTAAGTAGAACAGTCAATTAAAATAATGTAAAAAATTATCGATTTGGAAAATTTGTGTCACAAGAAACGTAGTTTACGACTGATTGATCCTAAGCAGGATGTGGTTATGTTAGTTCAGATGCGGTTTACTGAGATATAGTTCTTAACATTTGTAGGTCGTGTTAAATCGTAGAACTGTGTCAAATTCAGCATTTTACAAAAGATTATTTAATTTATTTATAACTGAGCTTTGGAACTGTGTTAAATTCAATTTTAACGCTCATAATGGTCGCTATATTTTTAAAGTAAAAAATACCGGTATATTTAACCTTGGTTCCTATTTATTTTTTATTCAAAAAGCAATTTATTTCATTTTGTAAAACGTTGATTTTCTGAGAAAGAATATCTTGTAATAGATGTAATAGAATGTTTACTAGCGAAGGAGTTGCACTATCATCGTCGTATTAGTTATGCATGACTGGAAATGTTATTGGCCTGCAATTGGATCGATATCGTCTGTATTCAGTTCTGTCTGCAGGCATTTATTGGGCTTTGGTCCTTCGAGCCGTACCGTCGACGTATTAACCGCATGACCTGATACACATGGAGGTATAAACACTAATTTGAATTCTGTTAAAAGTTTACCAAATATTTACTACACAAAGTCAGCGTTAACAGATCTAATTTATAGGTAAACGTTAACCAATAAAATAACAGTATGAAATTCTTACTGTATACTATTTATATTTTAACAGCGCTTAAAACAATCTTCTATTTCTGTATGGACGTTAGTACAACTGACGTAAAAGCTGCTGATTCAATACTCGAAATCGATATAATACGTTTTGTTCCACGAAATCATCGTACACAAACGGCATCGGTATCGAATCATTGATTCATCGATTCTAATTCCGTAGATTGTTACCGTACAATGAATGACGTTGGGCACGCACGTTTATATAAATGGACTCTGATAAGCAATACTGTGTCAAGCCACACGGACTTCATTTTGAGAAAATGGCGTCTAAGATGTCAAACCTATTCTTAACACATATGTTTAAAGGAGTATATATCCACTTATTCTTTTATTTTTTGATAAAAGGTATAATAAATTAAAATCAGACTGATATATTTAATATATTATCTAATAAAAAGTTTTCCAAATGTTTGAGATTATTGTATAAATTGCCAAATATGTAACGCACTTGAAATTCGAACCGATTAATTAAGAAACTTTTTTCGTACTTACTGAGTGTGTGTAGTGGTGATGCAGTATCAAAATACACTAATATCTCCGAATTTGACTTTTTGTGGATTGACACATTATTGCTTATCAGCATCCAAATAAACTTGTATTCTTAGTCCATCCGTAAAATAGGGCACCTAATTTTTTAAATTATCATTGTTGACATTGTTTGACATTTAGCGTCCGCTTCATGGCATCAAATGTCACTCAAACATTTTTATGGAAACGATTCCGCATGGTTCGATATAGATAGCGATTTTGATGTCCATAGCATTGTCCGCGCACTGCGACAGACTGCAATCTGAGTAAAACGATATTTACATTTATAAGCGGAAAGACTACTATTCGCAAAAACATTCTTAGATCAACTACTAAACCATATTTATTTTTATTTCTGCCGTATATTTTTGTTCCGTGTTCCCGTAAAGCAGTAGTAAGGTAAAAGTTTGCACTTTACGAATTACCGAATCGTGTCACGCTCGCGGTGAATTCGTTACATCGACCAAATGTACTTATTGTTTTACATTGCTAAAAGCTTTGCAGTCGTCGTAATTGATTTTATATGCACGTCTCACTACAAATACAAATGAGCCGAGATGGCCTAGTGGTTAGAACCGATGATCGTGGGTTCAAACCCCGGCTAGCACCGCTGATTTTTCAAGTGCTAAATTTGTGTTAAAATTCACCTCGAGCTCGGCGGTGAAGAAAAACATCGTGAGGAAACCTGCATGTGCCGGGAGAAATTCCAGTGGAGCAGCGTGGTGGATTAGGCTCTAATCCCTCTCCTTAATAGAAGAGGAGGCCTTTGCCCAGCAAAGGGATATTTACAGGCTGTTACTCACTACAAAACTTCAATCTATTTAGTTTTTTCTGTTTTATAAGTGCATAGGCTACATTTTCAAATTTTTTTCTTGTGAATAAATCTTTGTTCCTTAATGTACAATCTACAGCTAAATTTATCTATCTTTCGTTACAAACACGAATGAGTCAACGCGTTGCGAAATGTCTGCAGACTCGACTTATTGTCCCCGTCTACATCTGATACTATCTAGCGTTTTGTTTACATCTGTGTCTATGAAATATTGATCACGTATTTACTGGTTCGTACTCTCTGAACCATTGTTTACGTAAGTTGTAGTTACCACTTTGTTCATATATCTGTCATTGTCTGCTATTATTGTAATAACTGAAATGCTTACATTCAGCGTTCAAGTTTGTTCATTTAAAACAATGACAAAGCCAAGGTATGTTTTTTGGTATACATGCACAAATAAACCTAAAAGGTCTAAACCAATTAAAAAGGAAATATTCTTAACATCTCATATCCTATGTTACTCTACAAAACAAGATATCTAATCTAGAAGACGAATAATGGGTTAGTAGGTTTTACTTTTTATAATTATGAAGATTTTTAGCTGTATTTCAATTTATTTAATTTTGTGTTTTTATTTATGTGTTCGCAGTAAAAATAATAATCCTAACATATTAGGTATATTTTATTCAGTTATTCACAACACTTCTCAACCATTGTTTTAATTCTATTATTTCATTTAACTGTTCAAAGACCTATTTCTAAACTTATTTTTAAAATCTAGGGCTTTAGAACATCCTTTTATGGTAAGTGTTTCAATTCATGCTATTCCCATAGCTCGAGCATTCATGTCATAGGTCCTTGGGGTAAATGTTCCAATGAATTCTAGTGCATTGAGGAGTGATTTTGATTCCCCGCTGACAGGAAGGAAGTCGGCTTCGTGATGGGACTGAGGAATGCAACTTGCGCATGCGCCGCTCTTTTGTGTGAAGCACTAGCGACTGTTACTGATACAATTTAACTGTTAATAGTAATGGTTTCAATTTTAATGACAACATTATGTAATCGAACATAGAAAATATACAATGAAATTTAAAAAAAAAAACAATAAAATGTGTAAGTAAATATTTTAATATTTGTATGTTTAACATATTTAAAATAATATATTTTAATTGATTCTTTAATGACGATATTATTATAAGTTAGTATTGATGATTTTCTTTTTAACATTGCAGTATTGTTTCGTTTAAACAAACTAACTAAGCATTTATTGGCTCCCGGTGAAGCATCTCGCTACGCTTATCAGTATAATCGTAGCGGCGAGTACGTCAGCGGCGCCAAATGATGTTATTTTAAGTGAACGTACTTATTCGGTGCCGCACTACATCTATAACAGGATGTTCGTCTTGTTGCTATCATCCTTGCTATTAATAGACGGAATCATTGGAAATTGGGCTTCGAACCACCCTCTCGAGGGTTTTCGGAAGGGCTATTTTAAGGGACATAAAATTGTAGTCGTTAACGTAATGGTCGTAGACTTTCAGTAACATACTGTGCAACATCCGGACTACGTCACAGCAGATGGAATTACTGCGGAAAAACCGTATGTGGCTAATTATGATAGCACGTTATAACAGCTTCCGCTATTCAAACTAATTAGACCTGTTTCGCAATTGCTAGATAATATCTAGCCTTGCTTTTTGTATCACTTTTGACCTTTCAATAATTCTAACTAGATCTAATTACCTTTACTATCTGATGCTACGTAAATGTAGAGAAAATTTCGTTATAAGTTACCTGTTTCAATTATTCAGGTTCAATTTGGAAAATCCTGTAACATTGCGCTATTACGCGTGACTTCATTAATATAATTTAGTTTTAGTATTAAATAAGCTAATTTTTTAGTTAATTACCTGCTTTTTCCTGCCGCGGGGTAAAACAAATAACGATCTAAGTATAAATCTATTTATATAATAATGAGAGCACAAATTTTGTTCATGGTTATTATATATTATGGTTCCATTTGAAAGGTACACTATTTTAGACGAACATTAGCTAAATATTATAAATATTTCATTCATTCATTAGTTTAAAACACAATCTACAATAACGCGAGTTAAACTGCTAGCAAACGCTAATGTACAATAAAAAGGTTTCATTTTTATCATCACTCAAATCCGTTAAACCTTAAGCGTAAAAAAAACAAACACTAACACACTTACGCATTTATAATATTGGTATCATTAGCGCCAACAAGTTGATAGATCAAGCTCAATACAACATAGCAGATACTAAAATGAACAGAATTTCAAATTTCTGTGCACTGTACGTCGAAACACGAGCTCACTCGAGCACGCAACAGCCCTCGAACCAGCTCTTCACGCGAGAGCAAAGGTTATGTGATCGTGGCAGTAACGAACCCTTTAAAAGGCAATCATAGATACCAGACTGTACCTAAAGCAGATATGGACCGCTTACGAAGCTATAACTCACTGCAATCGACTGGATAAACCAAAGGTCACCTTCGCAATATTAGTAGCCGAAGAGGTGATCGAAATTAATCGTTTTTCAAATGGTTTCCCATTGTCGTGAAACGTAAATATTAGTAATAGCTCTGCAGTAATTTCTGCGTTTATTTATCTGTGTGGTGAAATTTTTTTTCGTTCTCTTGGTCTCGTCTTGATACGAATATCAAAATTTTAAACCAAAAACGGAAAATTGTTTAGAAATTTTAAATGTTTTAATTTTTATATCCATCGTTACTTTATCTATCTTAATAATATGAATCTGTATTATTCGTATTTAATTATTGATTGTGCATTGAATATGATTTAATCCCACTAACAAGTAAAATGACCAACCTCAAAAGTCCAAAAAGTGTAGCGTGCTGGTGGTACATATAATCCTTGACACTTGAGACCGGTAAACTTGTCTTGTCCTTTTAGATTTTATTACAATCCTGGCCGCGGTTTACACTTATCTGTTTAATTATACCTTCACAGCTTCGATTGAATCAAGATTTATCTGGGTCAGCGGTAATGTATTCACGTCATCCGAGTACCGATACTTTTTTTTGCGGTTATAGTTTTGTTTTGACGAGCTGTTGTATCATTTGTCACTTGTGTGCTCAAGTGTTTGAAGTTATTTTTTTCTCTGAGACATTTTTTCTTGTCTGAAATTGGTATGAAGTTGTATTCATCAATCCATTTTTTTTAATATATGTTTTTGTTGAATATTTCGCGGTAGGCTCGTTTTTGTTGGTTTTTATACGCTATAACGGTATACATTTAATTTCTTGCAACTTTTTTGTTCCCTTTAATCTATAGATGAAAGCGTAACTGTGTCTGAATATAATTTAAGTGTAACTGTTAAAAATGTTATTAACGATACTAATTGAGATAAAAAAGAAACTGTTCTTATTTTTATATAAGATGAACAGGAGCCAAAAACACATTCAAAAAGCCTGCACATTTTAAAATTTATTCAGTAAGAACAACTGGCTATCAATGCAACTATTTTATACGTAGACGATAATAAAACAGATGCATTTCGTTCGTCTGTTAAGTTTCGTTTTCTACGAGCAATTTTAATTATGTCTGAGACAGTGCGCCCCTCGCATGAAGCTCTGTGGAAACGAGATAATGTCGCACGAACAGGGGCTTCCCCTCCCTCATTCCGTTATAGAGTTACTGTCGCGAAATTCATTATTAGTCTTATATTCGCGCGAATGAAAAGGAAATTCGAAACATTTGTATTAAATGGGTATTCTCTTAACAGCCTAAACATAAACTGTCATACTACAAAAGACGCATTAAAACCATGTTGAACACGTGTCTAGCTAAACAGTGTTTAAGATTTAAACATTGCTGAAAATATTACCTAAATTGCTTAACAGCGAATAATCTCATAAAAAAACTTATTGATAAAATGTTATACGTTACATTTGACGACAAAAATAGGTTTTAAACATCTATTAAACTCACTTAAACGTCTATTAAACTCACTTAAAAATATATGTCTAAAGCATGTTTAACTCAAAACTGTCTAAGACGCGCGTTTAACGTCTGTTTAAATATTTTGTAGTAAGGCAGAAAGAGTTGTGCCACTTCTAATTCATACGAATTTTTTGGAATTATGGAATACATAGGCTTAATTATATGATATGTTACTATTATGGACTAGACACACCGAGAACGGCTAGGTAAAATAGTTTTTCTTTATCCAAAGTAAATTCATATGTAACTGGTTGTAACAAGGTACAGATTCCAATGTTAACAGAACGTTTGATGCCGGTGGTTTGTTTTTTTTAATGGTTATCTGAATCTTGTTTCTATATGTATGGATTAAGGTCAAAAAGGTCAACATATAAACATAAACGCATCACACTCAGCATAAAAGAAGGACAGATATGTTGCAGTGATCGGGGTGTTTGTGTTTGTGTTGTTCATGTTTCCGAAATCCCGACACAGGATCATAAGAACCTAATAGGGACCGTTGAGTGTGATGCGTTTATGTGAAGTTAGGGTACAGAAAAAAGACTTTACCGTGCATTACACAGTCTGCGCAGCTCATTATGATATAAGGCTCACAACAAAGCATATTTAAAAAAAAATAACTTTGAAATAATTTAATCCATACGAATTCAGGCTAGATAGCCCCGACACAGGATCATAAGAACCTTTACCTAGTCTTTATATAAATAAACGCTCCACACAGCAACTAACATAAATGTACGCTATGATCAAGCCACATAAGCAATACTATGTCAAGCCACACGTGGTAGGCAGTGAATGTTTTAAATTAACAATCTTTTTTCAGTACTTGTTTAGTTTTGATGTTTTGATTTTTTTATTAATGTTACATACGTTATGCATTACTAGAATATATCGATATATCAGAATTTGACTTTTTGTGGCTTGACACATTATTGCTTATCAGTACCCAATTATCCTTATCGTAACTTCGAACGTGTCTTCGGGTATGTGTAGTATGCGTGCATACGACACATACCCAAGACACGACAAACATTTATGTGGTATAGACATATTTCGACGGAGATGCTGCAAAACCGCGTAACCAGCATTTTCAACAAATGTTAATTTAAATTGATAAATACAAGTCAATTGATATTTGTAAAATTAATAAGTATTTAACCTATCTCAATAAATTTTGATATTATCGATGACACCAAATACGATACACCGCGTAATTGAAAATGCCCATAAGGCCTAATTTTTATCAATAATGTAATTTATTTCGTTAAAATTTAGACTTAAGACGATTTGTTTGGGAATCGAAACCACAAATGGATGCAATAATGTGTCAACACACAAAAAGTCAAATTCGGAGATATTGATATATTTTGATACTACGGGTGATGTATTTAACATTATTAAAAAAAATTCAAGTCATATAAACTAAATAAGAACGGAAAAAAGTCTCTTAATTAATTGTCTCGATTTCCAAGTGTGTTCCATATTTTGCAATTTATACAATAATCTAAAATATTTGAAAAACATTTTATTAGATAATATATTAAAAATATCAATCTGCTTTTAATTCATTATACCTTTTATCAAAAAAGAAAAGAAAATATGAATATATACTTCTTCAAACATATTTGTTAAGAATAGGTTTGACATCTTTGGACGCCATTTTCTCGAAATGAAGCCCGTGTGGCTTGACACAGTATTGCTTATCAGCGTCCAAATATTACTATTAGTAACAATTTTAGTGACCATTGTGCTTATTAATCATTAAATCGTCATATTACTCAATCCATAGAAATATTATTAAAAAAATTGTGATTCACACGTCATACTTAATTAAACATTAAATTCGACATCAATATTTTGATTGTTCATTAATTAACGACTCCTCTCAAGTTGAAGATGTTTGAATTGCTTTTGAAGATTGTATTAATTACTTATTATTATTACATAAATTAATGTTCAACAATTAATATAAAAATCAATCATTATACCATTTAAAAGGGCAAAGTAAACTAGAATAAAACCTAGGGAAATAATCATTTTGTGTTTAAGAAGATGTGACGAAAAATACTGGTCGATACTCGTGGCTACTTTTGTATATTGATTAAAACTAGTCTATATGTTACTAGCTGTTCCTCGCGGCGTTGCCCGCGTTTACTTTAATACCCCCTAGCACAACTACAAAGGGATTTTTGAATTCGAGGATATAGATATTTATTTATTCACCCTTAGGGTATAATATTTATGCCAAGTTTAAGGATAATCGGCCAAAAAATTAAAATTTTGCCCATACATACCTCACCACCCCCTTACAGTTCAATAAGGGATGATATTCGTGCGTTTTATGGTTCACATTTCATTACTATCAACCAGAAATATGTGTGTTAAATTTTAAGTTAATATGATCGCGGAATAAGATTTTCCATACAAATGTTTTTACCCCTTTTAACCCTCTTAGGGGTGGAAAATCGAATAACCCTTTCTTAGTGGATGCTTACACCGTAAAAGGCACCTAAAGCCATAATTTCGAGGTTTGTAACCCCAGCGGTTTAAGCTCTGTGTTGATGAATCAGTCAGGACAAGTCATTTTATTTGTATAGATAGATTTTGATGTATAAGATATGTTATTGTAGAATTTCATTAAAATCTCTTCAGTAGTTTTTCAGTTTTGCTGCTCGCAAACATTCATTTATCCCCACAAACTTTCACGTATATAATAGTAGTAGTATAGTAGGATGTAGTGTAAAACAAAAATTAAAAACTTCAACAATACTGTCCAAGTCCAAAACTAATTAAATTAAAAAAAAATGCCATCTAGAAGTAATCAAGTGAAACTTCGTATCAGGAGTAAAGCCGACGTATGTTCAGGAGCAACGAAGTGGTGTCGCGCTAAAAGCAGGATTTTCAGTCGGCCCACTACACCGGACATCGACCCCGGAGGGGTTGCATTTGAGACATTATGTCATAGCCTGAAGCGACAGCGAGGGTGCAGTTAATAATAACGCGTTACGATCGTTTGGTTTACGTGTGTGTTCTGTTTGTTACTTCTTGAATTCTTTATTGAGAAAGGAAGAGATTGATGAGCTCGTTTAGCTGTTATTTGATACGTTGTTCCATTTTTAAAATTATATGTTTTTAATTTGCTTAAGGCATTAGGCAAGGATCGTAGCAATGGCTGAACAAAAATTTGTTATCTGTTATTAAAACTGAAGAGTGTTACTATATTATACATATATGAAGCCTTTTTTTTGTTTTATATTTAAAAATATTTATATTTGTTTTTAAACATTTTTAATATTAATAATGGTGGCTGAATATAATGCTACGTATTTTCTTAAAATAATAACCTAGTTGCGAAATGGAAGTTCAAAGTGAGTGCCTCCTGCGGAACACTTGAAGCCATCTCCTTGAAGTTCTATTTTTTTTTTGCGCCGTTCGTTTACTACTATTCATACGAAATATTCAGCAATTTAGCCTTTTTAAAGTTTTATAGTCTCTATTTTATATCCGTTTCAAATAACTTGCAAAAATTTAATGAATTAATAATTTCCAAGAATTGTCACATCAATATTATTCTGTGTTTACATAGACATATACATCAAAATCAAAATCAAAATATTTTTATTCAAAATAGGAATTTACATTCTCTTTTTGAACGTCAAGAAAATGAATCTACCACGGTTTCGGAAAAGTATAACCTCAGGCCTGAGAAGAAACCGCGAAAGAAACTCAGCGGGACTTTTTTTTTTGTTAGTTTTTTTTTTTTCTTTTTAACAACGTCAAGATTGGTTACAGTATGTAAAATATATTGAGACAGCCTGGAAGCGATCGCATTATTCCCAAGGTGTGTCATCATCTATGAAATCTTTAATATTATAATAACCTCTAACACACAAACGTTTCTTTACAATTTTTTTGAACTTTGCTATAGAAGCATTTTGAACGTTTTCTGGGATCCTGTTGTAAAATCGTATACATCTCCCAACAAAAGAATTACTTACTCGACGTAGTCGAGTAGCAGGCACAATGAGTTTGTCCTTGTTCCTCGTATTGATATGATGGATATCACAATTTTTTTTAAATGAGTCAATGTTTCTATGTACATACATTACATTTTCAAGAATGAATTGAGAAGTAACAGTCAATATGTTAATTTCTTTAAATTTTTCTCTTAAAGATTCTTTATGGCCAAGGTTATATATTGCGCGAACAGCTCTTTTCTGCAGAACAGATATTGTATTAATATCGGCGGCATGTCCCCATAGTAGTATGCCATATGACATGATACTATGAAAATAGCTAAAGTAAACTAAGCGTGCCGTTTCAACATCTGTTAATTTTCTAATCTTTTTAATGGCAAAAACTGCAGAGCTAAGTCTATTCGCTAACCTTTCAATATGGGGGCCCCATTGTAGTTTGGAATCCACAGTGATACCAAGAAATACTGTTGTTTCCACCGGTTCCAACGTTTCTCCATTTATAAATACGGAGGCTTGTACATTTTTAACATTGGGCGTTGTAAAATTTATACATTTAGTTTTATTACAATTTAACATTAAATTATTAATACTAAACCAATGTACAACATCAGAGAGAGCATTGTTTACTTCGTCATATGTAGATGAGTTACGTCTCACTTTAAATAACAGTGAAGTGTCATCAGCAAACAATACAATCTTATGTTTCTTTTCTATAAGATAGGGCAGATCATTTATGTAAATGAGAAAAAGAAATGGCCCAAGAATAGAACCTTGAGGGACTCCCATATTTAGTATAGCCCCAGGAGATCTCTTGCCATTGACGTCGACCTTCTGAATTCTTTTACTTAAATATGACATTAGAAGGTCGAATGCGGTTCCTCTGATACCATAATGGCGTAGTTTGCTGACCAGTGTTGAGTGTTGAACACAATCGAAGGCCTTAAATAAGTCACAAAAAATACCAAGAGCATTATGTGACTCCTCCCAGGCCTCAAATATATTCTTAATTAGTTCAACACCTGCATCTGTTGTCGACCGACCCTTAGTAAAACCAAATTGTTTGTCATGTAGTAGCTTGTTATTAGTAAAATGAGACAACATTTGGTTAGGTATGATTTTTTCAAAAATTTTACTAAGAGTTGGCAGTACTGAAATTGGCCTAAAGTTATTAGGGTCTGAAGTTCTTCCCGATTTAAATATAGGTATAATTTTACTATGTTTCATCAGGTCAGGAAACACGCCATATTCAACGCATTTGTTAAATATAATTGTAAGATGAGGTGCAATCGTGTCAATTATAGAATTCACTACTTTTACTTACATACCCCAAAGATCGGCAGTTTTCTTTATGTCTAATGATTTAAACGTCTTTATTATATCTTTGGGGTTTACAGGAGTAAAATTAAAATTTATGTTACAACTATCAACGTTTTCTTTTAATAATGATTCAGCAACGCTGGTTGAGGAGATTAAGGAGTTCGTTGTAGAAACTGGAATGTTTGAAAAGAAATTTTCAAAGGCAGTCGCAACCTCCTGGTCTGAATTAATATTGTGATTATCAACATTGAGATTGTAGTCGAAGTTGCGATCCTTTACTTTTCCAGTTTCCCAATTTACAATATTCCATGTCATTTTTATTTTATCTGGAGCATCTATAAGTTTTTTTTTAATATATAAGGACTTTGCCACATAACAAACTTGCTTAAAAAGTTTAGAGTAGCTACGAACATATGTGAGGAATGGTTTACTGTGATTATATGATCTTTCACTATAAAGATCATACAATCTTTGCCTACTCTTATGAATACCAAC
Organism: Hypolimnas misippus; assembly: GCA_037950945.1. NCBI lineage: Eukaryota > Metazoa > Arthropoda > Insecta > Lepidoptera > Nymphalidae > Hypolimnas > Hypolimnas misippus. Next base: position 2,272,129 of record JBBEEQ010000006.1, on the reverse strand, counting down.
GGTTGCCCAATCATTAAATGACAAGAAACCTCCTGAATTGACTGATTTAGAAGTAAATACAGCACTAAACTCAGTTTTTATTAATTTAAATAATCTATTATATAAAATATTTGGGTTTTTATTTTTATTATTAAAAGTAAAATTAGTGAGTTTTGCTATAATGTTACTTCTAAACTTCTCCATTCGATTAGTGGTAACAGGAACAAACTCAAACTTTTTATTATTAGTTTTCTTAATAGTCTCTAAATTAAAAGAAACTAACTGGCCAAAGTGGTCTGAACTCAACTTAGTTATAATTGAATTTGATAATGGTTTAAAATTAGAAAATATATTGTCAATACACTTGGCTGAGGTAGAAGTAACTCTTGTTGGCTCTAAGAATAAGTTAGTTAAGTTATATGAATTTAACAAGGATCTAAATCTAATAGTTATGGTGGAATGTTCTAATAAATTAATATTGAAGTCACCACATATCATAATATATTTATTAGACTCAGATAATTTTAATAATAATTTTTCTAATACATTTTCGAATAATTCATATAACGCATCTGGGGGACTGTATATGCTTACAACAATAACGCGTTCAAGCTCAGCACAGGCTATCTCAATAGTACGCTCAACAGAGAGGCTCACTATATCATACATAATTAACGCTATATATTTTAAATGCATTACCTATTCAAATTTATAATAAATTATTCAAGTGAAGAAAATTAAAGTTTAATTCTGTATTCATGTATGATTTTAAAGGTTTTCTCGTTGGAATATAAAATCTGTTCCATATTCGTTCCATGGAATCCGAGAAGCCGAGGGAACTGTCAGGTAGCACGTGTGACTCATCTCGCATGTGTTGTTTGATTTAGTTTAATATAGACGTGTCAAAGTTTTACGTTTCAATGGTAAAATGTATGTTCTAAACCATAGTTTGATCCTGACTGACGTGACGTGAACTTTTCCAAGCATTAATGCTTTGGTTTCCTCGGATTATGGCCCCGTATTTTTACGCCCGTTGCGCTACCCATCTGATATTTGAATTTTTGAAGGATGATCCCATTATTACCTAAGAGGTTAAGTCATATTTTGATCAGTGATGTAAAACACTTAATTAAAAAAATAAAGTATTTATAAAAAAGTCGCTTTATACAAGTGGATACCATATCATAAATATGTCATCGACTAGGATGTCACATCAGTCAGCTCGTGACCACATCGGATGCAACTCCGTCGAAATGTCGAAGAATAAAGGTATTATTTCGATTAGTTATCTCGATAAGACCCGTTATTTAAAATATGAATAATACTTTTAAATATTTGAAGAATACCCAGAATAGACGTACTGTACATTTCCTCTTCTATAACGAGTGTCACATACAGATGCTATTATTACAAGCTAATGGTCTAAATCAGATTCATCCAGGATTTCAGAGAGCCGCTACCATTTTAACTTTGATGGTTAATGATACTGGTGATCGTGATCTTTTGTAAAATATCTGTCTGAAATTCGAAAAACTAACTCCTAAGGGGCCGTCCATTAATCACGTGATATTTTTATCTACTTTTTAGACCCCCTCCTCCTGGTGAAACGTGGTGGAGTTTTGTACTACCCCTCCCCCCACCTACTACCTAAGTAGGAATATAAAAAAATACTTACATTTAAAAACAGGTATAAACGCTTTCCATTGTGAAAAATTATGCAACCGTATATACTTTACAAAAGTCTTGAAAATAAATACATGTGATATCTTAGAAAACCCTTTACCACCCTCGTGATAGTTGCTGATTTCTTCCCCCTCCCTCCCGTCCCCTCTTTGGGCGTCACGTTATTAATGGACAACTTCTTATCAGTTCAATCTAAAAACAAATATTAGTTTATACTCTTCAATCCTCACCATGATATTTTCGACTGCTATTTCACCAAGTCTATTTATTTCAAGAGTAGATCAATAATAATAAGTGGGTACATATATGTAAACGATATCGTGCCTGCGGTATGTAACCGTCTGTATTTGTGGTAACGTACATTTATTTGTTCTAATTTAAAAATCTTTACTATCTTTTCGTTCGATTCTCACATAATAACTATTTTAACCGACTTCCAAAAAAGATGGAGGTTCTCAATTCGTCAGTGATTTTTTTATGGATGTTCACCGATTATTCTGCCGTTTGTGGACCGATTTCAATTTTTGATTTGAAAGGGTATACTTCTATGGCTTGATGAAAACATTTATTTTATGCCTATTAGTTCATTTGTACCTCTTAGGTTCCTTTTAGAAGTCGGTTTAATTAAAAAAAATGGATATCGTTTATGATAAAATCGTTATTTGAAAGATGTTGATTGTACTCAAAAATGGATATAATTATAATTTATGACGCTACAAAGATGGGGACCGGAAATATACGATACCACGTAGATGATGCCGCTATCAGAATAGAACATACCTACTAGTAAATATGATAAATTAACTATTTAATTTTTCCCACTGTTATATTAGAAATATTTTTAGACGAGAATTACATTCATAAGTTTTGCTCTTAAATTTTCATAAAGATTTACATAATGTTTGTCATTGCTTTACATCTGAATGAATTTACTATCAGTGCCTTATTTTTGACATATTCGCAGCTTTCGTTACAGTTTACGGGTTACAGAGTTGTATTTTATTACATACGGGAGTAAAACTTACAGTTAGCGTCGAGTGTATAGACACCTTTCCCTCAAAGGCCGGCAACGCACCCGCAACGTCCCTGGTGTTGCAGATGTCCATGGGCGATAGTAACTACTTAAACATCATGTGTTATTTTACTCGTTTGACCTTTTTTTTATAATAATAAAAAAGTATAATTCTCACCTTAGACTTATACGAATGAAACTTTCCAATAAAGTATTAACTTTTTATTAATTTTATTTATACCAATTTTACTATAAGTATAAGAAGTAACAGAAAGTTTTCTTATGCCAAAAAACTTAACATCAATATTCCCATTTTCAAATGTTTCTAACAGTGTGGTAAAAATTGCATTATTGTACTTCAATTAAATTTAATGAATTCATATTTGTATATTTTTAATGTTCATTATCGCATCCTGACCTTGATCTTTATCACGAACAGGAAGGACATTGAAAATAATAAATATAACATTTTTATGAAACGATAAACCACGTCGAAAGGAAACGTTCTAAAACGTTGTATTTGTTTATTTCTAGTTGGAAGATAGGTCACGCGTTAACCTTCACTGACTTATAAATGTACATCGTTTTGATTAAAAAATTATAATTTTATCGATTTGTACTATATTTGTAGGTCAATTAATTAGTGTATGTTGAATGCATATGGGCTTATAATATTTCTCAATCCTTTTTTATTTAGAAATATTGTATTTTAAGACATTAGTGATTTTTTAGAAACGGTGTTAAATTTGTGATACTTTCAGTATGAAAATACGGTACAGCTGACCTTTGTATGATTATTAATGCATGTTATTTAGATCTTCTCCCACAATTTTTAGGGTTCCGTACCTTAAAAGGAAAAACGGAACCCTTATAGGATCACTTTGTACGCTGCCATTTGTGGACCGATTTTCAAATTTTTTTTTTGTTTGAAAGGGTATACTTCCAAGGTGGTCCTATTGTCTTCAGATCAGGATCTGATGGTGGAATCTTGGAGAAATTGAGGGAACTCCTCAAATATTATAGGCACACCTATACCGATTTAGGTAATTTTGATACTAACTTATGTATTTACCTTCAGAAAATCACTTTTGGTGAAATGAAAGTGATGATGAAGACCACAAATGGCGTAGGTGGGTTAGTCTTATATAGATTTCTATAAGTTTGTACGGAACCCTCGGTGCGCGAGTCCTACTCGCACTTGAACCAGTTATTAGTTTATGTTTCAATCTACCTTCAGCGAGTATTTTCTATTTATATTCTAAGTGGTAATTCAGAAATGTACGAACAAGTGAAGGCATTATCGTCTTTCAAGTTGTTATCAATACTAATGTTATAAAGCGAAAAAGTTTGTTTGTAAGTTTTTATTATAATGTCTGAAACTACTGATTCTGATCTGATTTGGAAAATTCTTTTCGTGTTAGATAGCCTGTTTATTAAGAAAGGTATATCTGTATTACATCAGGTTACGACTCACAGGAGCGAAGCAGTAAGCATAAACGCGAGTCGCAACTGGTCGTTTATAACATGCAATTCTAGATTGTATGCACACAGAGCCTTGAAACACCATTAAAAGGCGTTGTCACGAAGCAGCGTTCTTTACCAATTATGTCATCAGCCGTCTTAATGTCTTTGAATTAAGCCGGGTTACACTAATGTCTGGATTAATTTAATGAACCAATTAGTGAATAACGTATAACAAATTTGATTCGAGTTAATCTGATGGATTTTGGCACCTTTAATGTCGATCAACTAATCTGGCAAAACACAATAACTTGAATGATCATTAAACATCGGAAAACTAATAATTATGTATAGAAGAAGAGCATACATGTTACAGTATACAAAGGTTACCGGAAGTAAGTATTTTGCTGCAATGCTGTATCGTGCGTAAAGCTAACGCCACACATTTACAACTAAGGGACTATCGACTTGGGAAGTCTTTTTTTTTTGTTTTTTCGTCAAGTGGGTATCTCGCGACACTCCATCTGCCTTACCGTACTCGAAATTATCAAGTGGTAATTGATTATTTCTAATAAACAAAACCAAAAATAGAAAGCTTTTTTTTTTACTGGTTTTATTAGTATAGTGCTTTGATATTACTCATATTACCGTTTAACTAATATCTTTTAATTTTTAATATTTCTTTAAAAGAGAGATAATATTTTTCTAAATATTTCGGCATTAAAATTTAGTGAGAGTCTTTAAGTGTAAAGATTCCAATGAAATTAAACTCCAACAATTCTCAATTATTAAATAAATGATTTATCTGTTAATATATTGAAGTCAATTAGGCTCAAAATCCTAAAACAAGGACAGAAAACTGTCTAATCTAGTTTTATATTATCTTCAAATATCGATTATATTTCTAAGCAATAATGTGTCAACTCACAAAAAGTCAAATTCAGAGATATCGAAGTATTCTGATAATCATCACGTATTTAATGTTGTAAAAAAAAATCAAGTCACCTAAACTAAATAAGTACGGAAAAAAGTGTCTTAATTTAATGCTAAGAATATTTAAGTGTGTTCCATATTTTAACAATAATCTTATATATTTGAAAAACTTATTATTATATTATAGCTTTTATCAATATGAAAAAAAATATGGACATATACGCCTTCAAACAAATGTATTAAGAAAAGGTTTGATATCTTTAGACGCCATTTTTTGAAATTGAAGTCAGATTGGGTTGACATAGTATTGCTTATCAGCGTCCACTTATACTACAGTGAATAACACGTAACAGTTTCTTTGTAAATGTTTAATATCGTAACGAGGAGGTAGGCGTCTAACGGAGCGACAATCGCACCATTATGTTCAGCCACGGGCATCGAACTCGCGGCCCACATGCGCGACACATTACGAATAGTCATTGATGTGAAATTAATTATGAACGGATTGACTGACTCTTCTCCTTACTAGCTTTTTCTTTGTTCCAGTCTGAATGTGACTAATTTAGAGAAGATGGTTAATGTGGCTAACAGACTCTAAGTATTAACAATTGCATCCACAATATAGTGGAGAAAACCTAAAGATCTTGGTTGACATTGTTGTTAACATTCTTAAAATTGTATGAATGTATGTTACCAATTCGCATTTGCATCTGCTGCTGTGTATATGGACGTATATTAGAGGGTCCGGAAAGTACCAGAGACGGACCTCTTCCACACTAAAGCAGTAGCTACGCCTATTGCTGTATACCAATCAGCACTGTGTACTAAATTTCGTGTTTTTTTTTTTAAACGGGAAAAAAGTAATTTCCCCATGAGACATTTTTTTGTGGCAAGTTTATTCTAAATGTTCATTGATATTATTCTAACTGGTTATTACTAACGTTACCTCCATAACATGAGATTTTTAAGAGCTCTTTCTTAGTATGTTGCTAACGAAAACAATATTCGGCTTCAACGGTATTATAAAACCTTTCATATGGCTAATGTAAACATCATTCGGTATCGACGTCATCGCTATAACGATGTACGAAATGATTTGAATTGTGTATTTAAGATGAGAACGCCCGTCAGAGCAATGGGTGATCAGTTCTGATTGAAGAATTATGACCCAATAACAAAGAGAATATAAAATGAATACTTAAAATAACTCGTTTGTCTGGCCTTTAATGTCACGGCTTGTTTAAAATCAAAACCAGAGCTATAATCCTATGGCTTTACACCGATTTACGGATGTATTGGGTGTAAAATTCTCTTGTCTATACTCTACGAGGTGGTCCCGTAAAATATGTTAGGCATTTAGTCTTTTCTTGATTGACCTCCTAATGAAATGACCCCAAACAATTATGTTTCTTCATTTTTTTTGTCTTTTCCTTTCTTTATTTTCTCGATATAAAGAAAAAGTCACCGAGGTGAAAAAAAGTATGGCTACACCCACACCGAGTTTTCTTAGAGCAAAAGCTGGCCTCTAGCTAATTACCCCACAATCTTTACCAGGAAATCCTTGGTAACATTTCGCTTCGTGTCTCAACAACTAACAAGGATTGGAAGCTATCAATTCCAGTAACTTATGGATTGGTGTCAGCAATGTTCCGCGCTAAACGGCTTATCGCCTTCTCTCAGTCGACTGTTATGTGCACGGTAGCCTTGTTTAATGTACCGCCCTTATAAAATAAACAAGCGGTCAGTTTTATACGAAGGGGTTTCGGGATGGGATAGTTTTATGCGAACTGGGTGTCAATGTTATCTAAGAAAAGATTTTGGTAAAGTTTATCGTGTGGACTAATGCAGTCAATGATTAAAAATACAATTCTAGAGAATATTGTACCCACGTCTTTTAAATATCATTACATATACATGGATGCTATTTGAGATGTTTTAATGAAACGCATTGTGATATTAGTTAATTTGGATGTTCCTATAAGATAGTGAAGAAACAACCCTTCTAATAACTAAAGTCGCCGGAACAAACCCATGGATCAATGGTACTTTAAGATACCTATTATGGCAGTCTAATGATTCATATTAAACTAATATTTATTTGAATCCATTGTGTCTTATTTGGTATATCTTGAACTGATATCAACCATACATAGAGGTCAAACATTGGAGCCAGATAATAGATAAGAACTTAACCAGTGGTATTAGAGCAGTGGCTACACCCGGGCGTCGAACTTGCGACCCTCATGTCTCTCTCGCTTCCGGCGAGTTCTGTGCTTTCTGTGGTGTGATTACATTTGTGAATGGGAAGATTAAGATCTATCTCTACATTTAAAAAGTAATAAGATGCATCTGTTTATAAATAATGTCTTTGAATATCACGTTTGAGTTATAGACATGAAATCTTTGTAAGGGTTAGATGTTGGTTGTCCGTGAATAGATTTTGTTTTAGGAAATGAGGTTTTCCTTGTTGATTAAATTTAAGTTCTGTTAGTTTGATTGGATTAAAATTAAAAACACAGAAGTTTAAAGGATACAAATTTTATCGCAATAGTTCAATCATCGTCTAGAAGACGGAATATAAATAAGGTCCTCGTCAAGTTTTGAACCCGCGACCCCTTCCACTAGGTCACCCCCGTTCACCAGACTGTAACTAAGTTTCCCAGGAAGAAAACGACAACAATGTGATGTTTTCTCTCCAGTCAAAGAGACAAATAGGCATAGTTCCTGCGCACGATCACTGAACCGTACTATGCATAGTAAACTCTGTTCTTTCGATTTTTAAGTTCGTATAAGAATTAAATGTATTAATGCCCATGGAAAACTAACAAAAAGTTTTTTTAATAGGGTATATTTTGTATACAACTTTAGTTTATAATTGTGTTCCTGACTGGTTAGTTTACGGTTGCTTAACAATGTCGAATATTTTATTTTTTCTTTCTCTGTATCTGAATTTGCTATAGGGGCACTAGGAGCCAGTGGTCAGGGCGGCAAAATTTGGGATGTAAGAATTTTTTTTAAGATTTTCAAATTAAAATTGATTATAAACCTTTTTCTTTATTTGTAAACAGTGCTTTTTCTACGACTTAATTTACGTAGATTAGTTAATGGGACGACATTTTTCGCAGTGCCCCAGGGTGGCATTATTCACTGTGCCCCAAGGTAAAATCGGTCCTGATAACAGCTCTAAACGGATATAAGTAACTAAATCCAAATAAATAAATAAACATCTCACACTTAGTGGCCTTTATATACCCTTAATTGGATTTCCAGAAACAAACCTACCACACACATCACGACGTATACCCATATCCTGTAAAAATATTTACACAACAGTAGATCAAACTTGCGGCTTTAAATCAACAGTCAGTGAAAGAAACTGTACCAATTGAGCGTTAATAATTTCGTCGTCGCCAAGAAAATATATGTGAAAAATTATTTTAACAATTTTAGTATGGTAATAATAGTTCATTACATTTTACTCCATGACCTAGCAATCTTACAGTGTTTGTTTGATAGTAATAGCAATACATAACAATTTATGTATTTATAATAAGGTACATTTATAGAATAAATTATCGTGTTTATGGTGCCCGGATTGATTAGCAATGTTTCCTGTTACAATACACGACAGATTCGAATGCAAATAACTTACTTAACCATAGCGTTTGGACTAGTAAGCGCAATTTGTACGCTTATCAATACGTATTAATTATATTAATAGAGAGACTAGTCAGTCTGGCTTTGTTACTTCCTTGTATGGAAATACGGTCGATGTTTTATATAGTTCGAAATCTTTAAGCGAAGCTATAAAAAGTTTTTTAGTATTATTTGAATTTATTTTTGCCATTATGTTTACGTATGAGAAAATATACTTTTGGAACAATTTTTTATATAAAATTGTATTTATAACTTAAGGTACACTTATTATACAGTGAGATTTTATCAAGAACAATAATATCGTTTTATATCAGTAATATATATTAAAAAACGCTGCTAACAAACAAAATTAAAACAAAAATATATAAATAAACATTTTTGATTTTTTCATGTTCAAAACATAATATGTAATTAGTATATGATTATTAATGTTACGTAAAATATTATATAGGTATTGTTTAATTGAATATTATGTATATTATAATTTAAGTTATCATTGACAATTTCCTGGAATCTTTTTTAATAACAATTACATGTTAGCTTTGAAAATAACTACAAGGAAAATTCTAGAAAAAAACGGATCGTACGTACGAGATGGTGGAAACTAGGGGAAGGTAAACGACCATTCTAACAGCTTTATGAATAATGTTTATGTGCGATTATTGATATTGAAATTTCTTGGGATTTTTATTACGTACATGTAATATAACGTGCCGTTTAGTTTGTCTGCTTGTTATATTCATTTCCTTAAAACTCTCTGGACTCTTGAAATTCCCATTAATGATTTGCTTTGTTATATAATTCAAAATAATTTTGTCGTTAAAGAAATTAGAGTACTCGGCTTCAATCTGCTCTAAGTCTAAGGTTTACGACTGATGTTACAAATTCAAATTCAAAATATGCTTTGTTCAAAATATTCTTTTTAAAGCTCTTTCGAATGGTCAAGGCACAGTTTTTAGAGTCTTGAAAATTTCATTTTTTTGCTGCCTTCCGTTATTAGGTTCAGTTTATTTTACTTTTCCAGATCTGATAAGTTTCTGATGTTTATGCAGAGCTAATTCTATCTGATTTCCGCCACTCGCGGCCTCAAGCGCAAGCTAGTAACCCTTCACCCTATAGAGTAGAACAATTTTCCTCGCTAAGAGTAATCATAAAATTCGTAACGGGATGTTACTTTTTTGCGCTTGTGTCTGATGAAATTTTATTTTCTGACCGTTTGAAATTGTTTACCTTGTTACGATAATTTAGTCCTTATTGTACATTAGCTGCGTGATTGGACGCTGATAAGCAATACTGTGTCTAGCCACACCGACATCATGTTGAGAAAGGCGTCTAAAAATGTTACATCTATTCTTTATAAATTAGTGTGAAGACGTATATATCTTCTCTTTTCTATTTTGATGAAAGGTGTAATGAATTAAAAGCAAATTGGTATAATAAAAAGTTTTATCTAATAATAAGTTTTTCAAATATATTAGATTAATAAAATATTGAGCCACACTTCAATATTTCATTAAATAAAAATACTTTTTCAGTACATATTGACTAGAAATGATTTGAATCTTTTTGAATAATATTAAATACGTGACGCATTATTAGAATATATCAATATCTGAGAATTTATCTTTTTGTGGGTTGACACATTATTGCTTATCAGCGTCCAATTATATTTTTCGTTACTATGTATAATAATATACTATGTATAATACTACTACTACTATGTATAATAGTCGACACAAATCAGGCAGTGTCAGGGCATCGTTAAAGCAAGTTATCGTGCTTTAAATTTGCTATATGATTTAACCTGACTGGTTCTTAAATTGAAATTACGCTGCGGTAAAGTTACTTTTATAACCCGATATATTTTTCGTATGCCACATAATCCCTTCACCTTGGAAGACACCTTCACCTTGAGTATAAAATATCATAAACACTCTTTTCAGATTTTCAGGTCAATCTACAAATGTAGGAATAAAATAGTAATGAAATCGTTTTATTTCAAAATTTCAAGGACCAACCAGTAAACGATATAGACATCAGAAATTAATCACTAATGTATCTGAATTGAGATAATCGTCTATAAAACCAATCCCGCCTGTGATGTTAAGAAGAAAAACTCCACCAAGATATCTTACAGGTGTTTTTGATAATAAACGCATCACACTCAACGGACCCCCATTAGGGTCTTATGATTCCGTGTCGGGGGTCCGGAAACACACACAATACAAGCACAAACACCCAGACCACGGCAAACATCCGTATAACCTATACAGACGTTTGCTGTGAGCGGGGATCGAACCCGCCACCGTTAGCACTTCAGTCAATTGCAGTGACCACTACGCCAACCCGTCAAGGTTTTGATTCTTTAATATTGACAAGAATTTCGAACACTCTATTCTTGAATAGCGGTAGGTCGTCATTATTTATAGACTTCAAGATTTAAAACAGATACTTAGAAGATAAAACATTGAAAACACCTAATTATAACATCTCATTCATCATTGTGGTGTTTGATCTCATTCGTTGATCTCATCTATACTAGTATTAAGCTGAAGAGTTTGTTTGTTTGAACGTGCTAATCTAAGGAACTACTGGTTCGAATTGAAAAAAATATTTTTGTGTTAGATAGTTTAATTTTTGAGGATGTCTATGGGCTATATTACATCATGACAAACGCGTTGGCGCAATGGTCACTGCAACTGACTAAAGCGCTAACGGTAACGGCTTCGATCCCCGCTCACGGCAAACGTGTGTGGCCATACAGATATTTGACGTGGTCTGGGTGTTTGTGTTAGTGTTGTGAGTGTTTCCGGACCCCCGACACAAGGTCATGCGATCTAAATGGGGGCCGTTGAGTGTGATGCGTTATATTACATCATGCTACGACTCATAGGAGCGAAGCAGTAAACGCGAGTGAAACCTTAAAGGACAGCTAGTATTTTGTATTATAACAAAATATAAAATTGTATAATGTAAAGAGAAAATATATAAAATAATACGTGAAGCAAAAGCTTTGTAGACCTTTTTATGGTAATTGCACGGACGGAGGAGTATGAAATTACCCATCCCACACTTAGTTTATATAGAGAAGGAGAGAGATAAATATTAATATAATTTTATTTAATTATGCAAAAAATTACATTAAATCACAAAAAAAAGTATTACACACTACCATATATTTGACACACACACGTAAATATCTTCTTTTGTTTATTGCTAGTCTGTGGTCAAATTCAGAATAGACTATCTGTGGTCAACCTTGAAATGAAAATTATAATGAAATACGGTCGAATGGCGACAACTAGCAATAGTAATAAATAGAAGCTTGTTTTTAAAAATAATTATTACAAATAATTTATTTCTAAATACTTAAACCTACAAACACAGAAGAACGCAAATCTTTACGTTTAAATACAATAGCAGAAGAGTTGATGGTAAAAAAATTTAGTAATACCGAAGAGATATAACGAAAGCAGTATCTTTTATTCACGAATTTTTCGCCTTCTCATAGAAAAAAGACACACACATAGAAAAAAACACTTCGATTGATCTGCCGTTGGAAAAATAAACAACTGAAAAGTGAATTAACTTCGCGTGAGACGAAGCGTTGTATAGTCTATTTTTCTTTAATTGTCCTATTTAGCGGACAAGTCACACGTAAGAGTTAAATAAGATATCGACTGAATTATTATATTGAACCATTTCTTATAATGAAAAATTGGAATGAAAAAAAAAAGTTGGAAAATTCGTTCTGGGTATTGTTACCAAATAAAGACAAGTTATCTAGACTGTCAGCGTTTTGACGGTAGCTCGTATTGATTTTTTTTTTTTGATATTTTGAACCGTATTCCCATAGAAACATGGTCTCAGGTTTTTTTATATCGTCTATCAGAGTTCGTGTTTGAAATCAATTGCGCTACATGCAAGCATTTAGAATTAATTATTACATTGTTTGTTACATAACGCTCTTCGTTGGATTAATGAAATAACGTCTTTGAATAGTTAGTTGTAAGCGTTTTTTTTTTAATTGGCGTTAAATTATTGCAATTAACAAGTTTCAATAAAAACAACATAATTCTTAATGTGTCGTGTGCTTGAAGATAAATTATTTATAAAGACTCGTGTATTTATACTAATATAAAGCTGAAGATTTTGTTTGTTTGTTTGATCTCGCTAATCTCAGGAACTACTAGTTCGAATTTAAAAATTCTTTCTGTGTTAGATAGTTTATGTATTAAAGAAGGCTATAGGCTATATTAAATCATAGGGGCGTGCGACCGCAGGGAACAGCTAGTTTTATATATTTTATATTATTGTAAAGAGTATTGTAGAGTAACCTTGGTTCGAGATTTTTTTTTGGTTGCCTTTATAATACTGAAAGTAGTTATCCCGTGCGGTATTATCCGTATTAATTCTTTAATAAAATAAAATTATAACTTCGCTCCTTTGAGTAATAGCGTGATTATGTAGCCTATACCATTCCTTAATATTATAAGGCTATTTAACGAGAACTATTTTTATTTAAATCAGAATTATATACCTTGAGATGAGTGCAGTAACAAAAGTACAAATAACCTAACTCCTTGACATTTCAGCGCATTTTTTTTTTAAATTTTGCATATATGTAGTCGTTTTTAGGCTAATTTTCTTATACTTAGCATACACTGGGAGTCCAAAATCACCGCAGCGTGACGTCACGTCGTTTGTCCTTCGAGCGGTGCATTGTTGTCTGCGAGCGGGGTCAGCACTGCCTTTAGACTGGCCGCTCATGAGTCGTCTTTGATGAACCGCTGTCCGTTTACGAAAAAAGAATAAATTAAAATGTTTTACTCACGAACATTTACATCTGCGTCTGTATATAAACTTTTCGTGTAGATAAATTTATAAGGTGTTTTCAAGAAAACGTTGGATTTCGTGGCTCGTATAGATTCACGAATTTTCTAACTTTTTTTTTGTCATTCCAATTTTTCGTTATAAAAATGGTTCAATATAATCATTCAGCCGATATCTTATTTAACTCTTACGTGTGACTAGAAATATACCATATTTGTTCGCTAAATAGGACAATTAAAGAAAAATAGACTATACAATGCTTCGTCTCACGCGAAGTTAATTCACTTTTCAGTTGTTTATTTTTCCACTGGCAGATAAATGGAAGTGTTTTTCTGTGGGAAAACGAAAAGTTCCTGAATTTGATATACTGCTTTCGTAACATCTTTTAGGTATTGCTATTTTTTTTACCATCAACTCTTCTACTATTGTATTAAAACGCAAAGATTCGCGTTCTTCCATGTGTGTAAGCTTAAGCTTTCCATTTATGAAAATGTATTTTTTTTTCAATTTAGTTCAGTTTTTTTTTACTTTTAAATATCGATTGTTCTAACGCTGGTAAAATATGTAACACATGCCCGGTGACACGTTGTAGACTATTTTTTTTTAATTGTCTTATTTTTTAGACAAATATGCATTTCTAACCACATATGGATGCTGATAAGCAATAATGTGTCAACCCACAAAAAGTTAAATTCGGAGTTATTGATGTATTTTGATACTGCATCGCCTATTTAACATTATTCAATAAAAAATAAAGACATACAAAATAAATAAGTACGAAAAAAGTTTCTTAATTCATTGTTTCGAATTTCAAGGTCCATTATATTTTGTAATTTATACAATAATCTCATATATTTAAAAATTACTTTTTATAAGATAATATATTGAATATATCAACCTGCTTTTAATTAATTATACCTTTTATCAAAAAATAAAAGAAAATATGGAAAAGGACTTATTCAAACAATTTTTTTAAGAATAGGTTTGACATCTTTAGACGCCATTTTCTCAAAATGAAGTTCGTGTGGCTTAACACAGTACTGCTTATCAGCGTCCATATAAGAGTTAGAGCTGAGAAATTATCGATCGAATGATTGAACTGAATCATTTTTATAATGAAAAATTATAATGACAAATATTGTCCAAAAAGTCTTGATTATCGTTCCAAGTATTGTTACCAAATGAGGCAAGTAAAATAAATGTCTATATACTATTACAGTAAAAAATAAATAGACTAAATAACTAACACATGTTTACATGCATTAAACTTTATTGTATATCGATACCTCCCACGTAAGTTGTTGTAACGCCAAAATTACAATTTTACAGTAGAGCACTTTTAATCCGTTTTAGTTTAAAAGTTACAACAAAATACGCCTTTTTTCAGGCGTATTTTGTTGTAACTTTCCTTGAAAAAAAAAAAGTTTTTTGGTATTTTTTCACTTTGAATGCATTAAGCAATGCAAATTCGTGTAGTATTCAGTAAAAACGCTAACGGCAATTTTGTGGCTTACAATAACTTACGTGGGAGGTATCGATATATTAATAAAATTTTAATACAGTAGTATACTTAATTAGGTAAATCACATGAGACATATATCCGTATGTGCCTCTACTATCTTTTTATATAGCAATATCGAGAATAAGACACATCCGTTTGAATAGGTTAAGACATTTAAAGGTTACAGTAGAATACAAAAGTTTCACATATTATATAATAGAAGGTTTTGATCGTAGCTTCGCTTGCGTTAATTGTTTTAAAATAATACCCATAATATATATTCATAAATATATGGACGCTGATAAGCAATACTGTGTCAAGCCACATGAACTTCATTTTGAGACAATGGCGTCTAAAGATATCAAACCTATTCTTAAATGTATTGTTTGAATAAGTGTTTATCCACATTTTCCTATGTTTTTTTGATAAAAGGTATAATGTATTAAGAGCAGGTTGATATATTTAATATATTATCTAATAAAAAGTTTTTTAAATATATGAGATTTTTGTAAAAATTACAAAATATAGAACGGCCTTGAAATTACATAGAATGAATTAAGAATCTTTTTTCCGTACGTATTAATTTTATATAACTTTATTCTTTATTGAATAATGTTAAATAGGTGATGCACTATCAAAATATATCAATATCTCCGAATTTGACTTTTTGTGGGTTGACACATTATTGCTTATCAGCATCCATATAGTCTATGACTATCTAGAATAATGTACCTTTTGTATGGTGCCATAGTTTTTAAAATAACTTACGTGGTCCTGGAGTTTACTTCGCACATACACAATTCGCTCTATCTATATTATGTAAGTATATAGATAATATACGAATCATGAAAACATAACGAAAAACTGAGTTTATAGTTTCGTATATAATATAATTGGATGCTGATAAGCAATAATGAGTCAACCCACAAAAAGTGAAATTTGGAGATATTGATGTATTTAGATACTGCAACACTTATTAACAAAATTAAAAAAAAATTAAAAATTTTTTATTAGATAATATATTAAATACATTAACTTTCTTTTAATTCATTATATGTTTTATCAAAAAATAAATAGAATAGGTTTGACATCTTTAGGCGCCATTTTCTCAAAATAAAGTTCGTGTGACTTGACACAGTATTGCTTATAACCGTCCAATTATTATATACTTTTAATGCGCTCAAATCTAATAAATCTAAAATTAATTGATTCATAAAAGCTATAAAGAATTCGATTGCATTAACATTTATTAATATATTTGGATGTTCGTGTGTCGTATGTAGCCATATACTAATCGATCGTGGCACCTCTGAGACAGGGATCGCATTATCGTGCAATTAACGACGCCACCCGCGACGCCATGCGATACCGGAATGCGTTTCAAAGGCTTTACTGAATTTTTGTTTACAAATCCTGAACGAATACGATTTGTTTACAAGACTTGCGATGTTACGTTCTAATTGTATTGTGATACTCGCTGATGTTGTCATTCTAATATTATTAAAGGACTTTCTCAGTCTGAGTTTTTTTTTTGTATGATTTATATTTGTGTGATATATTACTGTAGGTACCAATATGCACTGTTCGTGAACTGATTTTAAAGGTGTTTTTTATTTGCTAGAGAACGGACATCAACGAATCTTGAATCGTGTGTGATTAATGCAACCATAAATAGGGCCAAAATACATAGCCATAATGCGACGTATTGAAACGTTACAACGTCGCGGTTGTGAAAATCTACTTTATGTAAACGAACAGGCGGGACACCCTATGTTAAGTGATCACCGTCCTCCATATGCAGCACCACAGGAGTCTCAAATGTCTTAGAAAGAGAGACCATAGAAAATAGTATGGAAAAGAATAGATAAAGGAGTTAGTCTTCCGGCTACGGAATGCTATATTAAATCCTTCATGCTGATGATCTGTGAGAGTGAGGTACTGCCCCGGTCGAGATAGCCTGTATACGGCAGTTAGGCTCTACAACAGTAACAAAATGTACGGCGTTAATTGTTAAACATCATGACGAGATGTCACATCGTCGTACTTTGCTATATTTTTTATTTATTTTATATAACTTATATTACACTATATATTTAAAACAAAAAGAAATCTTTAAAGACAAATTACTTATCCTTCTTACTAACACGAATATCAAACGCTTACAAATTTTATTTTTAAATTCTTATAAATTACATGACTAACACTAAAGTGTGACTCAAAGAAATTGTAATTCGGTGTAAATATTTAAATGTGATTGTAAATATTGACATCAAGCTCATTCCGGTCGGGAGAGGCCGCGGACGTGCCTGCGAAAGCGATCCCGTAGCCTCTCCGTTTTCCGTGCTGTGGCGGCCATCGCAGGGGGTTTTAGTGAGTACAATCTCACATAACCCGGTCTCCCCCCCAGGAGTCGGGTATCTATGAAGATTTACCCTGCGTAAACAAAAAAAAAAAAAAAACTCATTCCGGTCACGCTTATAATGTAAATGAAATTGTGTACATATTTACAAGTAAATAAAAATTGATGTTTAATATATGCTTGTTTAGACGACCGCTCTGGTGTAGTGGTGCTGAATGTACAACTAAAGCCGACGGTTGCGGATTCGAACCCCGCTCGGGGCAGATATTTATAGTTGTATAAATATTTGTTCCTAGGTCTGGGTGTTTGTCCTTGTTATCACAATCACCTGATAATGATCGTTACTCATAGTAGGGAAATTATTCTAGTCTAAACTGTTACTGGCTTGCCTTCAGAGGTTGCAGAGGTCAGATGGCAGTCGCTCTGTGTAAAAATCAGTAAGTCGTCAATATCTGGACTAGAAAGCAGACCCTGGTATAACCGGGAAAAATGCTAGGTAGATGTTTAATATATGCTTGTTTACACGTATTTGATATTTAAATTGCATATGATTTGCCAATAGACTTACAATAATTAGTAGATATTTATAAACGTACACGTGCTAATGATAAAGTAATATTGTATAAATTAATAAATATTATTTTTTTTTTTTTAATAGAAAATGTGATTGATTTGTAAAAAAGTAATTCGAAGTAAAATACTGAAGTTTAAATTAATAGGCTTTTACATAGCTTTCAAGTGATAATTTATATAATATATTTTTTTAATTTTGATTTGGTAAAATTAAATTCAAAGATCCGGGAAAAAGTAACGGATACGGATACGGAATTTTATCCTCCCTCAAATATCCGCGGATACGGACACGGATATCAAATAAATTCGTATATTATAAAGTAAATTTTAACTTTACCTTTTACGGTTTAAACAATACAGTCCGCTGACAGGCAAACAGACAAACGGAACCTTAAAAAGTAATTAACTAGAGCAATAAACAATAGGTAACAATAGAATAACTTTACCATGAACATCAATATCACTTTTAATTACCGTGATTAAACTTGATATTTTCAAGATGACAGGAAAAAATTTTATGCGCGACGTAAATCCAGCGTGCCTTGTGAAAAATTCTAAGACACGCTCCGACTTCACCGAGATAAGTATGCTCTTAAGGAGTGTCTTTGTCCCACGGTACATTATAGGAGCTGGCTTTTCGTGATGTCCTTCTTTATAAGTATATCGCGAAAGAGGATTAATTTTTAAATTAGAACGAATAAAATTTAGAATACCTGTAGATATTTTAAATGTAATAAGTTAAATTTAATTAAATTAGAGTAAAAAACATTTTAAAAATAAGCTTTTATTGAAACGCGCTAAAATATTAAAGTAAACTTTACCTTTATAAGTTTTCCTATCAACTTATAACGTTATTTATATGATATAAAAGCTTAAAGCGGGATTAAAGTGCTCGTATTTATTTAGATTGAAAATTTTAAATATTTATCTGAAACGGATCGAGTTATTTAACTTACTCGTTAAAGTCTGTGTCTGTGTAACTACTTAAGGTTTAATTAATGTATGAGATTAATAGCATTTTGTAAAAAATAAGCCTTTTTAGTTTGCCGCATGCCTACTATTACTTCCAAAAAGTTGATTTTTATAAGTAACACTATTAGATGGTGCTATAATATAGAATTTTTTTTTCAAAATCAGCGGGTTCGATTCCTAACTAGAAAAATATTTTTTTCAAAAAACTAATAATGCAGTTTCTAATTTTTAGTTTAAGTATTTTTCGCTATATAAAGTTTCGGATTTGGCCTAACACGCCCAGTTAAAAAACTCAGTCTGTATACATATTTTTGAATAATAAAAATATGCATTTATTATTTAAGCATACTTTTATTTCTTTTGATAAATAATATGATGTTGAAAGTCATTTCTGATTAATCTGTTATCGTTGAAAAATATATTTATTCTAATAATAGACTATCATTTCCGCCCTTCGGTTGTATCGTAAGTTGACTCCGTCGAAGGCCGCGGACTATATTCGTTCGAGTATCAACCGTAGGGCTGAATCACTGATAGTGAAGTGAATTATATCGATATTATAGATCGGGGAAAATAAAAATGTCCGTGAGTATTTATAACGAGAATATCGTATTGTGATGTGCGAATTATCGATACATTTGTTTTATTATATCGATAGATTTTTTTTTTGTTTTTAGGTTTATCAAAAGTTTTGGATTTTGTGACGTAATTACTAGAGATGCGAAATGTTTATGCAGTTTAAAGACATTTTATCATTGTCGAGTTATTTAGAATTTATTTTAGTAAATTTAATTGAAATCGATTGCATGTATTTATAGTGTATATTGTTACCATGACTTCGACCGAAGTCTAAGTTATTTTAATTGAAAATTTTATTTTGTATTATTGTATTTACCAACAAGCTGTACCCCGCGGTTTTACCTGCGTTAACTTGAGGAAAAAATATATTTATATAATATTTACGTTTGTTTGAAATAAAAGTAGCTTAAGGTTCTGTTTATAACATTAGCTATCTGTGAGTGTAAGTCCCGTTAAAATCGTTCCAGTCGTTCCAGAAATCAGTCCTAACAAACAGACATACAGCAAAAAAATAAAAAAAATGTGTTTTTGATGTAATTTTCGTATATTTACTATCCCATACATTTGGTCAAAAACTGTTTATTTGAATCAACAAACGGACACTGCAGTTTTATTTGTTAGTATAGATGTATAAAAATGAGGACTTTTTAGTCAAGTGAGAGCTATTAAATCAAAATCAAAATATGCTTTATTCAAGACTTTTACACGCACTTTTGAATCGTCAATACAGAAACCAAAACGGGAACAAAATAACGAATTGATTAATTAATTTACCACCGGTTCGTAATGTAGATTCTGCCGTGAAGAACCGGAAAGAAAGTCGATAGTTACTCTTTTAAAAACTTTTAGGAATACACTTTGACATTACACTTCTTTTAATCTTGTTCACGGATGCTGTTCGTTATTAAAGCTTTAAAACATCCGATTATACACGTTAACTTTCACTTTCGATAAATTATATTTGATGAGTTGCGCTGCACAAATTGATGTGTGATATTGTAGATAAATATATCGAGAGTAATCACCGATTTGTAAATGTTAATGATGTTTTGAAAGTGTAAAACAGTTTTTTTTTTAGAAAACGCTTGAATTATCGATATACTTTTAAAATTATTACGTTTTACCTAAAGTATTTGTTAAGTAATATTACTTTTGCTCGTGGCTTCGCTCGTGTTCTCTCAAATCTACATGACTAAAATTTATTTTTCTGTCTGGTCGGTACGACACGCGCGCCACCTATTTTAAGTTAATTGTAGCATACGTTTAAACTTCACGCAAGAGCAAACATTAAGTTGACAAAATGTAATAGCAATCAGACGTACCCAAGGTACGACAGCTTATAAATGAAAAATAAAACAAACATTGATTTATATATCACGAAATAGTTGATTAATACGACCGTTCTGGTGTAGTCGTGCTACATGTACCTCTAACGCCGACGATTGCGGGTTCGATCCCCGCTCGGGGCAGATATTTATATTTGTATAAATATTTGTTCCTAGGTCTGGGTGTTTGTGTTTGTGGTTCTCCCCACCGTGCCCCGGAGAGCACGTAAAGCTATTAGTCCCGCTTGTTATCACAATCACCTGATAATGATCGTACCTCGTAGTAGGGAAATTATTCTAGTCTAAATGGTTACGTGCTTACCCTCAGGGGTTGCGGAGGTCAGATGGCAGTCGGTCTGTGTAAAAATCAGTAACTCAATATCTGGACTAGAATAGAAAGCAGATCCTGGTATAACCGGGAAAAATGCTAGGTAGATGATGATGAGTTGATTAATACTGTTCGATATGCCAATGCTTAACATAAACTAAGTATCATTACAACGTTTATAGCCCGATCGATTAAAATAACACAGTCTATCAAAGCCGTCTCATACTAAACATGGTAATTTTGAAATAGTCGTATTCTATACGTATGTTTAGCGTTGATTTATCTATTCTAATGTATTCAGTATTACGTAAATGGTCGCAACGACATTGAAATACGGATCATTAAAATTCTAATCGCGCGTGTTTCCTCGCTCGTTTTTCCCCTTGAATCATTCACAATGGCTATGATTTTATAGTCATTTATTAAATTTCTTTCTGTCCAGGTGATAAAAAGTCGTACTGTTTTATATGGGTCTGGTTTTTATAAGGAAAGGACGTCTGATAAATCGAGTTTTTTTAATTACGTTTTAACAAGCAATGACCTAAAAATTTTGTTGACCGGTTATGGGAATTTAAATTTGTGAATATAGAGTAATTGAATTTGTTTAACTGCGTATATTTTTTTTTTGGTATTTTTTTATTTGTCTTTATCAAGGTTAGATTGGAAAGAACGTCGATTAGTATTGTTTATTTATTTTATACAAAAAAAAAAACATAACATATCCAAAACGTTTTTTTTTTAACAATAGTAAGATGAGGTTTAGAGTGAGTATTTGTTGATATTATGATTTTAATATACAAAAATTGTTCTTCAATGAATAAGTTGTGAATGGGACTAATTCGCTAAGCTTATTTTATGTGTGTAATGTTAATAGTTTGCCACGCTTCGTCATTCTGAAGAAAATATCTAACGTCTACTCTTGTAACTTCGTAGTGTTTATTCAATAAACAAAGTGGTAATATTTTATTACATATTCAAGCAAAAAATATTTTTATTTAAAATTAGGAAGTTAATGAAATAGAAGGTTAAACCTCACAGAAAAACCGCGAACGGAACTCAATACATTAAATCTATATATATGTAGATTTAATAAATAAATATAATAATCTCTAAAGAATGTTCTTAAAATATTAACAATATAAAATAGCACTATTTTTTTTTGTCTATTGATGCTGTGTTTATCGATAATTATTTTCACAGCACTATAGCTAAATATAGTGTAGTCGGTTTACATAAGAGCTCATTCAGTGTGGCGCTATCTAAAATAAAATGCGGCCGTGACTCAGCTGCACGCATAAACATATAATTTTTATTCTATTTAAGTATTATTTCTTTAATTTACTGTTTTCTAAGTTCGTGGGTTATTGCGATGGTCATCTATAGTAATATATAGAGCTGAAGAGTTTGTTTGTTTGTTTTGCTTGAACGCGCTAATCTCAGGAACTACTGGTCCGATTTGAAAAGTTCTTTTAGTGTTAGATAGCCATTTTATCGAGGAAGGCTATAGGCTATATATTATCACGCTAAGACCAAAACGAGCGGAGCACCAATGAAGAATATTTCAAAATCGGGGGATATTTTCCTATTGAGAGAGCTTACGCTGCGTGCGCTGCGTAAACGGTTAAAGTTTCGCAAAAATCATGTGTGACAGAATTGTTCCCCTTTAAAAGTTCTAAAAAAAAGTCCGGGACAGCATATGCCTATCTGTTAAGATTAACAAAATTTGTTCTAAAATAATGCATTATTAGCCCAAAGTAACTATTCCACGCGGACGAAGTCGCGGGCGGAAGCTAGTTTATTATAATTTTGAACAAATGTTTTTATTTATTTTATTATCCGAATATCGTTTTGGTAATTTTAGTACCTTAACAAATTTATTTATGTTATTAACTGTGTAAATAACGATATTATACACGAGTTATTATTATTTATAAAAAAATAATAATTACCTACTTATAGGCTAGAATTACATTTATAAGTTTTACTCTCGAGAGCGATATAAAACAACTCAAACTAGTAACAGATACGTCGTAAGTAGTTACGAAATCTGTGAATGTCAAAAGTAAAGCACTGATTGTAAATTCTTTCAGATGTAAAACAAATACCTTATGTAAATCTTTACGTAAGTCTAAGAGCAAAACTTTATAAGTGTAATTCTCGCCTTAGACATAATATCGTAATTTTTCGTATTACTTTTGAAATAGTTAATTAAGTCAGTCAGCTCGTGACCACGACGGATGCAACTTCGTCGAAACGTCGGGCTATAAAAAAGGTACTACTACCATTAATTATCGTGATAAGACCCGTTATATTAAATATGAATTGTATAAATCGAAAGTTTAAAATATAAAAAAAATAATAGTTAATTAATTATTAACATACATAAAAAGTAAGAATGTTTATTAAAGTTAGCATTCATTGCTCACTTAAAAACCCATTCGAGAATAAGCAACAATTTACAGTTTAAAGCAAAAAATATTTTCCAATTCAATCGTGAGATCGATTGATAAGATAAAAGGTGAAGACTCTTAAACGTTAATCCGCAATGACTTAACTCCACCGTTAATGCCGTCATAAAAACGAAGTAATCGTAAAATAGGCATCACTGCTTCGAGTTAGCCTTTAACGAAATAACCGATATATGTATTCTTAGGCGAGATTTACACTTATAAGTTTTGCTCTCACACTTTCTTAAAGATTTACGTAAATTGATTGTCATTTCTGTAACTCAATTTATTGATGGAGAAGACGCGAAGAAGATTGTTTTGTGCGGTTGAGATTACAAAATCAGATAAATTTGAAGAAAGGAGAAATAGTAGGAAATAGTCTAGGGGCTTTTGTGTTATGCCCATTAGACACATGTTATTTCGCCAATGTCATGTAGAATGGGAAAAACACGACGGAGATTGATCAGTGAGGTCGAGTATCCAAACTTAATTTAAATTTTTGAAACACCCTAAAATAGTGTGAAATTTATTGATACTCCCTAACCTAAACAACACAAAAATACTTATAAACATTATACATAATAGTATAAAAATACACATCACATGCTCTATTTACAACTTAATTTTATTATATTTAAACATCATCATCATCTACCTAGCATTTACCAGGGTCTGCTTTCTATTCTAGTCCAGCAGATATTGACGAGTTGCTGATTTTTACACAGAGCGACTGCCATCTGACCTCCGCAACCTCTGAAGGCAAGCCAGTAACAATTTAGACTAGAATAATTTCCCTACTACGAGTAACGATCATTATCAGGTGATTGTGATAACAACCGGGACCGACAGCTTTACGTGCTCTCCGAAGCACGGTGGGTAGACCCGCAAGGACAAACACTCAGACCTAGGAACAAATATTTATATATAAATATCTGCCCCGAGCAGGGATCGAACCCGCAACCGTCAGCGTTAGAGGTACATTCAGCACCATTACACCAGAGCGGTCGTCAATTTTATTATAAAAAACGAACACAGTGGACTAAACAGTATACACAAACATCCATAAATCCTAGCTTCTAGCCATAGTCCCCTAGAGGATATTGTTATTCCTTGAAACCTTAAAGATTTTACTGTCATTACCCTTATTTTTACAGTAACAGCTTTCGTAAAGCTATCTAGGTAACTGTTACCGGGTTTCTGTAACCTGTACGTTGTTTTATATCAATGACGAGAGTAAAACTTACAAATGTAATTCTCGCCTTATAAATAAACCTCGCTTTGATTGAGTGCTAATGGAATGTTTTGTTCGAACCGACAGTAGGTAACAAATACTATTATTAGATGTAGTTAATAGATTTTAACCGACTGTCTGGGAAGGTGGGTAATGTTATTGACATACGTTTGATTCGTTTTAATATTGAAAGTGACGTATCATTCAATAATTTGCGTGGATAGTTTTGTAAAATGCAAACTCAAGGACGAATTTAAGGTATTCAAAATAAAAGAAATGAGGCTACCCTCATACTCAACTTATTTATCGTGTGTTATTTAAAGTAAATAAAATTGAAACATCGGGTCAAGTGTTTGTTGGACACATCTTGCAAACTAAATTGAACAACTTTTTATACTATGAAGTTTAAATTTTACAAGCTTGTTAACTTCCGAAGACAATACATTCTTAATTTAAAAAGTCTGTCTAAAGGCATTTCGAAAACCGTTAATATTTCTCTATTAAAAAAGCAAAGGTAATGTCACCTCTAGGTGAGAAATAAATTGTAACTGTACAAATGTTGACAGAACGCTCCCAGTAAAGTCAGGAGAGTGTTTGACGAGAAGCACCTTCGTATATTCGATACTCAAATATTTAGTTAGACTTGTTCGAACGGAAATTTTGTTTAATTTGTTATTTGGAATGTTAATTTCGAAATACATACTTCGACAGTTCAATAACATTGAATCTATGTTAATGGAGGTTTTCTGAGTTTTAGATCATATTTGCATTGGGAGAGAAAACGCGAATTTTATTTGCAACTACCTGCGCCTGCGGCTTCGTTCGCGTGGACTACAGCATGCTTGGCATGTCTCATGTAAAAAGGCCTTTTTATTAATTAAAATAAAAAAAAAGTAGCCTAAGCTATTCCTTTTAACATTAACTATCTGCGAGTTATCCCGTCGTATTCGGTCCAGCCGTTTCAGAGATTAGCCAGAACAAACAGACGAACAGACAGACAAAAAATTGTATTTTTCATGTAAGTACCGTACCGTATATACTTTCATATGCATTAATTTAAAAGCTGTTGGTTTGAAATTACAAACAGACACTTTTGATTTTTATTTATTTGTATACATTCTGTAACTTATAAAATAATAATTGGACGCTGATAAGCAATACTGTGTCAAGCCACACGGACTTCGTTTTGAGAAAATGGCGTCTAAAGATGTCAAACCTATTCTTAATAAATTTATTTGAAGACGTATATATTAATCTTTTCTTTTATATTTTGATAAAATGCATATTAAATCAAAAGCAGATAGATTTATTTAATATGTTATCTAATAATAAGTTTTTAAATATTTGAGATTATTTTATAAATTGTAAAATATGGACCGCACCTGAAATTCGAAACATTGTGTTAAGAAACTTTTTTCCATACTTATTTAGTTTAGATGACTTGAAATATTTTTGAATAATGTTAAATAGGTGACGTAGTATCAAAATACATCAATATCTCCAAATTTGACTTTTTGTGGGTTGACACATTATTGCTTATCAGCATCCAATTAAAATTCGATCATATTTCCAATTTATCCTCTACTTTTTAAGCACCAAATGACTTTACTACTATGACATAATTGATAATTTTTAAATACTATGTCGGTAAATATGTGTTGAATATCATTTTATTTCATATTTTGATTAAAATAGTACAGGTTTTATTGAAACTCCCAGCTTGCTGTGTATAAGTAAATATGATATTAACTTAACACGCACGTAAACGATATCCGTGTAATAGTGTAATCTGATAGAATAGCGACCGGTTAAGATCAAGACGATTTAATGGATGAGTACTCCGGTAATTATACCAATGCTATTACTTACCGGCTCTGGATGGTACGTATTTAAACATGGTATCTGATATTAGAACAGGATAATTGATTTTGTAATTAATAAGTTTTATGTAAACTTTCGATAATTCAAGTAATTGCAAATTATATATGTTTTTTAATAGCTGCCAAACGAGCAGGTGGGTTGATGTTAAGTGATCACCGCCGTCCATGGACATTTGAAACAATTTGAATCAAGAGTGACAGACACGTTGGCGCAGTGGTCACTGCAACTGACTCAAGCGCTAACGGTCGCGGGTTCTATCCCCGCTCACGGCAAACGTCTGTATCGGTCATATGGATGTTTTTCGTGGTCTGGGTGTTTGTGTTAGTGTTGTGAGTGTTTCCGGATCCCCGACACAAGGTCACGCGATCTTAATGGGGGCCGTTGAGTGTGATGCGTTTATTTATTTATTTGTAAAACATTAATAGAAAAAGCATACTATTCGTTGTATTTTCGGAGGATAACTGTAGCTAATTGTATACAACAATATTTTTATAAAAGTAACTTAAGATTTTTAGCAGGCTCGTCTCAGTAGTCTTCACATTCCGAACCGGTGGTAGCTTCACGTGGAACTGAAATACAATCTTGCAAATTGACGATTCGAAAGAGCGTTTAAAGGCCTATTTGAATAAATTATATTTTAAGTTTGCAGCACCAGAGATGCCACAAATGGGTTGCCAGCTTTAAAAGAAATAAAAGATGAAAGGGAATACGAAGGAAGGAGAGTAATAGGCGAGGGGATTCAGGATAGTACGAAATACCAGTCTCTAGCTAGCCAACTAGCTAGCCAGATTAATATTTGGGTTATGATGTCTTAAGAAAAGTTGTCAGTTTATGTTAAAATGCGATGTGCTGTCGTCTATTAAGGAGTTGTATTCTACAAACTTGTTTTATAAGGATCTTAAAGCTTTTAAAAACGGGAGGGGCTGCAGATGCGCTTGCGCATGCGAACCCGCGCTTTCTTCATTTCTCGTACTGAGTTAAGCAGGGGTTTTTGTGGGTATTAATCTCCACATACCCCAAACTCCCCCCCCCCCCCCCCCAGGAATCAGGTATCTTTTCGGAGATTTACCCTGCGTAAACAAAAATAAAACCTTTTAAAACAACATTGTTAATTCTATATTGAAGGCATTGATTAATATCTACATACAATTATTTATTTTATATATTTCTCATTTTCTATACTTATAAGAAATACAAAACCGATTTCAAAATTGAAGATTCGTTTATCTGTAATACTTTCTAATCGTGTTCATAGACAATAACAATAAAGGAACAATACTCCATGCTAGGGTTGCCAATCGTTCTGTTTTCTTAGGACATGTCCTGGATTTGACAGTTGCCCTTAATAAATAAGGTTGTAAAGACTTTTATAGCAACCTTTTAATGTGCTGTGTTATTGCATGTATAGAGAAATACGACATCAATTGATTGTAATATTAAAGTAATACAGATTTATACAACAAATGCGGGTAGCAAAGATTACAAACCATCTTTTAGAGAGTCAAAGTTACTATATAAAATTTAATCGATTTCAATACACTTTGTAATGAGAGTATTAATCGTTAAATATCATTCACCTTTTTCAAATAATTTGTGAAAAAATTTATCATTCATTGTAGCAAAACAAAAATCTTTATACATTTTTTTAAACCTTAAATTATAAAGTAAACATTTTCATATATTACAAATATCTAGTTTCTTTTCTAATTTAGTTTTTATTTTTAAACCATAAATGTCGGGTTTTGTGTCCTGTGTCGCGAAACTCGTACATGGTGACCCTACATTACACAAACAATGTGTAATCTTTGACCCATAGCTTTCGACATGGACCTAGGCACCTCCAAGGTTATCGAGATGGTCGCAGAGGCACCACGTGTCTACACCTCGGAGTCGCATTATTTACATACAATACACTAAGTGTATGTTCGTGCATTATCACCTAAGATTTATACAGTCACATGTATATTAAAGGGTACACCTGTAAAATATTTCCCTGGTTCGCAAGAGATGTCGTAGTGATTCAAAGTTCTAACAAATAGAACTGAGTATGTCAAAAGACCATCTTTGATGTTTTATCATGAAAAGAGTTGCGATGATGAATTTTCTTTAAATCAATAAAGTTATAACATCAAGGGATCGTTTAAATTTTGCAGCTATGCACCAACACGATAATAAAGAAATTTAAAAACACCATTCCCTAAAATTCATCATTTTTAGTTGCATTGATATTCTTGAAAAGCATCGATATATATTTTTAAATACACTGAAACTTTTTTTTTGTAATATCACTCTCATATGACTCGTGTGGTCCTCAATATCGTAAGGCGTTCGTTGATATGTTAATACTATGATTTGAAAATAATTTAGACATGTAAAAGTAAAGTAACAGCCAGTAAATGTCCCACTGCTGGGCAAAGGCCTCCTCTCCTATTGAGGAGAAGGTTTAGAGCTTTTTTTTTTTTTTGATTACGCAGGGTAAATCTTCATAGATACCCGACTCCTGGGGGGGGGACCGGGTTATGTGAGATTGTGCTCACTAAAACCCCCTGCGATGGCCGCCACAGCACGGAAAACGGAGAGGCTACGGGATCGCTTTCGCAGGCACGTCCGCGGCCTCTCCCGTGCGTTGCTCCGCTCGTGGCTTGCGGAGCCCTTCTCAGGAGGGCAAAGATGGTCTCGCCCTCCCCGCACCCCTCGCTGGTGCGTACACCGGCAGTCCGGGGCCATACCGGACTGCGGTCCTCCTCTCGGCCGTATGAAAACGGATGCGTGAGACCCCCATCTCACGCACCCACGGCCGAGGTTTAGAGCTTAATCTACTATACTGCTTCACTGCGGATTGGCGGATATACATGTGTATGAATTTCTCCCGGCACGTGCAGGTTTCCTCACGATATTTTTCTTCACCGCCGAGCTCGAGATGAATTTAAACAGAAAAGTAATTCTAAAAAAAAATTTCGACTGGTAATTAGAGAAAATAAAATTTTCATTAACAAAAAGTAAAATACTCGTTTTCTATATAGCTATATGAACTATGATTTCTGATTTAGAAAGTATTTGTAAAAGAGTTATAATTAGAAAAAATATACATACAAGCATTAAACTTATTTTATTATTCTTACAAACAATACTTCTTAATATAAAGAAGTAACAAATATATAAACTAGAAAACATACAAAGCAAAATTATAGTTGACATTCCACATAAAACATAATCGATAGTTAATTACTACAAAATAACACAAACTTATTTCATTTTTAATCATTAGTTTAAGAAAGTTATCTTACAATAAAAACTATACAATACAATTCAAACTGTAACTCGATAATTATGTTATTAAATTTTTTTAATGAAATTATTTTATAGTGCGCAATATATTAATAAAAGCGACTTATTAACATTAATGTGAATTGAAAATATAGTATTATAATTATATAATGATAAAATAATAAGGATTGTCGAGTTTGTTACCTCATAAAATCATGGTAGATAACTATAAAAATGAGAAAGTAATCAGATTAAAGCTTATACAGAACTTACAGATTGTTACTTTAAATCTTACATAATATTGTATTATGCTATTGATGAAAAAATGCGTTAATTTACGGTCTTTCAAATTAAAATAAAATGAAAAAATACTTCTTAATAATTAGTCTCCTTAACGAGAATGGATAATATCCAGGTGGATTACATCTCATTATTAAAAACTAGGTGACGCGGTGACGTTTAAATTTTTTTATGAAAATATTAATTTTGAAATATTTACTTACTTATTTTTCGTCATTAGAACGACTTTTTTTTAACATAGCGTTAACAAACATTAATTTTGATGCGTTGAAAAATATAAATAGCTAAAAAAATGATAATGATATAATGAAAATAAATGAGCAATGGGTACGCAATACGTTTCGCTTCGATCGGAAAAAAAATGAATGGAGTAGGCGGTGAATGGACCATCGTACGGATTCAATATTTGCCGTAAACACACATCAGGTCGTTCACCTTCATCTTGTACTCTACATCTAGGGTTGCCACTTTTTTTGTGCCAATAAAGTACCTTTAATAAAAATATAGGTCGTGTAAAAATAAAGTACAATTTATTTCATTTTTTTTTCTTATTTCGCGCGAAAACATATTTTGCATTACTTTTAGCGTATATTAACAAATAATTACACTATTAAACAGCTTCACAGTATCTTTACAATCTCAGTTAGGTTAAAGTGAATAATTAAAGATTATTGGCGACCGCATGAAGGTATTTTCGTCAATTATTATTCGAACTTATTCGTCATCTGTTTTAACCTCCTAAGACCTCTTGTACAAAATTTTGCACATAATAAAGTTTAGCTGTCAGACCCAGGTTAAAAAAAAGGTCATAGTAATAAACGCCCCCGGTACAATTTTTTGTACGTATTATTCAAAGTTGCCGCATTTCTTTTTGACTTGTCAGGAGATTTTCGCAATGCAAAAATGTGTGCAATTTTTTGAACAAAAGATAGGCCGAACAAATCTATGTCATCATATGCTTAAGGTGTAGTCTACACAAGGAAAAATAGTATTACTTATATAACTTTCCGAATTTTGAAGTTACAAGGTAAAATCCCTCTGGGCCTGACAGCAAATATTTATTATGTGCAAAAATTTGCACAACGGGTCTCAAGCTGTACAAGAATTTTCAAAAGCTGGGCCTTAGGAGGTTAATGATTATGTTTGACAATAAAGTTCATAGAACGAACATTTTTCTGTATACTATAAGTGAAATAGCCCACAGAAATAAAATGATGCGAAATAAGGTATTTTCGCATACTTTATTCTAATTATTATAAAGTTATGATTACAATAATCCGAAATAATGTACAATTTACGTTATCTAGACTAATATTATTATATTTGTATTTTGTATGTTTGTAATGAATAAACCGATATCAAAAAGTCTTTCACCATTGAAAAGCTACATTCATTCTGAGTAACGTAGGCCATGTTTAATGCTAGAAAGAATTAGGGATCCTTGCTAAATTATGAAAATAATACAACAAAAAACAAATGAAAGTTAAAAGAATTTCAAGAACTTTGTCCACCCGTGTAAAGCCGGGGCGGGCTGTTAGTACTTTATAATAAAGTATAGTAGATTAAAAGCGAACCGGCATTAGCTTTTCCTTAATTTAAGTACTTTTTGTTTTGACGATTCAAAAGTGTTTTTAAAAGCCTACTTGAATAAAGTATTTTTTTATTTGATGACAACCCTACCTAAATCACGTAAGGAACGGTTTAAAACTTATTAGAGAATCGGTAATTATGAAATGAGTTTTTTTTTAATTCGACTCGAGAGGTTTTATATTAAGGTTGACGTGTTTTGAATATTAAAGGGGTATTCGTATGTAGTCATTGTATTCATATTGCTTTGAATGTAGTTATGAATACCGAATTGCGGGGTAATAGAAGCTGTAACTAGAATGGTTTCTGTATGTAAATTATATATATATATATATATGGATGTTGATAAGCAATAATGCGTCAACCCACAAAAAGTGAAATTCGGAGATATTGATGTAATTTGATTTTACATCTCCTATTTAACATTATTCAATAAAAAGTAAAATCATATAAACGTAATAAGTACGGAAAAAGTGTCCTAATGAATTGTTTCGTATTTCAAGGTCGTTCCATATTTTGTAATTTATACAATAATCTCATACATTAAAACAATCTTTTTATTAGATATAATATTAAATACATCAACCTGTTTTTAATTCATTATACCTTTTACCAAAATAGAAAAGAAAATATGGATAAATATTTATTCAAACTAATCTATCAAGAATAGGTTTGACATCTTTAGACGCCGTTTTCTCAAAATGATGTTCGTGTGGCTTGACATAGTATTGCGTATCAGCGTCCATATATATATATATATATATATATATATATATATATATATATATATATAAAATTCTGTTTGTAATTTCAGGTTAATAGCTTTTAACTAAATGCATATGAAAGTATACACGGTACTGACATCGAAAACACAATTTTTTAAATTTTTGCCATTACACATTTTGGTTTTGATGGGACTTTTACCCTCAGATAGCTAATGTTATAAGGAGTAATTTAGGATATTTTAATTTTTTAAATTTTGTTTATTGGAAACCAATGGAATAGTGAACAATATCCGATTCAAGTAGAGAAGGTAAACGTTATAATAATATAAATATATATAACGGGCGAAGCCTTTTTTTAAAGGATTAATAGTGGCTGTATATAACTTGATTTAATGTAATCTATGTAACTATACCTACTGTGATTTATTGAATTGTAAATATTAAAGTATCCCTGTTAAGTAAATGGTGTAATTCTATTTTCAAAAAATGCCAACAAAAAAAATCCTTATTTTATTATTATGGCAACAATGATGAAATTTTATTAATTTCTATTTAAATGGTAGCCTAAAAAATCTATAAACAATGGTAACTTGACGATTCGAAAGTGCTCTAAAAAGGATTATTTATTTAAAGTATATTTTGAATTTGAGTTTGAATAATGTTTTAAAATATTAATTTATTTGTTTATAACGACAACGATAGTATAAACACGGGTATAATTTGCAATTGAGATTCATCTGATCTCGTTAGCGTTATCGTATGCGAAATCTGCGAACAGAGAGACGAACAGGTTCCACTTGAAACATGTTAACTAGGGCTGAACACGCTAATTATGTTGTTTAATTAATAAAGTCCATACTTATTTTTCGTGACAACGACGAATGCAACTTCGTCGAAACGTCGGGTAATAAAGCTTTATGATTAGTTATCGCGATGAGACCCGTTATATAAAATATTATAAATCTAGTGATCTTTACGCAATGAAACAGTTTTAAATTTTTAGCAAACAGTTTTACATTTGCCACTTAATAAGTTTAAAGCCTACATTAAAAAATCTTTAATAAATAAAAGCATATACCATACAAGAATATTTTGACGACAAAGAGGCGTGGATCTAATGTGCGTTGATGTTCTTACAGGATTTCAAAAAATTGTAATAAAAATCCATAATGTAATGAATAATTTTTAAAAGAGTATCGAGTTTCTTTGCCGATTCTTCTCGGTGGAGACTACAGTCCGAACCGGTGGTAGCTTAAAAAAATCTATGACCAATGGACCTGTAGCATGACGATTCAAAAGTGCTGTAAAAAGCCTATTTGAATAAAGTATATTTTGAATTTGAATTATTTCCCTACCAAGTATTTAGGACGATAATTGGATGCTGATAAGCAATAATGTGTCAACCCACAAAAAGTAAAATTTGTAGATACTGATGTATTTTGATACTACGTTACCTATATAACACTATTCAAAAAATAATTCAAGTCATCTAACTAAATAAGTATGGAAAAAAGTTTCTTAACTCAATGTTTCGAATTTCAGATGCGTTCCATTTTTTGCAATTTATAAAATAATATCAAATATTTAAAAACTTATTATTAGATAACATTTTAAATAAACCGATCTACTTTTGATTCATTATACAATTTATCAAAATAGAAAAGAAAAAATAAATATATGTGACTTTAAAGAAATATATTAAGAACTAGCTTTTGCCTGCGACTTCGTCCGCGTTTTCGTCGTTTTTAGAAAAAAAATGTAGCGTATTTCCTTCCTCAGGGTTCAGTGGTTTTGAGGCGACAGACAGATTAACTATCGTAATTTAATAGGGAAATATAATATGTCAATCCACAATACTTGATTTCTATGATTTTTTTTTTATTAAATAGGTAATAGTGTTAACTTTTTTAAATAAGAGTAAACAAATATAATCAGAATTCTTCGAACTGCTAACCTATCAGGAGTTACACGTGTTATTGTGAGTCAAACATAAAAGATAGACGTATGCTGTTGCGGTATATTTTTTAGGAAATTTTATGTAGAATATTTCCGTCATACATGATTTCTATGTAATTTTAACCATTAAGGCTGCATACGCGACGGAAGCTTAAAAATTGGAGTAACGTCTCCCGTTTTCCCAAAATTTCCCTTTATATCTCTGCTTCTATTGATTGTGACGTGATGAAAAGTATACTATAACCTGCCCAGGTGTATGAAGAATAATTGTACTAAGTTTCGTTAAAATCCGTCGAGTAGTTTTTGTTTCTATAAGGAACATACATACCGACAGACAGACAGACAGACAGACAGACAGACAGACAAAAATTTTACTGATTGCATTTTTGGCATTAGTATCGATCACTAATCACCCCCTGATAGTTATTTTGAAAATATATTTCATGTACAGAATTGACCTCTCTACAGATTTATTATAAGTATAGATAGATAGGTTTGACATCTTTAGACGCCATTTTCTCAAAACG
The DNA here is from genome assembly GCA_037950945.1 of Hypolimnas misippus. NCBI lineage: Eukaryota > Metazoa > Arthropoda > Insecta > Lepidoptera > Nymphalidae > Hypolimnas > Hypolimnas misippus. Next base: position 2,237,013 of record JBBEEQ010000006.1, on the reverse strand, counting down.
AAGTCCGTGTAGCTTGACACATTATTGCTTATCAGCGCCCAATTATCAGATATTTGTGATACTAAAATGAAATCTTAGTGAGCACCTATGTACGTCCTAAAGAACTTGAAACGCCTAGCACTTATAGTTTTTGAGATTTCGTGATGAGTGAGTGAGTGACACTCGCTTTTGTATATATAGATTACGAAGCCTAATTCAAAACTTCTTTCAATAATAGAAAGTTCTGTATAATATTTTTAACACTTTCTTTTGGGCATTTGGGTTTTTAATTTTTTGTACTACCATAAGTCTTGGGTAGCGGATGCGCATGCGCAAGCGATCCTGCGGCCTCTCCATTTCCGTCAGAGGAAGGCCATCGCAGGCGTTTTAGTACGTATAAATTTCCACATAACCCGACCTCCCCCCCTAGAAATCGGGTTTTCGAAGATTTCTCCTACGAAAACAAAAAAATCTTGTTGAATAAGTATAACTTTTAAAAATACAAGAGGAAGGCTTTGCCGTACTTGTACGTGATCCTGCTTACGCCTAAAGTGATTACGATTAATGAGTGGTCGTTTCTAGTAGTTTCCCAATCGGAATGGAGTGTGTGGTGTAAAAAATCGTATATAGTAGACGGTAGTAGTGAAACGAGTTTGGAGTGTTTGTCTTATGCATCTCCGATATGCGCTTCCGTTATCTGGCCGTTGTTATTCTTAACTTTAAATTATAAATGACTAACTATATTCTGGGTAGTATGGATTGCAATATCAGCTAAAATACATGATGTCAACTAGGCATGTGTGGGACACAATACTAGCGTTAACAGAATCGATATTTAAAGTAAAAACTATTTTTTTATTTTATTAGGATCTTGTAGGTTCGTATATAGGCATCATTTATGAAAAAGAATTATAAACAAATTTAATTCACTTTTCAATATCGATTCTGGTAACGCTGGTAAAACGTCCATCGCATGCCCAGGTATAGATTTTTTGGGCCAGACACTCTCCTCCCTAGAATATCCTAAGTTTCCATTCAAAGTTTTTTTATTATCTAGATGGTCCTCGTGATTTCGTCCACTCCTGTTGCACCTTCTTCAATTTTTGTTTTTGATGACTCGAAATAGTCAATACCCTCTGCTAAGATCCACCCTGCACATCTCTGTAATAAAACATAAAAATTGCTTCAGCGATTTAAGAAAGTAGTATTTTTTTAATTTAAAATCTTTCAGTTTCTGAAAGTTTTCGTAACATGATTCGATAGGAGCCTAATTTAGCAATATGTAACACACACTTATTTTCCTATTGTTTATAAATGACATATTACATCTTAATTGTTATGGTTCTACACAAAATATTGAATTTGTTATAAGCATTATTATTTTTCAAATAAATGAACTCGCATATAAACCTTGAATGTAGGTTTACGTGGCCTTATTTCTCAAGAGAATCGTACTTATCTGAAAATCTCAAGTTATTTCCCCGTGTTTATAATGCTTACGCGACCAAGTTTCGTTTTACTTGTGAGAAAATTGTAGTAAAATGAGTAGAAAGCAGAATATATATAATATACTTATAATATTCCTGTATCAAATTCTTTGTGATATTTATTTTTTTATGTATTGTTATTAATTAATATTTACTACCATCTTTGGATTTTATTATGGTAAATTAAGTTAGTTTCTAAGCTTGTATGTAGGTGGTATTCTCTAGTTATGCGGTTTTGCACTATCCTCGACGAACCAAATATTACAATAATATAAAAAAATCTTTATATTTTTGATATACATGTTAGTGGTGAATATAAATTTAAAGCTACGCTTATATAAATTTTCTTACAAATCTCTGTTTACTTGATTTATTTATAAATTAATAGAATAGGAATTCTATTGTTTTTTATAGTAAAACAATCCATAATAATAATTTAAATGCGAAAGTAACTGTCTGTGTGTTACGTAAATACGCCTAAACTACTGAACCGATTTAAATTAAACTCGGTACAGAGATACTTTAGAGTCTAAGAAAGGACATGGGCTATTTCTTAATGCGAAAAAAAATCTGAAAGGAGTTGAAATAGGGGGATAAAAGTATGGAAATTTTGTCATATCTAATGCTAGACGCTTGAAACATAGTGATTTTGCAGTTTTTAAAATTCCATACATAGACGATGCTGCGAGCTACCTATGTTCTCAAGCATTCAATTTAATTTAACATTTAAACGACGTCGCAACACAAGTCCCCGATTATAACATGTAACGATATCCATCCTAGATAAGTGCATATCGATAACCCTAGCCCCATTAGGTTTTTGTACCGTTACCGGCCGCTAACTGGTTCAATGCCGGGCCACGCTTGTGTAAATATGCCCGACGATGATAATGTTCGCTTCGTATACGCAAATGTAATATATTCTTGTTTTTTTTTCGTATCTGTTATGAGAGTAATTGTTATTGTTTTTTTTTTCTGAGTGTTATAAGTGGCCAGTTATTTTGTTTACCTTATTGTTAATTTTTCTCACGACTATATTACGGTTTAAATATATGTAGTTATTGTTATGTATACAATATGATGTAATGAGTCACTTGTAGTTATTTTAGATCGTCGCCTATCAAAGTCACTCGAACCCAATATGAGGATGTTATTCACTTAAGCAATCACACTATCTACAAGTCAGAAATGATTTATTGCCTGGTGGGACGAAAATGATGTAGGATGTTGATGAAACTGGTATTAAATTTTCTCTATGTTTTTTCCAGGCCTCAATGGACCTCCCGCCCGATAAAGCGAAGTTGCTCCGAAACTACGACTTGGAGAAGAAATGGGAGATCATATGCGACCAGGACATGGTACAAGCGAAGGATTCACCGGCTCATTACCTCAACAAACTTCGAACCTACCTCGACCCTAAAGCCTCCAGGAGTCACCGGGTATGTAACTCCAATGAAACTGCATATAAATTCATTCATATTTTGAAAAATGTGTTTCCAATTTTTCTTTTTATTGACAATAAGGAAGCACGAATAACCTCGGATTAAATGACTCAAATTAAATTTACATCTGTGAATCATAATTTGCGTAACATATTCCTCTTATGATCCATTTTATAGGCGGGGCGAAGCTTGTCTTTCCTTATAAGAAAATAAAAATAGACCAAATTAATGGATCATGCTTAAATGAAAACGCCAAGAGGCAATTCAGGGTAATCAAATCCACTAGGGACGGTATTATTCGAAAGCTACGGGCATAGAGCACAGCGCCCTACTAAGTACCGTTAGTGGCACAAAGCGCAGTACATCAGCTCGCTGCGTCGATGTAGCGTGCAATTCCAAGGGACAGTAACTAATAGACTAACCGCAGTCGTTCTTTGCAAATCGCTCTTACCTTTGTTTCGCTGAAGCGCTATTCAACTCTGCTTGTAGGCTAGGAAATAAAACAAATGATTCAGTGGTACCTAAACATAGACCTGTAGACTAAAAACAACATCCTTTTTTAGCTAGATAGATAGATTTTTCAACCATTATGGTAATATCTTAATGAAATTCATTACTAATGATCCATCTTACATGAATTTTAATAAAAGTGAACTTAATCTGTTTATAGTAGTTATTTATAATGGATAATTAACAAGAGACGTCGACCGTAAGGAAGACAAACATCTGAAAAGTCAATAGACTGTCATCATAATCGCCGTCCGTCATTTAGTGATTGTTACAAATGTCTTTATGATGATTCATGGTACAATCAATGTTATTGAAGATTCCTCCTGGGCGAGTTACGTCATGTCTATTGTTTCTGTCTGTACATGTGATTATTTTATATATAACGTGTTGTTATAGATTGAATTGAAGCGTTGGGTGACTGATTATGCTAAGATCCGTTTGGTACTATGAATTGCGAGCTAGTTAATTGTTATAAAATTATTAGGGTAGATTCAAAAAACGTATACCATTTTAGGATATTTCAAACTATCCAGTCCTAGTACAATGAGCAAAAGAAGGTTTTTTTAAAGCGTTTAATACCAATTATTGAATTAGGTTCCTTTTTAGATAATCTATCAACAAACATACTGCGCTCTAACAACTTTATAAACACTAAGTAATTAAAGTAACATGGTTCGCACTAATATTGTCACATGTTTCTAATACTTCAGCACAAACATCTATATTTCTCTCATCGTCAACAAAGAGTTCAAACACATTAAATCAGTTGGTCTAATCAGTGCCATCTGATACGTGTTCGCTGTGATCATCGGAATGAGGTCGTTCGTTCATAGGTCGAGTTAAGTCACATTCGCTGAACAATTATAACCCCTGACTCACATTTAGACGTGGATGACATCCCAATTCCGGTGAGTCAGCGAATATCTAAGAATTGGGGAACATAAATTATTCAAATCTGATCGTTATGGGACCCAAGAGGCATTGACTGTTTTATTAATGTCTAAATAAACGTTTGGAATTTGAAAGGTAGTTTTCATTCTGTAAAAGTTTCTGCTTGCATCATTAAGTTCGTAGGAACATTAGGTAGTTCTTGAATAGCACCTATTGTTTTGATTTTCATGTGGTTTATGGCTCCCAAATGTTTAGTTGGTTTATGCAAATTTGTATTCAAATTTTGATTCTCAAAGCCTTCATTAATTCAAATGCTAATTTAAGTTTATCGTCTTGAACAATCATCTGCAATATCATAACAAATTGCCCACTCCTACACTCGCTTTGTAATCAAATTCACTGTACATTAGTATTGGTTAACGACATATTTATTAGTCAATACAAAATATTGAGACATTTAAGAAACATTCTAACAAATTTTCTACTTGAGACTGGTTTTAAAAAAAGTAGATGCAAGAACATTTAAAAATAAAATAGACTCGTAGCTTACCCTAGCTCAGCAGTTCACTTGTTAATTGCACCATTCAAAAATCGTGGTGGGCGCAAAGTTTGTGAGGGCATATGAAAGGAATGTCTGTCTACTTATAAGGACGTGGGCCAATCTTGCGTCTAGTTATATCCATAATATTTGAACATAGTGATTACGTAGCCGTTGATTGTGCTCGGATCGTGATCGTCATCAATTTTTATGAGCTTGATAAGGCTAAAGATATAAAATAATCATCTTTCTTTTATAAATAGAAGAATAGAATGTCTAAGCAAACAAATATGACTTATTTCTAACCACACATAAGAGTTCGAGACGAGAAATTGTCGACCGAATGATTGAGCTGAATCATTTTTTATAATTAAAAATTATCAGGAAAAATAATGTTCCAAAATTCGTGATTATCGTTCCGGGTATTGTTACCAATAAGACAAATAAAGAAAAATCGACTATAGTATACTATAACTTATAATACCGACTGTTATTCAACTGTACGATCCCAATTGTGTACTGATTACTGCTGGGGTTATGTCAGATCTTGATCATATTTAAGATAGGTCAGTGGGATCAACCTTAATAAAAAACAATTATTCAGAAATCGGTGCAAAGTCAGCGAAGATATCATAACATACACACAAATAAACAGTCAGCTAGATTAGAAACTTCCTCCATTTTTGTTTGTCGTTCAAAGATCGTAAAGTTTACGCATGCACACCAAGACGACTCTAATGATAAATATCTCATGACAGAGATTAAAATCTACATTCAAAACTTTCTATGTTCATTTTGTTACTTAGATAAACATATATTTCATATTTTATAAGAATAATTATAATTTTTCAGAAAAGAAAACTGGTCGGCGACTCCACATCCACACAAGTTCTCAGGGATTTAGAAATATCCTTGCGAACCAATCACATCGAGTAAGTAATTACTCTAAAAAAAGTAAATGTTTTTAATTTTTATTAAAATGAGTCAAGGTCTTGCCTGTGGTTATACTTATTTACTGGCCTACAGTTCAAATTATTTGACCTTGACGTTTCAACTCCGCTAGTTATCTATGTCGGTATGATATTTTTTACACTTACGTAATAAGCGGGCATTCTAAGACGATTATAGTTTGACAAGTCACATAGCAAATTCATGACACTCTGTCCCCATAGCACGAGTTCAATAGAGGCATTAGCTTTTCCAATATGTATGCAAAAATAGTCAAAGAATACCGATCGAAAATTATCAAAAACTATCAAAGCTTGTACTATGGATAAAAACATTTTAAGCAGACAAATATAAGTAATGTTAAGTTAGATACAAATCAAGATAGCATTTATATACATATTTATGTGATATCTGTTATCAGATGGGTGAGGGAATTCCTAAACGAACAAAACCAGGGGCTCGACGTGCTGATCGACTACCTGAGCTTCAGGCTGAGCATGATGCGGCACGAGCAGAGGATAGCGCTCGCCAGGAGCCAGTCCACCGACGCTATCAACCAGGGTAAACAAAATTCAAAGTCTTAACAGTCTGTAAAGGAGTAGGATAACAATCAAGCGAAATCTAAAAAATAAACAGGATTTTAACACAAATATTTTTTTAGAATAAACTGATGACAGTAAAGCAACACAGTATGATACGATATGCGTAGATGTGCGTTTAAATGTGTTGGAATGTTTGAAATGATATTCTAATTGTTTTTTCGCTCCAAACTAAACACAATTCTTTACGGGTTAAGTTCAATGTAGTGTATGTAGTATTTTCTTTCCTATCAGCGAACACAACAACATCAGACTGCAGTGGACCAACCGAAAACAGTGGAACGTTAAGTGCTACCTGGAGGCGAAGAGCACGTTCTGCAGATTCAGACGGAGAAACGGTTGGAAGTCCAGCCGCGGCCAGAAGACGGACGAGACACGCGGCGAGACTGAACATGGGGGCTTCCACAGATGATATACACGTCTGCATCATGTGCATGCGCGCTATCATGAATAATAAGGTTTGTTTTATTGGACATGCAGACAAAGTTATAGCTAATAATAGATGGAGTTAAAGAAAGAGATGGTGGTCATCCCAAGATTTAAATAAGGCTTAAATATAATTCTCCTAGTTATGAAAAGAAAGAATATTTAATGGCTATAAAATTCCATTACATGAAGAAAAATGAACAAAATATTTACATTAACATAATGTTAAATGCCGAGTCACAAACGCTATGTCCAATTTTTCGCATATCGGCTTTGTAATCTTTCCTAATATTACTTGACTTAAACACAAGATTGTGCCATCAGTGACATCCTCATTTAAAACCAAAACATCTAACACAGAAAGAAGAACAACGAAATTCTTACGAATTAGCATTAATTTTTCATTTTTCAGTATGGTTTCAACATGGTGATTCAGCACAGGGAAGCTATCAACAGCATAGCTCTCTCCCTCGTCCACCATTCTTTACGGACCAAGGCGTTAGTGTTAGAACTATTGGCGGCCATTTGCCTCGTGAAGGGCGGCCACCAGATCATCCTCTCCGCCTTCGACAACTTCAAAGAAGTTGTTGGAGAGCCGAGGAGGTTCCACACTCTGATGGAGTATTTCATGAATTATGATACCTTCCATATTGAATTTATGGTGAGTTCATTAATTATACATGGCATGATTTGTTTATCTTTAGTTATTTTTAAAATTAAAAGATATTACATATTATATAACAATCAAAAACATAATTTTCCTTTGTAAAACTGTCGTCTACGAAATCTAATTGGAGCATGTGTTTTTTCTTGTTGTTATAAAGTACTAGAAAGTGATTAAAAATTAATGATATTTTGAGATAAAATTTGATAAAAAAACTCAAACTGTGAATATGACAATCGACTAGTCCAAGATGTCCAAAATAAGAATTTCGTATGGACCTAGAAAATTATTATTATTTCATCTTTAAAACATGCATATATTTTATTTACAGGTGGCGTGTATGCAGTTCGTGAATGTCATAGTACACTCTGTGGAAGACATGAACTTCAGGGTACATCTGCAATATGAGTTCACAGCGCTCAAGTTGGATGACTACCTGGAGAAACTCAGGCTCTGTGAGAGCGAAGACTTACAAGTAAGTGATGGACATCACCATAATTCACGATACAATATTATTAGATCAATTGAGGTTGTGAAAGCAAAATTAACCAAAAAGTAACATTTCGTCGGGGATGCTGCAAAACCGCGTATGTAGCTTTTCCATTTATTTTTCCATTAAGTTGTGCATTGTATTTGTAGTGTCAAAGACGATATATTAATATTTGTTTACGTTAAGTATTCATTTTGTGAATTTCCATTTTATAATTTTTAACTAGCTTGTTTTTATCAATTAACATTTAAGTCTAAGATGAACCTTATTGCAAAAACTAGTTACGAGATTTTTCACTATTTCCGTCAATTTGTTTTAAAAATAGTTCTATCTCCATATAAAATTTATTTTTTTTTTATATTGAAAATTCATAACTGTACACCTCTGAATCAAATAACATTATAGTCTTAATTCATTATTGAAATAAAATTATCTATGTATCAGGTACAAATCTCAGCGTACCTCGATAACGTGTTCGACGTGGCTGCGCTGATGGAGGACAGCGAGACGAAGACCGCTGCCTTGGAGAAGGCCAACGAGCTGGAGGATGAGCTCGGACATGTGAGCTATTGATTAACAGATAACTTAAAATAAGATAATACTCATCTATACTCATTTTAAGATATCTTGTTATTTTCTCTAACATTTTATTGTTTATTCTTGACGTTTTTTTATACTGATTTACTGTTTTTCATATTTATATGCGATTGTTAAAAATGCCTAAATTCTGAGCGGTCAAATTACAATGTTTGGTCTATATAAATAAATTAATATGCATATTTTAAAGTAAATTCATCTCTGAATAATGGTCTTTTGGGATTTGGGAAATATATCTACGTCGTTTGACATAATTTCAATCTACGTCAAAATTCTACCGCCAGTATGAAATACAGATAAATGTTTTATTAAAACTGACCATTTCATTATATTATGTTAGGCCCATGAACGTCTCGCGGCGTTGGAAAGGGAGGCTATCGCGAAGCAGGCGACGCTGGAGGCGGAACTTGCGCAAGTGCGGCACGAACGAGACCAGCTAGCGGAGGCCAGGAGACAGGTCGTCGAGGAGGTAGGCAGTCTGCCGAAATATCTATGTATTACAAAATAGTAATCAAATTGTGCCTGTATGTACAACGCCTTATTTTGTTCCTTGTAAAGGTGCAACGACTTTGTCTCAAGAGTTTATCATATGCGATGTTCTGCTCAGAAAAAATATTTCATGAAATCTCATTGGAAAGTATTGTCGATAAAGCAATATTTTTTGTTTACTATTCTTATCGCATGGAAAAACAAAATGTATTAATAGAATATACCTAGCATGAAAGACGGAAAATAATGTCATCGTTCAAGATAAGTGTAATTTAAATAAAATAAACGAAAAATATTGTGTATTCTTCAGGTATCTACGTTAAGGCGAGCGCAGCAAGACTCAAGAAATAGACAGTCGATGCTCGAATCTAAGGTTCAGGAGCTGGAATCTCTCACCAAATCATTACCACGGGGTGCTTCAAGTAAGTGACTATGGAGTGATGGATATATTATGTACACCAACCCAAAAGTCCTACCTTAGAATTATTAAGAATATATTTAGACGTAACAACATTATTATTTAGGTCCATGTAAATGTATTATCCACATTGGTTCGCTCTAAAATAACCAAATCAAATATTTTCCAGTGGGTGCTATATCCACACACGCGCTGTGCAACGGCACGGTCAACGGGCACGTGTCCCCGCCTGGAACACTGAGCAATGGGGACGTCCACGCGCCGCTCCCGCTCCCGCCCCCGCCCAGCCCCCCGCCGGCGCCCGCGCTGCCCGCGCCGCCCGCGCCGCAGCCGCCGCCGCCGCCGCCGCCGCCGGTGCTCGCGCCGCCGCCCCCCGCGCCGCCCGCGCCGCCCGCGCCCGGCCTCATGCTCCCCCCGCAGCACACGGACGCGATGACGATCAAGAGGAAAGTGGACACGAAGTACAAGTTACCGACGTTAAACTGGATCGCGCTAAAACCAAATCAGGTTTGTATGGCTTTTAGTAAGGCCTTTGAACGAGTTTATCGCTGAGTGAATTAAGTTATTTGTAAATGTTTTTGTTATTATTTTATAATAAAAATCATATTTATTGTGAGCTTAATTTTATTTAAATTTAAATAGGTCATAGTTATTACACATATGGAACCTGAAAAAGTACATATCAAAACATTTTTCTAAATAAGGAGTTCTGCAAGGTTTATATTTGGGACCTCTTTTAAAAAAATATGTATATTTTAAATGCAAAAACATTTTTTTCGTTCTACCCACGTAATAAGACATTATTGTAACAATAAGACGATTAATCTATTACCATATCCATGATGTTAACCTTGTAAACCTTGGCTTTGTTTGTCCTGAAATTTCTTATACAGCATGCGTTACACACATAGTTCGCATCATTCAACATAACTAATCGTTTTCGTAGGTTAACTATGGGAATAATATCGGTTCGTTCCATCAGGTGCGCGGTACTATCTTCAACGAGCTGGACGAGGAGCGCCCTCGGCGGCGTATCAACTTCACGGAGTTCGAGGAGAAGTTCCGCATCGGAGGTGCTGGTGGCGGCGGCGCGGCGCACCTGCCCGACGACGCGCTCGCCTCCTTCCCCTCCAAGCGCTTCCGCCGCCCCGACACCGTGTCGCTGCTGGAGCACGCGCGCCTGCGCAACATCGGTGAGTCACTCCCCGCCCTCCCCGCCGCCCGACACCGTGTCGCTGCTGGAGCACGCGCGCCTGCGCAACATCGGTGAGTCACTCCCCGCCCTCCCCGCCGCCCGACACCGTGTCGCTGCTGGAGCACGCGCGCCTGCGCAACATCGGTGAGTCACTCCCCGCCCTCCCCGCCGCCCGACACCGTGTCGCTGCTGGAGCACGCGCGCCTGCGCAACATCGGTGAGTCACTCCCCGCCCTCCCCGCCGCCCGACACCGTGTCGCTGCTGGAGCACGCGCGCCTGCGCAACATCGGTGAGTCACTCCCCGCCCTCCCCGCCGCCCGACACCGTGTCGCTGCTGGAGCACGCGCGCCTGCGCAACATCGGTGAGTCACTCCCCGCCCTCCCCGCCGCCCGACACCGTGTCGCTGCTGGAGCACGCGCGCCTGCGCAACATCGGTGAGTCACTCCCCGCCCTCCCCGCCGCCCGACACCGTGTCGCTGCTGGAGCACGCGCGCCTGCGCAACATCGGTGAGTCACTCCCCGCCCTCCCCGCCGCCCGACACCGTGTCGCTGCTGGAGCACGCGCGCCTGCGCCACATCGGTGAGTCACTCCCCGCCCTCCCCGCCGCCCGACACCGTGTCGCTGCTGGAGCACGCGCGCCTGCGCAACATCGGTGAGTCACTCCCCGCCCTCCCCGCCGCCCGACACCGTGTCGCTGCTGGAGCACGCGCGCCTGCGCAACATCGGTGAGTCACTCCCCGCCCTCCCCGCCGCCCGACACCGTGTCGCTGCTGGAGCACGCGCGTCTGCGCAACATCGGTGAGTCACTCCCCGCCCTCCCTTTCGAGCGCTGCGCAGCCTCGACCCCGTGTCAAATCATGACTCCGTAAAAAAAAACTGAATTTTAAAACGAAATTCAATATAAAGTATTAATTCGTCCTATACTATTTAGAATATCCCCAAATATTTCTTTAAATAACAAATAAAAATTATATACTTTATATATTTTCAGCAATATCCCGAAGAAAACTAGATACTCCAGTAGAAAAAGTAATAGCTGCAATCCACACATTAGACCTTAAACAGTTACCGCTAGAGAGCGTTGAGATCCTCCAGCGAATGGTGCCAACTGAGGCCGAACAGAAGGCGTACAAAGAATACGTAGCGGAGAAGAAAAACGTAAACCAGTTAACCGAAGAAGACAAATTCCTCATGCAATTAGCCAAAGTCGAAAGAATCTCAGCAAAATTGTCCATAATGAGTTACATGGGCAATTTCTACGACAATATTCACCTAATAACGCCGCAGATACACGCGATAATTTCCGGTTCGTCGTCAGTAAAGTCGTCGCAGAAGTTACGGAATGTGTTAGAAATTATATTGGCGTTCGGCAACTACTTGAACAGCAGTAAGCGCGGACCTGCTTACGGATTCAAACTGCAATCTTTAGACACATTAATGGACACGAAATCTACGGACAAGAGGGTGTCGTTATTGCATTACATCGTGGCGACGATACGGCAGAATTTCCCGGAATTGTTGAATTTCGACACAGAGCTCATGTACATCGACAAGGCAGCACAGGGTAAGTTACTTCATAAGCAATTCTGTTGCTCATTTTTATTAGCGTCTGAAAACCACAACTACACCTCGTATAGGGGCAGGGTCGACCAGGAAAATACCACAATTTTACAGAAAAGATTAATTCGTTGATCTAGAAACCTTACTATACCATTCCTTCCTCTGTTTCCCTTAATCCCTTATTCCCATTTTAAGCTGACATGTACTGGCTATTGTCATAAATAAATCTCTTGAATTGAGACAGTTCATTTATGTATTAACGATGTTTGGTATAAGTATAGGGTGTTCATCTTTTAATTAAGATCCTTCAAATGGAGAGTTCCATATGTCTAACACATGATATTCCGCATAAAAAAAAATAAAAATAGACATTTTTTCAAAAAATATGTTGTGTTCGTGTCCAGTGTCGCTGGAGAACGTGGTGGCGGACGTGTGCGAGCTGGAGCGCGGCATGGAGGCGGCGCGGCGCGAGGGCGAGGCGCGCGGCGCCGCGCACGTGCTGCGGGACTTCGTCGCCAACGCCGTGGACAAGCTGCGCCGCCTGCGCGCCGAGACCAAGCACGCGCAGGTGCGTACCGTACACACGCTGCTCGCCGAGCGTCGTCGAGACTAAGCACGCGCACGAACCACGTCTTCCAAGGAAAGTACAAGGCCCTATTTAATATAGGCACCTGGTCTGTGCTAACACCCAGCATGCGCGGGTGATTGTCGTACGGATTAGCGACTGCAAGTCTATATTTTCTTCAACTAAATAAACAATATTCGAAAATTCTAAGTGAATTAATAAATACGTTCGCTTGGTTCACAGGACTCGTTCGCGGCTTGCGTGGAGTACTTCGGCGAGGCCCCGCGTAGCTGCGACGCGAATGCATTCTTCTCTCTGCTTGTGAGGTTCACTCGAGCGTTTAAGGTAAGGAGTGTAAATTATAACAATTTTTTAGCCGTGACTGAATAATTTATCATTTATCAATATATAATATAATGCATGCCATCCTTAACCATACCTAATTATTAAGTGCAATTACTAAATTATACATATTCTACCAACTCAGTACATGAGTAAAAGACCTTTAATAATAACGTAAATTAAATGATACCAAAAATGTTATGATACTCTATTCTCCAAAATATTACCTCTGCATCTGTCTTGTTCAAATCCACACCTCCATATTCTCAATTAAAATTCTGCCAATACTTATGTTCGTATCATATAATAACTCACCGTTAAACAGACTTTCTACTCTAAAAATATACCTCGACTAACTATTTAGCTATATTAGGGTTTATATCAATGTCTGGTCCACCGTCAAATTACCCTTCATGTTCAATTAAAATTCTGGCAATATTAGTATTGTATCAATTTCTGGTTCACCTTCTAATAACCCTTCATGTTAGATTAAAATTCTGGCACTATTATTATTGTAACAATATCTGGTTCATCATCACATAGAGCCCCCCCCCCCCCTCCCTTTCCCCTTCCTGTTTTTTCTAAAATCCCGTTGATACTATTATCCAAAGCAAACACTGGCTCATCATAACGTGTCCGTTGCGCAGCAAGCCGACATAGAGAACGAACAGCGGCGCCGCTTGGAGCAGGCCGCGCACGCCGACAGCCTCGACCCCGTCAAGGCCAAGCTCGCGCAGAAGAAACAACAGGTACGTGGGAATACACACATGCATACATACGCACACACATACACATACGCTAACATATACACTCACACACATACACATACGCTCACATATACACTCACACACACAAACACTCACACACACCTATAGTCTTTTTTTTTTACTTGTCCTATTTGGTAACACTACCCGGAACGAAAATTACAAATTGTCAAACATTTTTTCATTATAATTCTTCATTATAAAAAATGATTCAGCTCAATCATTCGATCTATAACTTCTCATCTCTAACTCTTGTCTATAGTTGAAAGTACGCCATATTTGTTTCCTACATAAGACAAGTAATGAAAAATGGACTATACGATATAACCACTGTTCGCCCTTGTGATGTACATTGCGATGTGTGATGTAAGAGTTGTGATAATTGTCGTGCTTTTAAAGTTTTTTGTCGCGTTAATTGTTGCGTCCATTGTGTGAACAATTCGTACAAAGTTTTATTAGGCTTGATATATTTTGAAATACATTAGGGAATTAAATTTTAGTCAAATAATTATAGCTCAGTTCAAAATGAATAATTTATTTCGTTATCATTAAATGGTTTATATGTAAAATATATTTGACAAAGGAAAAGAGTAGTTAGATTTTAACTGTCATACTACAAAAGACGCATTAAAACCATGCTCAACACGTTTCTAAACAGTGTTTAAAAATTTAACATTGCTTAAAATATTATCTTAACTGCTTAACAGTGAATAAACTCATAAAAAAACTTATTGATAAAATGTTATATGTTACATTTGACAGCTGAAATATGTTTTAGACATCTATTGAACTCACACGTATGTTAATCTATATCTAAAGCATGTTTAACTCAAAACTGTCTTTAGACGCGGATTTGTAGTACGGATTTTTTTAACACGCGTTTAACGTCTGTTTACATCTATTGTAGTAAGGCAATAAATGTTTTATTTTGATACATACAAAAATTGAGATGATTTTTAAATTCCGTTTATCGTACGAAATTCTAAAGAACGACACAATGGACTAATTTGTAAACTCGATATAACGAAATATAGTTTAGGCAGAAAAATAATAAACAGCATTTTTTTTTAATTTGCGCTTAACAATGGCTCTACGTAATGCTTCAGCGGTGTATGGAGTCATGCGTTTTGAGTATTATTTACCTTGATTTGCATATTATTTAATTTTATAATCTGTAGTATCGTTATTTAATATTTTCCCAGTAATGTTTGTAATTTAAAAAAGCAGCTTGAACCATAGACATTTTTTTATAATTAATTACAGACATTGCTGGGTTTATTCTTTTTTTTTTTTACTAATATTTTCATTCATTTTATATATCTTTTAATTTTGTTAAGAAACTAAATATTTGTTTTTTTTTTACTTTTCTTTGTTTCATATGATGACGTTAAGTTTTTATATTAAATTTTATATATTTTTTATGTTAAAAGAGAAAATTTAATATAATTTAGTTTCTTAAGCTCCATCTATAGGTACTTATAATAGTAGTTATAACAATAAAACACTGTTTTAAAGAGTGACTTTTAAATAAATTAACAAGGTGTCGGATACGGTTTCTATAATAAATAATGATAAATATGGTAACACTTAAATAAATAAATTTAAAAAATTCAAATAAACGAAATTTTCTAAAACAATTAGGTTTTCTTGATTAAAAAAAACTAATGTTGCCATATCTATCACAATAAAGTAGAGGTGATGGTAACACCAAATGAATTCTCGCAGAGATTTAACTACGCGGCCGTCAGCGCAGGCCTATTGCAGCAACACTTGTCTCAGTTGAGGCACAGTCCGGACCTAGCCTAGCCTTACCTAGCTAGGTCCTAGCGTGACTAGGAGTAAGTCGTTGGAAGTTGTTAAACGGGGCCTATTTTAATGTGTGCGTGTGTACTAACAACTTTTTTTAAAACGGGGAATTCGTTTTGTTTTTATTTAATTGGTGTGCAACTGTGTAGGTTTTTATGAATATATGAGATAGGAGCTACAGATAAGCTAAAATACTTTTATTTCGTATCGAAAACTTATTTGTTTTTTTTTTTTTTATCTCTAGTCTATATATTTTTAATATACTTCAGCTTTTTTAAATTCCTATTTGTCTGTTATTTTCACTATTTTTTTCTATACGTGGTCATCTTAATAATCATTTTTTTTCTTTTTCTAATCCATTTTTTTGATACATTGTACACCAATTAAATTCATAACAAAATATTGCAGTGACTAACAGGGGCAATAGAATTCATTGGCATTAAGCATGGAGATTGAGAAGGAATTAACGCGATACAGAGAACTAAGGCTTATTTACGAGAGTACACGCCGTCAGCATGATCACAACACCCAGTTCACATCCTCATTAATTCATTTCGGCAAACAAAAATCGAAGCCGAAGGGCTAACTAAGAATATTTTTATAAGCTAAATTAAAATATTAATTATCATTATAAAGAAAAGTTACGCTTTTACGTCACAATTATACAGTTCGTTGCAGAGGACATATTCATCCAAAAAAAATCTTACTTTTTTTGAGGGATGAAATTATGCGTAATTTTTATTCTAAGAATAATAACGAGTGTCGAGTCATTTAGGTATTTTTTTCCAATCGGTTTTAAACCTTGGGTAAAAACTATTGAGTTTTGCACATAGTGGCCACACGAAGACATTAGGCCCCACTATATTATTCGTAACACTAGATTATATAGATTATAGAGTAGTATCAAAATAGTTCAGTGTTAATGCCAACCAGAATAATAATTATAGGAATTATTCAGAGCACTTCATCAAGAACCATTATGATGCTATTACACAGTTTGTTGTTTGTGCACTAAATATAATTTAATTAAAATTTAGTGAATAAATCACTTATGTTATTGAAAATGTAACACAACAATATAAAGAACAGTTTGCGTTCAAATTTTATTTAAATAAAGTTTCTAGCACTAGTAATAAAGCGGAGACAAATTGCTTAGGACTTTAAATTATAATTTTAAAAACATTTTAAATTAATTGGTACAATAAAATAGACTCGCCGACGGCCGACAGTTAAACAAAATTTTAGAATGTATTCAATAACAGGAAATATAATACCAAAATTAAATACCTAAGAAGATTAAATATACTGCTAAATCGATTTTCGACAAAAAAATATTAATATATTATAAATAATGGTTTTATATAAATATTATTTACTGAAATGTATATTATGTATAATGTTCTTAACTTTTCCTCCCTATGCTGCACCATGCATGGAAACTACAGGGCATGTGTTTTACATCCTAAACATTTCTCCGCTTATTATCCAACTATTTTTGTATTGGCAATATTTTTGTTGCTGTTTTTATTATTTTTATTGGCAACCCTTATGCAATGGCAGATTAAAATGTAGAACGCTATTTTAATTTTAATATATTAAGACTCCATTGTTAGTATCAAATAAATAGCTTGTTTTAATTTGCTTGTATTTGTGATGCTTTTACTGTCGCTTGTTTTCAAATTTTAATAATGAAATAATTATTGATCTTCAAGTAAATTGTTATATTTATTTTTGTGTATCAGTACATTCATTAAATTGCTAAATCTAAGCATGAAAGTAAAATCAACTAATTAGAAATTGTACAATCTTAACGTTCTATAGATTAGCTTTAAAGCCTTTATTAAGCTTTGTCTTCTATTCGTTTTTGTAATCTCCAAATTAGACTACATTGCAATTTTTTACATATTTAAGGTTCAAAGTACACGCGAAAACATGAAGTCTGAAGTATTTCTAACGTAAACTAAAATTTCAGGAAGCTGTAATCAACGAATTAAAAACGAAATCGCAGGCCGTCGGCGAAAAGAAACTCCTTCACCAGGACGAAGTGTACAACGGAGCCCTAGAGGACATTTTACACGGATTACGAAGCGAGCCCTACAGACGTGCGGATGCCGTACGACGCTCCCACCGCCGCAGGATTAACTCCCACCGCCTCTCCAAAGGGCTCGAGGAGTTGGACGTATGATACGAGCTTGAATCCAGCGAACCGCTGGATTTCTCAGTACAGAACGCCGTCATGTCCATAGACGCGAAGTGCGGATTCTTCGCGAAGAAACGCAGGAAGGACATGGAAATGGTGCACAGGAAACCGATAGCCATATACAATATAGAGGACAATATTGATTTTCCGAACGGAGAGTTCGCCGGTAATTCGAACCAGAGGAAAGCCAAAGCGTCCACGTACAAAGTGGCGCCCTCGGATTACGAGGTGGAGGAGCGATGCGAACTCATCAAGTCCACTTATGAAGTTATATCGAAATACACTCGAGCCATGTTCGACAAACAGAACGAAACCGTCGTTTAAATGTGCCTCGATTTTTTTAAGCTGAATGTTAAATAATTCACTTGCGCAGTTTTACATGTACCGATGCGTCACGGAGTGCAACACTGTAAGGACTTCAGAAGAATTGAGAAGTTCGATTCGCGTTTCTGTTCGTTGTTGAATTCGGTGATGTGTTCGAAAGTGAATGCTGTGATGATATTTGTCCCCGTATAACTGTTTACCGCGCCGAGTGCTATTTTGATAAGTGCAATATTAATAAAAGAAAAACATTTGATACACCTACGATTCATTCCACTCTATTCACAACGATATTTTGCTAAGGACAGTTTTACAGCGTTTTTTTTTATTTCTTTACATAAAGAAAGCTTAGCTTGTACGAATTAACGAATGGCACAAATACAGCCGCCTCGCTTCCGCACGGGAATTATTCGAATGAGAGAATTTTTTTCATTGGTTTTTACGTAGAGCAAATAGTACCGCTAGTTTTGTAAAAATGGCCTTTTTATATATACGCACAATTTTTATCCAATTTTTGTATAATCCAATGTAATTTTTACACGTTTATAATCGTATTACCATAGGCTACGTCTAACAATGTTTACACGATAAGGAATAATTTTTTAACGAACTTATAAAATAGTATTTATTGCGTACCGATAAAGTTCAAATTTGCGTGACTCTGCATTTATAAAATTAGCATTTTGTATTTTCCACTACATTAAATTAAATATTTAATAGATTTTTTTATGGCAACATCAAACACAGTTGATTGATTTATATAATTGTTTGTGATATAATAAAAGCAGTATATTCATGCCATTTTGTTTCGATTATTTCCATTAGTGTTAATCTTTGTTTGGTTATAAGTTTCGAACAATATTTATTTGTATTCCTTCAATCGCTTTCTTGAACATGACAAATTCCATAGCTTTAGGATTTCTTCTTTTAAATAAAGATCTGTTTCATTTTAAGATAATTATTTTGTTGTAATTATTAATTTATAATTTCGATAAGAACTGGAGTTAGTTTAGTATCCAGAGTTTGTTTGTTTGTAAATATTTTGCCCGAGCGTTGGATTATTTTAATTGAAGTATTCATTGTAAATATTGTATTATTTTTTCATATTACTCAAGATACTTGAGATTTTAACACACAGTGATTTCTATTAAATATTCTATGAACCGATTCTGGCACAGTCAAGTAATAAATTCTTTTTGTAATATTATTAATATATATATTAAAATAATATATTAATTTCTAAGCATTTTAACATGAATAGACAATATTGATTTCTATAATTTTTTTTTCATATCTGTTACAAGTGTGTGATAAATTAAGATCTAAAATTTTACTTTTTCTTTTAGATTTTTTTACAAAAAAAGAATTAAATTTAGTTAAGTACTGGTTGGTCACACAACGGTGCTTTTTGCACTGTTATTATTACATTTATAATAAGTTACATTTGGTTTGTTACAAATTAATAAATATTCGTTTCAGTCATATATGACTAATTGATTACTTTTTTAATTGGCAGGGTTTATTTGAAACGATATATTCTGAAAAATATAAACATTTTGAATTTCAATTGATATGTTTGATTGTGAATTGCATATTGTAGTCCTTTATGATAATTAAATGATTATAATTCTTAAAAAGAATTTTAAGAAGTTTATTATTTTTAGTATATTTCTGTTATAGATGTGAATGCAAAGTTAGTTTTAAATGCCCATTATTGATAGATACTCAAATCAGTTATCCACAATTACCCGAACTATGATATATTTTTAATTTAACTAAAATATTCTTATTAAATTAGCAAATCTAAAAGCTACTATATCATTTGGTTTTAAACAATGTAAAGAAAATTAAAAACGTATTACTGGCATTTAAAAAAAATACTTCAAAAGTATACTAAATATTTTGAGCAAAGATATTTGAAAATCAAAATCAAATCAAAATCAAAATATGCTTTATTCAAGTAGGCTTTTACAAGCACTTTTGAATCGTCAATACAAAAACAAAAGAAAACTAAACACTAATTAATTAATTAATTTACCACCGGTTTGGAATGTAGATTCTACCGAGAAGAACCGGCAAGAAACTCGATAGTTACTCTTTTTAAAAGTTTTACGATGGGTACACACATTTATGAGTTACAAATATATTAAATACCCTGTGTGAATCCAGCTTATACTAAACCCAAGCATGTTTATCATCTATATAATCTTGAACAGAATAATATGCTTTAGCTACTACTTTTTTAATATGTACTTTAATGTAAAAATAAATAAGTTCAAATCAATATTATATTAATCTAATTTTTCTTTCACATCTATAATAAAAAAATGTCTTCAAGATTCAATTTTAGTAGAAGTTTATGGTAATGTTTCATCTGTATAGTTATTTTGTATGTGATGTGTACATGGAGTTAATTATTTTGTCCGTTGCATGTATGCTAGCTTTAGAAACAGTATTCAGTGATGCAATAAACCTACATTTACATTATTACTGATTTTCATTTTGACCTTTATAAATCGAGAATTAAATTCGTACGTTTTACTTTTGAGATTGATATATCAACTATGTAACAACTTACAAACAGATACGTCGTAATTAGTTACGAAAACTGTGTGTCAAAATGGTACTGAGAGTAAATTCGTTCCAGTGTAAAGCAATGAGAAATAACTTATGTAAATGTTTATGAAAGTCTGAGAGCAAAACATATAACTGTAAATCAAGCCTACTTGTTTGATAAAAAAATTACATATCAATAATTACGCATTATTAATGTTGCATAGTTGAACGCTGTATAGTAAGGAGGCTAGGCTGTAATTGATCAGCTTATTAAGCTAGTTGCCGATGACGTATACGAAGCTAAGAAGTTATTGTTTTATAAAAAAGACAAATTATTCACGTAAAATATTTTGTAATTTGTGAATATATAGAATTAAAACATAATAACATCAGTCTTTTTAACTTCATTTTACTAATAATAATAAAATTTATTAATCAATGGCTTCTATTAGTAGAATTATTTTTTCTTTCATATATTTCGTCAGCTATAATTTTCATTCTCTGCACAATAGTGTCAACTTCTGCCATAGCCCCTATACCGGTGTCTCCACACATGAGTTTCTTGCCTATGGGCGGGATTTCTTCATAACCCCATTCCTTCAATGCCAATATTTGTTTGGATGTGATCGGATGGTCCCACATTCGAGTGTTCATTGCAGGACAGAACAGTAACGGTTTTGTCACATCCCATGCCCTTACCGTACATGTTAAGAGATTGTCACAAATACCCTGAAGAAATAAAAAGTATTGCTAATGTTTTAAAATATACTTAAATAAGACCTTAATAAAATGCTTTCAAAAAGTCTTACATTTTTCAAAGATGGTTAGTCGCTATTAAGTGGTCATTTTTACTCAGGTATTAGCTGTTAATATAGCATCGCTATAACACTATTAATGTTATAGAATATACATTTTGTTAATATGTCTCTTATACTTGTATTATAGCTCCTTTTAAATCAGCCAGCAAAGAGCATAAAATTATTTAGTTTTTATTGTTGATATTGTGAATCAATTCATCTAAATTTGAAAATAATCAATTACCTGTGATATTTTAGCCAATGAATTAGCATCAAGAGGTGCAATGACCATCATATCCGCCCATTTCCCCAAATCAATATGGATTATAGGATCCCCTCTGTCTTTCCAACTGGTCCACTCTGAAGCATCATCATATAACTGGCAAGAAAGTTTTGATAATTCACTTTTGTTTATAAAATGTTTTGAATGCTCCGTGCATATAACCTTAATCTGAAATTTAAGTAAACCATATAATTAGTTTCTGTTCATCTATTATAATGAATATTTGGTTCTAGTGTTTCATATGTGCCGAGTACGATAAAACTTTGTCAACTTATTTTTTTTTTATAAAGTTATAGGCGCAATACACTTAAGTTTTAAAAGTTGGCACGCGTATCGTTCCAGTCAGAGAGAAAAATAAGTTCTAGTACAACAAAATCTAAATTAAAACGAGTGAAGTTGCAAGCATAAGTTACTAGCTTGATAATATACTAATATTATTAAACAATAACAAATATAACAAAGAAATGCTAAATGTACCTTTAAAACGTATTTTTGTTTATTAGTATTTAAGTCCAATAAGGTCTTAAGAAGTAGGGGTAGTTTTATAGTTGCAACACTTCCAGTTATACCGATTAGTACATTTAATGAGTTGTCCGCCATTATTTGTAATAAATATATCACTAAAAATAGATTTAAGATTCCTACTAAAACATTTTAGTTATCATTTTCCTATTATAATACCAGTACTTGTCACCTGACATTGTTTTGATTTCTATTTGACATACAAATCAAGTGTTGCAAGCTCAAAATTTAAAGATTACAAACAAAATTTGTTTTATAATTTTTTAATATTTTTAAAATAAAATTAAGTAAAGAAATATTTTATTTGAGAACGGATTGATAAAATAAACTTCAATTATTAATAAGTACAAATACGATAGTCAATAACTGTGATATTCAATCAAAATGAAATGGATGAAGAAGTATATAAATTCATATGAAAAATATAAAATGGTAACATGTTGCCTAAATTGACAAGTGACATATTGGATTGATAACCAAATATTATCAATGTCAGTCAATGTTTGTCAGTGTATCGTAACAAGCGAAGTGGAGAACTGTGTTATTTTGAAATTAATTTTGTAACTTCCGAAATGTCATTCGTTGAATAACATCTAGTTAATGTATAGTTTTAAATGCCTTTTTATTATATAATGTAAAAGAGTACATTCAGTGTTTATAGTGATATTTGTTTTGTGAATTTATTAAATTGTGTTCGTTACCAATGATGGATGGAAACTCAAAATATTACGAGGGCTGCGGACAGGAAGGGCCTATTCGTTGTATATTCTTATGTGAATTTCATCACACCGCTGGACCGAGAATAACTTGCCAAGTGCCGGAAAATTATATATCAAAGGACATTTTTGATACTGTCAGTCATTATATTATACCAAAAGTGCAATTACAAAGATGTACTTTGACTGTGTAAGTTGTTTGTTTTTCTTGTTCTATATTTATTATTACAAAGGACGAAGTTTTAAAATCCTAAAATACACATTCATAAAATTAATAATAATGTTGTTTACATAACACAAGATAACATAAATACTCTATTATTATTAGACATTTTAATAATGTGTTTCAAAACATATTTCTTATCATTAGGTTAATTAATCACCTAGTGATTATTTACTGTATTCCTATTGGAGTTAATTTAATGTGAATATGTATATTGAAGTTATGCTTCTAATGTAAACTTATTAATGGCTTGTTTCAAAATTAATTATTATATACATAATAATTTATATTTTAATTAATGCACAATTAGAATAATATAGAATAATAATATGATACTCATAAATAAATTAGGTTAATAAGGTACTTATATAAACAAATTTTATTACTTGTTAATAATATTTATAAATAATGATATATTTTATTGTTTAAAATATTATCAAGTGAATAAGTTAATTACAGTCCTAAACTTTTTTAATAATCTAAGTAAAATTCTTCCATAATACATTTTTCAATTGGTACATAAAATCTTATTCAAGGACATCAACACCCAAATATATGTAAACAAGTGTGAAGTTATGTTTAGTTATGGTTTTTTACACACAAAATACATTTTTATTTATCAATGTATTCACAAAAACATGTTCAATAAAAAGTCAGCAGGAAGTATTTATTTTATACCAGCAACAAATAAAAAAAAAAAAAAAGTTAAATAAAAAAAAAAAAAATTATCCTCTATATAATCCATTGATTGGATTGTGATGAAACATTAACAGGGTGTTCTGTTGATGCCCATGATTGAAAACCCCTGTCGAAAATTGATATACTTTAGATGACATTGCAGTATAAGCTGGGTACAGCTAATATTAAATAAATTTATATTTTGTATTATATACAGTAATTTAATCTACATATCATTTTCCAGAACACTGCTGGGCTCAAAAATATTAGGCTTTCCTGTGAGAATAGATAACAAAAAGTATGCTCGGAATGCATACTACTTCAACCTTTGCTTCGTATGTGACGCTTGGGCGAGGACAGTCCACTTAGAACCATTAGTAAAAAAACTCACAGAATACCTTGTAAGTATAAAATTATTTTTATAGTATTCTATTGTAAATGACCAATCTAATCAAAGACGCAAAAATCCAATTGGAAACATAAATATAATTAGTATTTTTTTATTTAGTGTTATAAAATCCACAGCTTTATGTAAAGTAAATAATAAAAAAAACATAAACAAGAGAAACATAAGCCAATTTCGGATTTACATTATTTATGTTTAACAGTTAAGGTAAACATAGAGCAACAAGTAATTTTATAATTATTAGGATAGATATGTATTAAGAATATAATTAATTATTAGGTAAATTTATGTATCTCTTTTTAATAATAATTAGGCGTTAGATTCATTATCTATATCTTTTTCTTTCAACCCTTTTACTATATTGCAACTCTGTTCTTTTTGACGTAAACAACCCCTTACTACGTAACTGTCTAGATCACCGGTATATTTGTAAAAATATATTTAGTGTAGTAAATCACTTATAATGCTCAAAAACACATAAAAATTGATTACAAGATATGCTAATTTTAAGCTTTAATATTGAATATATTTTAATACATTATTGGGCTATAAAATTCTCTTAAAATATTTATTTAGTAATCATATGCATGTAAATGTGTAGCCATGTTGTTATATTTTGAAATGATTAAGCAAATTAATTTAATTTATATTAATGGGTGTAGTTAGGAAGTAGTTTGACTGTCTTGCCAAATAAAATTGTAATGCTTCACCTCGTAGAATCCTTAATGTAAGATTTCATAAAAAAAATAAATTCTAAAGTCTAATTCAAGACATCTTAAAATTGATTTCATTATAAAGTTTAAATTAATAAAAATCCTAACAACAGCCATTCCTATAATATTGTAAAACTAAATCATTATTTATCTATTGTATTAAATAGTTCATATACTAGAAATGCATATTAGAATTTACTTCGAAATATTATTTTAATGATAAAGCACGAAGCGAATATGTAAATGACAAATACGTACTTAAATTCACTCTTTTTATTTACGATCCAACAATTTTATCGTTCTTATATTAGTCAAATAAAGCCGTCAAAATAAGAATCAAAATACACGTAGGATTCCGTGTCAATCACTAACCGATTAAACTTGACTGTATAATTACACGAAGTTTAACGACTTTTTATTACAATACAAAAAACAAAAAAAAATTCTATATGGAATGAGTATATCCTTAAATATTATGATCCACTTCTGCTGGCGGCTTAGCCCGTGTTGTTGATGAAAATTAGATTCTTATTCTGATGTATAAGGTTTATTACTGTAAAGTTTTATCAGAATTCGTTCAGCTTTTTCCGTTAAAAAAGAACATCCACATCCATCCATCCATCCTCACAAACTTTTTATATATTTATATAATTATTATATTATTTATACTTTTTATATAATTATTTATATTTGTGACATACTTAGATTTGGGAAAATATCAATAACACACCTATTAAAAAAAAACAATCCCTTTTTTTTTCTTATAGTATGGCGTGCATCCCCGCTACTCATGCGCAAAACAATCCCTTATTTATATAAAATGAACGGAATTGTTTTTTTTTTTAATTGACTTATTTTACGGCCCCGGGTTCAAGCCTTTTTAGCCCATCGAAATTCCTAACGAAAAAGAGGAATTTAAACAATATAGTTATAAAACATTTCTTCAACAGTTATCAATGGAGTTGGAAACGGAGTGGTTGTCCAAGCAGTCCATGTCCGGGGACGCGAAGGCGCTCAACGGTCTGATGCAGCAAGTGATGCAGGACATCAACAGCAGGAGAATGTGCACACTCACAGGTAGTAAACGCTTAAATACTTTACAAGAATAGCGTAAATGTTAGTAGGCTGGAAAGAGATACAGTATATACAGAGCGTTTGACACATCACGTTACGTATAAAAAATAGTTTTTTTTTTTACTTATAATATAGTTGGATGCTGATAAGCAATAATGTGTCAATCCACAAAAAGTCAAACTCAAAGGTATTGATGTATTTTGATTCTGCGACACCTATTTAACACTATTAAAAAAAATTGAAGTCATTTAAACTAAATAAATACGGAAAAATGTTTCTTAATCGAATGTTTCGAATTTCAACTGCGTTCCATATTATGCAATTTATACAATAATCTCAAACATTTGAAAATCTTTTTTATTGCATAACACATAACATTTCTTAATCTGCTATTTATCCATTATTCCCTTTACCAAAATAAAAAAGAAAAGATGGATATATCCGTCTTCAAAGAGATTTATTAAGAATAGGTTTGATATCTTTAGACGCCATTTTCTCAAAACGAAGTCCGTGTGGCTTGACACAGTATTGCTTAACACCGACCAGTTATGTGTTTAAGAATCGCTGCTTTCGCACTCGTACTATTTACGCGCGAACCACGAGTTCAGTTAAATCTTTCTGTTGTGATATCACTGGGGTTCAAGTCTCCAGTTTACTCGTAATTATAAATATATTTGGATGCTGATAAGCAATAATGTGTCAACCCATAAAAAGTTAAATTTTCAGATATTGATATATTTTGATACTGCATCACCTATTTAACATTATTAAAAGAAAATTAAGTCATACAAACTATAAGTACGGAAAAAAGTTTCCTAATTAATTGTTTCGAATTTAAAGTGCGTTCCATTTTATGCAATTTATACAATAATCTCAAATATTTAATAAACTTTTTATTTGATAATTGAATTCATTATAACTTGTATCAAACAAGAAAAGAAAAGATGGAGATATACTTCTTTAAACAAATTTATTAAGAATAGGTTTGACATCTTTAGGCGCCATTTTCTCAAAATTATGTTCGTGTGGCTTGACACAGTATTGCTTATCAGCGTTCATTTATAAGACCGACGACGAGCAATCTATCCTAGAGAGATAGGGTACTGACGATATATAATAGTAATCAACTAACTAATCAACTAGGTACCACAGAAAATACAGTAGTATTTATTATTATGATATACTTACTAGCTGTCCCTCGTGGTTTCACTCGCGTTTATGGTTACTGCTTCGCTCCTACGAGTCGAGTATACCTCAATAAACTATTTAACACAAAAATAATTTTTCAATTCGAACCAGTATTTCCTGAGATTGTCGCCTTCAAACAAACAAACCTTTCAGCTCTTAATAAATAAGAGAAAACATAAATACTTCCTAATGAACACGAGGGATGTGTCTCGTGTTGGCGATATATAAGCGAAAAAAAAAAACATTTTTTATGTGATATTACTTCGAAATATTATTTTTATAATAAAGCACGTAACGAATTTGTAAACGATAAACTGGTACTTAAATTCACTTTTTTATCTCCCGCATATTACTCAAATAGATATCGCAGGCGTAGTCGCGAGCATCAGCTAGTTATGATATAAAAATCAAGCTTCTGAACATATTTTGATAAAATATAGTATTTTAACCGGAACCGATCTGAAAGTATGACCTTTTAAAAAATCAAAATCGGTTAGGAAATGACGGAGTTCTTATGTTACAAATAATTAAAAAGAAACATTACAAATTGAGACCTCCTTTATTAAAGTCGTTTGAAAAAATACTCATTTTATTTAACCATTAAATATTTTTTGTCACAAAGTCATAATCACAAATATTATTTCTCTTTATTGTATTCATTACAATACATTTTTGTTAAATACTCTTAATTGAGCCGTCGCTGAGGAAAATAAAATTAATTTCTGTAATAAATACCGAGTTGAAAGAGAAATTGACATTCTTTGTTCATTTCGTTTTAATTGGGAGAATTAATGAAATAAATTAATGAATTGCGGTAAAAGCTTTACAATTTATTATGTCGATAAGGATTATTGTTGTCAAGTTAACTTATCTTCAAGTAAGAAACGTAATTTCTAAAAACGAAAAGAACTTTTTTAGGAAACTTGTTTCTTTTTACTTTTAAGTATTTAGAAAAAAAAATATCTCATTAGTTTCCAAATTAATTTTTGGATACGAATATGAAGAACAGAAATGGTGAAAGGGGTTGTAAAAGCATATAGTATGAGGTCAAAAAATCTACATGTACAAAATTGGAATTTTTTAAAAGTACCAAGATCAATTCAATTATTCAAAAATTTGTAATTTATATTAATTTTCAATTGTATACGTGTGCATTTTTTTTATTTACGCTAGAAGCTTAAGATCGTAATTACTCTTTAAAAAAATCCGAATTGTACGTAAAGTGTATTAAAAATACACGTATACGTTTTCAAAATATTGTGCACTTTTTGATATTCTAAATATAAAATTAAGAATTTTGAATTTCGATTAAATTCGACTTTTTGTTGGTTGGCACATTATTGCTTATCAGTGTCCAAATAAATTTATAAATACGTATAAATATGAAGGCATGTGGACAATTATCATTCTCTTATTTTGTAAGAGATGTTAACCATTATTTTAATTACAAATTGCACCACTGTCCATGGATCACGATTTTTTGTTCCTTGTCCATTCTTTTATTGGGTCACTCAACCATTGCAGCTTTTTACAAACTGGTTACTTGCAGTCCAGTAAGTTTATATAGTACATAACGGTAGGCATATTGAGCATTTGTGATATTAAAAAGGGAGTAAAGTAGGGATGTTACGAATGGCACATATTCCACATTCACAAATACGAACTGTTGTCTCCCCTTCAAATCGACAGGAAGTTTAATAATTAAAACACACTAGTTTACACTTTCAATAATTCTTTAATTTTCCTTTTTCAAAAATGTGCTGCTCGAACGACTTATTAAACACGGTATATATTTTTCTCTACCCACATCATTGACGATATCATAATTTATAATTAGCTTTTATCTATAGTATTACTATTATTAAAATATTTATTTGAAATTATTTAAAATTGGTAAATAAGTATTATTTCAAATAATGAAAATTCACAATCAAGTATTACTCAGTATTTTGTTTACATTGCACACAGTCAAAATCAAAATAGGCCCTTACGAGCACTTTTGAATCGTCATATATGAAAATAATAAAAAAATAACTGGGCAAGTGCGAGTAGGACTCGCGCACCGAGGGTTCCGTACAAACTTATAGAAATCTATATAAGACTAACCCAGTTCCAACATAAGTTACTATCAAAAATACCTAAATCGGTATACGCTTGCCTATAACATTTGAGGAGTTCCCTCAATTTCTCCAGGATCCCAACATCTGATCCTGACCTGAAGACAATGGGACCACCTTGGAAGTATACCTTTTCAAACAAAAAAAAAATTTTGAAAATCGGTACACAAATGGCGGCGTAATCAGCGAACAAACATAAAAAAAAATTAAATACAAGGTCGAATTGAAAACAGTCCTTTTTAGAAGTCACTTAACTATAATCAAATATTATGTAAATATGAATCACGTCCCAAAAACTATTTTGAAACTACTTAGGAGCACTTTAATTTAAAACACAATCATGGATGCAATCTATGGAAACACAAAATTTTATTTTAAGTACTAATACGCCTTATACTTTCAAAAAAGCAAAGTTATAGCGCGATTCAGGATACACTCAGCGCCATCTCTTGACAATTTCAATGAACTAACTTTGACATTAACAACATAATTATATTATATTTTATTCTCGTTTTATTTTTATTTATATTCTACTACACTCCACTATCCCTGCACTACGTTCGTAAAATATTTAGATTTAAATTATCAATCAAAATATCAAAATATACATTAGTGTTGCCAAGACAAAAATAATTAGTCCTTAATTCGAACAAAACTAATTGTTTTTTTATAAATAACTAATTATATTACTAATAACCAGAAGACTTATATGTGTAGATAAATAAGTAAATTAAATAACTCGATCTGTTTGAATTTAATTTTAAAATTTTCGTACTAAGTCAATACGAGTACTTAAATCAAATCGCGTGAAGCTCTTATATTGAATGTTAATTACGTAATGACGTTATAAATCGACGATAAAACTTTAAATGAAAAGTTTATTTTATTATTTTTAGCGCGTTTAAATAATAATTAAAATAATAAAAAAAATATTAATCGAGCAGAATTATATCACAGTTGTAATAGATGGCATTAGCTGTACGCTACATCGCGCTATCAATTTGTTAGCCGCGATATATAGATTGCATTGCGTTGTTTATAAAGGTTTGCTGCTTTTTAATGTTTTCGTATTGATACAAATTTCTTCTCAGTGTTTGTAAAATTGTTTTTTTGACCATGGTCAACTTCTATATTAATTTGTTCCAAGTACATATAATTTTAATTCTAAGATTAATATATTTTCCGCTTGATCAATTTACAACTTGATACATTTACGCGTTCCTGAGAAAAAGGTTGAAAGACAGACGTACAGACTGACAGACACACGAACAGAAATTTACAGTTTTCGGATTTTTTCCTTTATGTATACTAAAGGACCTTGCTCCTGGCCAAATTTCATAATGCTTGGTAAATGGGAAGTACCCTATAAGTTTTGATTCCCTTGCGAAAACGTTAAAAACGCTATCATACTTAAAATATGTGATATAAATGACCGTATCTTTTGATTGCGTTAACTTAGAAGTTTGATTTTTTCACAGCTCTTAGTAATTACAACTCTGAGTACTTGACGTTGATAAAAATTTGTTACCTTCACGCGTTTCTGAGAAAAAGGTTGAAAGACAAACTTACAAACAGACAAACATACATACAAAAATGTACAGTTTTCAGATTTTTTCCTTTATTTGTACCATAAGATCTTACTTCTTGCCAAATTTCATCGTGCTAGGTCAATGGGAAGTACCCTATAGGTTTTGATTCCCTTGCGAAAACGCTAAAATGGTCAAAATATACGACATATTTTCCATTATCTTTTGATTGAGTTGACTTAGAACTTTAATATTTTCACGGCCGCATGTCATCGTAGACCTGAGTATATGGTATTAATTTCAACATGATACGTCTATGCATTTCTGAGAAAAAAGGGTTGACATCCCGACAGACAGACAGACAGACAGACAGACAGACAGACAGACAGACAGACAGACGGACAACAAAGTGATCCTATAATTTGGAACGCAGATTCTACCGAGAAGAACCGTCAAGAAACTCGATTGTGTTTACCTAGTGATACTTCAGGAAATATATCTCAATGTTATTTACATGAGTAGGTGGTAGGCTTACAGAACGCAGAGGCGAATGTTGGAGTGCTAATGTGAATAGTAAATGTGCACATTTTTATAAATATAAATGAAATGTTAACAAAAACAAATAATTCAATTAAAAATAAAAATAAAGATAAATTAAAAAGATTTAATTTTTATTATTAGATTACTATTAAATCGAGCCTACAATTAAATTAATGTAGTAGCTTTCGCTACAATTTATTTTAAAATCTTTTACAATTTTCATTATTGCCATAAAGTTTAAACTTGTCGAATGTTTTGCTGCACATGTTTGTAGAGGTTATCTCTCAATTTGCTTATATATATATATATTTTTTTTTCGTTTTGTTTTGTTCCTGTCAATACTGGAGTTCTGGAGTTATAAAGGAATAAAGAAAAAGAAACTCCTATGTAGCTAAAAACATCTAAATAAATGTATATTGCCAATTTTATGTGAGAGAATGTTCGCCGGGTTATCTGGTGCTTTATCTTAATTAAATAATTGGAGAAAAAAGTTTATACTGCAAGTTCTACTAATCACATCACGCTAGGACTCATAGGAGCGAAGAAGTAACCATAAGCGCGACTGAAACCACGAGGGGCAGCTAGTAATATAATAAACGCACGCATCGATATTTTCTTAATATATTTAACTAGCAGTTGCTCTCGGCTTCGTTTGGAATTTGATAGAAGAAATAAAAAAAAACTGGTTAAACATCATCCCTCAAGGGATTTAACTACTAAACTTTCAGAATAAATATTTAATTTATGCTGAATTATTTTCAACTTTTTATCTTTGATTTTTTAAATTTTTTTTATTCATATAGGTAAACTAAACTACCCTATTGCACCTCTGTGAATTGGGGTTGATATTGATACGATGATTTTGTGTTTTATAGTTCATTATTAGCATAATGAAGATTAGGTATTAAGTTTTAAAGAAATATGACCACAGGATAATATTTTGCATTAAAACGTTTTTACCCCTTTTCACCCTCTTAGGGGTGAATATTAAAAAAACCCTTTCTTAGTGGATGCCTACAACATAAAAGCGATCTACTGCGAAAATTTCGATTTTGTAGCCCCAGCGGTTTAGGCTCTGCGTTGATGAATGAGTCAGGACAAGCGATTTTATATGTATAGATACGTGTAATTCTCGTACTCTTATTGTGACCTTATGTTGATAATAATGAGGTTTATTTTAGTTTAATGCGTGCGTTAATTTCGTCATCATAGTAAAGACGTAACTGAGTGTTATGTTTGAATAAAATTTTATTGTTTTTTCAAATTAAAAGTTCAATAACATGTTAACGATAGTTAATATTTAAATTACGTGTGAATGCACTATTAATTACGAAAAATTCTAAAAAAAAAAATTAATTTAAAACAATAGTAACATAAATGAAAATAATTTATGCTTGTAATAAAATTTATTTTTGGTAATGTAATGATAATGAAAGTCTGTACAATATATAAAATGTATTTTTCTTGTTATTTGTTCTATAAATCATCATGGGTTCGATTCTCATTTAGGGCTTAAAATTTTTACGGTTTATTTCTCGTTCTGTATCCTTGTGTGTAACACTGTTCTGTTGGTTCCTGTAATCGTTCCAAATAATCTATAATGTCCGTTTATCTTGTCAAAAATGTATTTAGAAATTAAATTGCATTAATTTCAAGTAACGCTTGCGGTTAACTCGGTACGTATATATTGTTCTTGTATATATTGTTGTATATATTGTTCTCTCCGGGCAGGGGCGTAATTATAGGGGCGTAGCAGGGCTGGCAAAAAGCCACGGGCCCCAGACCCGTGAGGGCCCCGGCTTAAAAGAATTTATGATAAAAAACTTATTAAAATTAAATTGTTATTTCATTATAAATGTGTCTAAACCTATGCTCGTGAAAAAAAAAACTTATCAGATATTTAGCTTAAATACACGCAATATAATTAATAGTTTTGGGTAACTTTTTAAGTGGTTGATTATAATTAAGTTATGACGTGACAATTTTTAATGGGATGTCACATCCAAAGAATTTGCCACGGACCTCAGATGGTATAGTTACGCCTTTGCCTGCGAGCAATCGTATTGATGATGCTCCGCAGGGAATTGGCGTGGGAGGTCGTAGTCTTTTTCTATGAGACCGACATGATCCAGAAGATAGCAGGACGGACCCAGAGAGGGCTGATCCCATCCGTAGAGGACGGCCG
Source organism: Hypolimnas misippus (assembly GCA_037950945.1). Classification (NCBI taxonomy): domain Eukaryota; kingdom Metazoa; phylum Arthropoda; class Insecta; order Lepidoptera; family Nymphalidae; genus Hypolimnas; species Hypolimnas misippus. The sequence continues at coordinate 2,203,255 of JBBEEQ010000006.1, read as the reverse complement.
AGGTGTGGTCCTCCTGAGTTCCGGTGTTCTAACACCACCAGGGTCTAGGGCAGATTAAATAGGGCGTACTCTCGAACCGTGGGTGTATGAGATGGAGGTCTCACGAATTTTTAACGGTTCTGTGGAGGGCGGCAGTCGGAATGGCCTCGAACTGCCGTACGCACCAAAGACGGGTGCGGGTAGGGCAGGATCACACTTTGCTCTCCTGAGGCGAGTTTCGCCAGCCACGCGCGAAACGTTTCGATTTCGTTTCGAAATCGATTTAGGGCTAAAACACAATTATAAAGTTAAGAAGTCGCGTCGTGAAAATTTACCAAGTTCATCGTAAAAATCACGTATTCTAGGTTAACGGGCGCGAAGCCGCGGGACAAGCTTGTAAGCTTAGAAATCGCTTTACAGTTACACGTACTCGTGAGTCGAACGTAATATCAAGAAAAAAAAATAGTAAATTAGGAACTTTTTCTAGAAATATAATCTCGAGCGTAGTTCGGTCAACAAACCAGTAATATTTTTAAACGCAGTTACAAAACGAGTTTTGCAAATATAATAAAAAAAAACATTGTTGTGTTAAATATTCTTTTTTTAAATGTTTCTAGAAGTAGTTTTCTTCATTAAGTGCGAATGTCGTTGATTAAAAACAACTGTGAATAGTGTAGATGTGTGTGAAATTGTCTTCCGAAGAATATATTCGGATTTTGTTTGCGGATTTGCTCGCATTCATGGATTTTGTTTAAAAAAAATTAAAATATAGTCTATGACCATCTGGAATAACACTTTTATGGCATTTCGTAATGTAGATAGGATAATTGAATGCTGATAAGCAATAATGTGTCAATCCACAAAAAGTGAAATTCGGAGATATTAATTTATTTTCATAGTGGATCACCTATTTAACATAATTCAATAAAAAAATAAAGTCATATAAAGTAAATAAGTACAAATTATAGACGAAAATATTTTATATAAACTATTATAACAATATTATATTAATAAATTCAAATTGGTTTATTATATATAAAAAATAACGTAAAAGTCCTTTCTTTGGTTACAGGGATGTAATAAAGTCGTTATAAATAATATAATATAATAAATGTATAAAATAAAACCTTGGTTACAGAGCAAGACAGCGTTTAGTTATTTAACCAATTAAAAGAATATTCTTATATGTATACTGGAGGCGTATTGTAAAATATTTGTTTGTGCCGAGTTAGCGTTTCCTTCATACTAAATTTTTTATGTTATTAGCGTAGTTTAGTGGCTATCAAGGCGAACGTATGTAGTGGATTGTATCATCCTTATGAATAGTACATACATTATAATTTGCACAAGTGGATGCTGATAAGCAATAATGTGTCAACCCACAAAAAGTCAAATTCGAAGATATCAATGTATTCTGATAAAGCGTCATGAATTTAACATTATTAAAAAAATCAAGTCGTTTACAACTAAATAATTACGGTAAAATTTCTTAATTTAAAGTTCCGAATGTTGAAGTGTATGTATCCATACTTTGCTATAATATAATATAGTTCAAAAACTTATTATTAGATAAAACTTATTATTTAATAAACTGCATTTAATTCAATATACCTTTTATCAATACAGAAAAGGAAAGATGGATATATACGTCTTCAAACAAATCTGTTAAGAATAGGTTTCATATCTTTAGACGCCATTTTCTTAAATTGTATATATATATATATATATATATATATATATATATATATACATGGAACTGACTTTAAAAGCAAAATTCATAATTTCCTTTACTTAGAAGACATATTAATTACAGTTATTTTGATGATAACTGAATAGTTGAATAATTCGGTCGACCCATTTTCGACTACGCAGGGAACATATACTAAAAATAGTTACGCACTAATTAAGAACCTCCTTTTTTGGAAGTCCGTTAATAATATAATCCTAAATAAGCGCAAATTGACCAAAGCCGTAGGTGTATCAAAATCAGTTCAGTAGTTTCATTTTAATATCAAAATGAATAAAATCTAACATACGCGTGTTTTCAGAGTAAACGAAGTTACTATTTTCTCTATTTTATCATCGATGTCTATTGCTTTAAAAAAATATTATTTATCAAACAATGTCAAGTGCAAAATAATTGCATAATGTGTTTTAATGACCGTCATAACATAGTTGTAGATAATGATGGAATAATATTTACACTATTATAAAGCTGTATAATCTGTTTATTTGTAGGTTGTGGGTAATGTCTGAAAGCATCGGTCCGATTATCATTTTTTTCTACTTATAAAAAGCCGGTCAAGTACTACTCGTAATTACTTAAAAAGGGTTCTGTACCATATTATGTACTTTGAAATTATTTAATTAAAAAGCAAGAGAAGCGCTATAACAATATGTAATGTCTAATTCACTCACACTTGACCGTTTTTATTACATCTTTATCATAGAAATAAATAAGATACAGCCCGCTGATACACAAACAAACGGACGGACAGACAAAGGGACGGACAGCGGAGGCTCAGTAATACGGAAGTTCAAAGTTTTAAGATTGTTGATATTTTTTATATTTTATGTAACTGGTGATTGAATTGATTCAACCTATTGATTGAAAGGTAAAAAAATGAACCAATTTATAGAGAAGGAATTTGTATGTGCGAAGTAATCTCCGAAAGCACTGAACATATTTTAAAGTCTATGGCACCATTTGAAAAGTACATTCCAGATATGCTATATTTTATGTATATAAGAGTATATTACCTATCGGATTGTATATATCGTATTGGGCTGTTTGTCATTAAACGCCAGTCGATATATTTTAAACAGACTCGAAAAACTGATAGTATTTAATCATCTCTATATTTGTTTACACGAATTAATACATTCCTGTTCAAATAAACACAGATAACCTATTAAAGCAGAATAAAATACAAATTTTTTAACGTTTGGAAATCGTTAGTTTTTTAACAAATTGTCGACTTCAAAATGTTGTAGAAAATATTTATTAATTTTGTTTCGTTTTTAAAGTCGATTTTTTTTTCAAAATTTTTTTATTATTCGTTTTTCATGTTCTACCGTACCGTTTATGCAATGGAAAATTTGTCTAGCAAGAAGGTTAAAAGTATAGTACAATTAACTTTCAGTATCAAACGCATCACACTCAACGGCCCCCATTAGGGTCTTATGATCCTGTGTAGGGGATCCGGAAACAAACACAACACAAATACAAACACCCAGACCACGGCAAACATCCGTAGGCCCATTACAGACGTTTGCCGTGAGGTGTGACCACTACGCTGTCAGTAAAAAAAAAACAAAATCAGTAGGTAGCGCGCGTGTCGTACATAAAAATTAGTTTTCGAGGGTTGTTTGGCATAACAAAATCTACATTAAAGCGTCCGAAGCTGCAATTAAAATCTGGACGATAATAAAAATAAATAAATAGTTGCAACCAAAATTAAAATAATTAAAAGTCTACTAACATAATACTAATTCATTATGTAGAATAATCTTTTCATTTAATATTAATAATCTATCTAGCATGTTCCCGGTTATACCAAGGTCTGCTTACTATTCTAGTTCAGTTATGGCCAAGTTACTGAATTTTACACAGAGCGACTGGCATCTGACCACCGCAACTTCTTACGGAAAACCAATAGCCATTTAGGCTAGAATAATCTCCCTTCTAGGAGTAACGATCATTATCACGTGATTGTGATGTGTTGCCATCAGATGTATTGAATCCACTGCATCAGAGAGGTGGTCTAATTTAATAGTAAAAAAATTGTTTTAATATGACGAGTCTTATTTTTTCTTAAAACTAGTCTATTCCGGCAACGTTATCGTTAAGGTAAATAAGTTAATTTTTCTTACTTAATTAATATATCTAAATATATACATACATATAATTCAAAGGTGACTGACTGACCGACATAGTGATCTATCAGCCCAAACCATTGTACGGATCGGGCTGAAATTTGGCATGCAGGTAAATGTTATGTCGTAGGCATCCGCTAAGAATTTTGATTCACTCTTCCCTCAACAGGATAAAATTGGGGATGAAATTTTGTATAAAACTTTTGTCAATTTTAAACCGATTGGGCTGAAACTTTGCATGCATAAAGCTACTATGACGTAGGCACCACAGACATCGCAGACGAAGTCGCGACCACCAGCTAGTTTTATATATTTCTCTACTTAGTAACTCTTAATGCATACGTTTTGATGTTTATTTATTATTCTTGCTTAAATTTTATCACAGAAACATTTACTTTAATCAAAAACAGTATAACATGATAACTGTAGACGGATATAATTTATTCAGACAGTTTCGTCTGAAGTGTTATTCACTAAAATAACAGCAATATCTCGCGATAACGTCCCACGAGCGGATAGATAACGAATCCCGTAATACCTCATGATTTACTTTCATCGCCGAAAAATCTGTTGTTTCGTGATTATGAGCTAATATGGAGTTTGATAAGGTTTTTAATGAAGTAGGTATGAAATCCGAATGAGCTACAATGTTAAGATACTATTGACGGCCATAAATTCATATACAAATGTAAATGGTTACTGTATAAAAATCAGTATGGTGTTAAATTTAGGCTCAAATTATAAACAAATCTTAGTAGGAACTGTCATTTTTTCTAATTTATTACATAGGTACCTCTTTACATCGAAAAAATGATATTGTCAAAAACTGTTTTGGGCGCCATTTTTTCAATATGGCGGAGCATCTAATCGAAAAAAAACTTGTCGAAGTCTATAAGATTACCAATTTTCAAAACTCGCGGAAAAACGTTTTTACTACAGCAATAAAACTTGTCAGCGATAAGTTAATGTGTATTTTATAACCTGATTAAAAATATTAAGAAGTTACATAATGTTTTTAATTGTCTACAGTGGGTACCACAACGACTCATCTCACAGTGGTGCGAGTGAACAGCGACCCAGCGCCCGTAAAAGACCACCAAGTGCCCGTGTTCCTCTACAGCAGGCAATCCTTCGTCGCTGATCAGTGGGACCTCACTACCAACCAGGTATGTTCATTAGCCGGGTCCATCTAACATCGGTCGGTTGAAAATAATCAATAAGTGAATGCATCACACTCAACGGCCCCCAAAAGGACCACCATGAGCCTGTGTCAGGGGTCTGGAAACACACACCACAAACACTAACACCCAGACCACGACAAACATCCGTATGGCTACATATTTTAATCTTTCGACAAAGTTGCATCCGTCGTGGTCACGAGCTGAGTGGTGTACCGCGAGTGCGCGAGTTTTCTTCGCCTACCCTCATAATATTAATATTGTCTTCACCGTTATTATAATGCTGGGAGCACACCACACTAACACAATCGGTTTACGCGAATATTGTTCGAGGGACTTCACTTTTGTTAAATTTATATATCACCGGGTTCCAAGCGGACGACAATTTAAATCCGTCAGATTTACAATCGAATAAAAATTTAAGTTCTGTTACGTTTCATGAGGCCACTGTCATTTCGTGTTAAATAAAACGGGAAAGTTTCTTGCCGAAAAAATTGGTGATTCCAATTGTGCATACATCATTGAAGGTGTGGAATGTTCTATGATTAAATAAAAACATGCTCGCCTTTATTTATTCCGTTAATAGATGCTTAAGTGTCCTACTTACTAGACTGTTTCCGTTCATGTTACTTCTTAGTATTAAGTAATAAGAACACACTGATTGGCACGTAAGTAACTTAAACCGGTGGCTTTAGAAGCGTGAAATTTTTCACCGCAAACTTTGTCTCCCCATGTTCTTTTGTTTATATTACTAACTTTGGACTTTTTGAATTATGTTTATTTGATGTCTTGAATTTATTTTTTAATTAAGTCAAGAAAAAATATTGCTTCAGTGGCCACCGCTTATCATCATTCTTGACAGACTGTCGACGATAAGCATTTTTTACAGATATCCTCTTAGAGGGCTTCAAAGGTCTGAGGTTACTTGACATAGACTCGTGACACCAAAACCCCAGAAAAGAAAGCCAGTTGTGCATTTAGTGTTTGTTTATTTTACAAATGTAAAACCAACGTTGACATGAATCGCCATTTTCAATTATAGCACTAGGTGTTTACTTTGGCGCAATCTTTTGAAGTAAAAGATGTATCAAGTTTCATTCTCTAAAGGCATCGACGGGAGTTTAAAGTTTTTATATGTCCCAATATGGACTAGTCATAAATATTATAATAAGATTTCTAAAACATGTATTTGTTTTTAATAGACATTTAAATAGTGTGGGAGCTGATTGTAAGACGAACATGGGCTTTTGTTTTTATCTAGAATTTTCCGATTATAATTAAAAATGTGTATGTATGTAACAATGCATTATTAAAATGGTCCCCTAAATATGATTAATATTCGAACAGAACGATCGACAGCTGTTTAAAGTTTAAACAGTGATTAATAAAACATTTGTTCATTCGGTATTTATGATCGTATCGAATTGTTAATTGTATTGATTTTGTTCACATATTTTGCATATTTTATAATGTTTTTTAACAGTTACTGTTTAGAAGTTAACTGAAAACTATGTGACTCTTATCAAGCATTATGCGCACAAAATGGAATGTGAGATTTTGCATGGTTGAATTTTACTTCGAAATGTATTCAGAAAGTTAAAATGTATGTATAAAATGTGTACAAATACATTACACTACCTAAAACAAAACATCCATTGTTTACTGTGAGACTACTAATATCGGATACATAATATTCAATATATCGTTTATTTACATTCTTATCACAATAACATGTAATGAAATTTAACGAATTGTATCGAATTTCAACCGTTTGGCGATCACTGATTAGTGATTAATTGAAATTATTATTAATTATCTTCAGTCAAAGAAATAAAAAAAATATATTATTTAAATCTTTTTAAGAAAACAGGACTCGAACGAATATTCTTTTATGTTTCAACCACTATTAAATATTTTTTAATTTTTTAAATATTATACACACCTACGAATGGATTAGCATAATTAGGTAGGTCGTGGAACAAAAACAAAAGACAAACACAGAAGAAAATACTAATACATACTTTATAGATCCATACTAAAATTACAAGTGTGATAGTCAATCTATTTGTTATTTTTTACTCGTACACCATTCACCAATTTTGATGGATTTCCATGGTCAAGGATATAAGATACTTTTTATTACGAATACAGGTGAAATACTATTCTAATAAACAATCATTAGCATGTCTTGTTGTTTTGTTATTAATTGTTATTAAAACGCGAATGATAGCAAGAAGTCGAACCTCGGCTATTATGTCTGACGCCACACCTCGCCTCTATTATATTTACTTCCTTTTATTTTCGACGGTTGTTTTCTCCTCAATATGAAAGTTCCTTTGCAATAACAGCAATTATTAACATTATAATGAAGCATATATTTATGATTAGTTATGGAATATTAACATATATTTCAATGGTATTATTGTTATTATATTCATATTATAATTAGTTCTGGAGAGTATTAGTAATTTTGTCGTTAATTATTATTGGTTTAAGATCAAATTTTTTCGGTATTATACAAATAAATAAACCTAATTGAAATGTTTCGTATAATACATTCTTATCGGGTACACATACCTAAAACAATCCTGACTAAATCAACCTTTAAATAAAAAATAAATTGCATTAACATTGGTTCCTTCGTTTACTACTATTAACATATGTAGACTGTATACAGAAGTACACAAAATATCAACTTTAAATGGATGCTGATAAGCAATAATGTGTCAACCCACAAAAAGTCAAATCTGGAGATATGGTATTTTGATACTACGTCACCTATTTAACATTATTCAAAAAATTTTCAAGTAATCTAAACTAAATAAGTATGAAAAAAAGTTTCTTAACTCAATGCTTCGAATTTCAGGTGCGTTCCATATTTTGCAATTTATAAAATAATTTCAGACATTTAAAAACTTATTACTAGATAACACATTAAATAAATCTATCTGCTTTTAATTCATTATACATTTTATTAAAATAGAAAAGGAAAGATGAATATATACGTCTTCAAACAAATTTATTAAGAATCCGTTTGACATGTTTAGATGCCATTTTCTCAAAATGACTAACCCCATATCGTTATTCAAAGTGAGATTTCTGTATAAATAAAGAAGTGACTTCAGAACACACGTTTTGAATTATAATAACGTAATTGTTATAATGTATTGTAAGAGATTCTTATAATTAAGACGCAGACAGAGGGCTTGCTTGAATCTTAATTAATAGAATAAATAGGGACGACCCGTCCTGACTTTGTATGAGTATAATTAAGTTTTTTTTAAAATAATTGTCTATTTTACAGTGTCTTTTCCCGCTTGTAATACTTCAGATCGAATCCTTAATCTATTTATAAGAATAATATCAATAGATAGACATAAAAAGTCGCATAAAAAAATAATTTTTACAACCACATTTGAAAGTTTTTTCAAATAAAAAAGGCACTTTCATTCTTTTCTTTTATAATTATATGCTATAGATAGATGAAATTATTGAATTAAAAAAGAAGGTATGTTATAAATAGAAATTATAAATTCATTCTATTAATATAGTTTTGCCAACGATCGCCACGAAACTATCAATTACCGCTCGGACTACGTTAGCGTTAACTATATCTCATAAATTATACCACGTAAACATATACATACAGGAAACTGGAGATTATAAGTTAGAAAGAAAATTACAAGTTATATGTATATAGAAACAAAACTTTCTATTTTGTAATATTTTTCGTTTGTAGATTAGAATTACACATGTAAGTTTTGCTCTCGTTATTAATGTGAAACAATACGATATCCTGGTAACATTTGAAAAACTGCATTCAAAATTAACAAACTCTATACGGCTCGCAAGTCGAATCTGATAATTAAAAAAAACTTATTTTGTTAATTTTATTGTAGAAATAAATGTTATATGTCGCGAAGAATAAATGTTAGTATTAAAACCTCAGTGTACAAGAAAGTAAGCAAACAATTATATCGCTTCCCGCCATTTTGATTTTATATAATAAGAAAAGAATGCTTGTGTTGCCAACAGTAAAAGCAATGATTAAAAGCCATAACGACTATTTATGTAAGTACGCACATATCTCTCTTAACTCAAAAGCGATAAGCCGTGGATTGTTTATATATTTAGGACTGTATCTACTTAGCAACAATTTTTATTATCTAAAACGGCACTTTATTTAAAAGGTTTCGTGATTTTTATGTAATACGAGTCAAAACTTATGAACACGTTGCAACGTCGCATCATGGTTATGTACGATGATACGATGCACATTTTACATTTTTCTGACGTGACGCCTTACCGTTTTATGACGTTGTAAAGTGCCGTGTGCTGGAATGGTGATCCCCACCAGGTGGACCGATGACATCAAGAGAGTCGCGGGAAGTCGATAGTTTCAGGCAGCGCAGGACCGCGGCTGTTGAAGATCCATGCAAGAGGCCTATGTCCAGTGGACGACCACAGGCTGATGGATGGATGGATGGAAAGTGTCATGGTGCGACGTTGCATCGTGATTATGTGTTTTATACGGTGCATATCAACGACGACGACGTCGGTACGTGCCACGGTGCAACGTCACCTCGTGGTTATGTTTTATACGATGCACTTCGTAGATTTTTAATTTTGTGTACTATTGAAGTCTTGTTCAATTTATGTTTTATATATTAGGTATCCATTGCTATGAAATTACCATACATTTTTTAACATTATTTCAAGATACATTAAATTGTTTGATTAAAGAAATATCTTGAAAAATAAAGATTGTTTCATATAATAAATAAACTAAAGCAACAGAGTTATCCCTACTAGTATTTTTAAACATTTTTATAACAACCGAAAAAAAACACATTAGTCAAGCGCCGAAATTTCTTAGATTATTGCCTTTGATCTTAATGCGATGGACAAATATTTAATATTATGTGGTAGTTAACTGTACGAAGGATGAAAAGTCTACTGTGTTTTACACAACATTCTACTATATAAATAAAAATAAATAGCCGAAGCGCACCACTTCAAGACGGCTGTATTGATTTGGCTTATTTAAAATTTAAAATCTTAAACGAAAACAGAGAGTAATATTATAAGTTTGACGCATGTTTCTGTGTGTTATTCGATTTTATGTTCTTTGTAATGGTTAAGACGACAATGAAAGAAAATATTGGAAAAAATCGTACGGAAAAGTGAACATTTTGAGTTATAAAAAGGTTCATATGAAGTATAGTTTAATTAGTACACCTAGTAGATTTAAATTCGTTGAGCTGTTATAACCGAAAGAAATAGCGATATGAGCATTTGTAATATGATTTTGATAATGGAATATAAAGCATGCAAAAAATAACCGCAATTTTGTATTGAAATAAGGTAATATAAAGTTGGTTATTTATTTCTAATTGTGCTGCTAAATAAGTCGTAGCGTTGTGTTTGTTACATGGCCTATTTTTATTTATATCCAACGCATTTTTAAAATCTGATTTGTAAGATCTTAAATAAAACGTTTTAAAAGTATAACAACTATTCAATTTATATACTGAAATAGGATTTGTCGTGTTTTAATAGTATATAATATTCGACTATATAGTTTTTTAGACGAATTCGTTACTTTATTCTTGTTCAGATATTGACGAGTTACTAATTTTTACACAGAGAGACTGCCATCTGACCTCTGCAACCTCTGAAGGCAAGCCAGTAAGCAAATAGACTAGAATAATTTCCCTACTACGAGTAACGATCATTATCAGGTGATTGTGATAACAACCGGGACCGACAGCTTTACGTGCTCTCCGAGGCACAGTGGGAAGACCCACAAAGACAAACACCCAGACCTAGGAACAAATATTTATACAAATATAAATATCTGCCCCGAGCGGGGCTCGAACCCGCAACCGTCAGCGTTAGAGGTACATTCAGCACCGCTACACCAGAGCGGTCGTCTACAGAAACCTAACTATATATTTTTTCAATCACGCATAAGAAACAAACACAAAAACCATTACACACACTAGCGTGTATTTGACGTCTTATAAGTTAAATTAATTATAGTCGTATTGCGACCACTGGGGACTAGTCGTAATAAATATGAATGAAGTTTTTTTTCAGCTGAGCGTTGACTCATAGATATATTGAAAGTTAATCGCTACGATGAACTCTATTTTACATTCAGTGGACGATCCATTATGCATATAATGTAACTGTGAAAGACACACGTACAATATTTAAGTTTTTAAGAGTTCAATCAAAATTCAAAAATTGGTATACATTATTGATAGAGCGAGATGTTTTTGTTTTTTCATCACGCATAATGCAGTCATTTTTCAAGTTATCTTGAATGAATATACTGGTTTTTTATAGTATATATAGTAAGCTTGCGAAATTGTTTATTACTGTAATTGTATCGTGCGCTGTTCATGCGAAGATATAAAATAATAGATACGAATTTTCTTTTATGTTTAATAGGTTCACAATTTCCGTCCGTTCGCTGGGCGAGCCCGATGGCGAGAGAGCGAGTGTTGCTCGCTTACGTCATTTAATAATATTTTAAAAATTAACAACTTAATGTTGCTACATGCAACAGAAATAAATAGATAAAGAATCATTATTATATCCGATATCAAGTTTGTAATTGTGGTTTTTTAATTTAGCAGTCTTAATTTTTAATGATATAATTAATGATATAATATTGTCAACAGTGAACCAGATGTTAGGATATGTACACAATATGCGACGTCGCATCTTGAAAATTCACGACGTGATACCACGGTTAGATGATTAATTTTTATTTTAAATCTAAAAAATCACCGTGCATTTCGATCCGATGTCGGGTCGTAACGTTTAACGACTTTATAACGTGCCGTAACGTTAGCCGTAAGTTTTGTTAGTCAAAACTTACCAATATTTCCAAATTTTACGTTATTAATTGTAATAAATTAAATCTAAAACTTCAGTAAAAAACAAAATGAAAGAGTATATAATAAGAGGTACAATTTGTTTGTTAGTTTGTGTGTAGAAGGTAATCTCAGAAGCTACAGGTCTGATATGAAAATGATTTTAGCAATGGATATCCTGTTTATTGAGGGTGATTAACAATCGAGTTTCTTGCCGGTTCTTTTCTGTAGAATCTACAATCCGGATCGGTGATAGCTTCCTTATTTTTTTTTTGTGTATTGACGATTTTTTTATTTTTTTATAACACAAAAGGAAAATGTGCAAAGGGTGGACTTAACACTATTTCAGTACTTTCTAACCGCAATTTCGATTCAAAAGCGCTCGTGGAAATTCAAAAATATGCTTAGTTCAAGTGCTTACTTGTACAAAGTATATTTCTGAATAATTATAGGCTCTATAACATCACGCTACGACTTAAGGGAGCGTAGCAGTAACCATAAACAGTAAAACTCCGAGGGGCAACTTGTCACTCATAATCAGATGGAACGTGTATATCCTTCTTTTTATTCTTGTGTGTCCTTGCGGAACTTATGTGTATAACTTTTAATACAAAAAAAATCGCGCTCGACGAAAATGCAAGTTAGTGCTGATCGCGGAGTTGCTGATTGTCGACATGTCAGGTTTTAGCTGTCAGCGCGTAGTTGTTGCTATGCCTCATTAACTCGGCCAGCGGTGAGGTCAATGCTACCGTGACCGATTTTAAAAACAAACTCAGCTTGTCATTTCGGTCCGTCTTAAAATCGCTTTTAATTATTTTTTATGGACGCTAATAAGCAATATTGTGTCAAGCCACATGAACTCGATTTTGAGAAAATGGCGTCTAAATATGCTAAACCTCCTTTTCTGAATAAATTTGTTTGAATAAGTATTTACATATATTTTCTTTTCTTTTATAATAAAAGGTATAACGAATTAACAGCAGGTTGATGTATTCAATATATTATCTAATAAAAAGTTTTTTAAATATAAGAGACTATTGTATAAATTACAAAATCAGGAACGACCTTGAAATTCGAAACAAGAACTTTTTTTCATACTTGTCTTGTTTATATGACTTTATTTTTATTGAATAATATTAAATAGGTAATTTAGTATCAACATACATCAATATCTCCGAATTTCACTTTTTGTGGGTTGACACATTATTGCTTATCAGCACCCATATATGTTATTAGGCGAGAATTGCACTTGTAAGTTTTGATTACAGATTTTCATAAGATTTGAATATTTAGGTTTTGTTGCTTTTACACCTGAAATGATTTACTGTCGGTGAGTCACAGCTTTCGTAAGGTAATTGTTATCAGGCCGCAAATGTTTTGCATCAGTTGCGAGAGTAAAACTTACAAATGTTACAAGTGTATAAAACTTACAAGTGTGTTTCCTGCCTTAAATAATGGTCTGTGCAGACAAGGGCACACAAAAATATTTGTGCGGAAGAACGGGAATGGTAATAAAGGCATATGACATTTTTTGGCGCCAAAATGTATTCACGTACAAAATACAATTTTTATTAATTTTCTTGTCCTTAATGATACTCACTGAACCAAATTAATATATGAAAAAACGAATTATGCAGTTTTAGTTATCATCAAAATCCCCAGGTCTTGTGTCTTGCGCTATTATTATTATTCTGTTTAAGATTATATAGATGATAAACATGCTTGGATTTAGTATAAGCTGGATTCACACAGGGTATTTAATATATTTGTAACTCATAAATGTATGTACCTATCGTAAAACTTTTAAAAAGAGTAACTATCGAGTTTCTTGCCGGTTCTTCTCGGTAGAATCGACATTCCGAACCGGTGGTAAATTAATTAATTAATTAGTGTTTAGTTTTCTTTTGTTTTTGTATTGACGATTCAAAAGTGCTTGTAAAAGCCTACATGAATAAAGCATATTTTGATTTTGATTATACCTTATAGTCTCCGAATTGGCCTACCACGCCCAGTGAAAAAATGTTCTCTGTGTATTGCATAGATTTAAATTCATAAGATCAGGTAATTTCATTGCGTGTGACATGCATCAATGATTCATATCACACAAGCGAGGACGGGTATACATTTCACGGTAGACAGAACAATCGCACATTAATGATTTTAATGATTGTTGATTGATCACCTTTGATGTGGAACTGTTACTGTGTATTTACTGGTGATGATGATGACCTTCGGCACCGTAGCTAGCGGTGCCCATACACAACGCAGACCCTGGATTGGTGTTGGAATGACCAGACCAGGGTCAAGTTTTAGATAATGTATGGTAGAGTGATCATTATATCATACTAGCTCTCCCTTGCGGATTCACTGCTTCGCTCCTATGAGTCGTAACGTGATGTAATATAGCCTATAGCCTTCCTCAATGAATAAAATTTCTAACACAAAAATAATTTTTCAATTCGAACCAGTAGTTCCTGAGATTAGCGCGTTTAAACAAACAAACAAACACTTCAGATTTATAATATTAGCATAGATATTATTGTATACCGCGTAATACAGGTGTAGGTAATGGTTGACGCGACATAGGACATAATAATAAATAAACAAAGCCATAACATTTTTAACCGACTTCCAAACGGAGGTGTATCTTTCTGTAGCATCGTAGCTCCGTAACGAATGGATTAATATAATTGCGGTTTTTTTTTTCTTTGAAAGCTGATAAAATCGAGACGGTTCTTCTCTTTAATTTATGATGTACGTTGAGATGTTTGAAAGTTATCAGCTCTTATCTAGTTATTGAAATAATCTGAGCAACTTTTAATAGTCTAATTGACACCAAATTGACAGTGCAACGAATTATGTTAAAAAAAATCTTACTCTTAAGCTGACGCTGCAGCATTATTTAGAATCAGCAGGAAGTTTCGACTCCGCAAAGTCAATGTTACCTTCTTGGGGCAAGGTATTCGTTTTTATAATAAAATTCCGCAGAAAGTGTTATGGTTTACAAAAAAGAAATTTAAAGTACATATTAAAAAATCCTTAGTAGCTAAAGCATATTATTCTGTTCAAGATTATATAGATGATAAACATGCTTCGATTTAGTATAAGCTGGATTCACACAGGGTATTTAATATATTTGTAACTCATAAATGTATGTACCCATCGTATAACTTTTAAAAAGAGTAACTATCGAGTTTCTTGCCGGTTCCTCTCGGTAGAATCTACATTCCGAACCGGTGGTAAATTAATTAATTAATTAGTGTTTAGTTTTCTTTTGTTTTTGTATTGACGATTCAAAAGTGCTTGTAAAAGCCTACTTGAATAAAGCATATTTTGATTTTGATTTTTGATTTTGATTTTTGATTTTGATTCTAAATAATGGTGCAGCGTCAGCTTAAGATTAAGCATATTTTTAAGCAAGGAGGAGTGTCGCTCCTCGGCAACTTACAGCAGAAGTATCATGTTGAGGCTCGTTAAAATGGACTGAATGAATAGATTGTGAATAGTTCTTTTTAATTTTATATTATCTAAAAATATCCGTATTTAATCATGTGAAAATTTTCACAATAAACTCACGTCCATTAAATCTCTTACGCTCGACTGAACGGTAAGTCAGCGGGACATCATGAATTTTAATGGCTCTATTGATTGTTTACAATGTGCAAAACGGTTGCCATGGGCGTCTTGGGAAATATAGTGTTTACTTTTGTAACGTCGGACAAATTCGATTGTGACGCGACCTTGAATGTATATGGTGACATATGACATCGCTGGTTTGCAAGAATATCGTAGTAATTCAAAATTCTAACAAATAGAACTAAGTATGTCAAAAGAGCATCTTTGATCATGAAAAGAGTTGCGATGGTGAATTTTCTCTAAATCGATAAAGTTATAACATCAAGGGCTCGTTTAAATTTTGCAGCTATGAACGAACACATTAATAAAGAAATTTTAAAATGACATATCTTAAAATTCATCATTTTTAGTTGCAGCGATATTCTTGAAAAGTAGCGATATGTATTCTCATTTCTATATTAGATTTATCTGTAACTAGCTGCCTTTCGCGGTTTCACTCGCGTTTATAGTTACTACTTTGCTCGTATTAATTGTAGCGTAATGTAATATAGCCTATAAGTTGCCTCAATAAACGGTGTAATGAACGCATAAATTATTTTTCAAATCGGCCTTGTCGTTTCGGAGCAGATAAACAAACAATCAAACTTTTCCCGTCTATAATGTGTAGATATAAAATTGAAAACTGAAAAATGAAACTGAAAATATGACAAATATTCGACTTCTATTGGAGTGATTAATTTTATATTTACTACATTGTGACTTCAATTAACATTGCATTAACCTATTGTCTAAGAAATCAGAGAGGGGATTCTGAATTCTCGACTACAAGAGAACTCCTCAACATTGATAATCAAATTAAACAATTGAAAACGAACAATGCTATGCTCCTTAGTGATACGATGCAAATAGAATTGGCACATGGAGACATGACTATTATGTGTTGTGAAACGTAGATAAAGAGGGCAACGACCTCCCTATGATAAATTGGATGTATTTCAGACCCGCGAGAACGATAAAACTATCCGCGATACGTATAATGAATCTGTAGCGGACGTCTGTACGTGTTATCGTAAAATTTATAAATAATATTAATTATTGTGGAAATTATTTTTTCATTAGTTTCTGTACTTGATCACACATGGGGACATGACTATTGACATGGAGACATGACGTTAACATATTATATACACTATAAAATAATATTATATTATATAATATATAATTATATGAGTACATGTATGAGCCGAGATGGCCTAGTGGTTATAACACGCCGATCTCAACCGATGATCACGGGTTCGAAAAAAATGTGTTTAAATTCGAGCTCGGCGCTGAAGGAAAACATCGTGAGGAAACCTGCATGTGCCGGGAGAAATCTTGACACATGTATATCCGCCTACCCGCAGTGGAGCAGCGGGGAATAGGCTCTAAAACGTTCTCATTAATACGAGAGGAGGCCTTTGCCCAGCAGTGGGATGTTTATTGGCTGTTACTTTACTTTTTACTATGCATAGGTTGTCTGTGTCTTTAATTATGGGAGGGATACGACATGGAGCGCGTTATCGTAGTTTGTACCATTACAACAAAGCAAAAAGATTATACAAATTAAAATTTAAACTTACGCAAGTCCAAGAGACAGATAGCTAAACTTTTAAATTATTTTGATTTCAAATCCAAACTACGGGACCGATTTGAATAATTTTGATTTTTTTTTCGGTGGTTATTAAAAATAAAAATAGCTAAATTATATCAATTTATTTTTAAAAGGTTGTTTTTGTAACTTACTGATGATATTAAGATAGCAACCGTATAGCCGATAACGTTTCGGTTATGAATAGATGTCTAAAAATATGGTAACGATGAAAACCTCATTGATAGGATAAAATGTATTTCCCAACAATTACTAAAAAAAAAAAAAATATAAGATAGTGGTAAATAGTAATAATAATAATAATAATAAACGCATCACACTCAAAGTTTATTAAAATCTCGAGGTCTTTTGTCGGCGGTCCGGAAACACACACAACACAAACACCCAGACCACGACTGATATCCAATACAGAGGTTAGCCGTAAGCGGGGATTGAACCCCAGACCGTTAGCGCTTCTGTCAGTTGCACTAACCACAGCGCCAACGTGTCTGCCAATGTCAAAATCTCAGCTTGATGTTTATAAATAATTTTGAAGATTATTAGTTTAATTTAACTTAAAACCTTAAAAAAATAAGGTTCTAATAATTATACCTAATAATGAAATAAATCTAAAAATAAAATATTAATTTTATTTTTATTATAAAATTATTTTTGATAAAAATATAATCTTTCGCCTGAAATTTATCAGACCTAAATGTTTTTTTTAAATGTTAGTGCTCAAATTTTTGTCAAAAAAATGTAAGTAGTAACATTCTGGACAAGAGAAATAGTATAAAAGTATCCTTTAATAAAATCTTTTGAATTTGAATCCTAGTGTTAAGATGTTTTGTTAGTAAAATAACTAAAGTATATTAAAATAATGCATTATTTTTTATTAATGATTCGGTGTCCTATATTAAACATTGAGAATTATGGTCATCCTAACTATAAAGTTTATGTGTTAAATGTAAATAAAATACATATTAACTACCAATAAAACCAGTCACGCCTCTCCGATCAGGCTTGTAACAAAAATAGCCAATTCACAATCACTGCTATATTATATACTTACTACTGTCCGCGACTTCGTCTGCGAAAAATGAAAATATAAAAAAATTCTAAGCCCAAGTTTCTCTCTATAACATTAACTATCTGCTAGTAAAAGTCCCGCCAAAAACCGGCGTGCTGTTTTAAAAATTAGCCGGAACAAACAGACGGACAGTGGATGCGCATGCACAAGCGATCCTGAGGCCTCTCCATAAATCTCCACATAACCCGGTCTCCCCCAGAAATTGGGTATCTTTTCGAAGATTGCCCTGCGTAATAAAAAAAGAGCGACGATATTGTGACTCAAATATGTTAAGAAATACATACCAGGTTATAATTATGTAGATTTTGTGTTTATTTTCATTTCGCATATACATATTCAAATGCTTGAGAATAAATAACGTCAGTTTATACAGACATTATGTTTGGTTTTTACGTTTACAGCCTTACAGTTTATAAGCCATGCGCAATTATTAGGTAAGCGATTTTGAAATACACATACACAAATGTAGTGTTAGGTAAATATAATATTAGGCGAGTTTTACACTTGTAAGTTTTGCTTACAGGCTTTTGTAAAGTTTACGTAAACGTTATAATTGCTTTTACACCTGTAAAAATTTTACCGTCAGTGACGTAGTTTTGACACGCCAACCTTCGTAGGTAACTGTTACCATGGGACAGATGTTTTATACCACTTACGAAAGTAAAACTTACAAGGGTAATTGTCACCTTATTTAAGTACTATATACTTTATTGTTTACGTCCCTTCAGGTGTAATGGTGTAATGTGCCTTGAATTCCTACGGTTAATGATATCATTTTCGCTCTGTATAGATTTAGCTATATTGGAATCTAAACGAATTGTTAAAGTTCGCAAAGAAACTATTATAAGATTAAGTCTATAAATTGTTCCATAATCCACATTTTTAAAACTCTGTATAAAAATCATAAAACCATTACCTAAGAACTAGAATAAAAAGTTGTGAAACTACTTGAAAAGTAGTAAGAAAATACTCCTTAGTGTACTCATATCCGCATTTAGACGCTTACAAAGCTGGTAAGATTCAGAATCGGTATTTATCTGTCATTATTTAATATTTTAAAGTAGGAAATATGTTTTAATTTATTAAAGATACTGGCAAAAGTTCAACTTTGTTATGACTCGCCGAGCACATGATTTTTACTTGTGGATTAATAAATAACTTTTATGACGAAAATTTAAAATGACGAGTTAATTGACAACACATGCTCGATTAGTAAACTTAATTAGGAAGTAGTCTTTTATTAAACACATTTTATGAAACAATGGAAAGAAAATAATATAAAATATTAATATATAAATATTATTATAAAAACGATAAACTTATTTTTTTTAAATAAAATTGCTGGCATATCACCTGATCTTAAATGACCACCGTCACCAATGGACATTTGCGGCACCAGAAGAATTGCGTTGTTAGTTTTGAAAGAACTAAGGGTAGAACGTTGACGATAAAGATGCGTGGGCTTAGTACACGCTGAATTTCGTACAGAATAAATGGACGCTGATATGCAATACTGTGTCACGCCACATGCACATCATTTTGAGAAAATATCGTGTAAAGATGTCAAACCCATTCTTAACAAATTAGTTTGAAGAAGTATGTATCCATCTTTAGTTTTCTTTTTTAATAAAAGGTATACTGAATTAAAAGTAGATTAATATATTTAATATATTATCAAATAAAAAGTTTTTCAAATATTTGAGATTATTGCATAAATTGCAAAATATGACATACACTTGAAATGCGAAACAATGAATTATGAAAATTTCTTCCGTACTTATTTAGTTTATACGACTTTATTTTTTTAATAATGTTAAATAGGTGATGTAGTATCAAAATACATCGATATCTCTGCATTTGACTTTTTGTAGGCTGGCACTTTATTGCTTATCTATCTGCTTTTAATTCATAATAGCTTTTATCAAAATAAAAAAGAAAAGATGGATATATACGTCTTCAAACAAATTTGTTAAGAATGAGTTGGACATCTTTAAACGCTATTTTCTCAAAATGAAGTCCGTGCAGCTTGACACATTATTGCAATATAGAACAATACACTTAAAATTATTAGTTTGATCAGTCTTTCAAATCACCGGTTTCTCAGACTGCTTGACTTCACGGATTATCACGCACGAGTACGCACCACGCATTTTACGGACCGTGCGATAATGGCACCGATTTCAATTTTTTTTACAATGTATGTACAAGTATCATCTTAAACTGGTTGTTAGTCATCAAACGTTAATGATGTTCTACTGAAACAGTTCAAAAGCATATTTTTGCATATTGCCATTTTATGTTATAATAAAATTGTAATTTTACTTGTATGTATACCTCGTTTCACATAAGTGTGTCGGTCTGAACACGAGGCGAGTCCGAACTCGCGCATGATAACAGTCGAGTAAACAAGACTTAAATGTATGTAATGACTGTGTATTGTTATAATTTTATTGAATATTTTTATCCGTTATATGATATTTATAATCTATTTATCTTTACTTCACTTATTTGGTAAATAATCACATACCGCAACGAAAATCATCACTTCTTTACACTGGTTCAGTATTAATGTTTTAAATTATTTGAGAAACACATTATCGGTATTACCTGAATTAAAACCTGCTATAAAAAAACAAATAATTATTTAAACACATTATTTTGATTGTGTAATTATATGAGAAATACCTATTTAATAATGAAAATTAAAGCAATGTCTAAACGACTGTCCGGGTGCTTAATTTAGTTTTATGCGCAGCGTTATGCGCATAGTTCAGACCGACACAGTTACGTGAAACGAAGTATATATTAGCTATTATTTAATACTAGCGACCCGTTTGCCAAAAAGTCAACCAAGCTGATGATCGCTACCAAATTCCACAGGATCATCCGCTGAATTATTTTAAAGATTATCTCAAAATTTAATCAAAATTGCTCGATCCGTTTTGGTTTATAGGAAATATACATACACATTGTTCTTATATACTTAAATTTATTGAAATAAAACTATTTTAAACCACGGGGTAGACTTACCCGTGACCACGAACGCTGCAAAGTGCTCGAAACATCGGGATAATAAAAATAATTAATATACGCGATTTAAATCCGTTTAAAATAGTTTTATTTCAATGAGTAATAATCGCGAAAATCGAAGACAACGTTACTTAAATTTAATTTCACTATATTACTTCGTGCAGTAAATAGGAAGTCCAATAGTCTAACTCGTCACGAGCAAAACAACAGTTTGTTTAAAATTGTGTGTTTCTATTTTTGATCTCTTAATATATGAATCATATCGTGGCCCTGGCTGGTACTCTGGTGAATTAATGGCCCTGTGTCAGAACGAGGTCAAACGAACGCCCAAATAGGTATGATAAAAATTATACACGTCGTGACACTCTTCTGCGAGTATTACACTTTTGCTCTTAGACTTTAATTAATATTTACATAAGTTGAAATAATAATAATAAATAACGCATCACACTCAACGGCCCCCATTAAGATCTCATGACCTTGTGTCGGGGGTCCGGAAACACTCACAACACTAACACAAACACCCAGACCACGAGAAACATCTGTATGACCAATACACGCGTTTGCCGTGAGCGGGGATCGAACCCGCGACCGTTAGCGCTTTAGTTGCAATGACCATTGCGCTAACGCGTCTGTCAATCCTTCTTTATGCGAGAATGACACTTTTTATAGACTTTTTACACTAATTAGTTGTAAATATATTAGTAATATTGTATAATGTTTTATTATGGTTCATAATTATTATTTACAATTCAGAGATTTTATTTATAAGGGCAGAATTACATTTGTAAGTTTTGCTTTCAGACTTTCATAAAGATTTACATAAGTTGATTGACATTGATTTACGCCTGAAAGAATTTATTGTCTGTGCCTTTGCTTTTGACAACTTTCGTTAAGTTCACTCGGTAAGTGTTATCAGGTTCCAGAGTCGTTG
The DNA here is from genome assembly GCA_037950945.1 of Hypolimnas misippus. Lineage (NCBI taxonomy): Eukaryota > Metazoa > Arthropoda > Insecta > Lepidoptera > Nymphalidae > Hypolimnas > Hypolimnas misippus. The sequence goes on along the minus strand of JBBEEQ010000006.1, from coordinate 2,181,081 downwards.
CGTCAATTACGACGAGCCAAAACTTTCGTAATTATTTTGCTAAGAGTTACAGAGTTGTTTAAGACAAGAATTATTTTTGTAAGTTTTACTCTCGAGAGCGATGTAAAACACTGTAACCTAGTAATAGATACGTCGTAAGTAGTTATGAAAGCTGTTAAGGACAAAAACAAGTCACTGACAGTAAAATAATTCAGGTGTAAAGCTATGAGAAATAACTTATGTAAATCTTTACGAAAGTCTTACTGCAAAGTTTATAAGTGTACTTCTTACCTTATATCAATTACGAGTGTAAAACTTACAAATGTAATTCTCGAAATCAATCAAGTCAAAGTTAGCGAATCATTGTAGATGATCTTTCAAGATGCTGCGATTTGGTAGACTTAACGGTATTCTAGAAATGTTATCTTTATAAGGCTCTGATATATATCGTTACATGGAAACAGGCCTGTCGAATATAAATTGCCTATTTTAGATTGTAGTTTGAAATAGATGCTTTTATACAATAATGTGTCAACCCCAGCGCGTCACGTGCGTCGTGTATTTAATAATATTCAAAAATTTTAAAAGTAATCTAAATTAAATTAGTACAGAAAAAAATTTCTTCATTTAATGTTTCCAATATAAATAAGTGTGCTCAATAACCTAATATATTTAAAAAACTTATTAATAAATAAAACCTTTTTTATACCAATTTGCTTCATTAACATTAAAAATTTTATCAAAATAGAAAACAGAAGATGGATATATACATACGTTTTCGCATAAATTATTAAGGAAAGGCTCGACATCTTTAAGAGCCATCTTCTATAAATGAAGTATGTGTGGCTTAACATAGTATTGCTTATCAGCGTCCAAATAATATTGTGTCGATTTTGAAATTTTAAAATATACTTTTAAGATTCACGAAAGTACCTATGTATAGTACATAATATATACATGGATGCTGATAATAACTAATGAATCTCGTTAAATGCGTGACGCGTTATCAATACATCAATATCTCTGTATTTGACTTTTTGTGGGTTGACACATTATTGCTTATCAGTATCCATGTATCATATAAATTGTGTAATGACGTTATAAGTTGATAGAAAAACTTTTAAAGAAAAAGTTCGTTGTTTTTGGTGCGTTTAAATAATAGCTTGCTTTAATTTTGTTTTTACTTTTAAATTATGTGTTCAATTATTTATTTAATTTTAAAATCTATTAAGCGATGGATAGAATCACCGCGTGGGTACACCGTCGTTTGGATACAAAAGTGCATTTAAGAATCTGGGTCAGTGGAGGTCAATGACCTCGGACACCATTTGGTTCTCTTAGCTTCTTTACGGATTGAATAACTCGTCTATGTAGCGTTAAGATGCTGCTAAGCAATAATGTGTCAACCCACAAAAAGTCTAATTCGGAGATGTTTATGTATTCTGATAAAAGATCATCTTCTTTTATTATACTTTATTGCACAAAAAGAAATGTACAAAGGGAGGACTTAACGCTGTTACAGCATTTCTACCACCTTTAACATTATTCGTAATAATTCAAATCGTCTAAAGTACGGAAAAAAGTTTCTTAATGCAATAATCTCGTATATTCAATATATATATATATATATATATATATATATATAAAACTTTGTATTTCTAATCTGCTTTGAAATCATTATTTTCTCAAAAATAAATCCGCTTGACATAGTATTGCTTATCAGTATCCAACTTTGGCTTAGTTTTCTGTCTGTGCGACACATGTGCGTGAAAAATTCTATCACCAACAGATACCTGATAAACAGAGGCTAAAGAAATTTATCTTCTACCTAGCATTTTTCCCGGTTATACCAGGGTCTGCTTTCTATTCTAGTCCAGATATTGACGAGTTACTGATTTTTACACAGAGCGACTGCCATCTGACCTCTGCAACCTCTGAAGGCAAGCCAGTAACAGTTTAGACTAGAATAATTTCCCTACTAGTAAAGATCATTATCAGGTGATTGTGATAACAACCGGGACCGACAGCTTTACGTGCTCTCCGAGGCACGGTGGGGTGACCCACAAAGACCTAGGAACAAATATTTATACAAATATAATGATTTGCCCCGAGTGGGGATCGAACCCGGAACCGTCGGAGTTAGAGGTACATTCAGCACCACTACACCAGAGCGGTCGTCAAGCTAAAGAAATTTATAATTTTTAAAATTTTTGTTATTAGATATGTTTTCGTGCGAAGCCGGCTCGGGCTTTATGTGTGCGTTTTGATCACCACAGACCCAACTAGGTCGTTTAAAGCTAGAAATGTCGCCATTTTTTTTTCCAGTTTACGGAAAATGGTAGGAAAAGATGAAAGTGGTTTAACCGGTCAGTCGTAGTCTAACGCATTGCTTTCACTGCTTTTTATTGTCTATATAAAACGAGATTTTATCACATACTAGTTACACCTCGCAGTTTCACTCGCGTTTATGGTTACTGCTTCGCTCCTGTGAGTCGTAGCGTGAAATAATATAGCCTACAGTCTTCCTCAATATATAAACTATATAACACAAAACTAATTTTTTAATTCGAACCAATAGTTCTTGAGATTCGTCTTGTTCCTTCATCTTTAATATTAGTATAGATATAACAATTTATTATCACATACTAGTTACACCTCGCAGTTTAATTTGCTTTTATGGTTACTGCTTCGCTCCTGTGAGTCGTAGCGTGATGTATAGCCTTTAGCCTTTCTCAACAAACGGTTTATCTGACGCAAAAAGATTTTTTCAAATCGGATCAGTAGTTTCAGAGATTACTACCTACATACAAATTCACAAACAAATTTCTCCTCTTTATAATACCTTTTTTTGTCGTCGGGGAATGCTTTATGCATACCGCTTGGGAGACCAGGCGGGTATGTGGGACTCCTGGAACTGAGTGCACCAGACTACCCACTAAACCCCAGCGGTGCCCTCATCGTCTTGGTAGGACGTCACGGGATCGCTTGAGCATGCTACTACGACGCCCCGACCTTATAATACCTATAGATAATAGTAAATTTGTGAAAATTACTTCTGCGCGTTTGCCGTGCGAACACCGAGTGTATTGATCGATTAATCTATACAAATAAATAGTCTGTTTGTAATTTCAAATTAACAGCTTTTAATTAAATGCATATTCAAGCATATATGGTACTTATATCAAAAAAATTTAAAATTTTTGTCTGTCCGTTTTTCCGGCTAATCTTTGAAACGGCTGGACCGATTTTGACAGGACTTTCACTCGCAGCTTATGTTATAAAGAGTAACTTAGGCTACTTTTATTTTAGAATTTTTATTTGTCCTGTACAGACAATATAAAAACTAACTAACTAGATGGCTGGGAAATATTGGATTTTCCCAGGATTTACCGTCTTGTCTTGTGTCCGGGGATTAGATTAACATATCCCAGATTTTTTAAAAATCCTATTTCATCATTTTTCACTGAAATACATATGCCCTTTCGAAAAGTATTAAACGATTGTAATTTTTTTTATGTTGTACTGTAGTATATTTATTAAGTAGCAGAACTGTCCCGGAAATTATAAACCTGTATCTGGCAACGCTAACCCAGTCTGACTCAACGAAACAATGTAAGGAACTGTTAAAAAGGTCATCAGACATATAAATTTTTCAGATATATCGACGACATTCAAAGCCGTTTCGTAATGAGTATTGTATTTAAATCCACGCATAAATTAGCAATATTTATGACATATGCCGAAATTTTCCATCCGATGCGAGACGCGTTTCAATTGAACTCAAACTCAAACTCAAACTCAAAATGTACTTTATTCAAATGTCAAGTTACATGTCATATTTTCATTTTTGATTTTTATAAAGCTACCACCGGTTCGGAATGTAGTCTCTACCGAGAAGAACCGGCAAGAAACTCGATAGTAACTGTTTTAAAATCATTTATACATAATGTATTTTTATTACATTTTAATTATGTTATCCGGATAGAAAATCAACGCTTATCAAATCCACGCCTCTTTGTCGTCAAAATATTCTTGTATGGTATAACTGAACTGAACTGTCGTTAATGTACCGATAGATTCGTAATTCGTGGGACCTTGGGTGTAGCGCCGGTGTTTACCTTTGGGTGATAAGCGTGGTACAAGTGTTAAGCGAGAATTACACTTATAAGTTTCGCTCTCAGACTTTCATGAGTAGAGACCGCTGAGTTTTTAAGTGCTTGATTTTCATTTTCATTTTAATTCATCTCGAGCTCAGCGGTGAAGGAAAACATCCTGAGGAAACCTGCATGTGCCGGGAGAAATTCTTACACATGTATATCCGCCAACCCGCAGTGGAGCAGCGTGGTGGATTAAGCTCTAAAACTTCTTATTAATTTTTATATAATCGTCCTGTCCTTAACTAGTAAAGCATATTATGCAAAAAATCGTTAAAAATTAGTTATTAATATGCATAATATGCTTTTTGCCGAGGAAGTCTTTTAGTTATTTATACTATTCAGAGCGTTTTCCTCCACCAAAATTCTAAGCAGTTTTGTTTCAAAGATACGAGGCTTCTTTCTTATTTCCACTGCCTAAGCTCTATCATTAAAATCGAATTACAATTTCGAAATAAAACATCATCACAATATACAATGTTATATAATCTTGCCTAAATCCTAAATTATTATATTAATAGCATAGAAATCATTTCAAAGATATTTTACCTTTGTTTATTGATAAATAAAATTGAAGTGTCTGTAATTTCAAATTAACAGTTTTAACTAAATGAATTTGAAAGTATTTACTATACTTAACTACTTACATAAAAGAAATCCCTATGTTTGTTCGTTCCTTTTATTTGTTCCGGCCAATCATTAAAACGGCTAGACCTATTTATAGGGAGTAACAGATATTTTTTATAAATTTTCTTTATTTTAAATTTTCGCAAACGAAATCGCGGGCACGAGTTACAACCTTACATACATTCGAATGATCGACTATATTTTCATAATTTGTGTTTTTACAAAATATATTTTGTGTCATAGTAAAATAAATATATATATATTATTTTTGTCTCCGCTTTCGCTTATGAACTTGCGCCATCTTTTATTATAGTTACACGATGCTGCGAATTAATGGAGTAATGAAATTATCTATTTACCTAGTATCTGCGTAAACAAATATTAAATAAGATATACATTTTGAAGAACCAGTTTTATAGTTAACATAAAAAATAAAATAGTGATGTAATCGTTCGCGATTTTGGATAAGTGTAATTATATTGTCAGTATATGTATATTAACACAGGGGGCGTATGTATGAGAAATATTTTTGATACAGTGAACATTCTTTAATTAGGTAATTATGTACATGCCAAGTTTTTAAACACTCTTGAGTAGTTTTTCAAATCCGATCAGTAGTTTCAAATATTACACCTACATACGAAGTTACAAAATAAATTTTACCTCTTATTATTAGTATACTATATACAAATATTAAAAGATACAAACCATTGAACGCAAAAACCACGAGATTTCATAATAATTTAAAATTTAATAATGTTTCTAATAAACATGGCAATACCTGCGTGCATATTAAGTCTAAGGTCATGTCTTAAGGAATATTTTTGAAAATATTTTTTTTATTTATATACATCAAACACTAGCTCCCCTCGTGTTTTCACTCGTTACTGCTTCGCTCCTATCAGTTTTAGCGTGATGTAATATAGCCTATAACCTTCTTCCATAAACGGGATATCTAACGGAAAAAAAAAATCAAATCGGTCCAGTAGTTCGGAGTCAATTCAATGCAAACAAACAATGAAATCTTTCCTCTTTATATTATAAGTGTAGAAAAACAATTTTAGCAAAACAGCTCATATATTGGAGAGCCGTTATGACAAAAAAAAACTCGTTCGTAATAATTGTTTTTCGCACGACATAGAAACGTTTTAGATAAAATCAATTTTATTGCGTTTTTTTATAGTTATATTTGGAGGTTAAAAACAAAAATTTTATTACTTTTTATATCTATTTTGGGGCACCAATATTTGAGTCATCGGCACTCATATTAAAATTGTTTACGAGTATTCTCGTGTTCTTAGTTAAGGCTAAACATACTCGTAAAGAGGCTATTTTGAAAATAAATAATTTATGATCATCACTTACGATATAAGCAGCGATTATAAGCATTATGAATTAATGTTTACTACATATAGTATATTGTATCTGAATTCTCAAGTGACATAAAGTGAGACTCGAACTCTCAATCTATACCTCGTTTCACGTAAGTGTGTCGGTCTGAACACGAGGCGAGTCCGAACGCGCATGGTGCAGTCGAGTAAACAAGACTTAGAACATTGAATGTATATGGTATTGTTATAATCGTATTGAATATTTTCAGTCGTTATAATCATTTATAATCTATTTGTCCTTACATGAATTATTTCATAAATAAACATATCCCGGAACGAAAATGATGAATCTGAGAACAATTTTACTGGTTTAGTTTTAATGTTTTCAATTATTTGAGAAACATATTCAATACGAATTGCACTAAAAACTGCTAAAAAAATAAATAATGATCGAGGAAAATAAATTGACTTGCCTATATATATTATAAGCAATGTATTTAAATAATTACATTAGATATATAAATATTTAATAATTAAAATTAAACAAATGTCCAAACGACTGTCCTGGTGCCTAATTTCATGTTCTGCGCAGCGTAATGCGCATAGTTTAGACCGACGCACTTATGTGAATCGAGGTATACCTACTACGAATCATGAGATAGTGCGGACTGACGGTCGGACAGATGCACAACGGAGGCTTAGCGTAATATGATTATTTGGTCCGATGGCACAAAATAATCCAAGAGATCAGGGTCGTGGTACAAACTAAATAAAATATAAATACCTAAAAAAATATATCTACAAACAGTAAATCTATAGATTAATATGTAAAGCAAAAACTTTACCCCTTTTTACGAAAGAAAAGCAAAGTATGCATAAAAAATACATTAAACCAATAAAAAAATCATTACACACACTACCACGTACTTAACACACACACGTATATACTCTTTTGTTTACTGTTGAAGTCTGTGGTCAAATTAAGAAAAGATTATCTTTGGTCAATCTTGAACTCGGTTGAAAATTTATTGAGCTAAAAAAAATTCAAAATGCATAGGTCAATGACTGTCCCTAAAATGTCAAATTCTACTTGCATTATCAGTTTTATCAAAGCTTTACTATGATAATGGCAAGATAACTGTTGCCTTGAAGATAATTATGCATGATACAATGATTGATGTATATAATCTAGAATCATGAAATTATATAAGTATTATTATGATGACGAATTATAACAATCCTCATACAAATATACAATTTTAGGGCTACTACATCGATTTTAGTCATTAACTGTCATACTACAAAAGACGAAATAAAACCATGTTCAACACGTGTCTAGCTAAACAGTGTTTAAAAATTAAACACTGCTTAAAATAATAATAACGCATCACACTCAACGGCCCCCATTAAGATCTCATGACCTTGTGTCGGGGGTCCGGAAACACTCACAACACGAACACACAGACCACGGCAAACATCTATATGGCCAATACACAAGTTTGCCGTGAGCGGGAATCGAACCCGCGACCGGTAGCGCTTTAGTCAGTGGCAGTGACCATTGCGCCAACGCGTCTGTCAAAATCTCGCCTAAATTGCTTAAAAGATAATAAAATCATGAAAAAATATATTTATATAATGACACACATTACATTTGACAGCTAAAATAGGTTTTAAACATCTTGTTAGCGGATATTAAGCTACTTCCAAAGCACATTAAAATCAAAACTGTCCTTAGACGCGCATTTATAGTACGGATTTTTATAAACACACGTTTAACGTATGTTTAAATCTTTCGTAGTAAGACAGCTACTCTTTAAATAATATCTTCGCTCTGTATGTTATATCTCCTAACTAAAAATTTGTTAAAAATGGTTTTTCTCAGTGAAAACGGTATTCAAATAATTAACTTTTATTATAATAGTATTTCTTACAATATCTTAAGTCTAAATCATTTGAAAATGTTAACATATTTATTACAGTTAACTTTAAAAGTAATTTTTGTCTCTCCTGTAAAGTTCGGCAGTTTGCATGTACGAGCTATCATATCTAGACCGACGGTAAACATCATCAACAGCCCGTTGCTAGGCGACACACCGTGGCACATGCATATCAATTCTATTAACAATACTTTTATACTAATATTATAAAGTCGGATTTTTTTCCCCATCTGTTATAGCTTTCATATGAAAAGGGTCAAAAGGAAGAGTCCGAAGGGGGGAAGTGGTTGTAAGTCCAAAATGCACAAAGATAAATTAATTTTATTCCGGGTATTACGCAGTATGATGGTATGAGTCTAAATGCTTATCACATTATCATTGCCATTCGTCCAATGTACTAAGTGTACGTGTAGTCGTATACGTAGGAAAAGGGAGAGGTGAGTTAATCATACTCTCTTTCATATTCGAAGCGGATACAAGCAAATAATTAAAAGAAATTAAATACCCAGCTGCGTAACAAGACCACAGAGAATTGTTACTAATCAACTTTAAATCGTTATAGATTATAAACGGTAATTCTGATTGATGATATAACAAACCTAAAAATGATTTTTAAATAGCTATTCGATGATATCCCACGTAGCACAGTTCGTCGATTTGCATTTATTTCTCATTTAAATTATGGCGTCAAAAATCGGCCATTTTGATTTTTCCGAATTATTACACTTGCTAAAACAATTGCATCATAATGAATCTAACTACGTATCATTTATCAAAATCGATCCACGCGTTTGGTCTAAATAGTTCCACAGAGGTACAAACCCACTTAAATGCATAGATTAATAAGCACATTACCCAACCTTGCGTCGCGCATTCGGATAAAAACAGCAGGGTACATCTAATGTGAGAACTTATCAAAATTGTTTCAAGAAAGCTTCGGTATTTGTATTTGTACTGTTGAGATTAATTTATTAGCTATTTCATTCACTACTAACAATTGATCGGCTGTTGAAAGACGGACAAAAAACGTTTCTAGCAACCGTTAACAATTACTTATGCGTAACAGAGGAAAGAGTTCTCTTACAGTTTTTGCTTTTAATTAGGGTTGTACATGAAACGAATAAACAATATTTTATACCAATAATAAATATTTTATACCAGTTACGAGAACAAAACTTACAAATGTGATTCTAGATTAAGAGCAAGACTTAGGATGATTCCGTTAAGCCATCCCAAAATAGCCAACCTAAGGGGTACAATCGGAATCGCCAAACGGACACGCGATTCCGATTTCGTGTATACGTTATCATTCGTTATCTTCCGATTTTATCCCCCCTGACTATGCACAGTTGATACCGCGATTAATACAAATTCTCAATTTGGGTAACATAATTTTTGTTTAAGCTCGTTACTAAAAATAATTTGGTTTATTATGTTTAACGAAATTCTAAAAATATGTATTTAAAACGCAGTATATATACCTTGGGGTGAATAATCGGAATAATATGAATATACGAATTCCGTTTAGCCACCCTGGCCGGGTTGGCCCTTACGGTGGCTACTTTGGGGTGGCTAAACGGAATCATCCAAAATTTATAAGTACCTATAATTCTTGAATAATACTTATATAGTATTCGACAACCCTATGGATCTTACAGACGCATAGGCGAACAAAAAAGGCAAAAAAATAATTAATTTACCCGTTATCGGTTATTTAGAGAGATTAGAAATTCAATACTCACACTGATTGCTATTCAGCTGTTATCAGAACGACGGAATGACCACGTTTTGACCGATAACCGCGCGTAATACGGTGCAATAATGGAGAAAGTTCCGTGCATTGAATTCTGATTAAATATGAAATTGATATAGTCGAACTCGACTTCCTGACGAATAGAGAACCTCCTTTTTCGTAATTCGGTCAAAAATGTACTAGTCTAACGCATTGTAAAACTTGAAGTTTCCATGTAAAATTGTTAAGAATTAGACGTTGATAAGCAATGCTGTATGACTCCATTTTAAGAAAATAGCGTCTAAAGATGTCAAATCTATTTTTAAATAATTTGTTTGAAGTCCGTGTGGCTTGACACAGTATTGCTTATCAGCATCCATATATGACAGACACAGCATTCGTTAGGTTCCGTAGATGATTGTTACCGGGTTACAGAGTTTTATGTCAATTGCGAGAGTAAAACTAACATATGTAATTCTCGCCGAATAAAATGTCACCAAATAAATTATGTACTCAACAACGTTCGTTTATTTCAGGGGTAATTAACCTTTGAGAAATGCGTTTTCAAGCCAAAGCTATACATCATTAGAATAACAACGACACAGATCAATAATAAAGACTTAAATAATTGATTACAATTAAAAATTACAAAAAAACGACAATCATTGAGGTTAGACGATTTTAGGTAAAATATGTCTTAGATCCATGGCTAGAAAACCCTCTTTCAAATAAAAAAACCGAATTCAAATCGATTAACTTGTTTAGGAGCTACGGTGTCACGGACAGACACACAGACAATGTATGAAAGTTTCGAAAATAAATACACGTAATATTTTCGAAAATTATATCCCTATCTCCTTTTTGCTCCCTTTGGGCCTCACGTGATTAATAGACAGCCCTTAAGGTCTTAATGATTGTCGGGAGTTGTTACAATTTTTATTTTAATTTTGAAAGTCCGTATATTGCAACTGCGGAACCCTACACTGGATGCGACCCGGCACGCACTTAGACGTTTTTATTTAACGTTTAAACACTATTGGCACGCGATCTGTTTACGTTTTTAAATCATTACTATAGTATTGTGAAACGGGCGAGTTATTTTAATCGGGCGCAAAGAACTGCGCCGGATCAACCTATTAATATATCTGGGATGAAAACAACGGATCTTTTGGTTTAGCTGACGTTAGAAAGTGTTTTTTGTTGTCATGAGTACTGTATAGATTCATTGGTTTTATCCATAAAGATAAATAAAAGTATCTATTTGTAATTTCCAATAAACAGCTTTTCGCTAAATGCGTATGAAAGTATATACGGTTACTTACGACCAAAAATCAATTTTTAAAATTTTTGTCTGTCTGTCTGTTCGTTTGGGCTAATTTCTATAACGGTTGTACCGATTTTGCCGGGAATTTCACTCAAGTGTAATGAGGAGTAACTTAGGCTACTATTATTTTTATTTAGAAATTTTAATTAATTATAATAAAAGTTTCATAATATATAGCGAAAGGAACTTCGTTCCGATGCTTTATGTTGGTTTTGTTCTATAAAGACGTTGTATTTGCTAACCGACTTCCAAAAAGGGAGAAGGTTCGTAATTCCTCGGGGATTTTTTTTGATATAATATGTACAGTAAATACTCGAAAACGACTTGACTGATTTGCTTAATTATTCTTTTATTTGAAAGAGTGTATTCTCCCATTGGTTCCATAAAATTTTCATCAAAATCAGTTCAGTAGTTTCATTTTAAAATCAAAATAACTGGAATAAGTAAATTAAGTTACGTATTTTGCTTTTAAGTTTGTTTTCCCTTAAAAAGCCTTATCTTTTATCGAGAGCGGTAATTTTTGTTCTCAAAAACGTACATAAATATGTATTTGTTTTTATTCATTCGAAAATTATTAAATGGAAATCGTTATCCATCGAAATATTCGATGCTGATTATAATATTATTATTGTCGTAGGTGGATAATAAGGAAAAGACGAGTCGATTTAATAAAACAAGATTAATATAATATCAGAATACTAAAGTTCATATCGTTGTTTACATTTTTTATAATCACTTTTTCCTTGAAATGTACATTTTAATTGTAAATTTAATAACGTTCGTGTAACGTTTTCTATTTAAACTAAAATGTGTTTATACTGTGTGTTAAAATATTATGATTTTGTTATGCTAATCACAGAATATAGCATCAATATGAAAAAGTAACGTTTTCAGTTTAGAAACTTTTGAATGTAGATAAAATTTTTAAAACCGTTAGTATATTGTATATGTACGTCCTAATTATTGAATTAGTATAGTCTATTCTTCTTTACTCGTCTTATTTTGTTAGTTAAAGCGCACACGAAAATCACGAATTTTCGAAGACATGTTTTTTTCATTATAATTTTGCATTATAAAAAATGATTCGATTTGACAGACACGTTGGCGCAGTGGTCACTGCAACTGACTGTAGCGCTAACGGTCGCGGATTCGATCCCCGCTCACGGCAAATGTCTGTATTGGCCATACAGATCTTGTCGTGGTCTGGGTGTTTGTGTTAGTGTTGTGTGTTTCCGGACCACCGACACAAGGTCACAAGATCTTAATGGGGGCCGTTAAGTGTGATGCGTTTATTATTCAGTTCAATCATTCAATCGATAATTTCTTATCTAAGTCTTACGTGTAGCTAGAAATACGCTAAATTTGTTTGCTAAATAAGGCAAGTAAAGAGAAATAGACTATATAACCATTATATCTGCGAATCGAAGATTTCTTTGGTAATTAATGTGAATAATTAATTAAAAAAGAATAAATTTAGGATAGCTCCTATAGAACAGTTTTGTATTAGGTCTCTGTTGAAATGTACACCTACTTTTTATTACGCCTGCTGATTCCAAATGATTTGTTTTCGTCTATCTAGAAGATTCGATCTTCAGATCGGATCCTAAATTTTCAATCTTAGTCAAAATCTTTATCCATTCAGAAAGCAAAACCTTTGTATAAAAAAATAATAATTAAAATCAGATGAAAATTGGTGGAGATATCGTGATACATATAACTGAGGTAGGGTCTATTGACTACAGCCTATATACGGACTGGCACGACCGGGGCCCCACCACAGTCTCACGGAAGATCGGCGTAAAATAGCTTCTTACAGTGAGTGAGAGAGACGGAAGCCTTCCTCCCCCATTCCTTTCCTTACTTCCCTTTCATTTCTTATTCCTTTTTAAGCTGGTAACGCATTTGTAGCTCCTTTGTTGCTACAAATCTCCATTGGCGGCGCTGATCACTTGCCAGCAAGTGTCTTGCTTGCTAGTTTGCCAGCCATTTGCAATAATAAAATAATATATAAGCAAAAATCACAACCGTACTGATAACCGACTTTTCTGAATTCGGTAAATTTTAACATAAAATAAATATACATATATCGTATATTATTCGAGGCGAAGGAAAACGTAAACAAGACTTCAACGAGTGTTAATGAGGAACATCGGAACCAGTTTGTTTCAGAAGAAATTCAAAGATAAATATCCTCAAAAATGCAGTTGAGACCTTGACGGGGGTTTCTCAGAACGATCCTTTGTCTTTTTCGACCGAGCTATCGATTACAAGGAATTATATTATTTTGTTGGGCTTAATTTTTTTTCTTTATTTAAAAAGTTTTGTTACAAAAAAAAACCAACTATGTCACTGTATACATTCTCTTAAACTGGGCATAATTATCTCATTCTCAAACTTAGCCTCACGAGTTGATACGGCTCTACGAGTTGCTCTGGCTCTATCCGATACAAAGTTGGACTTAATTTATGTACGCCTACGACTTATTGCTTATATGTTGATCTTTGTAAAAGTGTTCGAACATCAATAAATCCCAATTCCAAGTAGCACTCATGTAATCTAGTGTAGATAATTTAAATCTAATGTATAAGGTAATTTTCAGGCTGATTTGTTGCAAGTATTAGGATTTGTTTTGAGCCGTTACATTATATTAAAATAAATGGGTACATGAAAGTGTGAAATCGATTTTTATCAGGGAGCTAATTGTGTAAACGTATCACTACCAAAATATGGTCAATTTTGACGGTTAAAGGAGTCGTTTAAGTACGAAAATCGGAAATCAATTGTCCGAGTGTAACATGTTTTGATAGCGATACTCGTAGTTTTAGCTTTCTGATTTGTATTTTCAACCTATTCTACGTCTTTAATACAGATATCATGACATACATGGCCCTTCGACGTCGACGCCGGTCATTTGTTGCTATCTCTCTTAGGCCTGAATCACACTTGTAAGTTTTACTCTCAAAAGTGATACAAAACAACTCTGTAGCCTGGTAACAGCTTGTTAACCTTACAAAAGCTGTGACTGTCAAAATGCACTAATAAATAAATATTTCAGCTATAAAGCAATGATAAACAACTTACGTAAATCTTCCTGAAAGATCTGAGAGCATACTTAAGTATAACTGTCTCATTATACAAAGATACTTAAATATATATGATTTGGATGCTGATAAGCAATAATGTGTCAACCCACAAAAAGTCAAATTTTAAGATATTGATGTATTTTGATACTACGTCACATATTTAACTAAGTAAGTATGGAAAAAAGTTTCTTAACTCAATGCTTCGTATTTTTGGTGCGTTCCATATTTTGCAATTTATAAAATAATCTCAAATATTTAAAAACTTATTATTATATAACATATTAAATAAATTTATCTGCTTTTGATTCAATATACATTTTATCAAAATAGAAAAAAAAGATGAATATATACATACGTCTTCAAACTAACTTATTAAGAATAGGTTTGACATCTTTAGACGCCATTTTCTCAAAACGAAGTCCGTGTGGCATGACACAGTATTGCTTATCAGCGTCAATTTATGCCTTAGATAAGTATAGCGAGCTATTTATAGATTTGTTACTATTATGCATTATAAATATGAATGCGAGGTCGACGGGAAATCAATGTCAGAGTCGCCATGCGCTAAATTGAACTAAGCGGATTATGAACGAGGCAATCATTCTACCTCATCAGTTATGCTTTTACACGTGAGTGTTTTTATTTGTTTCTTTTTATTTTACTTCAGTAATCTAAATTTGAAAATTTTAAAAGTCTCTTCAACCATCAATTCATCGAGACCATTTTAACGAGCCCCGACATGATGTTTCTGCTGTAGGTTGGTGCGGAGCTGTTTATCCTGGTCGTGGTGATGCTGCAGCATCAAGGTTACATAACTATGTCGTTCTAGTATCGTTACAGTCACAGTATTGTAAATTCCGAATCGATTAGACCGAAGATAGTTCAGATCCTTTCAGCAATTAGAAAAGATGTGATGACCTTCAAACGGTTCAACAGATCTTTGACAATCGTAAAATAGATGGTCATTTTTTTTAATGTTCAATTTAATATTATAGACTAGCTGTGCCTCGCGATTTTACTTGTGTTTATTGAGGAACAATTTTTTTTTGCGCATCACACTCAACGGCTCCCATTAAGATCTTATGACCTTGTGTCGGGGGTCCGGAAACACACACAACACTAACACAAACACCCAGACCACGACAAACATCTGTATGGCCAATACAGACGTTTGCCGCGAGCTAGGATCGAACCCGCGACCGTTAGCGCTTTAGTCAGTTGCAGTGACCACTGCGCCAACGAGTCTGTCGAAATTATATTTATGTAATGTTTACCTTCTTTGTTTGAATCGGATATTGTTCACTATTAAATTGGTTGGAATTATGTTTTCGCGTAACACTCTTTTTTATTTATGAATTAAAATAAATATTTTTTTTAAATAAAAATAGCCTAAGTTATTCCTTATAACGTTAGCTATCTGTAAGTTAAAATTCCGTCAAAAACGGTCTAGTCGTTTAAGAGATTAGCCTAAACAAACAGAAAGTCAGACAAAAATTTTAAAAGTTGTTGTTTTTGATGTAAGTACCGTATATACTTTCACATTCCTTTAGTTAAAAGCTGTTAATTTGAAATAACAAACTGACATTTCATTTTTATTTATTTGTATAGATAAATTTTATGGATAATACGTCTGTCGCAAAGGTCAGTGACACGGGTCCTTTCAGTAAATTTCTTTAGCTCTCATAATTTCAGATTTTTCTCTACTATCATTTACTAACTGCAAGTTTCATTCAAATCTGATCATCCATACATCGTTACATACAATTTTATTCAAATTCAAATCCAAATTCAAAATATACTTTATTCAAATAGGCTATTTACAGCACTTTTGAATCGTCAAGTTACAGGTACATTGGTTATAGATTTTTTTTTAAGCTACCACCGGTTCAGAGTGTATTCGCATTTATAATATTAGTAGGATTAATAATATTTAATACTCTAATACTCTATAAATAATGGACGATATGAGTAACGTTAATTGTTACATTAACATCGAAGGTCACGTCAGGTTTCACAGCTCGATTACCCGTCGGTTGCGGAGATATGCAATTATAACACACACTGATAACCTCAGCCGTTGTTTACATAACTCCGTTGATATTGGCGAAATATTGCACGAAATATATGAAAATTCCAATTCTCATATGGACGCTGATAAGCAATACTGTGTCAAGCCACACGGACTTTATTTTGAGAAAATGGCGTCTAAACATATCAAACCCATTTTTAACAAATTAGTTTGAAGAAGTATATGTATATCCATCTTTTCTTTTATTTTTTGATAAAAGGTATAATGAATTAAATTCAGGTTAATATATTTAATATACATATTATCTAATAAAAAGTTTTTTAAATATTTGAGGTTCTTGTATAAATTGCAAAATATGGAAAGCACTTGAAATTCGAACCAATTAATTAAGAAACTTTTTTCCGTACTTATTTAGTTTATATGACTTCAATTTTTTTTGAATAATGTTAAATAGGTGATGCAGTATCAAAATACATCATTATCTCAGAATTTGAATTTTTGTGGGTTGACACATTATTGCTTATCAGCATCCATATATTTCGTGCAATATTCCGCTATTGTAAGGAACTTATAAGTTTTGCTCTTAGACTTTTTATAAAGATTTACATAAGTTATTTCTCATTGTTTTATACGAGTTTTACTCTAAGATTTTCATAAATATTTACATAAGGTACTTCTCATTCCTTTAGGCGAAAATTACACTTATAAGTTTTGCTGTCATACTTTTATAAAGGTTTACATAAGTTATTTCTCATTGGTTTATGCGAGTATTATATTTATAAGTTTTACTCTCAGACTTTCATAAATGTTTACATAAGTTATTTTTCATTGCATTACATCTGTTATAATTTACTCTCAGTACTTATTTTTTGCCTTGCCATATTTTCTTTTGACACTTTACAAAACTTAAAAAAAATTGACAACCGACTTCAAAAACAAAATACGTAATTTCATTTCCTTGAATGATATACTTATTTTAGTTATTTCGATTACAAAATCAAACTACTAAATCGATTTTGATACAAATTCTGAAGGAACAATAAAATAATTAACCTAATTGGTTCAGTGTTATCGAGTAATTCGTGAACATACAAAAAAAAAGTCTCCGACGAATTGAACCTCCTCCTTTTATAAAGTCGATTAAAAAATAAATTCAATCAATCAAGTTTCATGTATAGAGATTAATCCACTGATCTGGTACATTACACTAAAACGTGTACACATTATTTCTTAATTCATTCAGACATGCTGGTCACACTCACGACATCTCCTTGACCATAGCATACGAGACGAATTCTGAACACAAATGAGACATTTCGACAGTAAAAATCCTCTGAATTAGAACTTGCTACTTAATAACTAATTGGCGCAATGGTGAATACCAAGACCTGTGTTATATTGCGGGTTCAATCTTATTTGGGAGATAGAAAAAATTATGCAAAGTCAACTCCAGAAATAATAAATATATTTTAAAAATTATGGTACCATTTAAAATGTACATTATTCTACACGATTATCTTTACATAGTATCTAGTTAACCTTACGAAACTTGTTACTGTCAAAAGGCACTGATAGTTAATCCTGTCAGATGTGCAGCAATTAGAAACAATTTATGTAAATCTTTTTGAAAGTCTGAGAGCAAAAGCTATATGTGTAATTCTCGTCTTATGTTTTGTTGATAATTATGGTCCTTCACGTTCCAGATAGTCTTACGGACGTCAAAAAACGCCCTCACAAACCACGTAATACTGTTTTGATAAATAAAGTTAAAGTGGCGCTATACAGCGGCCGTTAAATGACAGGAAACGGCACCGTAGGAAACCAAAGCTTTACACGTGTTCCGACTTTATAGCGAACACGTGGATATACTTAACATGTTCAATGATAATATCAACGTTACGCGCTGTGCTCACGACCACGGCGGATAATATTGCTAGGACATTGGCTTATAGTGCACATATCTATATCTATATCTATATCTGGATTCTGATAAGCAATAATGTGTCAACCCACAAAGAGTCAATTTCGGAGATATTGATGTATTCTGATAGTGCATTACGTATTTAACATTACAGTTGTAGAAAATATTGTCAACTGAAATAGTTTTTTTTTTTTTACTTTTTATTTTTAGAGTTTTTTTATCTACAATTTTTTGAAATAAAAATTAATTCAGCGATAGAGAATAATATGAAAATATTATACATATGGATGCTGATAAGCAATAATGTGTCAACCCACAAAAAGCCAAATTTAAATATATTGATGTATTCTGATAATGTATTTCGTATTTAACACTATTCAAAACATTTTCAAGTTATCTATACTAAATAAGTACGAAAATATGTTTCTTAATTAAATTTTTCGAATATTGAAGTGTTTCATATTTTACAATATTTAATAATCTCATATATTTGAAAAAAGTTATTACTAGATTAAACTTTTTAGTATACATATCTGCTTTTAATTAATTTAACCTTTTATCAAAATTGAAAAGAAAAGATGGATATATGCTTCTTCAAACAAACTGATTAAGAATAGGTTTGACATCTTAAGACGTCATTTTCTTAGAATACAGTTTATGTGGGTAGACATAGTATTTCTTACCAGCGTCTATTTATGCCAATAAATAAAATTGTAGCGTCTGTTTGTAATGTCAAATTTTTGTTTGAAAATATACTACTTAAATCAAAAACAAAATATTAAAAATTATATATTTATTTATTTTTACTTTTTATTTTTTTATAAATAACGCATCACACTCAACGGCCCCCATTAAGATCTCATGACCTTGTGTCAGGGGTCCGGAAACTCACAACACTAACACAAACACCCAGACCACGACAAACATCTGTACGGCCAATACACACGTTTGCCGTGAGCGGGGATCAAACCCGCGATCGTTAGCGCTTTAGTCAGTTGCAGTGACCATTGCGCCAACGCGTCTGTCAATATATATTTTATTATATATATTTTTATATATATGTTTATGTGTATATAAGATTCCTAGTATCAACATATCCTCATAATTAGCAAACAAACACACAGATTACAGATAACGGAGTCGTAAAAGATGTATGTAGAGCTTGTTCAGATTATTAAGTGTAGCCGTAAATTATACCCGGCTTAGTGTTTATTGCGTTTTATCTTTTAGACTCGTGTCTTTAAAATCTTTTTAACTGACTTCGAAAATGGACGTTCTGCGTTTTATCCCTAAACTCGTGTCTATTCAAATCAATTAAGTCGTACTTCAAAAAAAGTTGTCAATTCGTAGCGTATATTTTTTTCTTTTTTTAATGTTAGTTGCCTCAGTACTCTCTCGTTTCTTAACAGATTTTGAAAATACTTTTTTTATTAGAAAGGATATACTTTTAAATTGGTCTCATATATGTTTTATTAAAATCGGTTTAGTACTTTGATTCTTATATCAAAACTTTGATACCTAACAAACTTTCAAACCTCTTTTTAACCCCTTAGATGATTAGATTTTCCTCTAATTCTTCCTTAATGCACACTTACAAGATTTAAGGAATGTTTGTGAAAAATTTCATGTTTCTTCCCAGCGGTGTCATCTCTGCGTTGATCGATCAGTCAGTGAAAATGTCAGCCAAACAGGTTTGCTTTTGTCAGAACAAAATTAAATCAAATCCATTCATGTACAGATAAAAATGAAATTTAATTAATTCTTCTGCAATTTTCATACATGCCTTTATCAAGCTATACTACATAATACATTTTCATGCGGGTTTAACGATAAGCAACGCTGATTCTCAATAGAATCCCTGTTCAAGTAGTCAAATCAAGTAACAGCCTGTAAATATCCCACTGCTGGGCTAAGGCCTTCTCTCCTATTATGGAGAAGGTTTTGAGCTTAACCCACCACGCTGCAGGCGTGCATATATATATATATATATATATATATATATATATATATAGGCCAAAATTTCTCCCGTCATATGCAGGGTTTATCACGATGATTTCCTTCAGCGCCGAGCACTTGATGAATTTAAATACAAATTGAAGACTTGAAAACTCAGCGGTGCTAGCCGTGGTTTGAACTTGTGATCATCGGTTGAGATCTACGTGTACTAACCACTAGGCCATCTCGACTCGATGCATAGGATCGGCCGGTTCTTCTCATAGAAAATAATCTTTTGCACGAATTTCTATGCACGTATCCAAGTCGAATTGGAAACGTGCAAGTCGATTGATGTCGCCTTATGACTTAATGTACATAAATAAATACAATGTTTGTATGTTTGTCCTTTATGCATTTTGAAACCATTGATCGAATTGTGATGAAACTTCGGTGGAGTGTTGTAGAGTCAACGACGGTTTCTAGACCAAAAAAAAATCTATATTTTATGTGGTACTGCACCGCATGCTGAGTACAGCTAGTATCTTATAAACACAGCAATGCAGTAAATTAATTTATTTATTCTAATATATCGCACGCTTAGTAATAAAGTGACCGAATACAAAAATTCACATTTTTGGGTACAAAATACAAAAAACAACTTTTTACATTTAGAAATTCGGCCGTTTAAATTGACTTTGATACTAAAAAATTCTCGATAAAATAGTTATTTTTTTATTTTAATTATAGATTATGATCAACATGATTAAAGGAAACTTTAGTTAACTCGTTTTAAGTTAAAACGTGCTATATGAGGCTGGAGATTTTGTTTGTTTTTTTTTTAACACAGAATTAATAAAAACCTTTTTTTATTATAAATATTATAAAAAAAAATAATTAAGACTTAAAAAAGAAAACTTCAATGACAGAATACGCAATTTAATTTTTTTTGAATGTCAGACTCATTTGAGTTATTTTGAAACACCAAACTACTAAGCCTTTATCTCCTTTCAAATAAAAATCGGTAAATTACGTTTAACGCGAGTGAAATCGCGAGGAACGTCCAGTTAATCTTAAAATAGTTGTAAATAGCTTAATACTTTGATTCAGTTCGGTTAAATTAATTCGTTTTATTTATAAAGCTAATATGTATCTTGATTTGAGCCAAGTCAATTTACATCGAATCTTATTTGAGTGTGGACAAATTCCTATTTCTGACTAAACTCGGCATTCCTTGCCAATTGCAATGCTCGCTTATACATTAAAATTCTATAGCATTGCAATGGATTTAATTAATCGAGATGGTCTAGTGGTTAGGACACGTTGATGATAATGGTCGCGGGTTTAAACTCCGACTTGTACCACTTTTTTATGGTTCTAAACAGAAGATGATTTATTGGAACCAACATTCAATGGGTTCCCGCTTCGGTGGCATATAGCGGAGAGCGTAGAACCGGATCTGAATTCTAATACCACGGAGTCAATAGCACTATTGTCACAGACTATACAATCACTTAACATCCAATAAATTTAACGCCGATAGAACGTAATTCTATATTAATATTATAAAAATAAAGACTTTGTTTGCCTGTTACTATTCTGCAATAGTATAATATTCAGAATAGCTTGCAATATTTATCCGAGTACTGAATAGCGAAAAAGAATGGTTGAATGGTCGAATATCGGATTGCCGAATATTCGTGACATCTCTAGTTATAGGCTATATTACATCACGCTATTATTCATATTTAATATAACGGGTCTTATCGCGATAACTAATGGTATTAACACCTTTTCATTGCCCGACGTTTCGACGAATTACAAATTATACTCTAGTGGTAGACCGTAGTTCATTAAATTTTTAACCGATTTCAAGATTGACCACAGATACTTTATCCTCTATTAGACCACAGACTAACAATAAACCAAAGAGTATATATGTGTGTTTGTGTCAAATACATGGTAGTGTGTGAAATATTTTTTATTGAGTTAATATATTTTGCATGCATGCATAATTTTAAAAATATTTTAAATTCCTCTCTCCTTCTTTATGTAAACTATAATTGTGTGAAATTTCATCATCCTCCGTCCGCGCACTTTACGTAATAAGGGTTACAAAGTTTTTTCTTCTACATATCAATGGATATGTAGATGACTGATGGTTTATGGCACCCAGAATGCCGACGACGTTGCCTAGCTACCAGCAAGCGTCAGAGTATGACGGATGTGATCTTTCAATTCAATTCAATTTTTAGGACTAATGAGAGAATATCTTTTGGCCAATAAGATTATTGACGAACTTGCCCAAGTTGGACACAGATTTGTAACGACAAATATTATGAACGTAACTTACCGTGGTTCTATATGTGATACCTCGTAAATAACAATTTTGTTAAAACTTAATTTTCTTAGTGAAAACCATATTCAAATAATTTTCTTTTATAATAATAGTACTTCTTACAATATCTTACATATTATAAAGTTAGCTTTAATAAGGTTTTTGTCTCCTGTAAAGTTCGGCAGTTTGCAAATGCAATACATCTAGACCGACATAAAGTATTATTGTGTACTTGTAACGCAAGCACGCCACGTGTAGCCGGCGCATTATGTTGCACTACGAATACATTACGTTCAAGGTGGGACCTGTATTAATAAATTGTTTATAATGTTATGATCTATT
Organism: Hypolimnas misippus; assembly: GCA_037950945.1. Lineage (NCBI taxonomy): Eukaryota > Metazoa > Arthropoda > Insecta > Lepidoptera > Nymphalidae > Hypolimnas > Hypolimnas misippus. The sequence continues at coordinate 2,158,352 of JBBEEQ010000006.1, read as the reverse complement.
TATAATTCAGTAACTACCGACACGCCCCTGCTTCTCACGGTTGATTGAATAATATTATTTTAAACTAACAATAACATTTTTCCCAGGATAACTACTAAGTAAAAAAAATATTTTTTTTTACTTGCAAGGTAGCAAGAGATAAGAGTGAATGAAAAAGACAAGCAAACAATTAAATAATAATAGTGAAAATGAGAAATATAGTTACAGTATTTATAAACAAAATAACAAGAAAATTTGGTCTATTCGTTGTTTTATAGTTTATAATCGTATGGACCAATTGATTTACATCTTATTACGAATGAATACATAAACACAAATATAATCCAAAACTAAACTTGTATTTTTACCCGACTTCGCGACGTATATGAAGGTTATGTGTTTATCAGCCTTGTGTGTGTGTATGTGGGTTTTGTTTCTTGTAGCGCTATTGAAATCAAATGCGTGGGTCGATTATAATCAATGTCACGTTCTTTGATTCGTCATAACGTCATAGAAAGCGTAAGAATTTAGAAAAATCAAAATTACTTATGTTGGACGCTATAATGTGAAAAAGAAAAAAAAAATTAAAATCGAAGAACTATATCATGTAGGGTATAGTTGAATAGGTATTTAAAAATTAATTATTATCAATTTTGTTCTCACATCGTTTTTCAATAAACATTACTGTTTAGGATCTATACGATTTAACGTAGGGTTGGTAACGATTCTCACTTATAGGCTTTTAGACAGTTTTAATATCTCGTTACGTTATGTTTAAGATTTTTTATTAAATTAATTATTTGTTTAAAATAACATTAGCTCTGGCCGTTACGCTAATTTTTGGAACAAGCCATTATCTAGTAGCCCCATAAAACCGTGACGACATCACTAGACGTTACGACAAATGTTTAAAAAAAATTGTGCGATTCAACATTGTTTAAAACAATTTTCTAAATTAGTAAAATACACGGACAGACGCGAACGGCTCTTTCGTCTATAATATCTAGTAACGTGTTAATTAAAAGGATATATGTATTTATGCAATCTAGTTTTTTGCACAGTAAAAACACGTAAAATATTCAACACAGAAATGTTTTATTTTTATTTTAATTGCAACACATTACGGCTTTATTACACTCGCCGAGGTTTTTATATATTGGAAATTTTTGTATATAATAATAAAATAACCGCTATTATATTTTTTTTGTGTTTCTATTTTGAGTTCGGATTAAGACGTTCACTGTTTTTAAAGCTGTATTTAATTTGTAACGGGATAATATTTAAATCCATTTCTAAATAAATAAAATTTTTTTTGTGATTAAATTAATTAGTTTCAATTAATAATTGATAAAAAGGATATTTTAATGAAGTTTGTAGCGGTTTGACGTGATTTAATTTTAGTCGACCCGGTTACTCGTTAGATAGCGCGCTCATTGATGAAGGCTATATACATCACGTTACGAACCATATCGACACCTCCCACGTAAGTTATTGTAAGCCACAAAATTGCCGTTAGCGATTTTACTGAATACTACACGAATTTGCATTGCTTAATGCATTCAAAGTGAAAAAATACCAAAAATCTTTTTTTTTTCAAGGAAAGTTACAACACAATACGCCTGAAAAAAGGCGTATTTTGTTGTAACTTTCAAACCAAAACGGATTAAAAGTGCTCTACTATAAAATTGTAATTTTGGGGTTACAACAACTTACGTGGGAGGTATCTATATGTGCGAAACAATAACCATGAGTGCGAGGAGCAACTCATAACTATAGACTTAGGAAGACATTTATCTGTACAATTGTACGCTGTTATGCAATATTGTGTCAAGCCATACGGACTTCATTTTGAGAAGATGGCGTCTAAAGATGTCAAACCTATTCTTACGCACTTGAAATTCGAAACAATTTATTACGAAACGTTTTCCGTACTTTTTTAGTTTATATGACTGAATAGGTGATGCAGTATCTAAATACATCAATATCTCACAATTTGATTTTGTGTGGGTTGACACATTATTGCTTATTATCATTCAATTATATTATACAACTGTGTACATACATAAGTACATATACACTTTGATCAAACACTTCATGTAAGTGAGCCTACAGAACCCGTTTATCAGCGGGCCTGATACTCACCAAATTATGTGTTATGACGGAAATGGCGCCACAATGAGGAAGAGAAGGCTGGCAAGCAAAGGTCATCTCTGTATCTCAAGTTATGACTTTGAATGTATCTTTATAACTATGCCAAATTGTGTTATAAATATCAACAATAGAACAGGTTGTTCTTGTTATATACTGTTAGGTAATTTCGAGATTTACCGTCATGCTACAAAAGACGCATTAAAACCATGTTGAACACGTGTCTAGCTAAACAGTGTTTAAAAATTAAACATTGCTTAAAATATTATCTAAATTGCTTAACAGCGAATAAACTCACATAAAAACTTATTGATAAAATGTTATACGTTACATTTGACAGCTGAAATAGGTTTTAGACATCAATGAAACTCACTTAAACGTATATTAATCTATATCTAAAGCATGTTTAACTCAAAACTGTGCTTAGACGCGGATTTGTAGTACGGATTTTTTTAAACACGCGTTTAACGTCTGTTTAAATCTTTTGTAGTAAGGCAGATAGTTGTTAGTATTATATGATTGATAATTTCGCTTGTAACATGAACTAATGTATGCAACCATGGGGATGTAATTTTTTTTTTATTTACAATTTTGTATGCCTATTAAGTTATTTATTAATTGTTTCCAACAAGGCATATTTCTTAAATAGATATGAACGAAAGAAAGAATTGTATAGTTATGTTTTATATTTTACACTTTTAAGTTGCGAAGTAGTAAATTACAGTGTGTTATTTACCTAAGTAACAATAACCTAATGCCAACTGATTATCAAAATTTACATAATATTGCTTTTTCAAAATCGGTCCACAATCAACAGAGAAATCGGTGAACAAACTAAAATTAAAAAAAACATACAGCCGAATATAGAACCTTTGTCTTTTTCGAAGTCGTTTAAACAATACTACTAGCATTAGTAACCCAAATATAGTTTTGAGCGTGTCCACGGAGGCGTGGTCAACGCTCCGCTAATTATCCCAGCTCAGCCGGTCACCCGCTAATGCACTTACAAATCATTTAACTGACACAAATATGCCGTAATTGGCTTTTTGGCCAGCGTTATAAATGTTATTACTGTAGTTGATTTTCCTAATGAGCGTTTAGTATTTAGCTACTGACAAAACCACTATGGCATCTTACTATGTGTCTGTTTAGGTCATAGAACCATAACCACACAAGGATATAATGTCTTTTATTTTAATGTTTTTTTTAAATATATATTGTTAAATCTAAATATATATAATTCAAAGGTGACTGACTGACTGACTGACAGTGATCTATTAATGCACAGCCCAAACCACTGGACGGAGCGGGCTGAAATTTGGCATGCAGGTTGATGATATGATGTAGGCATCCGCTAAGAAAGGATTTTGATTAATTCTACCCACAAGGGGATTAAATAGGGGATGAAAGTTTGTATGAAACATTGTCAATTTTAAACCGATCAGACTGAGACTTTGCACGCATAAAGCTACTATGGCGTAGGCATCACAGACGAAGTCGCGAGCACCAGCTAATTTAATATATATTTCATTTGTTTTTTTTTATTGTATATGAGTCTGTGTTTGTTGATACAAAGGTTTTTTCTTAATGGTGCAGAATGTGTTTTAATAGAATTTTATATATTTTTTAATCCATTTGGGATTTCTATTAGTGATGTGCCGCATCGGATACGGATCTTAACTTTCGTACTTAATTTAAACCATACTACTAAATATTAACTTAGCTTTGTTACTTAAAACTTTTTTCTACCTCAAGTACGGATATCCGGAACATCACTATTATATATATACTTAATTACTAATATTTTTATAAATGTATTGCATTGCTTTTTAAAGTTCCGTACCCAACTACTAAATCTACGTCATTCGTTCATCGTCGTCCGCCTGTACTGTCTTTATAAAACTAGCTTTTTATCCATAATGAGCATTTTCTAAATGCATAACACAAAAAAAGTAAATTATACATATATAGTCAAAAACATACCAGAAATCTAAAAATAAAATATTAATATAAAAATATCCTTAAATTAACTTAACTCAGTACATATATCTTTGTATATTTACTAAAAAACACGAATCTTATCTGAAGTGGCCAGTACATTTATCAAGAAATATAGGTAAATTGGCCATCGAGAATACTATTTATACACACGCCTTATACATTAATGTTTGTTTACGAAACGCGCTTGCATTGTTGATCTCCACGTGTAAGATTCATGACTGCAGTATACACTATACATTGAGCTGAGCCAATGTAGTGAAATCTAAAAACCTATAGAAATCCATTCTAAGAAGTACTGTCGCAGATTTTAAAGTGGGAATTGAAATAAATGAGCGTTAATAACCGATTTAACCGACATCAAAAAAGAAGGTTGTATGTTCAATTTTAAAATGTTGTAGAAAATATTTATTTTTTGGCTTTTTAGTTTATTTGTAATGACTTCGTTTTTGAAGTTTGTTTTTTTAAGTATTTATTTTAGTGTTCTATGTAATTTTTTCATTTTATTTTTTTTTTTTTTTTTTTTTTTTATTCTATTTTTAAGGGGACTTTGTCAATTTGACGATGTCGCCCCGTAATTCATGGTACATACTATAACCTAAATTTAATCAAATACTTAAATAACCACTTAATCAATTATTTGGTGACAAAACATTACCCGAGTGGTTAGAATCCAATTGGGCACCATTTCCACACCTGAAGCGATACAAAGTACACAGCTTTCCGGCTTCTTTCGACAAGGGAAAAGCCAAAAAACTGCTGCAAAGCCCAACATCATATCGCCTGACGCCTAGTAACTGCTGCCTTAAAGATTGATTACAGACACATTCCAATAAAATATGTTGGATATCATCTACAGCATTACAGGTCTGGCAGTTTGGTGACTCTCTTTTACCCATTAAAAATGCCAATTTATTTGTTGGAACATGTCCGGATCGTAGTCTTAATAGTGTTACTACCAAATCTCTGTGTGCTTTCATCTCTTGGAACCATGGGTAACGAAGAATTCCAGTTTGTATAGTTTTGTACCATATTCCTTTGGTACGCGACCGCTCATCGAAATATTCTTGCCACATATCTTTGCAGGTAACTTTAACCGATTGTAAATGGTCAGTGTGCAACGGTAAACAGTTATATACAATTCCTTCACTTGTAGCTAGTCTTGCTGCCCGATCTGCTTCCTCATTACCCATGATGCCAACGTGAGACGGAATCCATTGGAGAATTACAGTCTTATTAATCCTATGTAACTCGTTGATGGTTTTAAGAATTGTATAGGCTATCGGGGAATCTCGAAAACTCGAGGGTAGCCGAGCCAAATGCAATAAGGCACTCTTAGAATCAGTAAGGATCACAATACGACTGTTTTCTAAAGACAGTGAATACAAAAGTGCCTCCGATATAGCTATTAATTCACAATACATAATAGAGACATTGACTTCAATTTTAAACTTAAAAGAACTATCAACTTGTGGGTCAAAAAAAGCTGCACCCGCATCCTGCCCATTTTTGGATCCGTCTGTGTAAAGTTGATAGACAGAATCATATTTATTTACTAAATATTGAAAACAATTTCTTCTTAAATCTACCATATTAATTGATCTCTTAGGAATACTTATACTATCAATATTGCATATTATATTTTTTGACAAGTCAATATTGCTTACCCATGTATTTAAAGTAAAAGCACAATGTATAGAATTAGAATAAATGGGCAAGGATTGTAATGATCTATGTGTTTCTACTAATAAAGGGATTTTTTTTATTCCTCCAATATTGATTATCACACAAGTTAGACAGTTCGCTTACGATATTTATGGTAATATTATTTTTTAAAGACCTAGATTTAAGCCAGAATTTACACGCCAAATATCGTCTTCGAATGTGTAAAGGTTGTAGACATAATTCATTTTCCATGACCTGTATTGGCGTACTTTTAATAAAACCCCCTATCACTCTCATACACATGTTCTGTATCCTATCTAGTTTAACTAATTGGCTTTTTGCATAATTGTTATACAGAAAACTACAGTAATCCAACCTACTGCGAATAATTGAAATATACAATCGTCTCAGATGTATTGGATGAACTCCCCATTTAGCCCCAGCTAAAATCTTAAATATATTTAAATGTTTGGAACATTTTTCCTGAACTTCGTTTATGTGTTTTTTCCACTTTAAAGATTTGTTCAACCACATACCTAAATATTTAATATTATCTACTTGTTCAATTATATGATTATTAATATATACGGTAAATTGGTTTCTGTTTCTACCTCTGCTGAATAGACATATTTTGGTTTTATTTTCGGATATTTGCAAACCCAACTCATTAATTAAATTTTGAAAAATGTTAAGTGAATTTTGAATTTCAATGACTGAATCCGAAACATTTTGTATATTTAAATATAACACGAAGTCGTCAGCATATTGCGATACAAATATATTATGTAAACTGTGACAAATCTTTGAAGTGGCAACATTGAATAGTAATGGAGATAAAGGATCTCCTTGTGCTATTCCAGTTCCAGTAGTTCTCACCACTATGGTATCACCGCCAGTTTGAATTAGTAGATGTCTCTCATGTAAGAATTCCCACAAATATCTACATAAAAGCGCTCCTACCCCATAACTATCAAGAATTCTCAAAAGTGCCTCTAAATTTATGTTATTATAGGCATTCTTAATGTCAACAAAGCACCCCAACGTATTAATTCCTTTTGAAAACCCTACCTGAATACGAGAAACTAATCTAGCTAAATTGTCAGCACAAGATCTAGTCCTTCTAAAGCCAGTTGTTTCATTTGAAAAACAAAAATTCATTTCTAAAAACCATTCAAGTCGACGATTAATAATTGTATGTAAAATTTTGCACATACATGACAATAAAGCAATTGGTCTAATACCTGCTACTGAACCAGGTTTTGGAATAGGAACTATACTGACGTTTCTCCATTGTTTCGGAACAAAATTAGAGAGTAAAAACCTATTGTATAAGGAAACTAATATCATTTTACCTGAGTCTGGGAGGTACTTAATCATCGAATAGGATATATTATCCGAACCAGGAGCTGTATCTGTTTGTTTGATGCAATTATTCAGTTCTTGGATGGAAACAGGGCCAGACAATTGCTCATTATCAGATATAAATAACGGTAAAGGTGGAGTCACATAATCTGGTGCTAAGGATCGCAGTAAAGCTTCGGCTTGATGTTTATCGATCGCGTTTCTTGGTGTTTTGTTTCCTTTAAACCACTTCATACGTCGATACATATCGGGCGTAGAAATTGTGCAATCTACGCTGTTACAAAAATTCATGTAAGATGAATATCTGCTTTCTCGTATCATTCTTTGAGCCACTCTGTTTTTACTTTGCACTTTATCCAGGTTCTCCGGTATGGGATTTTTCCTAAATGAGGCTAGTGCCAGGCGTCGTTCAGCAACTATTCGTGACAAATGTTGCCCCCAATAATGTTTCGGCTTAAACCTCTGTTGACGTAACGGACTGTCACAAACTTTAACTGTAGGTATACTTTCGTCTGCTGCCATATTTATGATGTCAGTGAAAACGTCATAGGCTATTTGGTGATCTGTAGGTAATTCGAAATTGTATAATTTATCTTCAATATTTCTTGTGTATTTTGACCAGTCTCCCTTTTTATAATTCCTCTTTAAATGATAATTGTTTGTAACATTCATTTCTGTTCTAATTTTTATCACCAAATGGTCGCTTCCTAAATTCTCGTTCATAACTTGCCACCTCAACTTCAGTGCTAAATCTAGAGAAGCGAGGGATATATCTGGAGACGTCTTCTGAACCACACTATTGACAAGTTTAATACGTGTTGAAGTGCCATCATTGAGGGTGATATAATTGTGTTCGAGTATGGAGTCAAATATTTGTATGCCTCTCAGGTCAGTCTTGGATGACCAATTTGTATGGTGCCCATTGAAGTCTCCGGCTATAAGCGTTTTTTCTCTTTTTAAGCTAAAGACTTGATCCCAGTCATACTTATTTGTTCGCACTGAGGACGGACAATAAATGGAAATAATATTTTCTAGCTGTTCACAGTTTGATATTTTAATATGAAGTATTTGAATACCTGCATTATTATGAGTTGTATTACATCGACTTGCCTTAAGAGACCAGTGAGCTAATACCGCTACGCCCCCATATCCGTCAGCGCGATCCTCTCTGAAGATATTATATCCGCTTATGCGAAAATTACTGTCAGGATCCAACCAAGTCTCATTGATGATTCCGATGTGTACTTTTTCCTGACTTAGTAAGGCTTCAAATTCATTAGTTTTAGGCCGGAGACTTTGAGCATTCCATTGTAAAATATTAATTATTGAAGTTCTGTTAGTGTATTGATCCATTGTTTAATATTATTAACCAAAGGCATGTCTGATATAAATTGCATTGTAAAGGATATGACCCACTCAAAAATTATAGAAACGCAGCTTTTAATTCTTTCTTCCAATGGTACCTCTCTATTCATTATTTTCTCTTTTATTTTATTAAAAAATCCTTTGTCTCTTAAACTTTTCCTTCTGTTTTCTCGTTCTTTACCTTCTTCATCTTTACTCTCATCACTATCTGTTATTTTAATATTTTCTTCTGAGTTGTACTCTTGATTTTGCTTTTCACTCCTTTTTTTCCTGTTATTTCTTTTCTGATTATTCGACCTATTTCTATAAACTTCACCAGTCCTTACAATACTCGCGTAAGTCTCAGTTCTGTCAGCGAGAGTTGGTATTAACGTGTCAGTATTGTTTGTATTTTGGATGTTACTCGTCAAATTTTCTTGAGATAAATTTTTAGAACCAGATCCAATAACAGGCGACTCTGGGGGAACATACATAGTTAGGGCTCGCTTATATGTACAATTGAAGTCTGCCATCAACTCTCTTATCATTTTCTCCTTGATATATATGGGACAACTTCTTGATAATGACATATGTTTGCCAGAACAGTTATTACATTTATAAATCACTGTGTCACAGTTAGGGTGGTTCTTACTACATTTTGGACATATGACCTTATTGGACGGACATAATTTTATCGTATGACCAAATCGCCAACATCGGGAACATTGCGTTACAGGGAATTTATACGAAGTGATCTCTGTTCTCGTATCGAATATATATATATATGATGGTAACGACGCTCCCTTGAAGCAAACGCGTACCGCCTCCGACGGTTCCCATCGTCCATCAAAACTATTCCGGCGTTTTAATCTTTTTACTCCTATTATTTGAGTTTCGCTACTTAATCCCTCCATGATTTCTTCTTCAGTTAAGTCTATATCTATATTTTTAATCACTCCATAAGACTGAATTGTTTCTAAAGTTCTTTGGCACTTGTATCCCTCCTTTTTAAAAAACTGTGAGTTGATCATTCGGTCACAACTATCTTCGTCTGCAAATACAATAAGTACTTTGTGCGGATTAATGTATTTAATTCGCGTAATGTTACATATATTTTCAGATTTTAGAATTTTGCAAAATTTAAATTGTTTTGGTAATATATCTGTAGACGTAACACATATTTCAATCTTATCCTCAGGAATTCTAATTGTATCACTTATGTCACTCCCTCTTGCCAATCTTTTACCTCTTCTATTGACAGTAGTCCAAATCTCATCCTGATCCTGCTCCCTATTTCGTTTACTGATTACGATATCGTCCCGATAATCTTCTCTTGTATGGGTTAAAATTTCCACACTACTCGTCATCTCACTATTTTCCATTGTCATACTTCTTATATTCCTTTGATCACGTACGGTATCTTCTAACTCGTCAATATTCATTTGTAAACAACATCGCGCGATAGGTGCATACAATATCAACTACTTAGGTACAAATCAAAACCGGTTTGGCGTGGAAACGTAAACGCGTCCAACTAAACACAGCGCCCGCGCGCGAATGATTTTATTTTTTATTGTTAAGTTTAACAATCACTATCAAAACATTATCAAATTTTTAAGTTTAAACGAGTTTTATTATAGAAGTCAGAAATTAACTTTGGGAATGTAATGTTTTATAGTGACAATTATATACAATTAGGCCTCAGGTCTGCGTTTATTTATTTTGTTGGTTAAGTTTAACGTATTTAATAATTATGTCGCTATTTCGCTCGCTATGTGCAATTTCACCCGCGTTAATTCTAGGAAGAATGTTTTTTTTTAAATAAACATAGCCTAAGTTACTCTTTATAATGTTAGCTATATATAAGTGGAAATTCCGTTTAAATAGGTCCAGCCGTTTGAAAGATAAGCCAGAACAAACAGACAGACAGAGATATAAAAAAATTTAAAAATTGTGTTTTGATGTAAATACCAAGTATACTTTCATATACATTTAGTTAAAAGCTGTTAATTTGAAATTACAAACAGACACTTAGATTTATATATTTCGGATATCCGTTATCTCGGATATCCGCGGATACAGATATCCGGCACATCACTAGTACTTGTAGTATGTACCTTTATTATGTGTTTTATATATTTCCATAAGCCAAGTTGATGTTTGTTCTACTCGGAACATTATTTAAGTATACACCACCATTTTGTTTATTATTTTGCATTAAAAACTAACATGTCTTAGAATTGCACACTGTTGACGATTACAGCGTCGCGTGCGCCGGTACACGTGTGTACGAGCGTCTCGTAATAGATCAAGCGATTTAAAAATAATCTCTCACTTTTGACAGATTTACATCTGTAGTCGTAAACCAATGATATAACACTTTATATCTGGACGCTGATAAGCAATACTGTGTCAAGCCACGCGGATTTCATTTTGAGAAAATGGCGTCGAAACATGTCAAACCTATTCTTAATAAAATGTATAATAGATTTGTAGATGTATATATCCAGCTTTTCTTTTCTATTTTGATAAAAGTTAGGATGACTCCGTTAAGCCACCCTAAGGGGAATAATCCACCACCCGACCAGGGCGGCCATACGGAATTCGTATATTCATCTTTTTCCGATTATACACCCCAAGCTATAGTGAGGTATTAAATATATAATTTTAGCATTTCGTTAGAAATAATAAACCAAATTATTTTTAGTAATGAGCTTAAACAAAAATTATACTACACAAATTGAAAAATTAAATAGACACTGGTCATTAACTGTACATAGTCAGGGAGGATAATTGGAAGAAAATGAATACAAGAATTCCGTTGTGTCATCCCGGCCGAGGTAGCAAAACGGACACGCGATTCTGATTCGGGTGGCTACATTGGGGTGGCTAAACGGAATCATCCGAGTTATAATGAAATGAAAGCAAATTGGTATAATAACAAGTTTTATCCAGTTATAAGGTTTTTTTATATATGAGATTATTGCATATGTAAAATACATATGGAACAAACTTCGATATTCGAAACATTATATTAATAAACTTTTTCCGTACTTATTCAGTTTAGATGACTTGAATAATTTTGAAAAATGTCGTCACGGGTAACAACCAGAAAATCTGCACTAATAATATTAAGAAGAAAGATTTGATTGTTTGCATTGAATAGGCTCCGAAACTGCTAGACCGATTTAAAAAGTTCTTTTCGCGTAGGTTAGTCCGTTTATTAAAGGATTTAGGCTATATTACATGACGCTACGACTCATAGGAAAAACAGTAACCATAAACACGAGTTAAATCATGAGAGGCAGCTATTGTGAAATAAATACATCATATTTAACTAAAAGTAACTGTGTCTTTTCCTAAATATATGCAACCTCCAATGGTATTACAGCATAATACTTTTCGTCACATTGCCTTATCATATTGTAACGTTCACTCACGCGTTCGCGGCGCGTGCGCAGCGATAGGCAAAGAGCTTGCAAGATCTACCAATGTATGTATCTTATACTATGTTTCGCAACTAAACATAGCTAATATTATAAATGTGAAAGTAACTCTTGTCTGTCGGTTTATCTATTTGTTTGTTACGTTGTCAAGGCTAAACAAATTTTGTAAGAAATTACGACTTGAAGGGAGTGAAGTAGAGCATGAAAGTTCCTATGGAGGACCCTAGCACTTATTTATCGTAGTATATCGGAGTATTTCTAAAACAACATGATTATTCTACGCAGACAAAGTCCCGGGTAACAAACAGTATATTTACATTAATATTATCAAGAGTAAAGATTTGTTTGTTGGTTTGTTTGCATTGAAGAGGCTCCTAAACTACGGGTTCGATTTGAAAAATTATTTTTGCTTAAATTAACCCGCTTAATGTGCAGGTTATAGGCTATCACGATATGATACATAGAAACGAAGCAGTAACCAAAAATGTAAGTGAAACCGCGAGAGATAGCTAGCAAATAAAATTAAAAAAATATATTGACTCCAAAGAAAATACATAAAACCTATATCAGTATAATACTGTGTATATAATTTTATTACTGATCCAAAATATAAAACACTAGCGTTTAAACTAAGCCAAATCTGAATCATTAATGCAAAACAAATTGTGCAAAGGAAATTAAATTTATATTATATTTGAAATCGTTGTTAAACCACTGAATTGTATAGCCGTGTGACCACACAGTTGTGAAGTACCAGATCCTTCCTGATGTTACGATTTTGATCTTCTATAATACTATCTACAGCTCAGAACAGTTCCTGAATTCGCAACGTAATGTCTTTAGGTAGCCAGGCAGTATGAATTGTATCGTTGTCTTAGATTTTCGCGATTATTATTAATTGAAATAAAACTATTTTAAACGGACTTAAATCGCGGATAATTATTTTTATCATCCCGACGTTTCGAGCACTTTGCAGCGTTCGTGGTCACGGGTAGACTGTATGAATTGTTTTTAGCCCGAAAAAATTAAAAAAAGATACTTTGCCAAAGTGAGCTTTGCTGAAATGATGACTTTAAAATGTCGCTATCTCTTAGACTATTTACTGATTTTGGCTTATAATTAAAATAGATATGAACAAGCTTAGATTTTAATTATTAATACCAATTATATTATACTAATAAAATAATTTGTTCTTTGAAACAATTTACGGATATGTATATTTTGTGATAAATGCGAAATTTTGTGAGGATGGATAGGGTTGGATGTTGTTGCTTTTTCACACAAAATTTCAGATCAGATTTATAGTAAAATAGCTTCTATATCAGAATAACATATGTAGGCTAATTTTAACAAACGCGGTACTAATGGGTACATTTTTACTATAAACTATTTACATATACAATATATAGAAATATTTACAGTGGTAAATTGCATCGCGTGTATATATTTTAATATTAAGTGGGTACTTAAAAGATATATGGCAATAACTTTAAACAATTTGTAATCAAAGCACACGAGCACAGACACTTAATAAATTAAACACTATCGTTGTCTTAGATTATCGCGGTTATGACTCATTGAAATAAAACTATTTTAAACGGTTTATCATCCCGACGATTCGAACACTTTGTAGCGTTCGTGGTCCGGGTCTACCCGTGATTAAAGTTTTATTTCAAATTAAATACTATAAATAAAAATTCTAACTCTATGAATGGACACAATTTTAGACACAGATTTAAAAATCAAAATCAAAATATGCTTTATTCAAGTAGGCTTTTACAAGCACTTTGAATCGTCAATACAGAAACAAAAGAAAACTAAACACTAATTCATTAATTAATTTACCACCGGTTCGGAATGTAGATTCTACCGAGAAGAACCGGCAAGAAACTCGATAGTTACTCTTTTTAAAAGTTTTACGATGGGTACATACTGTGTGAATCCAGCTTATACTAAATCCAAGCATGTTTATCATCTATATAATCTTGAACAGAATAATATGCTTTAGCTACTAAGGACTTTTTAATATGTACTTTAAATTTCTTTTTTGTAAACTGTAACACTTTTTGCGGAATTTTATTATAAAAACGAATACCTTGCCCCAAGAAGGTAACATTGACTTTGCGGAGTCGAAACTTCGGCGTTATAAGTTTATCCTTTCTTCTCGTGTTAATACAATGCCTGTTACTGTTTTTATCAAAAGAAGCAATGTTGTTGTGAATATACATAATATTATTGTAAATGTACTGCGATGCAACCGTAAGTATACCAACTTTATTAAAAACATCTCGAAGGGAATCTCGAGCTCCTAGATTATAAATACCACGAACAGCTCTCTTTTGCAAAATGAATACAGTATTAATATCTGTAGCGTTACCCCATAACATCAATCCATAAGACATGAGGCTATGAAAATAACCAAAATATACCAATCGAGCTGTATCAACGTCGGTTAGTTGACGAACTTTCCTAACCGCGTATGCTGCGGAGCTGAGTCTTCCCGTAAGAGATGCCAAATGGGAATTCCACTGAAGCTTCATATCCAAGGTAATTCCCAAAAATACTGTTGTATCGCTAACATCAAGGATCTCACCATTTAATATTAAATTATAAGTTTGTTGTTTTACATTAGGTAATGTAAACACTAGACATTTAGTTTTTTTAGTATTTAAAACTAGATTATTAGTGGTAAACCAACCATGTATCCGTGATAATGCATTGCTTACATCGTCATAATCAACTTTATTTCTATTAACTTTGAAAATAAGTGAAGTATCATCAGCAAACAATACAATGTCACAAATACTTTTTACATAAAAAGGTAGATCATTGATGTATATTAAAAATAGAAATGGACCCAGAATTGATCCCTGTGGAACACCCATTTTTAGCTCTGATCCAGAAGACTTTATTCCATTTATAAAAACATGTTGAATTCTCCCAGTCAAGTATGAAGCAATAAGATCAAGAGCTTTACCTTCAACTCCGTAATATTGAAGTTTACATAAAAGCGTTTCGTGGTTTACGCAATCAAATGCCTTAGACAAATTACAGAAAACACCGATAGCATTCTGTGATTTCTCCCACGCATCATAAATATGTTTAAGAAGCGCTATACCTGCATCCGTTGTTGAGCGACCTCTAGTGAAACCGTACTGTTCACTATGAAAAATATTATTTACATCAAAGAGATCAATGAGTTGATTTAAGATAATTTTTTCAAATATTTTACTTATGGACGGTAGGATAGAAATAGGTCTATAATTACTGGGATCATCTTTGCTCCCTTTTTTGAAAAGAGGTAAATTTTTACTACATTTCAATAAATTCGGAAATGATCCAGTCTCAAGACTTTTGTTAAAAATTAAAGCTACATATGGAGCAATATCCTCAATAATAGTATTAATTAATTTAACCGAAATACCCCATAGATCATTCGTTTTCTTAATATTAAGAGATTTAAATGTTTTTATAATATCTACTGAAGTTATTTGCTGGAAAGAGAATTTAACATTGCATATATATACCACACGCACTCGCCGCCGGCGGCGCGCGTACACCAGTTAGCTCGTGACCACGACGAGTGCAACTTCGTCGAAACGTCGGGCAGTAAAAAAAATGGTATTACTACCATTAGTTATCGCGATAAGACCAGTTATATTAAATATGAATATATGGACGCTGATAAGCAATACTGTGTCAAGCCACACGGACTTAATTTTGAGAACATGGCGTCTAAAGATGTCAAACCTATTCTCAATCTAATAATAATTCTTCCGTACTTATTTAGGTATAATGCTTGATTTTTTTAATAATGTTGAATAGGTTAAATTATTAAATACATTATCTGAATACACCAATATCTCTGAATTTGACTTTTTGTGGGTTGACGCATTATTGCTTATCAGCATTCATATATGAATTCCATTCTCTTTTACACAACATTTGTGTAAATAGAAAATATTGTATTATCAAGCACTCATTTTATTTCTTTGCTTGTTAGTCTCTGTAGAGTGTAATCTCCGAATCTACAGATCCGATTTCAAAAATTCTTTCTGCGTTGGATAGCACATTTATTGAGGAAGGCTATAGGTTGTCTTACATCACGGTTCGACTCATAGGAGAAAAGCAATAACCATAAACACGAGTGAAACCGCGAAGGGCACTAAGTACACTTATAAAAAATTTCACCAATAGTGGCTTTCAATAACATTGCCTGGCTTGTTCGAACAAGTCTCCCACCAAGCTCTAAAGTACAGCTCGTAATGTATCAAGGAAATATCTCCGATCTCACGACATTTACAAATATGCTAATGAATTCGATTATTTATTTAGCTGGTTAATGAGACTGGAATTCAAAATGACTGAGTAATCTCCTATATACTTCACTTCAATGGCATTTGTAAACGAGCTTATAATTGAACTAACTTTGGCCCGCGGTTAAATCCGCATTTAAAACAAAATTATATTTATATAAAGAAGAAGTTACCCGTGACTTGTTCTGCAGTAAATCACTCTTTTTATGATTTATTTTTTCGATACAAATAGCCTTATCCTTCTCCAATGTACAATTTATATCTATGTGTAAATTCATCAAAATTAGTTCAGTGGTTTAGGCGTGAACAACGTAACAGACAGACAGAAAAGTACTAGTGTATTGGCAAAATTGTAAAAGACGTAACAACACAAGGATAATATAAGATAATTTACAATAATTAGAGTATCTAAGAATTATAGTGTTTTAATTATAGTATTAAGGAAAAAAAAAAGAATAAAATCAAACTTAATAAACCATGCGCCCTAAACGAAACGAAATTAAAAAAAAAACAAAACCGGAAACAGAAAAATTAGTCAGGTTTTGGATTTACGTCCTTAGAGACTGTAAGATAGCTCAAAGTTTTTAGTCCTAAGTATTTGTAGGTCGTAAGAATTGTACTGTGTATAGTACATGTACGTAAAATTAAAAAAATATATATATTAACCAAATAATAAAGGCATGGACAATTTTGAGCCCATAGATGTAATCTTTTATTATAAAAAAACAGACAGACAGATAGAGTTGCTTTCACATTCATAACATTAATATGGATAATATGGACGCGACTGGCGATTTATTATATATAGATAAGTTAAGCCGTACGTACGTTGACCTCATTATCGTGTTTATTTATTACTAGTTATAATCTGTGACAGTTTGTGAGTTATTTGCGATGCAGAAAATATTAATGGATAATCAAGTTACTTTGTATTACGAGTCCTTTGCCTAAAGCAAGAAATACAATTGTAATTTTACTCTCGTAACTGATATAAAACATTTACCCATAGGTAACCGTAACTTAGGTACAAATGGATTCTGATAAGCATAATGTGTCAACCCACAAAAAGTGTGAGATAGTGAGATATTGATGCATTTTGATACTGCATTACCTAATTTACATTACTCGAAAAAAAATTAAGTCATATAAAATAAATAAGTACGGAAAAAAGTTTCTTAATTAATTGTTTCGAATTTCAAGTGCGTTTCATATTTTGCAATTAATACAATAATCTCAAATATTTGAAAAACTTTTTATATGAGAATATATTAAATATATCAATCTGCTTTTAATTCATTATAACTTTTATCAAACAACAAAATAAAAGATGGTTATATACTTCTTTAAACAAATTTATTAAGAATAGGTTTGAAATCGTTAGACGCCATTTTCTCAAAATGAAGTCCGTGTGGACTTTATTTTGAGAAAAACACAAATACACAGTATTGTAAAATGTCTATGAACGGTGATCACTTAACATCAGGTGTCCTGTGTATTCGTTTCTCAGAAATTAAAAAAAAAAAGATATATTCCTAATGACGAAAAGCTTATTTATTTATTTCGTCAATACATAAGAAGTATTTAAAGAATTAAAAATACAAATTAACAAACAAAAGTTAACAAAGGAAAGAGGATATTAAATCTAATATTCCTGAGACGTCTATCGCATCCGCGCCCCAAAAATTAAAGAGCGCGCGCTTTTTTTTTAATCTTAACTGTGTCACCAGTCACAACGGACTCTGCCTTCTGTAAATCCTCTTACAATGTATGTATATATATTTATAAAATACGTAACCCAACTGAGTTACTAGTCGCTATATAATACACAGAGGTTCTTAACGTAAAAGGTTTTAATGTCACACGTGGGCGCGACAATGATTTATAAATAGATTAGAAGCCAATAGACTATAGACTCAGATGTCGTAACCAATAATAAACGCTCCATAATATCAATATACTCGATCAAGCTCAACAGGACATCCAGGGAGGAGTAGTGGGTCTTAAGGGATCATTCATAGGTGATAATTCTTATTTTATATGTAACTAGCAGTTGCTCGCGGCTTCGCCCGCGTATATTTTGGAATTTCGGCTAAATAAATCTACCAGCGAAATTGTTACCGTTCCTGGATATAATACCCCCTAGCGTCATTATAAGGGATAATTTTGAAATTCTGGGATACATATATTTAATTATTCTCCCTAAGTAATGTTTGTGCTGAATTTAAGGATAATCGGCCAAAAAAAATACATTTTCTTCATAGAAACTTTACTACCCCTATGCACCCCAGTATGGAATAAATAGTACACCGTTTTCAATTTTATATTTCATTACTATCACCACCTACGACCACGGAATAAGATTTTGCATACAAACGTTTTTACCCCTTTTCACCCTCTTAGGAATGAATTATTAAAAAACCCTTTCTTAGTGGATGCCTACAACCTTAAAGCCACCTACTGCCAAAATTTCAACTTCGTAGCCTCAGCGGTTTAGACTCTGGGTTGATGAATCAGTCAGGACAAGTGATTTTATATGTATAGATTTAAGGTCTGTCTTTCTTCAGCTCCATCTAAAGAGTCAAAAAGGCTTCGGTACGTAAGGTACTTAAGGTAACAACCTGTAAATGTCCCACCGCTGGGCAAAGGCCTCCTCTCCTATTAAGGAGAAGGTTTTAGAGCTTAATCTACTGTGGCTTGGTAGATATACATGTGTCAGAATGTCTCCCGGCACATGCAGATTTCGTCACGATGTTTTCCTTCACAGCCAAGCTCGAGATGAATTTAAACACATATTTAGTTCTTGAACACTCAGCTGTGCTAGCCAGGGTTTGAACCAGCGATCATCAGCTGATATCGATGTAGGTACCTTAGTACTTCCAAGATGGTCCCATTGTCTTCAGGTCAGGACCTGATGATAGAATCTTGGAGAAATTGAGGGAACTCCTCAAATATTATAGGCACACCTATACCGATTTAGGTATTTTTGATAGTAACTTATGTATTTACCTTCAGAAAATCACTTTTGGTGAAATGGAACTGATGATGAAGACCACAAATGGCGTAGGTGGGTTAGTCTTATATAGATTTCTATAAGTTTGTACGGGATCCTCGGTGCGCGAGTCCTACTCGCACTTGACCAGTTATTATTAAGGAAAGAGCACTTGACCAGTTATTAGTAAAAATCGGATCAGTGCTATCAGAGTTTACTCCCTACAAACAATCTGACAATCAAAGTATACCTCTTTATAATATAGTGTAGATAAATATTATACACAGCGTGCTCCTGAAGTGTTGACAAATATTGTTACAACCTTTTCCATACATTAGCAACATTACACGACCAAATATTTGAAAACGTTTTTTCGTTACTTGCTTAAGCCACTTAACTTCTATAGATATTATAAATCAGTAATAAGTTCGTATCCATATATTATAGTATAAATTCACAAAAAGGATTGTAAAATTTCTGTCTGTCTGTATGTGGGTGTTTATGTCTGTGTTGCCTAATATACATTGATAGGCAAAGATTTTATTGTGGTTTTCACAAATAGCTTTATCTTATATTAATTATATTAAAGATTTTATTTTATTTAAATTTAATGTCAGTAAAAAAGTTATCGTCATTTAAAGATAATTTCGAGTGTTAAACGCCTGTTCATAGCAATATGTAATTTCCAGTGACATTTCGCGAACAAAGTCGCGGCCCACCTAGTTTTAAATAATCATGTGCTTTGTCAATACAAGATAAGAGAATTTATTACTAAGACTTAAGTCGTTAAAAACCCAAATAAAATACAATAATAAAAAAAAACTTGCATATAATAATGTCGGCTCAATTTTCAAAATTGGCTAATTATAGCTTGCGATTTCATTCAACAAGCAGCTTATATTAATAAAAACACGATAAAGTTAAAGCAAAATTATTTCGCTATTGTCTAAAAAAAATAAACCGAGCTATAAAGGTTTTGATTAATCGCATTTTTGGCGTCATTATTAGAATTTAACGCGCGCGTTTACCTTTAGATTGGCATTGATGTAAACAGGTTTCTGAACGTAAACGAACGCAGTAAACAACGAATTACATCAATGATAGCGGTGCCAAATCAAAATACGTAATCAAATATCAGAATAACATGATTATAATCATTTTATATTAGCCATCGCCCGCGGTATGTTGACAAACAAGTGTATGCTGATAAGCAATAATGTTTCAATCCACAAAAGTCGAATTCGGAGATATTGATGTATTCTGACAATACTTCATGTATTTAATAATATTCAAAAAAATTACAAGTCGGTCAAATGAGTACGAAAAAAGTTTCTTAATTTAATGTTTCGAATATTGAAATGTGTTCAATATTTTGCAATATGCAATAATCGATTTTAAAAACTTATTAATATACCAATCTGGTTTTAATTCATTATTTTATTAAAATAGAAAAGAGAAGATAGATACATAGATTATGCGTCTTCAAACAAATTTGTTAAGAATAGGTTTGACATCTACAGACGCAAATGATAACCTTTAATATACCTACAACCTAACTAAAACTATTTTAAATAAAAAATATGCCTCTCCTCTTCAATCAATTGATACATAAATCTTTTAAGACTCAAAATATTCGTTATAGAATTACATATATACATTGTCTACAAGTTCAAGAAGTAACTTTATTTGTCTATTTCAGATCCTGCCCTACATAGATGGCTTCAACCATGTGGCGAAGATCGCTGCCCTGACCGACGTGGAGATCAGCCTCGTGCGCGCCTGCGTCCAGAACCTCGTGTACTACGGCGTCGTCACGTTAGTGCCCATCTTTCAGTATTGCGCTGTGAGTAAAGTGGCTTAAATACTCATGCATGTGTCAACAGACCGTGAGGCAACCGTTACGCGATAGATGGCGTTTGCAACCGACTTGAAAAATGAAGAAAGTTTGTACATAAAATTAAAGTAAACAGCCTGTAAATAGCCCCCTGCTGGACAAAGACCTCCTCACCAATTAAGGAAGGTTTTTACACGTATAATATTGTATTAATGGTTTTTACATGTATTAATCATTAATAAAATTTTCAAAAGTAGGAACAGAGCTCAAATATTAATCGGAGCCAAGAGAATTAAGAAAAGTAGAATGATAGATAATTAACACAAGAAGAATGGTAATGGTGAAGGATTTTTTTATGATTTTTTTAATGTAAATAGCGGGCACATTGGCTGATGGTTCACTTGATGTTAAGTGATGACCGTCGGTCATGAAAATTTGCAGCACCAGAGAACCAGCTTAAAGAGAAATAAGGAATGAGAAGGATCGGAAGTAAAAGAAAGAAGAGAGTTATGCTTCCGGCTCTCTCACTAACCGTTTGTAACGCAGCTGTTCTAGAAGATTAGTTTTTTTTGTTTGCATAAGTGGTGAGCACTTATTATCCATCTGAAAAGTAAAAAGTAAAATAAGACCCTGTAAATGTCCCACTGCTAGGCAAAGGCCTACTCTCCTATTAAGTAGAAGGTTTAGAGCTTAATCCACTCCGCTACTCCTCTGCGAGTTGGTGGATATATTGGTAGTTAAGCTCACGTGAACTGAAACATAAATTTAGGACTTGAAACACAGTGGTGGTAGCCGGGGTTTGAACCATCGACTATCTACTAGGCCAACACTAGGCCATCATCTCCAGTTGAGTTAGCCGGTATACGAGCTGTCGGGGAGCTACTGCTGGCCTCTACTTCAATGTGTATTTCAAGATTAGATAATCGTTATCAGAATAACTATTTTGATCATTCCTGAATTCGTTTTTCAAAGTGAAACCTATAACCAATAGTGTGTTTAACCTATTAAAGGCTCTGAGCACATTAGGAAAATGGGGCCCCTATGACTTTGATAGAGGACTATTTCATTAAAATAGGTATAAAAAGTGAATAGACAATAATTTATTTATTTAACTGTTACGTTTATTTCCTTAATTGTTACATTAAATGAATGGACGTATAATATTCACGGAAAATCTACATTGATAGAATAAGTAACCTTCAAATTTTAACAGGGGCAAAATTAATAATCAATTCTCCATAATTTGAAAGGAGCCATGAGGCCCCCATCGATTGCGGGGCCCCGGGTAAGTGCCCAGTGTACTGGGAAAGAATATACTCATATTTTCGTAACATAACGATTAACTATATAATGTTATATTTAGAACATAACTCAATAGTTACACATTTCGTCCTTGAAAAGAAAACAAGGAAGTCGTGCGGTGTCCAGAATATTTTTTTATTGTTCAATCATTATGTATCGCGTATCACATCAGTCAGTTCGTAAGACATAAAAATCATATTAAAAGTTTATAGCATCGTATTGTGAAGTTGCTGAATCGTAAATCCGTCGTCGATCTACGGTTCAATCATGAAATGCTTTTGATTACGCTGTCTGTTGGTTCTTTCAACTGGCCCCAGTGGAGCCCATGCCAATGACAAATTTTAATTAAATACTTACCTTACAATTCCGTCAATGGCGTTAAAGAAAGTATAAGCTAGTAAATTTAATTTTTAAAACCAACGATACTCTTTTGCGATATAAATAAAACAATACAATTTATATATTTGACGTTTATGAAAAATTAAAAATTCCTTTTTATAAACTGTTACACTGGCAGTATTTCGCATCGTTTTTTTTTTACACGACGTGTAATTTAAAGTTCAAACCAGTGGCAATGTTGATTGAGAGTGAAAACATTCACACACTTTCCTAATACCACAACCATTTACGGCGGATCGAAAATACGTTGAAAAAAACTATTTAGTATATTAAATCAAAGGAAACCAAAAGTTAAAAAAAGGGTAAAATATTAGTTACTTTCATATCAAGGATTTTCTACTAGTCACATCAGACTCACGCTTGACCACTTTTTAATAAAAATTATTTGGAAAAATTATAGGAGCCAAATATAAGAAGTTGTACTTCGCATAAGCGGGCGGTGTTAGGCTTAGTAATAGAGTCCCGTTGGCTGCTTTTGAGTATGGAACCTAAAAAATAATAAAAAAAAATGTATATGATTGTTAAAATTATTTTATTCACCAAATATTAAAATAAGAATTGCTGAATGAAATAGAATATATATAATAAATTAGAAATGCTTTTTTTTTTCAGGTATACAGTGCAACTCCCAAGCTTAGACAGCTGACGCGATGCGCGGGGCTGCAGCGACAATGCGTCGAATTCTGTGCGCGATCTCGTAAGTTGTATAATTATATATTTTAAAGCATTAAATACATACAAATATAAATGGATGGTGATAAGCAATAATGTGTCAATCCACAAAAAGATTAGAAGAGAAAATTTGAAGATATTGATGTATTTTGATACTACGTCACCTATTTATCATTGTCCAAAAAAAAAATTCAAGTCATCTAAACTAAATAAGTATTGGAAAAAGTGGCTTAACGCAATGTTTCGAAATTCAGGTGCGTCCCATATTTTGCAATTTATAAAATAATCTCAAATATTTAAAAACTTATTATTAGATAACATATTAAATAAATCTATCTGATTTTGATTAATTATATATTTTATCTAAATAGAAAAGAATAGATGAATATATGCGTCTTAAAACAAATTTATCAAGAATTGGTTTGACATCTTTGACGCCATTTTCTCAAAACTAAGTCCGTGTCGCTTGACACAGTATTGCTTATCAGCGTTCAAATGTTAAATAGTTATATAGCAAAAAATGGTATAATTGGCAAAGAATTTTTAATGATATTAAAATGATGTAACAAAAATGTATAAAAGGCTATTTTTAAATTAAGTACAATAAAGTCGATTATTTTTTATAAGTGAAAAACATACGATCATCCCTTTCAACAGAATTGATACATATTGTAAAACACTGTACCAATCTTAGCAGGATCTTATTAAATACAGTTTTATTTGAAATCATATACAGAAATTTAGATACTTAGGCGCTTCATCTATACTAATATAATAAAGAAAAAGCGAATTTTCCATGTGTTAAGTAGTCTCCGGAACAACTGAATCTATTTCAAAAATTATGTACCATTTGAAAGGACATTATTGAGAGCAAAGACGCGAGCAAAAACTAATCCTGCATAAATGAACTGCAAATACGCTATCACGCGGACTGCATGTGTGCTCCTAACTTATCCAACGCACACACGTGAAGTCAGTCTGTGTCGTGACTGCAACTGCGCGCAGTCGGGTTCGATCGGCTGCAGTCGTATCGCATCGACGCACGCCATCCGCCATTAACTGCGTACAATGTGCATTCGATGTAAACAAAAATGGAAGATTTTGACACCGAAACGTTTATATCGTTAATAAAAAGTAAAATCAGCATTTGGAATTATAAAAGTTCGATATACAGTGATAAGACACAGCGGAATAAAGATTGGGCTTCCGTGTGCGAAACAATAATACCGGATTACGCGGAAAAAAGCGAGAAAGAAAAAAATGCAATTGGTGAGTTTGAAATTGTTCAAATTTAGTGTTTTCATAAATACCAATGATATTATAGAATTAATTTGCGACGTTGCCAGCTTGAGTCAAGCGAATGAGTGCCGTAATCTGATAGCCTTAGAGTTCAAATTGGCAACGTCGCAATTGTTTTGAATTTAACTTACTAGGGACGAAGGGGATATACGTCTAGATGTGATAGCTCGTGCATGCAAACTGCCGAACTTTACAGGAGAGACAAAAAACTTCTTTTAAAGCTATCTGTAATAAATATGTTTATATTTTTAAATGAAACAACAAAACTTAAGATAAAAAATATTATTATTATAAAAATAATTTATTTGAATACCGTTTTCACTGAGAAAATCCATTTTTACCAAAATTGTTGATTACGAGGTATCACATATAAAGCTGTAAATGTTTGGAGTGTGTGTGTTTGTTGCGATTTTCCAATAAGTAATTAATGGATTTTAATCGAGTTACACTGTATAATCGTGTTTTTTCATTATAAGTCACCAGATTGTACTACAATTCTAAATTTTTATTTATTACATAGAATAAAATCTCTTCCTGTCGTCTTACGCATAGATGTTTTGCGATTGTAATGCGATTTTATTAATAAACTGAGTGATTTAAGAGGAACGTTTATATGTATAATATATGCATGTTATTTTAATGATTTCGTAAAAAATTACATTGCTCGCATGCGAAGCCTGGGCGTGTTGCTAGTATCGTATAAAATCGATTTTATAATATGTGACTCAGTACTAAAGAGTATGATTATTACGTACACATAAATTGACTCTTCAATCATAATCGAACTTCTCTTTTTTACTTTCAGCAATTGAACTACAAGGCAGGTGGAAAGTCCTACGTGATGGTTTTGTGAGAAGCATGAGAAGCCAAAAGAGGAGAAACGATTCTTCTACCACCAAGCTATACACATATCACGATCAATTGCTGTTTTTAAAGGACCTATGTGGAGGTTCGGGAAAACGTAAATTTAGCGCAGGGACTTCTAAACGGAAAGACGATGTTCCTCTCGAAGACAGTCCAAAAAAATTGAAACGACGTACAAAATTACAAACACCTGAAGAAACACTAATCGAGACATTAACTAAAAATATAATCGAAAAACTTAATGAAGAGAAAGAATCTACAAAACGCGATATACATACCGAAGACGAAGACAAGCAATTCCTACTATCATTGGTGAAGGATTTCAAAAAGATTTCCGACGATTATAAGCTAGACGCTAAAAGTGATATTATCAATGTACTTAGAAGGTTTATTAATTTATCTGCGAACCCGCACCAAGATGATGGTAGACGGATGTGTGACGCGGACTATTTCCAAAGATACAGAATACCACTAGTGATGGCAACTGATGATTCAGAAGATTGTCGAGATTTTGAAGTTAAAGTCACAGAAACAGAAAGCCGACAGTCTCCACGCCAGAGTGTTACATCACCAGGGTCTACAAAAGTGGAACTTTTGGATAGTGATTAGAATTACGATTATAGACTGAGTGAGAATAATTTAGTGTTTTAGTAGATAAATTTTATTCTGAAAATAAATACGTATTCTTAAATAGTTCTGGGGTTTTATTATCTATTATAGTATATATTTATCTGGTATAAGAACTACATGAACGTTTCTAAAAAAATCGATAATCTTTTTTTATCAACATAACCGTATATTCAATATTTTACTAATTCCAATAAAACTAAATAGCACTACTTTTTATAGGACCAGAAAATCTTCTTATAAGTACTGTTAAATTAGAAGTAATTTATAAAATTAAAAACCCGATTGCATAACAAGACCATCTGCAGTTAGCAGTACCGTATCAATATAAGTTCTTATAAGTGAGAATCGTTACTAACCAACTTTCAATCGTTAGGTCCTAAAAGGTAATTCTGATTAAAAATGAAATGAGAAACCAAAAACTGATTTTTTAATACCTATAATACGATATTCCACGTGACATAGTTCGTCAATTTTCATTTTTCAATATTGTGGTTTCCAAAATCCGCCATTTTGATTTTTCGAAATTTTTATGTTGTCTATGACATTCGCGCCATCACGATGAATCAAATGACGTGTCATTTATCAAAAACGACTTACGCGTTCGGTCCAAATAGTGCCACAAAGATACAAATTTACATACATACATAGACTGATAAACACATTACCCTCCCTTACTTCGCGCAGTCGGGTATAAAAACATACACTACGAATTGAGAACTTCCTCCCTTTAAAAAAAAATAGGTACTTTATGTTATGAAATAATTGTCATACAACAAAATATTTTTTCTTTAAATATCCTTGTTTCTTTGGCCACAGCACGGCAGCTTCCCAAAGTGAGCGATTTGTTCCGGATGTACGCGGGCATGTCGTACGGGAGTACAGTCCGCGACCTGTGCCGGCGGATGCGGCCGCAGGAGCTCGCCATCAACGAGAGGAAACTTGTGCTCTTCGGCGTTCTCGAAGGGCTTATACGTAGAGTTTACAAGGTGAGTTTACAAAAGAGAATATTAGGGAATTCATCGTCGAGGTAGATGATTTACGTATAATGGTTTACCAGGTGGAATATTTGATAATATATATAAACTTTATTAAACATAATACAGTTACTTACTTAATTCTGATGATACTAAAACCGGTAAAGTTCTTAATATGTACTAAGGTATGTTCTGTTATCGCCAAAAAAGGAAGTTGCTGATTTTTTTAAACTCCTTATTAAGTAATTTTTTTTAATCTGATATTGTTTTAATTAAAAGTAAACTATATTAAAGAACTATTACGAATATATAAAGAAATTAAAAACAATTTTAAAAGAATTTTTGGTTTTATGAATATATATCGATATTGATCCGAAGGAATATCAGACATGGTTCGTTCTACATTAAATCTTATCAGACGCGCGGCCAGACGACGGAAAAGCTAATATTTGTACACTTACCCTTATCTTGTTCTAATATTATGGGACCAAATAATCATAGTAGTCGTTACTAACGTAAACTTAACTTTATTTAGTTCCGTGTGTCCAACTGTTCGATGTCACACCTTAAAATTCTTGCTGGCAACTACCGTGATGGGAGAGAAACTTCCTTGTAATTTTACTTATCACATAGAAAATGTATAGTAGAGAAATAATCTGAGAATTATACTCTTAAGTTGCTCTTACTTATTTGTCTGTAAATATTCCAAAATATTGTTTATATATTATATCAATATTACTTCCACTTCTTGGTTCCAGAAAGCGTTACTAAGTTAGAACATTTTTTATGGAAAATTACAATAAAAATTTTATATCCCTTCGAATTTAGAACAGATCTTTTAGTTTTGATAGTTTCCGACTGTGAAGTTTCTTGTAATAGCTTATCAATCACGCATAAATTTGTCGGTTAAACTGAAAAGTTCTAAAACTGATAAGTTCTATAACAAGAGAATAATTTTGATTAATATGTTTTCTTAGATATCAAGATATCGCGATTTCGTTAGCGTCGTGCTAGATAATGCAAAGCGCAGGCGACGTCTTGTCTAGCAAATTTTAACAAATTCTGGACCATATTGTTGTTGTTCTATATACGCTAAAGCAACTCCAATCGCTAGTCGGTTTGTATTGAGATAACTTTAACGTTGGTAAAAGATATAAAACTATACAAAGAAAATCAATGAATAAAGGGCTGAAATAGGAATACATTGATCTTAAAAGCTTAAAATGTTTAAATATTCATATATACTGATGATACTTCTTTTATTATTTTTTTAAAGAGGCCAAACGAGCAGTTGGTTCATTACTGTAACTTTTAGTTATTAACTAAATTTAGTTACTTCCAACTCTATCCAATAATTAACAGACGATTTATTACTATACTGCACTAAACTTGATGGACCATACGAAATCAACATAGACAGACGAACAACAAAAACTAGATTAAAATAAAACATTTCCATGCAATCATGAAGCAAGACAATTTATTTTTTAGTTCCCAGTAACACTCCACAATGACAACGCGTCACTACGCAGCGAACACAGCCAATGCATCGCTCGTACGTACAACGGATTGGTCTGCCTCGACGAGCTGTGCTGCCAAGGCGGGCTGACTGCCTCCCAGCTAGAGGAGCAGCTGGAGAGGGATAGTGACGTCATCTTCATCGTCAAGTGAGACAACAGGCTTAGACTAGGTCATTTAGTGATTGACAATTTGTAGACAAGTCGATATGTAATGAGATCATGTAAATATTGAAAGGAATAGTTAAGGAATAGGTGATCTTTATCGTCAATTGAGATCAGGCCCACTGCAACCTAATGTATAATGGATGATGAAGTCTTCAAACACAAAACTATTTTCATACACATTTTCAAAATTTTGCGTCCTTTGAATATAACTTACCGCCATCTCCTACCCGACAGAAATATTTCGAATTAGAAGGATTTTTCCCATCGAGTATCGATGTTGAATATTCTTCGTTATTGCAAGATAAAACTCTGTTTGATAATTATGGTGGTCTCTTTTGACTGAATTTATAATTTTAATAAGGGTTGGGCATAATTTTTGCACACGAGCGCATATATGGCGAGTAGCGAGCCTGCTTGAAATCATACAGCCCTAGAATAAACATCAATTGACATTGATAGAATAATTTGTAAATAGTAGAAGTCAAAATATAGAGAAATCTTTTAAGAGATTACCATTGTTGAGGTTATTATTTCAAATTGGTAGAACTAAAAGAATAATCAAAGAGTTAAATTAAATATGATCATATAAAAACTATGGGTAAAGTTATAGGTAAGCTATAGACAAAATCGATTGTAGACGAATCATTATTGATTTAAGATGATTTGACTGATTTTTTTTTAACCTAAGCGGACTTTGTAAGAAATATCTGTTTAAAAAATTCTCAAGTTTCTGATAATGTGCAGGGTCTAGTATAAATGAAATGTAACAAGAAAGTACCGATAAGCATTAGTTATTTAGAATAGAAATTTCATGCAATGTACGGCCGGGGTAATTTCTATACATTTTGACTTGTCTATAAATGAATTCCTCAATCATTACATCGCTTTGTCTAAAGCCTCTGATTCAAAAACTTCGCCTAATCGCTAGAGGTAGATACAACTTTTGAATGGTTTCATAATTCGTTTATAGTAAAACTTTTCGGATAGTCATTGTAGGCAGCGTGTAA
Organism: Hypolimnas misippus; assembly: GCA_037950945.1. NCBI lineage: Eukaryota > Metazoa > Arthropoda > Insecta > Lepidoptera > Nymphalidae > Hypolimnas > Hypolimnas misippus. The sequence goes on along the minus strand of JBBEEQ010000006.1, from coordinate 2,128,439 downwards.
AGTTATAGCGAGAAAGATTATTATTAAAACAATAACAAAATTAAGAAATAAATTTTTTGTTAGGATTTGACAATTGAGTAATTGTTAGTTGGTAAATGTAAACAAAGTACTGACGGTTGCCAAAATTGGCGCCAAAATATTTGCTATCAATATATTAATTTGTAAATTTTATTTCGTTTTTAATCATTAAATATTATTATTTGTCCAAAGTTTTCATCGTAATAATTTTAGCTTTATTATTATTAATTGGAATTGCAATAATCATTACAAAATAATTTACAAAATTTTATAACTATTATATTGTTTAATCATGTAAAAATTGTATATTATATAATTAAATGTTAGTCGAAAAATTGTGTTCAATTTAAAAAATAATAATAATTAGAAATTAAATGGACTTTGATCTTTAGATATAAAAACTATTTGAAAAATAAAAGAATCGATTATAACCGTCAATCGTTAATCGATAATTTTTTTAAGTTGTAAAAACTACGTCGCGTTAAACTAAAATTTTTTTAACTATAGACATGTTATTAATTCATGAAAATTGGTACCTAAAATGACTTCCGCTTTGGGAAAACCGAGGAAATAGTCGTTGCCTAGCTACCAATTAAATGTCCAGTTGTCAAAATTGGAAATGGGCACAGATTGTTAACGTTAAATAGTATGAACGTAACATCTCTATAGTTTTAAAATATTATTGATGTAATTAAAAAATATATTGTCCCTTATAATGCTAGAATATGACATTTTAATTAGTTTTATTAAAATTATATAATTTTTTAACACTTTTATGGTAAAATTGCATAATAAATGTTAAAGTACAATTAACGGAAAAACATCACTAATTGTCATTAAAGTAGACTGGCATAGTACCTAAGTTGATAAAATTGTTTTATCAAAAGTCATAATAATTATCGAGAATACGCGAGCCGCTCGCTATTCATGGTTCTTTAGTTTTTTTTTACATTAGTGCTTAACTCAAAAACACTGGTTAAAAATAAATTTATACTCACATGAGGTGTAAATAAGTTTTATGACCTCTTTTTACAGACCAATAATAAATAATTTAGGTTTATTAATAATAAATCGATATCTTAATTTTTAAACCAGCTACCATATTAGTAAAATTCACAAGAGTCAAAAAAATGTATGATAATCTGTATAAACTAAATGGCCGGACAAACAGACAGACAGAAAGCCGCATAAATAATTTCATTTATGATTAAGGCGACTATCTTTATTTATAATGAAAACAATAAATATTTTACATATTTCTAAGCACCTTTAAAGTTCACTAATATGCTGGCTCGTTTTCGAATTAAGGTATCGAAATGCATTATAAAGAACTGCTCAATATTTATAGTTTTAGATACATTTTATACTATATTTACATTTTGTACATAGTAATATAACGGTGCTATATTTATTCTTGTAAGGTTTTAATACTGATTGAGTAATTGTAAGTAATATTTACTGAAGGCCTGAAGTCCCACCGAATTGATGTTTAAAAATGAACTACCAAAATATTGTGTTAAAAATTGATACAGATTAAAAAGTTACGTTGCAATAATAAAATATTCTTGGTTTTCAAATTTTATCGTGTATTTTTTAATTAATTATGCCAAGACCACATCATTGTAAAATATATTAAAAAGCAGCTAAAAAAATCTTGAGTCATTTTAATAAGTTTAGTATCTTTCTTTTCCTAGTCGTTTTAATGTAACAATGCATCTTGATGACTTACTAGTCAGCTTGTACAGTGCCTTCCTCAATAACGCATAAAATATATTATAGTATAGCATTGTAAAGCCATGGCTTCATATAGATTATGTAATTGCAATGATATTGTATAGATGTGTTATAAATTCATAGATTTTGGCACCGAAAATGCTGACCGCTTTGGATGACGTTGCCTAGCAACCAGCTAACGCCCGAATATGACAGACGTTTCTTTGGATACAGCTTTTCAATGTCAAATATTATGAACGTAACATAACTATGGTTATAGAATATCATTGTGTTATTGTAAAATTTTAATACGTCACTATTGTTTTTATTTATAAATACTATTTAGAGATTATTTTTTATATATTGTTATTGACATATTTTATATTATTGATAAATAACGTATGTACGTGTTAAATGTTATTTTGTGTTTAAATTATATTGAAAATTAAATTTATTATTTTCTAATGCGTAATTTTTATTGTTTATTTTAAGAAAACTTCACATGTTCTTCTGCAATAAATAAATACATAACATCGCTAATAAAGACTACTTAATAAAAGGCTAAGTAATTAACAGACAACACAACCAAAACTAGCAAGAAAATTTGTATATTGAAATAAAACTATTTTAAACGGATTTAAATCGCGTATATTAATTATTTTTACCATCCCGTCTACCCGTGACCACGAACGCTGCAAAGTGCTCCAAACGTCGGGATGATAAAAATAATTAGTATACGCGATTTAAATCCGTTTAAAATAGTTTTATTTCAATAAATAATAATCACGAAAATCTAAGACAACGAAAATTTGTATAGTTTATTATATAATATAGATGAGCATTAAGAAATATCTTTATAAATTCGACAGTGTTAAAAAATATTTAAAGAGTGTTAGTACAATATTTTGCTAATTTAACGTTTTTTTATACGCTGTAGAATTATTATACTTTCGAAATATAAATAAATATATACTTTTTACGAATTTAATAAATTATAAATATTTTCTACAACATTTTGAAGTTAAAAAAATATTTATTTTTCCCTTTTACTAATCAAAATTAAAATAAAAGCAAACTGTGCTTTCTATTAAACAGGATAAATAAAAGTCGAACGCATCAAAGACAGTACTGATTTAATATATTCTTATATAACATCATATAAGTTACAAAATACATAAACAGTATGTAGGTAACGAAACACTTGACTAGCGTTTTAGAGACAAAACACAGTATGAAGATGTACTCTCTGATAACTGCGTGCTACAGACGCCGCCTTAACCTACGCTCTAGAACCAACTATTTTACACACATCCATGTTTGATAATTTTATTATTCCAATAAATACAGGGTGTGACTATTAACTACGGTCTTTCAAATGGTAGGACTCTATTGGACAAAGTTATAATAAAAAAATGTTTTTTTTTTTTTTTTTTTTATATATATATATATGAAAATATTCGAGCGTCTCACGCACATGTTCTGTTTATACTCTATTTTTCTTTGTCTTATTTTTTCTGACAAATATGGCGTATTTCTGATCACACATTAGATTCAGAGTTGAGAAATAATCGATCGAATGATTGAACTGAATCATTTTTTATAATGAGAAATTATAATGACAAATAATGTTCGAAAATTCGTGATTATCGTACATTTGAAGGAACGTATGTAATAATCGTACACCCTATACATTATTGAAACACAATTTTATTAAAGAAATCAATAAATAGCCAAGAAATACATACAAAAATTCCACCTTAAGCCTATCGAGCGTCCGCAGCACATAGGAACCTATTACAAAAATAGTATCAATTTTAAGTCTAAAAAACCGAAAGCTGAACTTAAATTTTCGAGTGATAAACGAAACTCGTTATGAAATAGGAAAATTCCGTTTTTAACTTCTGTTCAATTTGTATAAAAACTAAATTACGTTTTGGCACGGCGTATAGAAAATAGAACGGTCTGTATGTACATAATACTTGATCTTTGCGTTTATATTTGCGTGAAGAAATATTTTTATCGAATATTTTTTTAATGTAACGTTTCTAGTACACGTTGCTTTTTCACGTCAAATATAAACACAAATTGTATTCAACGCGAGTGATTCTTACATTTAGAAATACAAAACAATATTTTTTTGTATAAAAAATAAATTTTCATTATAGTACTATTGATTTTATATTACGAAAAACTGTTTTGAAATATTTCCAAATTATTTATAGTTTAGAATTATGAAATAAATATTAAAAAAAAAAAAATTCGTTTAACGGTCACTCGCGTTATCTCGCATTACTGTAGTTACTATTGTAAAAATAAATACTATGTTTATTCGTTATATTGATCCATTAATTATAATCTAGTTACTCGACCGAGCGACAAAGTTTCATAACACAAGACATACATATACCATACACAAAATTAATGTTTGATGCGCCATTTTGAAAATCATTTTTCGATCTAGTGACGAATATGAAATTGATATTTCAATAATAATGTTTTTATTATAAAAAATTGTTACGCAATTAATTAACACCAGTGTAAAGTATTCGCACGGATTATTTAGTCTATATATAAATAAGAATTGACAACACTTCAGTACCATTTTCTTGTCTGTCAAATTATTTTTTATATATTAACTAAGTGACAAGCTTTAGCGTTATCAATTAAAAATAAAATAGAAACAGTAGTTTTTTTTTATTACACATAGACAAAGACATTTCAATGTTTTCCTCAAATTAAATAATAATTATTATGGTCAAACATTAGTAAAATATATAAGTAATTATAGCTCTCATATTATAAAGTCTGATCTGATAACTTTTTTTTATAAAACTTTGTCGCCCTGGTCGTGTAGCCTAGTCCTTACAAAATATCGTTTTGTTTTGCGCATAATTAATTACAGGAATCGATTTACATAATATTTATTGTTTCGGCTCACGCGATCGATTACATTGTACGCACATACTACTAACGACTTTTTGTACAACATCGGTGTATATTTTAACGAAACAATTTCAGTATCGATTATCATTAATCAATATCGATTTTCGATTATACCGAATCAAATAAATGTACATTAGAAAAAAATAATTGGATATTTTTTGTGGTAACACTTTAAAATAAATTTAAAATTCATTAAATGATTTTATCTCTGGTTATTTTGGTCATTTCATTATAGATTTAATATTAATTAATAGCGATATTAATAGTTGCCATAGCTTAAAACTAAGACCACTAACAAAAAAAAAACATCTCAAAATGTACCAACGTTTTATAACATTTAATATTAAATAAATAAATGTTTTTCATTATAAAGTGAACTGTTTCTTTTTAAAATAATCTTTGATGTTGCACAAAAAGCATCGACTAACTAACTGTATACACACGTTCAGACACCGTCCTGAATTACACTGTATATAAAATCATATCGCTTACATATATAGAAAGGCACAAAATATTTGGTAGGTTAAATAATACGTGAAAACTTATACTTATTACATAGGCTATCATGTTAATTATATTCAATGAGATAATATAATTCTCTGTTATATACAGGGGGCTCATTGCCAAAACTATCGCGAAGCGTGTAACATTTTGACAGTTGCAGTAATTCTGTAAAAAAAATATTATATAAATATAGATATATTATAAGCTCAGGGATTTTGGCGCTCAGAATGTCAACAATTTTGGAAGACGTTGCCTAGCAACCAGCGACTGAGTATGACAGACGAGTATCTTTGAACCAGTGAGTTAAACGACGAGATTTTTAAATTGGAAATGAGAACAGATTTTTAATGACAAATAGTGCACGTAACATATCTATAGTAACAAAATAATTTTCAATAAAACGCCTCATATCAATGTCAAAATGGTGTACACTGACAGCGTTAGTTTGCAACAATTAGCCCTCAGTGTAGCGAGTTTAGATTCGTTAAATTCTAGATTTTTCTAGAAATATACGATCGATTAAGTTATCACGTTTGAGATTAAAGTTAAGAAAGATTATCTTCACTTATTACTTATATTTTAATAGATTATTTCTGCATCTAAACTCGCACCTGTATAATATAATACAATATATAGTTATATATTGTTCCAGCGCTTGACTACAATAAAAGCTGAACATAGCGACAGACTCGAGCAAGTGGCTAAAGATTTGGTGAAATCCGTTTCTAGAATATGACATCAAAGAAGGTTGTAGGAAAACAATTGATTTTTTTTTATTTTTAACAAAAGAGATTGCATGGTATTGAAAAACAAATTAAAAAAAAAACGCTTGGTATTAAAGTGACATAATTCAAAATCTGTGCGAAACGACTTAACTTAGTAATTAAAATTTAGCTTTATATTATTCTGTGGTTCGTAATATGATTTTGACAAAAATACAATTCTAAGAAAAGTTTGTGTTAATACAGTCAAAACAAACATCCGAATTCCCAAGTGTAAAACGTTTTTTGCCTTTTTTTGTCTAAGAATATGAATTTTGAATTAGGTCACCTTAATACTAAACAGTTAATAATGTTTTTATTAAATTAAATTCTTAACTAGAATGCAAAATAAAATAACCAAATGATTTCAGCCACTCCCTCGAGAAATCACAAATTTTACACATTCGAATCTAACCATTATCTATATATTCTCGTTGTCTTCATCAAAACTGGCCGATCATAACCGATAGGCATAATTCAGAACGCATACATTCCCACACTACTAGCATAAAGGAATGAACCCACTAACAAAAGTAGGTATAATTTTATTATGACAATATGTGTCTAGGATATAATGTTAAGGTTTATGATTGTATAATCCATTTGAAATTTGCATTTGATTTTGATCGAAAAATTGATTAAAAAAAAATTATAAGAAACTGTGACTTTAAAAAATTTGTTATTTTAAATACATTTTGAGAATATTGTTATTATTTCACAACCCTTGAAATAAAATTAAAACGAAAAAGATTTTTTTTTTAATTAAGTGTTGCTGTGGTATACAAAGTCCATTTTTAATGATTTTTACTTTGACCAGTTGAGTTTTGTGTATTTTTTTTATATCGTTGTTATATTACGGTTCATATAAATTAGTGATACGCCGGATCGTTAAATATATACTCACGGATACGGATCTGAATACGGATATTCGATATCAAGATCCGCGGATACGGATTTTTAATATTCTTACTAAAAACTTACTACTAACTTTGTGATAGGCAAGACATGTTACGACTTGCATTGCGTGGGTCTTTCTTTTGTTTTGTTGATATTAATATATTAATCTGATAGGTATATATAATATTTCATCTATTTATTGAAAATTTATGAGGTAAAAGATCCGGCAAAAAGTAACGGATACGGATCTTTCTTCTCCCTCTCTATCCGCGGATACGGATATCCAGCACATCACTAATACAAATCGAGTTGAAATGGATTATAAACGCAAGACTAAAAATACTGAAAAAAATATATATATTACTTGTGACGAGAACAAATTATAAAATTATTAAATTAATTGTTTCTATTAAATATCTTTTAAGAAAAAATATGCCATTTATAAAAAGAAAGCTATTCCATTTTTGACTGTCTTATTTTACTTACATATTATGACGCTGTATTATATATTTTTATTTACGACTATTTAAATGTTAAAAGTTGTTTTAGTTGGCCGAAACTATTGCTAATATTCGAATGATCAATCAAATTTTTATTACCAACTTGTATTTATCTATACAAATAAAAGTTAGCACTTTCACGTCCGTCTGTTGTATTAAGCCAATCGACATTTCGAGTATATCATATTTATTTACATATAATAATATTGGTATAATAGTTTTTCAAAACGAAAAATTAAATCAGACCTTCAAAATCGGAATCTTTCGAAAAGTAGCACAAAGTCTTAAACGTTACGACTATAATCGTAATAAAGCGAAATAATTCATTTCATATCATCATTCATTTACCATTTTGTATTTTTAATTAAACTTTTTGTATGTACCCTCGGAAATCGAAAAATTTTACAGAGAAAAAAAAATTAAGTGGGGGATGGGGGTGACAGTTATATGACCTCACCCACAATAAAAAAACCATACAGAGATTCACCTAAACCCCCTTTAAATTACATCGTAAGGCAATGCACTACGGCTCATATCGCGACACAGTCAACCTTGTTATGTAAACAGTGGTACGTTATATGTTCAACCGGAGCACATCTCCGAGTGTTCGTCCCAGGCCGCCACCTGCGAAATTAAACACACCATTAAAACACAATCCCGTGAAATATTTACATAAACTGTTTGTCAACTGCTTTACATTTTTAATCATTTACTGTCACATGGGTAACTGTTATCAGGTTACAGAATTGTTTTATAGCAATTACGACAGTAAAACTTAAAAATGTAAGTCCCGCCTTGGAATCAAGAAACTGTGTAACCTGATCATAAGTATTAAATACAAAGGATTTTTGGCGACTACTGCAAAAATTTGAAAATTATCAAAAAATTTCCGAAACGACCGCGCCCCCCTTGGATCACCCAACGCCTTCCAAGTATCAAGGACGGGCCTCACTGGATAGGAATCCATGCTCTAAGCTGTCCTAATGGCAGCAACAGCCCTAACTTCCTGGCAGTCCTTTAGAATGACGTTTTTGAGGTACTGATGGTTTAAGGACTTGCTCCTATCCTGGGCTATGTCCCAGACGTAGCGTGAGAATCTTAGTCTCCTGCTAATGGCAATAAGTAGCAGGCCTACCCATCTGACAGTAACCTTCAAAATTATCATTTTGACGATATTTTAGGACGTTTCAGGCAGTACCTGGACCATCTGATCAAGGTATTCTCTGAAACTTTCCTAATATCAATTAGGCAGGTGTCAGATCCTGGAACACGTCTCAGACGTACGGGAACTTAGTCCCCTGCTCTTGGCAGTAGGTAGAAGCCCTGAAACCCACCTGGCAGTCTCTGGAGCAGTACCACTGGTTGGCGCAGCCGGCGCACACGAACTGCGCCAGGCGCGCGCGGCAGCCCTGGCACGTGGGCGCGTCGTCGGCGCCCTCGTCGATGACGAGGCGGCCGGAGCCCGAGCCGGAGCCCGAAGCCCCCGACGCGCCCGACGCCGCGGACTCCTCCGACGCGCCGCTCTCCTCCTCCTCCTGGAATGGTAAGTATCTTTTTAGGTATGCAATCTACCACTGAGTATACAGGCCGTTCGACTTTAAAGATATTCAGATATCTTTTTATTTTATTTGCTTATCTGTCGCACGCAATTAAACTGAATGCTTGTGTGTTGTTGACTAGAATGTATTGAAGTCATTCTCTAATTTGTTACAAGGTAAAGTCAACTGAAATTATGCCTTGGACTATGGATAATATATGGGCGGTGAGATGGGTCTTTAAAGATTTAACTATTTTATAAGTAAACAAAAACCCGGATTTTTTATTTATTTATAAGGAGATTATTATGAGGAAGTTCAATACGAACTTATAAAACGTAGTATTTGAAGGACCTTAATTAATATTCAAACACCATATATATGTAAAAATCAAAACTCTTAACTGGTCAAAAGCACTTTTCACCACAAGCTTTGGACAAAATTATTTTAAATATAAATAAGACACATAAAAGGCGAAACCTTCAAAATAGGTTAAGTTAGTTTTTTTTCATATAAATAACGAATATGATAAGCTGAAAACACCTGCAAAAATAATTTAAGTTAATGCTTTTGCAAGAGTATTTTTGACTAATATTTCAGTACTTTAAATGATTTTGAATGATATTGACCTATTTAGAATTGTGGTATTTAAATACATACTGTCATACTACAAAAGACGCATTAAAACCATGTTGAACACGTGTCTAGCTAAACAGTGTTTAAGATTTAAACATTGTTTAAAATATTATCTCAATTGCTTAACAGCGAATAAACTCATAAAAAAACTTATTGATAAAATGTTATACGTTACATTTGATAGCAAAAATAGGTTTTAAACATCTATTAAACTCACTTAAACGTATATTAATCTATGTCTAAAGTATATTTAACTCAAAACTGTCTTAGACGCGCGTTTAACGTCTGTTTAAATCTTTTGTAGTAAGGCAGATAGTGTTTAAATTTTAATTAAATTCCTCCAAATGGGGTATTCTATAAGTTTAACACGTCATACTTGAAATTATACGGGATAGAATTATGCTGTACTTTTAATAAATCGTCCCTTAAGGAGAAATTCTTTATTTTTATATAATTATTACAGAGTAATAATCATTCATATTTAATATAACGGGTCTTATCGCGATAATTATCGCCGTGGTCACGAGCTGACTGAGGGTCAGCTCGTGACCACGGCGAATGTAACTTCGTCGAAACGTCGGGCAATAAAAAGGTATTACTACTATTAGTTATCGCGATAAGACCCCTTATATTAAATATGAATAGTATAAATCGCGAAAGTTTAAAATACATATATGAGTAATAATCATTACAAAAAATATATTTTTTTTTAACATAACTTAGGCCGTCTTTGCCCTCTCGACCTCGTAAAAATATAAAACATATTTACCAGTTGCACCACTTCTGTTTTCTCCGCGGCAGGTTCGGGCTGCGCCGGCTGCACCGGAGTTATCGTGATCTCGCCGCAGTTCTGCGCATACGCATCGATATTAACACTTTTATATCTTGGTACGAAATTAGGATTTTCTTATATAGGCGGTAATACTTATAAATATTCGTAGTTATTTTTAATCTTATTATGGTGCTGGTTTCAAATGGTTACAAATGTTATTACTACTTATATATTTCATAATTTTTAAAACATTTTTATATAATTTTTTTGCAATACTTTGGTTAAATATTATTAAAATATAATCCTAATATTCGTGCTAAAACATGATAATAAACATCTACAATCCCTTGATATGCGTATCAAATAATAAAAATTGCAAATGTAAATAATATGAAAATGAAGTGGCATTAAAACTAACGATGAGTATTGCCATTCTCAAAAAAGATAATAAAATATCATAAAACGCGCGATCAATCAGCCGACACACTGGCCGAATTGAAAAAAATAGACAACTTAAAAACTAAATTTTGAATTTGGAACAAAGGCCAATCAGGACACCAATTGATTTTAATCTCGTACATGAGGTGGTACCTTGGCCTGACCGAAAGTTGGCAACGGTGGAGCGCTCTGTTTCCGTTCCGGCGACGTAAGCAGTTTAGCCAACGTCGGCGAGTAACTCTGAGAGGCGGGGGGCGCCTGCTGGAAGGTTGGCAACACCCATTCAAGCTAATTCGAAATTTAAAGATGCGATGCAAAGCCCATGGGGAGGGACAGTGACGCTAACCATTTCGATGACTTCGATATAAAATAAAAAAAAAACGTTCCAAAATTTTCAGAAGCCAAAATGACAGCTTTGAAATAAAATGACAACTACTAAAAAGCAAATATATTTTTTATCTATATTTAAACGAAATATTTCAAGCCCATCCCCATTACAAGCTGAAGGCTTTTAAATGGCAATACTTTGAGTGCACATAATACAACGGAAACAATTTGCGATATGACTCGATACTGACAAGCTATGGATGACGTAACCCAAATTAAAATGTTGCCATAAGCGAAATTTATGCTCTATGAAAGAAATACCTTCGTTAAGATGCCGTGCAGTAAGGAGTTCTGTTGTGACTGTGAGGTTTCCTGGCTGGTGGTGACGGGTAGGAGTGATATTTCCGGATATGGCGGAGGTGGTGGTAGCCTTGGACTGGAGGCAGCCATCCTCTCCGCTTGCTTGGCTGACATATGGGCTTCTTCGTTTCTCTCCTGTCGCCTCCTACTCTCTGGTCTGATGTGATGTTCAGGTCGATGTTCCGGTCGATTGGTTATGGTTTCCATGGGTCTGGTGGGCATGAGGTTATTCTGCTGCATGTTTGCCAGTTGGACGAGCACGTCCTTGAAGGATAGACCGTTTGGAAGACTTCCCGCTTGAATCTGCTGCAACCGCTCCAACATCGCTTTCTGATTCTGAAATATAAAGATTATAATATAAACATCCTCATTTTTTATTACGAAAAATGTAGTAAGGCACTTAAAAATAATACGTCTCCCAAAATTTCACTTATTTATGGGGGTCTTAAAATCAGGACAATATGAAGGGTCTATGTAAAGACCAGGAGATGTCTCAATTTGATTCATTAGGATTCCCTTTTCCGAGGTGACATTTAATGATGAGACATTTATATTTGTTAGACATTAATTAATCCAGCTGTCTGTTTGTTTATATTGTCACGTTTTCAGGCCTAAGCCGCTAATCAATTTTGAAGAATTTTGGTGTATATATGAATGTTGAAGAAGGACACAGACTATTTTTGTGGAGAAAATAGAACTTGAAGAAAATATAGCGTGCATTTAAATTTTCATCAGGTGACAATAATTAGCCAAAAAAAAATAGGCTATTTCAAATGATTATTACACGCCGACTATCAGTAGCATTAAAGTACACATAGTTAAAGAACAGCCTGTAAACGTCCTACTGCTGGCAAAGGGCTTCTCTCCTATCGAGCTCAGCGGTGAAGGAAAACAACGTAAGGAAACCTGCATGTGCCGGGAGAAATTCTGACACACGCTAACACTATTAATTAAGCTCTAAACCTTCACCTTATCAAATATAAATGACTTTAATAGAATATTAACAATTGCATCTATTATCGAGAATAATCTCGCCCAAAAAGTTTTCATATTATTGAGATGGAATTAATATGGATTTCTAAGCACGTTAAATCATTAAATAAAAAAAATCATATCGTGTGAAAATATTATCCATATATCAAAAAAAAATCGACAAAATTAAATGTCTTCCTTTAAAAGACAGTTAAAAAGTCAATTTGAATAAAACATCTATATAAGCTGCTTGGAATAAGGCCTCGGGAACAGATCTAATTGAATTGATACAAACGTCTGTTCAGAAAGAGGTCAAGGCGAATCATATAATTTCGACGGGCATCGTCACTCAATACGACGATTGTCTATTACGATTAGGGTATTAAAATTCACTCGAATTTAGTTTAGGTCATCAAACGGTCCTGTCGTTTAGTTTACTATTTCTATTTAGTGTTTAATCAAAAAATATTACGCGCGCTTATATTTAGTTTCTAACTCCCTACTTAGTATGTACAAAAAAATACACGAGCTTTTAGGGGGGAGATCGTACAAAACCTCACCATGTATTACCAGAGGGAGGGGCCAAAAATGTAGCTAAAAACATCACGTGATTAATGGACAGCCTCTTATAGTTAAAGTACTCTTAAGATTTAAGATTGACCTATTTAACGGAAATTAATCAAGGATTTTTATATCTATCATTTTCAACGTTTACAAGCTTGTCAATTGCCTTGTTGACCCGAAGGAACATTCGTCTGTCATACTCAGTCGTTAACCGGTTGCTAGGCAACGTCGTCAAACAAAATCAGTGGTCGGCAAATAATATGATTCCATTTTTTACATTAGGGAGAATAATCGGAATCGTGTGTCCATTGATCTATCGGCCGGGTGGATAAACGGAATTTGTATATTCACTTTCTTGCGATTGTCCAAAATAATATGATAACATTTATTTTATTTTCGATTTATGTAATTTAATTTAAGCTCATTACTAAGAGAATTTGGTTTATTATGTGTATTGAAATTCTATAAAATATATTAAATATTTCATTGTACTCTGGGGTGGAAAATCGGAAGAGCAATGATAATTATATTCCGATTGTTCCCCTTAGGGTGGATACTTTTGGTGGATAAAGGAAATCGTCCGTCTATTCCATTGTGACCTGTAGCCCAAACGACTATACTAATTTTGAAATGAAAGGTTTCATTAAATTCATAATCTTCGGAACGTCACGTGCTATACGAAGTAAACAAAAAAACTACTAATGTATCATAACTGGCCTCTCGTTGTGACCTCTTGTAGACTAAACAGTTGGACCGATTATGAAGTGCGAGGTATTGTTATTAGGCTGTCGGATTTCGAATTTAAAATCTTCAAATTTACTTAAGTATTGTTGCTAATGTCGTCCTAAAAAATGTGTCTGAGTAAAATTATTATTAATAGTGGTCGCTCATTGGTCAAAATTCGACTATAATCAATTTAAATTATATGTTTGAATATTATTAAGGTTCTATTGTCAAAGACTATAACTATCTCTAATAAACAATTTAACCACAGACTAAAAATAAAAAAAAGTATATCTGCATGTGTGTGTCAAATAAATGGTAGTGATGTTTTTTTTATTGATTGAATGTATTTTTATGCATAATAAAAAATATTAGCATTCTACACTGCTTCTCTATATAAACTATAAGTCTGCTAAATGGCATACTCCTCCGTACGTGCAATTTTCGTAAAAAGATATTAATATGTAGATTATTATTATTCTTATTTTTTATATTGGATGGCCGTAGTAATTAATATGTATCGATGTGCGATAATTACACTTGCAAATTTAACTCAGACTTTCATAAGATTTACATAAATTGTTTACACCTGATGGAATTTATTGTCAGTGACATAATTATTGACACTTATAGCTTAAGTATACATGAATTCTGATAAGCAATAATGTGTCAACCCATATTTTGATACTGCATCACCTATTTAACATTATTTAAAAAAAAAATCAAATCATCTAAAGTAAATAAGTACAGAATAAGGTTTTTTAATTTAACGTTTAGAATTCCAAGTGCGTTCCATATTTTACAATTTAAAAACTTATTATAAGGTAACACATTAAATATATCAATCTGTAATTAATTCATTATACCCTTTATCGAAATAGAAAAGATAAGATGGATATATACTTCTTCAAAGAGATTTATTCAGAATAGGTTTGACATGTTTAGCCGCCATTTTCTCAAAATGCAGTCCGTGTGGCTTGGTACAGTATTGCTTATCTCTACTATTACCAGGTTACGTTGTTCTATATCAATTACGAGCTCACAAGTGTAATTCTCGCAACACAGACACTCAAACGACTACTTTATTAATTCATTTGTCGGAACACTAAAAAGTTGATCATCTGTCGACCTTCAAATGTACTCGCATATTGTAAACGAAATAAATATATGCACATTTTTAATGCAAATATGTTATGCATGCAATTTTTACGACCGTTAAGAATTTTCAAAACGGTAAATTTTTGAATGATAAAACGTTCAGTTAGCACGATACAGAACTTAATCTACCAACACCGATCCCTTAATCAATGATTATTATATAACTAAAAACATATTATAAGCTCGTGGATTTTGGCACCCAGAACCTCCTTGGACGACGTTGCCTAGCAACGAAAGGGTGTCGTTGGGGTAACGCGTCAATTGACGAACTTGTCAAAGTTGAAAATGGGTAAAAATGTTTACGTCGAGTCGTAAGAATGTAATATATTATTTACAGGTATTAAATATCATTACCCGTACCTTAGAAAATTAATGAATATCGTCATTTACAATGTAAAACATCGTAAATCATTTCACGTCAACTATACAAGAGAACCCCTAAAAGAAATAAAATCTTTCTTTTGATTAATATTTATGTCATTAAGACATTAATTTTGTGATTTTTTGTGAATTATAATGTATTTACTTTGCAAAACAACATTGTAACTCAGACATGCAATTTAATTTTGCACGTCAATGTTTTCCATTATAGAGATAAACGTTTTGCCTAAGAAAAGATGGTATCCTTGTATTACAATTTTTCCACGAATTTAGCAAGGTTTTCTATATTAACAATTACGACCTTGCTATATTCGTTATCAAACGAATTTACTTAACTTACAGGATTTAGGGCATAAAAAGAGCATTTTCTGTATATATAAAAAGCAATTTTTACTGAATAATTAATATTACTGAATAATTGATCTATCTACACAGTTAAAATTACCGAACGGATTGCGCTGAAATTGGGCACGCAGAGCTAATGACGTAGGCCTCCATCACGAATGAATTTATGGAAATGAAACGTGGGTCCAAAGATTGTATGGAGAAATCAATCTTAACACGAGCTAAGTCGCGCACAAAAGATAGTGTTTAAATAAAGGATACGAGAACTCAAAATCGGCAAAAAAGAGAAGATCTCAGATATTTTTCCACTATATTCAAATTTCCCTCCAAATTACTTTTATTTTAAATACGGCCTATGATAAATAGTGAAGAAAAAATAAACAATTAATAAATGGATGCTGATAAGCAATACTATGTCAAGCCACACGGACTTCATTTCGAGAAAATGGCGTTTAATGATATCAAGCTAACTATTCGTAACAAATTGGTTTTAAGACGTATATATCCATCACCCTTTTCTATTTTGATAAAATATATTATGAAATTAAAAGCAGATAGGTATCATAATGAGCCGAGATGGTCTAGTGGTTAGAACTCGTCGATCTCAACCGATGATAGCGGGTTCAAACCCCGACTAGTGTTTTCAAGTGCTAAATTTGTTTGAATTCATCTCGAGCTCGGCGGTGAAGGAAAACATCGTGAGGAAACCTGCATGTGCCGGGAGAAATTCTGACACATGTATATCCGCCAACCCGCAGTGGAGCAGCGTGGTGGATTAAGCTGTATAGCCTTATCCCTAAGGAGGCCTTTGCCCAGCAGTGGGACATTATCAGGCTGATACTTTACTTTTTTTTTTAGGTATAAAAAAAATATTTATCTAATAATAACTTTGCAAAATATATTGAATTATTGTATACATTGCAATATATGGAACACACTCGAAATTTGAAACATTAAATAAAAAAAACTTTTTTCATTTGCAATTTTTTTGAATACATTATATTGCATTTTGAGAATACATCAATATCTCCGAATTTGACTTTTTTGAGGGTTGACACATTATTGCTTATCAGCATTCAAATAATTACGTGTATTGTTCACAAGGTCACCTCCATTTTCATTTAATAATAATTATACATAATAAAATTCAAACAAAAACATTGTTTACTCACCATGTCCAAATTGTTGAATAACATGTTGAGGTTACTTAAGTTATTCATATTATCAACTTTAGGCGCGATAGGCCGTGGCGTATTCATCATATTAGGATTCACTATGGACTTCATTCGTCTCCCTCGTCGAGGAGTTATTTCAGGGTTCCTTTGTCTATAATCCGCTATTATGGATTTAACATCTTTAGTTGGACCTTGACGTCCCATCGGTAACCCGAAAGCTGGTAGTTGTCCATTCATGTCTCTTGGAAATCCTGGCATTGGACCTGGCATCATCATCGCTTGAGGGAAGACAGGCTTTGGCATTGATTGCATGTGGGCTGCTTTATCATATGGAGGTGGCAACCCTGACATGGGGTTGAAGTGCGAAGTGACTGGCAATACCGGCGGCTGGATTATAGGGTTAATCATGGCGGATCCTGGCTGCTTAATCGCTAAGCCCGATATCTCATCGCTCTTATCGATAGCCAAGTTCTTAGCTTGGTTCAGATAGTCAAAGGGATCAGTTCGTTCTGCTCCATTTACGTCAGCGCTTTTCTCGAAAGAAAGAACCTGCTTTCGCCTCAAAAGCCTAAGTAATATTTCCTCTTTCACCTTCTTCAAGTGTAAGATGTTATTCCACTCGTGCTCCTTCTTCTGCGCCAGTTCTCGTAATGTCTGAATTTCAGAGAGTAATTGTTCCGTGTGCCTTTGTATCTCATCAATGTTGTTCTTCGTAGCGGTGTGTATGTAGTCATTTATCATTATGTCATGTTGTGGAAATGTCTTTTCTACTTCAGCACATAATTTCTTCAGTGGAGATTCAGTGTCAACATCTTCACTGGCCCGTCGTTTGTTTGCTTGTTCCTCCTGAGAACAATTAGTGATTATTAATGTAGATAGATAATTTGAAATAGTGTAAAAGTGTTTTCGACAAGTTCAATGAAATAGTTTTAATTGGAATTTATACCTCCATTCAATTCATCTGCTTTTAACGCGTATCAATTTGTATGTATTTAAAATTAGTGCTTCTACAATATCTTTTTTATTATGAATTAGTAAAAATAATAATCAAAGACAGTACAAACACATGCAAATTTTGTTAACATTATTATATTAAACTCAAAAGAGTGAATTTAATTAGTAGTTGAAAAATTTAAGGTAAGATAAAATCTAGGTTAGAAATTAAGTCAGTACATTTATGTATGTTTATTGTTATATTTGCATTCATTTAATTATTTGTACAATTCCTTATCTATAACATTTACCTTAGTTATATCACCGTTAACGGCCTGAATATTAATATTGGGCTTAGGGTCCTTTTCTAGTTTCTCAACCAGCTGAACATCTGTCATTTCCACATCAGACGCCTTCTCAACTTCTACAACTTCTTTAGGACTGTTCCTTACTTCTACGGGTACAGGTTCAGGAGCCTTTACCTCCGACGCTAGACTGACAGGGTGCTCTGCAACTTCATTACCGTCTAAGCCGTTAGGTTCCTGCTTCTGAGCATCATTGTTTATTTCAATGGGCAAAGCATTCTCTACTTGAGTGTCTTCTACCAGATTTTCCTCTTTTAAATTCTCTGGAACTAAAATTCTGATTAGAAGATGTAAACATAATCATTTCATTCTAGTAATTATATTTAAAGAGATATAATTATGTATATAATCTTTTGCTTTTAACTTATGTCAATATAAATTTTATATAGGATGACCGTTTAAAAGTTATATTTTAGTCTGGCCAGTATGATGTGCACATGAACAGCAGGAATTTAATTATACTATAAACTTCTTATATGGCTACAATCCTCTAATGCAACTTATCATAATAAAACAGTTAACCTATTAATGACATGAAATTTCATAATATTTTCAAATAACTAAAGCTTGATTTATCAGATTTTGTATAACCTGTAGTGAAAACTATTTAAATAAGAATCTGATTGATGTTTTTATTTTTGTAGATAAGAAAAAATAGAATGTGATAACATAAAATGCTACTTGCAATTACAATATACAATAGAAATATTTGTTATAAAATATCTAATGAGCCAATAAATCGCAAAAGTAACATGCAACAGTAAAAAAAGCCTTATAGCTAAACTGAATCAATTGTATATTAAAAAACATTATGACAAAAAAAAATATAAAAAAGCGCCTACAAAATACCTGTAACTGTTTCAGACACTTGCAAGTTATCACTATCATTAATTTGTGGCTCACTTATTGGCTCTTCTTTGGCATTATCATCACAACACTCCTGGATCTCGTCTCTCGTCGACTTATCATCAGAAACCACCAACGGATCCTTCACAGCGACATCGTCAATCGACAACGGATCGACTTCATTTTCGTTTCCTAACTCCGGTGCGGGGGACACTTCGGCACCCAGCAACCGGTCTTTCGGAGATTCCACTATTTTAATGCCTATATCGTTCATGTTTATTTACATGCTTCCTATGCACAAGACACAATGTCAGCACGCCGCACTTAGGTTCAATGACTTTGAAATTGTCCACATAACCATTATTACACTTCAGATCACACCGCTACTATCACGACCTCGATGTTTACTTCTTAAGGCGATATAAGAACAACGAACAAAGCGAACAATTAGAATATTTGAAATTTATTTCCCATATTGGGAGACTTCACTATGCAACAGCATTTGAAGCCATGAACTTATGGGTAAAAATAACCGATTTGATATAAGTGTAAAATTATATTCAATGAAATATTAACTGCACTGTCCATGTAACATTGATTTAAAATATGGCGAGGTTTTGTTTCTAGCTTTTATTAAATATATATAAAAAAAATAATCCCTTCTAGCGAAGGACGCAACACGCAATCACAGATAAAAAATATTTTCAATTTTTATAATTCAATGACGTTAAAGTTGTTGAATATTTTAACTTTTTTGTAAATATTAAATTAAACTGATGTAATACGGTTCACTAATTATTTATAAAGTAAGAGCCACTATAATATTTATTTTAATTAGATCAAAAGAAAATGGTAGTGCTTAAAACTAATAAAAATATTTGACTTCCGGCGGAAACAGTACTAATATTGTATTTATTTTAAAATTCGTATAAGAAAATATATTATTAATTTCAAAATATTCAAGGAGCCATTTAGGTAAGACGATAAAATGAATTACTTGGATTTATCATGAAATTTGAGAATAATATCTATAAATATAATATTATTCAAACAAAAAATTAATATTTTTTTTAAATATGCCGCCGTTAGCGAATGACATTCAATAATGTGTCATTGCTTAGTGTTGTCTACAATCACAATACGGACACGGTACAACTCGTATCTATATTCGATTACAAACATTATCTTCTAAATTTAAATAATTATGCTTTACTTTAGTCTGCAAATTTCATTCATGTACCTTATCCTTACTTATAACAAATATAAATTTGATGACAGTAAACTCATAAAATATTACAATTAGTTTATTTATAATGATAACCAAACAATATTTATATTTGATATTTTTTTTATTTATTGCACTGGGGCATATAGTATACGTTTCGTTAGCAAGTTAGAATTATTTCTAAGCTTTAATAAAATTAATATCTATTTTTTTTATATATAAAATACAACTATAACTTTAATAATAGATACATTACGTTCATACTATGTAATGTTAAAAACCTGTACTATTTTCTAACTTTGACAAGGAGGTGAATTATCTTGTTGGATCAAATATACTCTTGTCTGTCATACCTAACTGGTTGCTAGGCAAAATCATCTAAACTTGTCGACACTCTAGTTGCCAAAATCTATGAGCTTATAATATTTATTAATATATTGTTTTGTTTTACATTGTACAAATGTTATTGAGTAAATGAAATAGAATAATAACGATTATCGATATTAATTTCTTAAATTCTAAATGTCATTTATTTTTCCCCCTGACAACACTACATACATGATGAAATAAAATGAAATGAAAAAGCAAATGGCTGACTAGAAATCGACGTCTTGAATTTGCACTAAAAAGAATCCGATGTAATTACATGAATTATGCGCAATTTATGATCATGATTAGGCGAAATATAGCTAATAAAGCAATAAAGAACTAGAATAAATTAATATTGGCCAAGAAAAGCCAGTCTAAACTATAGAATTATATCAATTCCTATCTAACCCAAATTAGTAATTTGCAAAAATAAGAATCGTGCCTGCGACGGACCCACGTCCGTTTTTTTATTGAGGTAAGTTCGTTTTGTTTATTTTATTACGCCTCCTATATGCATGGCTTTATTATTAAATAATTTCTCAATGAATTATTTAACCTAATCGAATTCTTAAAAAATAATTTTAGATGGTTATATTTAGAATAGAAAATGTATATAATGGTACTTCTTAGCTACATTACATAGTTAAAATATAAGCGAAGCTAAAGAATTACTTTATCAAGTTTTTTTCCACCATTATACAACTTATGAACTCCCGTGACCTTTAAATTTCTTTAAATGGACGTAACTCATTTACAAATCAACAACCATTATTAACTGTCATTATTATGATATTGTCATATAGTATATGTATTTGTAAAGTAAATTTGATATGTTCTTAGTTGATGTGATGTGAAGAGGCAACTGGGCGGAGACCGCCCTGATCAAGAATGGAGCGGAGTTACGATAAGCGACACAGCAAGCACCACAAGGACAAACACAAGAAGCGTTCCCACAAGAAGTACAAGCACTCTAGCGGTACACATGAACAGTCTTACGCTACTATTAACTCGGTGAAACCCCTGGTGGAGTATTCCGACGTCAGTTCCGAAGATCTCTCGGCCCCGGAGGCCGGCGAGATCGAGAGCGAAGCGAGCTCAATAGGCAGGCACATCGCCGACGATCTCGATAGAACTAGAAAGTCCCATTCTATTCGAACTTTTCTTGACAACAAGATATCCGTGACGACTACGAGCCGTCGGGCGGCAGAGGAATACGCACTCACCCGTGATTCTTCTTCAGCAGCACGGAAGAGGCGCGGAGTCGAATATGAGGAGGCGGTGCCTGAGTTTGACGACCACTCGCGGTATAAGAAGAAGAAAGAGAAACGTAAGAAGGACAAAAAGAAGAGGAAGAAGAAGTCGAAGCATCGCTCTCGTTCTGCGAGCCTAGAGAGTGTGTCGCCTGATGATAACGTGCCGGGGGGCACGCCGATGCGGGCGGTGACTCCTCAGCGCTACACCAAAGTGCCTATCAGCGAATGGGAGAAAGCCTCCTCTCCCCTGAGGAATGGCTCCTGTTCACCCATCCGGACCCCGCCATTGATGCGTGAGAGGCATGTGTCACCAAGGCACAGGTCGATTCATGTGGAACCTGCTCTACATAATGCTCTTCCATTCTCGCCACATCGAGACAGATCTCCAATAATCAGGTAAAAGTCTAAATCTATTTTTTAAGAAATATGATACCAAATTGTTAATTTAAAATTTATTTTAACATTGTCCTTTGTACTATTTCATATCAACCTTATATGAGTCTAAATTATTTCACTACACATATTGATGCATTAGGTATTATGCGCTCCTAAATTGCAAATTAACAAAATAAATTGATATTGACATAAATTATATCATATGTTCATTGTTACTGATACATCTTGTGTAAATTAATATATCATTATGTTTCCATGCCATCAGTATTGATTTGAGGTGAGTGTTCAAAACCCTTGCTCAATTTTAGTGTAGTATTGATCACAGTGTACTTTACAAGTATTAATGCTGTTGGTAATTTTTTAACATATTCATCGATATGAATAATTTAGTAGACACATTTACATGTATAGAATAGCTTGAAAAGCTATTGGTTTGTATACAAATCACCTATCTTATCAGTATTCATCTTGTCTCAATATTTTATCTTTTACCAAAATATTCTTCACCACTAGTAATTTCACATGTGTTTGTCCATGTTTGTTAAACATTAACATAATAATAACATTAGCAGTTTTATGCTTGATATTTGAAAATATCCTGTTACCCAATATTCTTAATCTAATGAACAATTAAATGTAGAAATTTTGACATAGAAATAGATTTTGTATAAATATAGATTAAAAATATAAATATATAATTTCTTGTAGCCATATAGTCTTTATTTATAGGTATTTTGTACATAGTCTTTAGTAAAAACATGATGTTATATAACAAAAAATAAATTATATTTATTAATTTTTTCCCAGTATCAGCAGGAGAAGACAGAAGTCGACGACACCTCACACTCCATTAGTGCCTCCGTACCATGACACTGTGACGATAGATTCGGACAATGATGACTATGACCGTGGTAGGAGGGATTATTGGCATGAACAGCATCACATGTCTACAGACATTATGGTCATACCAGGTAACAAATTATTACTTATTATTATTATAAAAAAAGTTTTGTAAGAATTATCACAAGGAAAGTTCTGTGGAAATTCTGGAAAAACTACTAAAAAAAATTAATATAGAACAACATGATAGGCTTTGGATTCTTGTCATTTTATACATACTGGGGCCCTTGGACATACACAGTTTAAAGTTCTTATATAGATCTAAAAATGTGAATAAAACATTGTAATGTTCTGATTAATTATTAAACAATTTTGTTGGCTTGGTTAATTGTTATACTTATACAAAGTATTGAAAACTGAAAATAATTTGTTTGTTTTTTTTTTTTAAAGATTTTTCTTTTAAAAGATTTTTGATATTTATTTGATTGATAAAATAGTTGAGTACGAAATGGCCATCGATATTTCGGGGCCCCCGTCGGACGGGGGCCCTCGTGTTTGTATTATATGTGGTTTCATTGATAAGAATAACATGCATAGATTGCGTAATATTTTTATATGTTGTATGATGTGTAATTAATATATGTTAATCTGGTAGAAATATAAATTAATGTTGACGTAAAAATATATACTTGTAAATTACAGTAATATCCATTTAATGCCAATTCCATTGTCTATTTAATAATTAGTGGATGTTGTTGCGTATTGTAAATTTTTAGTTTCATAAATAAGAATAAGTTTATTCAGGATATCACATTGCAGATATAAACTATAACTAAGGACATAAATAATCATATTTATGATAACGTCATCGTAATTATAAAGAGAAACGTCAATAGGACATCTATCATTAAATATATTAATAAATTCATTTCATTATGGCTACAATAATATTTGAAATCGATTCTGCTAACGTTATTCAATTTGTCCAATCAAATTTATTTCAAACCATTGTGCAATATGAAATGTTAAGAGGAATTATTAAAAAGTGTATAGCTATGTATGGATTGCACGTTGTCAAGCACGCGTTCGCTAAAATACACTGTTCGTATTTGTAGCCATGCGAATACATTAAAGTCATCACCCACTTACACGACTCCGCTCCCGCACATTAAAAGAATGAACATTATCAGATTAAAATGATAAAGTTGCAAACAGCGGACAGAAAGCGAACGATACACGTGAATCATCTATGTAATACGACTTTAAGCTTATTTTTGAATGTTTATTTACGCGGTAGCGGCTTTGTGTAAGTACTCCATGTCCTTTAAACATCATCCGCATCTGAGAACGTGCAGCCCGGACGTAGCTTAATAGGAATCAACTATTATTCTTTAACTAGCTGATAGTCGGCTTGCTACTACGATAAAAAAGAAATACATTTAAAATCGGGAAAATTTTTGCACTAACCAAATGTGCCTAATACACAGTGTATTCTTAAACCATATGCCATTATATATATGGGTATAAATTTGATCGTTTCTAAATATATAATGGACATAGATGGAAACAATTTTTGTGTTTTATATGTATAGATAAATATTTTACATCATGAGACGTGTATATTAAACAAAATGCGATAATACCATAAAATATTATTACTGTTTCGCTGCTTTCTTATACAAGCTGGTAAAAAGTGATTTATGCGGTGATTGTTGATCATTTTGTATTTACTTTACTTGTTGGTGTTCGGTGATAGTCTATTATCTTTAATTAAACAAATAATATAAACTGGTTATCAAGATGCGTTGGTTATGTTGAATTCTTATAGATGTTAGTTTTATTATGTTGTAGCTTATTGCTTATAGCTGTTAGGTTACTGTAATCTGTATAACCGATTATTTAAAACTTTAATTAACTCCTCCCCTAAATACACAGAATTTAAAATTAGAAGTTCAATTCAAGGGAAAAGAAAAATATTGAATATATAAAAAAATGTATATCTAATTAGCATACACATTTAAAATTATCTGAGCAGAGTTAAAGAGTTCCATCTAAAAAATTAACTCTAATATTCAAACGATTAAGCAATCAAATTCAAACCCAAGACAAGCAAGACCAATAAAATCACATTAAAGTGCCGACCATCCGAACGACTTCGAACTTTACTTCGATGCGAGTTATTGTCAGCGAAAGTCGCTGTCGTGAGGACCTTGAATAAAATTTCTAGTAACAGTAGTAGAAATCGTATATATGAAATACATTCGTAGATTTATTTTATATACCTGAACCAGGTCTGTGGGCTGATAGATGCGCATGCCTTTTTTATTTTATTTTCTTTCAAAGTACAATTCATATAACTAGAATCTTTGAACTACTTTAGAATCCAACTATTGTAAGTTGTGAATCCGAACCTGAATCTCGTTCCAAGTTCTTATATAGTCTCATCTAATTGTTTTTGTATCTATAATTTTGTAGATTCTCCGGTGCACGAGCCGCGGTCGCGCGAGTACAGTCCGCGACGCCACCGCCGCCGCAGCCCGCGCCGCCGTCGTAGCCGGGAGAAAGATAGGCATCGCGACCGAACTCATCATAGGTATGTATCTTCTTTAACTGGTACTTTTCCGGTTTCAGTGTGTGTGTGTGTGGTACACGATATACATATTTGTCGATTTTGTATAGATTTTAATTTTGTGGTCTCAATGGAAAAGGAATATAATAAGTCATTGTTGAGAAATATATTTTCGCATCTAATTTGTAGGATTTCGTTGAATTTTCTTATAGGTTACTAGCTATTGCTAGCGGCTTTGCTTGCGTTTATGTGGTTTTTATTTTAAATTATTGCACATATAGAATATAGCTTATGAGCATCTAAAATAAAGGTACCTTTGAAATAGTACCATAATTTTTTTAATATGTTCAGTGTGCTATTTATTACCACTTAATTGCTAGAATAGATTTATTTAAAGTTGACCAAGAACCGATGAAAATTAGGAAACTGACGATAAATAAGTAACGATTAAAGCATTCATTGTGAAGAGTACATACTTCAATAATCTCCGACAGTTTAACTGCGGTCAGTGAGCTTCAAACATTCAATGTCCCATACACAAGGCGTGTTTCCTTAAAAAAGTATTTACCAGTGCCGCCAGCGCAGCGTTTTTTTCAATATATATTTTCTGTGATTATATTTTATATAACAGTACCATGAACTATGGTCATAGTTCTGGTTCTGTTCACAGGGTTCTGTGTGCTAATAATTTGTTGTAATCTAATGTAACAGATCGCCCAGTCGCAGTTCGATGAAACGGCGTCGTTCTCGTTCTCGCTCGCGGCGCCGCTCGTCCTCCCCGCCGCGACATCGCGCGAGACATGTCGATCCCGCACGAGATAGGCACAGGTATGAAGGGGTTGTAGGGATGACCGTAGGGACACTGAGAGTATAATGTAGCTCAAAGTAATTGAATATTTGTATGTAGTCATAGATACAGGGTAGGGGACTCGGGGGCCTAATTGAAACGGGCCCCTAACGGTAGGGAGCCTGGAAGTATCATTTGTTAATGTAGGTCAAAGTATTTGTATGTAGTCTTAGATAAAAGGGCGTAGCTTTAGTGGAGGCCAATTCAGGGGCCCCCTGAATTGGCTCGAATCGTTAAAGTATTATGGATCATATTTCTACATGAAATATTGAAAAAATCAATGTTTATGAAATTGTTTCGATTTATATTTCAAAAAGTGATTGATGTTTCAAATGGTGTATCTAGAACAGTAATGTAGCGGCAACTTGAAACTGTTTTACAGGAGTAAACATGAATCGCCGAGTCCCCCAACAACAGTGCTTCAACGGAAAATTGATTTCAAAGAGAAAATTAGCGATACTAGTCTATTTGCGGAGCTCGTCAAAGACAAGCATAAACGAGCTAAGGTAAGCATATTCTTTTTATGTTATTAAAAAAAGTTCATAGAAACTTTTCCTTTATCCTTCTCCAATGTTCAATCTATATCCATACCGAAATTCATCAATACTGATTCAGCGGCTTAGATATGAAAACGCAACAAACAGATAGTTACTTTCGCATTTATTTTATTAGTATAAATACTTTATTTATTTTTATATTGTTTTTCTTTTTTTTATTTTTAAAATTTTTTCTATATAGAAGTTGCAAGAGATCCTGGAACAGAAGGAAGAGTCAAGTCAAGGAGCGGCCTCCAGCAATGCTTCAATGTCAAACAACCCGGACACATTCACAATTGATGAGTTGTCCAACAACACTGCTGATAGCTTAACACAGGTATATAAATATCTATATATTCTTATATGTATATAGTTCGAAAACAGTTCCTATGTATCTATTCTTTTTTTTTTTAATGTAAATATTAATTAAATAATTGCATTATGTAATACTTTAATGCCTCCAAGGTACTTTAGTTGAAGTTCTATCATGTATTTTTCTTGTTTCAATACAATACTATTAATAAAATATGTTTATTTTCAACTCGCAGACTTCCAAAGAAAACGGTGACAACAACAGTATCAAAACCGACATAGTAGACATTCCTATGCCCGTGCCGCCGCCGTCCGAAGACGACATGGACGCGTCGCAATCCTCACAACCCTCACTGCCCCAGCAATCCTCACAGCCCTCACTGCTCCCGCAACCCACACAGCCGCAGCTGCAAGCAGATCCAGTAACCAGCGACCAGCCCACTGCCAATGGGGAAATATCTGAGAGCAATAGCTCCGAGGTTAGTCACACTAAAAAAAATATTTACAAAACGCGATTGCCTAGATTTCACTTAGCTTCTTTAAGGAAAAATTACATGTGTAAGTTTTAGTCTCATAATTGTTTATTGAGGAATGTTATAGGCCATATTACATCACATTACGACTCACAGAAGCGAAATAGTAATCATAAACGCGGTCGAAACTGTGTGAGGCAGCTGGTCATATACAATTCGCATTAATAATTTCAGAAAGTTGAAATCGTCCACGAGAAGACTCCCACTCCTGCGGCCGCGCCCCCCCTGCCCAAAGGCGGGAGTGTCGTGGAGGAAGTGTACCTCAACAACCAGCAGCCCCCGCCTCCCAAACAGAAGAGCCTGACCAAACTGCCCATGCCTCCTAACACTCAGGTAATTGGCTACAATGAGGGATACTTACGGTCACTGCAACTTCTTGACGAGCTAATGGTCGCGGGTTCAATTATCGCTCACTACAAATGTCTGTATTGGCCATATGGATATTTGTCATGGTCTGGGTGTTTGAGTTTGTGTCGTGTTTTCGAACCCCCGGCATAAGATTCTGAGATCCTAATAGGGACCATTGAGAAGGATAAGTTTATTTGTTTAAATTTTACAAGTGGACTAAAACTTGATGTAAAATATTTGTCCCTTCCTTCTTGATTTGTATATTTAAATATTTATTGTTATAATGACCCCATATATGTTTTCAAGAAAGCCCAAGGTATTTTAGAACAGTTAAATAATAGAGAAAGAAATATGTTTTGAAGGTGTTGTTTAAACTTATTTTTATATTTTTTTTTCAGGTCGAAGATCTCAAAACTCTTGCTAACGACAGTCCCATGAGCACACCGTCACCAAGTCCTGTGAAAAAGCCGGAAAAGCCAAAGCGAACGGGAATTATGAATTTGCCAATGCCACCTGGTAAGCAACTTCGTATCATGCTTCATACCATGCAGTTACATTTTAAAAGCTTAGAGAAAATTAGAAAGGCTGAAACTGTGAGAATTGCATATGTAAGTTGAACTCTCGAGAGTAATATAAAGAACTGTAACCTGGCAACAACTACATAGGTAACCTTACGAAAGCTAAGAGCGCCAAAAAGTTGAGCTTGTTAAAGTTGGAAATGGGCACAGATTTTTAACATCAAATATGAACGTAACACATCTATAGTTGGATGCTAATAAGCAACATTGTGTCAACGGGAAATTGATGTATTTTGATAATGCATCATCTATTTTACATAATTCAAATAATTTTCAAGTCTTCTAAACTCAATAAGTACGAAAAAAGTTTCTTAATTTAATGGTTTGAATATTAATTTTGCAGTATGCAATAATCCACTTGAAAAACTTATTATTATATTAAACTTTTATTGATACCAATGTGCAATTCATAATACCTTTATTTAAAATAAAAAAGAGTTCTTAAGTTTGAGACACCATTATGAGACACTCAAAATAAAGTCCGTGAGGCTTGACATAGTATTACTTATTAGCGTCCAGGTAAAAAATATTATTTATATTCTATATTACACAAAGAAATATAAAAATATTGGGCTTAAAGTGCTACTGTGCTCTCTACCAGCCATCCATATTGCCATAGTATATTATGAAATATTTCTGTCTGCAGTGATACCGGGCTCAGAAGAGTTGTCTGGTGACGAGTTGGATGGCTCGACTCCACCGCCTGCTCCGAGACCCACTCACTCCTACTCGCACGTGTTTAGTGCCAGGAAGACTACTGGAAATGTATGTTTTATTACAATATGTCTCGTCACAAGTGATGACATGAATGGATGAAGGTCACATGTTGTAAATATCTAATTTCGAAAAAATTTATTTCAAATTTTGCTTAAGCGTTCGAAACGTTTAAATGCATTACTTAAATCAAATATTCAAAGTCTTATCGCGATAACTAATGGTAGTAATACCTTTTTTATTGCCCGACGTTTCGACGAAGTTCCATCCGTCGTGGTCAGGAACTGACTGAATAAATATGAATAGTATAAATCGCGAAAGTTTAATATTTATAACAAATATTCAAAGGTAACAAAAGTTTCTTTACTACTCTTTGGACTTGGATTGATAAATAAGTTGTTTAGTATTTTTTTAATGAATTTGTTTAGCATAACATTCGCTTATATAATTAGCCATAGATTCAATCTTAAAGTTTAATTTTTTTGTAGAATTTTTCCAAAGTGCTCCGAAATAAGGTGAATGCAATTGTTATGTAATGATAAACTGTGCAATAATAAGTAAAAATTCAAACTTCATCATCATAATAGATATATGAGTAATACAATTTAAAACACATTTAAACATTTATTTTAGAAATAATATTCATCATCATCATCTACCTAGCATTTTTCCTAGTTATACCAGGGTCTGCTTTCTATTCTAGTTCAGATATTGACAAGTTACTGATTTTTACACAGAGTGATTGCCATCTGACCTCCGTAACCCCTGAAGGCAAGCCAGTGACCATTTAGACTAGAATAATATTCCTACTAAGAGTAACGATCAATATCAGGTGATTGTGATAACAACCGAGACCGACAGCTTTACGTGCTCTCCGAGGCACGGTAGGGAGACTCGCAAGGACAAGCACCCAGACCTAGAAACAAATATTTATACAAATATAAATATCTGTCCCGAGTATTTTAGAAATGATATTAAATGATATAATAGATATTAAATGTTTATATTATAGAGTGACTATAAATTTGATAGTGAAAATGTTTTGTATCAGACGGGCTCCAAGCTGAAGCGGCCGCGCATCCTCAAGCGGCGCGGCTCCAAGGTGGTGCCCGTGGCCACGCCCACCCACCACGCCAAGGACTGGGGCGAGAAGTGCGTCGACGGCTTCCAGGTGAGGGGGCTCCGAGGTCGTAGCCAATGGTCTTGTTGCCTTGTGAAGTGTGTAACGTTTAAACTACCAATTTCGATTTTTTCATTTTTATGTCTGTTCTTTAAGAGTTTTTTAACTCCCGTATTTAATCGAACAAACAAAACAAAAAACCGTTATCACAGTAATTTAATTTTGTTATGTTATAAAATAATTAGTCTAAGAATGTCACATTACCTCTCCTATTTAAGCGAATGTTAAGAGTTCACCATGTTCTAGATTAGCGGATAATATGAACAATAGCAATATAACTGAGACTTTTAAAATAAAGCAACCAACTTCAAAAGCAAAAAAAACGTAATTTTGTTTACTCGGATGATATTTATGCCAGTTCTGATTTTAAAACCAAACAACTAAATCGATTTTTAAAAAATTCTACGAGGGCAATCTGAAAGTATAATTTCCTTTTCAAATATAAAATAAGATTTTCAAAATCGGTGAAGTAATGACGGAGTTCTGGGGTAACAAACATAAAAAAAATATATATAATATCGATACAGGTTATAACTCAAATCGGAGAGGGTACGTACGGGCAAGTGTACAAAGCGCGGGACAAGAACACGGGCCAGCTCGTGGCGCTCAAGAAGGTCCGCCTGGAGAACGAGAAGGAGGGCTTCCCCATCACCGCCGTGCGCGAGATCAAGATCCTGCGCCAGCTCAACCACAAGAACATCGTGAACCTGAGGGAGATCGTCACGGACAAGCAGGACGCTATGGACTTTAGAAAGGTAGCCTTTGATGTTCCTGTCTTAAAGTAAATGGGTGTTTTCTTATATTCAACTATTCTCAGATGTCAATTAAGCTAGTTGTATTAGTAAGTTGTATGTATGCTTTTACACCTGAAAGAATTTACAGTCATAATGAAGTTAAGTTGTTACGAAAGTTGTGAATGTCAAAAATAAGACACTGACGGTAAATTCTTTTAGACGTAAAGCAATGAGAAGTAACTTATGTAACTTTTTATGAAAGTCTGAGAGCACAATTTATATGTGTAACGTTTGCCTTATATTTATTAAAATTAAAGACATTTTACGTATTTTAATATATTACTATTATAGGATAAAGGGTC
Source organism: Hypolimnas misippus (assembly GCA_037950945.1). Classification (NCBI taxonomy): domain Eukaryota; kingdom Metazoa; phylum Arthropoda; class Insecta; order Lepidoptera; family Nymphalidae; genus Hypolimnas; species Hypolimnas misippus. Next base: position 2,096,777 of record JBBEEQ010000006.1, on the reverse strand, counting down.
ATTCTACCTTGTATTCGAGTACATGGACCACGATCTGATGGGTTTACTGGAATCCAAGATGGTGGACTTTACGGAGTCCCATAATGCTTCCATCATGAGACAGTTGCTGGATGGGCTCGCCTACTGTCATAGGAAGAATTTCCTTCACCGAGACATCAAGTGCAGCAATATATTGATGAACAACAAGTGAGCTTGTACTTATTATTCCTTTAAATAGTATATTGAAAAATATTAAGACAATTTTTGAGTTATATTTGACGACAGACGCCTGTATTGACCATACGAGCTGTTTGTCGTAGTCTGTGTGTTTGTATTGTTACGAGAGTAAAATTAGTTTGTGCTTTGTGTGTTTTCGAACCCTCGACATAGGATCATGAGATACTAATGGGGGCTATTTAGTGTGGAGAGTTTATTTATGAAAAATAGAAAAAAACTAGTAGTACCCGCCATGTACTGAAATGCCACTTAAAGTATATAGTTTTTTGGTTCAGGAACCTTGTTTGCTGCGTTTCATCACAATCTGATTAATAGTTTTGGGAAGCATACAGGACAAACATTAAAATGTTGATTTTTGTTTATATAGATTTAACTGACTTTAATTGAATCATTGAAATTGGGTTGAAATGTATTATTGTATTAATTTCTAGTGATTTGTTATTCTTTAATGGGCTTCATATTAAATTGATTGTTTCCATCAGATCTTGGTTAAATTTGATTAGTTTATTAATAAATCACAGTTAGGATATAAACTGTTTAATAGTAAAAGATTATTTCATGTCATGTCACAATTATTTAAAAAAGTAAAACTTTACAATTTACCTTTTTTTTAATTGGTTAAAAAATTGGTTATATAATATAAAAATCGAATGAATTACAAATTTTTTAATAACCTTTATCGACCTTGTAGTCATAGGAAACAAGGTATTCAGTAAAAAGCGTTATTTTGTATCCAATTGTTTTGTGCGATACTGATAAGATCTTTTAATGTAAATATCTAATTATTAAAACACCAAAATACATGTGCATTTTGACCGAATGAAAATATTTTCATAAATTAGATATTTTTGCTTTAAAAGTTAAAGTTCCCTAGATTTTAAAGTAATCAGTAATTTTAAACAGACTGTGTGAAGCTAATTAGACTGCAAATTTTCCCAAATTTCAAATAATTACCGCGAAAGTTTGTAAGAATTCGTGGATATGTGGATTTTTGTAGCTCTTTCATGTAAAAAAAATCTACTGAAATACATTTTGATAAAACTTTACAGCAATATAGTTAACCACAGAGTAACACATTACAATTTTAATAGGAATTATAAATATTTGTTATTCATACTCAGACAAAATTTAAATATAAATGTAATTCAAATTATTTCAGGGGTGAAGTAAAGCTTGGTGATTTTGGTCTCGCTCGTCTCTGGTCAGCGGAAGACAGGGCAAGGCCGTACACCAATAAAGTGATCACATTGTGGTACAGACCCCCTGAACTGCTTCTGGGTGAAGAGAGATATGGACCTGCGGTGGACGTCTGGTCAATGGGATGTATACTGGGCGAGCTGTTCTTAAAGCATCCGTTGTTCCAAGTATGTTATTCCTGTCAGTAGTTGTTTTAGATGTTTGATTTCCGAGTGACAATGTGATTGTAGGAGCTGGCGTTTCTAAAGATGTCTCAATTTGTGATGGATAATTTTTGTGCATTGTTTTATTTATATTTTATTTGGTTGCTATGTGCTTGATCTAAATAACATATAGAATTTTTGTACCCTAATTAGTTTACTTAGACGAGGAATTATCAAATTTCAAGTCTTAATTTTTACCTGCATTTTGAATTTAAAAATGTGCCCACCGATTTAGGTTATGTTATCATTATTTGTTAGATTTTTTTATAAAGTAGGTGTTTTTTTTGTTAGAAATTAAAACTTCTTAGCTGAGTGATTTTTATTATGTAATTTAATTCATTATAGTGTATTAAATATTAATTTAAAAAATTTCCAGGCCAATATAGAAATGATGCAATTGGAGATGATATCCCGTGTCTGCGGGACACCGGCTCCAGGCGTGTGGCCTAATGTAGTCAAGCTGCCTCTCTGGCACACGCTGAGACCGAAACGCTTCCACAAGAGATGCGTTAGGGAGCAGTTCGCCTTCATGCCGCCGACCGCTTTGCACCTCCTGGACAGGATGCTGGAGCTGGACCCCGATAAGAGGATAACGGCTGAGGAGGCGTTGAAGAGCGCTTGGTTGAAGAATGTGGTCCCGGAACAGTGAGTAGTGATATTTGATGAAATATAAAATACTTTGAAAAAATATACTTTGCGAGGGAAAAGTGTCTGACTGGACTGTTTTGTTGTTGGTAAGATATATAGACAGAGAAAGAAGGTAACATGCCAAGCACCAAGAAGCGACTACTAGATGAGTAGTTTCTTCTTGGTTATCACTGTTATAAGTTTAAACTAGTAAACAAATCTATCTTAGCTTCTTTATCAAGTTATTACATTATACGTTTGAATATATAGTGAAAGTAACTTAGTTCTTACCAACGACATCTCATTTTTGCACTATTTTATAACTTCACCTACAAATGACGCGACTTTGATTTTTGTCAGCTGCTCAAATTGTTATGCGAATGTTTCAAAGATAAAATTGTTATGTACACGTTGTTTATTTTAATTTATAAATCATTTGACGCAATTATTGTAAATAGTGGTCGCCGAGCGGTCCGACCATAACAGGACAAGATTGACCATGATAATCTCAATTTGACCAAACACTTAAAAACACACCTCTCTTATTCTCTATATAAACTTATAAGAGTGCGAAATTTCATATGTCTCCGTCTGTGCAATTTTAGTAAACACAGGATACAAAGTTTTTGCTTCATATATTAATATATAGACTGAACGTTTTTTTTACAGTGTTTCTTAAACTTAAATACTATTTCCTCATTCCAGAATGCCAGCACCAGAGCTGCCAACATGGCAGGACTGCCATGAACTCTGGTCGAAGCAGCGTCGTCGCCAGCAGAGGGAACAAGAACAGCAGGCCAAACCCAAGTCATACGGCTTCTCTCAAGACGACAAACAACACGACTCCTATAACCCAGACAGCAGCTTTAAAAGTGATTATAAAAACGATAGCTTCAAACCAACAGAGAATAACCCAGAGACCGTGGGACAGGTTAAATAGTATTTGGAGTATTACTACTACGGTTACTACCGTTAGTGTGGTGCTAGTGTTGCATTGTGATATAGTGACACTGTGAAATATATCAGCCGTCTCCGTGATAGGAGATATACTTTGCCCGTCAGTGGGACGTTTCCAGGTTGATTCAATAGTGATATATCACCGGTGACGCAAGGACGAGGACACAATTAGCGCCTGTTCCTAGTGGATTGCGTTGTAACATGTGCATGTCGTTCAACATGCAAGACTGATAGTATCAAGAACATGCATTTCTAAATGTTGTGTGAGTGCGCTCATTAATTAAACATTGGTTTAAAAAATCAAGTGATTTATATATATCATTCCTATGAAGTGCGAACCAAAATTTGTTTATTATAAACCAAAGGATTGAATGGCGCTAGTTACCCATGTGAAAATAATGTATTATAGCCGCTTTGTGTATATAGAGATGTAAATATAAGTTTTAGTTAATGTTCGGGTTAAGAATATCGTTACGATTAGCGAAATAATCTCCTATTGATTTTATGTTTTATATATTAGCGAGTTTGTTTCTTCCAAGAGATGTGGAGATTTTTTTAAGCCTATACGAAATGTATAATAAAGCCTATCCAGTTGTTTGTACACAAATATAAGCTAGTACAGTTATTTATTATATCAGAAAGGCAATAAAGTCATCACAAAGTTAATCTGTACATGTAAAAAATATTCTGTGATTGTATATAGTGACTTATGGAATTGATACTTCCGAATATTCATTTTTTTTTATCATTGGAATAATAGATATAAACGAACTATAGATATTGTTGAATTTATTTCACCCTGTTCCTGTTCATTTTTAACACGAATCGTTAAAATTATATGTTGATAAATAATATTTGAGAAATTCATATTGAATATATCTAGTTTTTAAATTTATTTAATATTAAATAATAGTTTGCTTATATTTATTATTTCCTATCCATCTTTTTTTACACTTGTTTTCGATAAAAAAAATCTTCCTACGTAATATAATTTAGATAATTATCAAAGATTATAAACTCGATTGCATTTAAATTGTATGTTGGTAATGAAATGCATCAACTTGGTAACTAAGTTAATAGGTCGTGATAATTCATGTGCCTCACTACGGTGAAACTTAAGCAATTTTAATAAATTATATTGTGTAATTAAAAGTAAATTAAAAAAAATATCTAGCAGGTTAACATATAATGTCTTATCGTCTTGATGGTTGAGCTAGTGATGTTGAATTATCGATAATTGACTTCGAAAGTGAGGTCAGATCAGCTATTTATCGACATGATTTTTATGTGATTTTTTTGCATAAGTATCTATAGTATCGGTTTATAAATCCTAAAGCGTCAATATTATCGAAATTTTTAACGACTCACTACACTATTTGCTGGATATCCATAAAATATCTTGCAGCATCACTAGTAGCAGCCAACAGATGTTCAGATAAAAAAAAATGTAATTTTATATATTTTTGTAGTCAGCAACGCTATCTATTTGAAGTGAATACTTTCGAAATTGGCCCCAAAGAGTTCAATTTATAATGAAAACCTATAAATAATTGCTATTATGGAGTAAAAGTTGTCTGTTAAATTTATTATTCATAAGTAGGGCCTCAAACATTATCAGATGTACAGTCGTGACTAATAGACTTACAACAAAATAAACTTTATTAAAAAGGCTTAAATTATAATAAAATTATAAGCTATTTCGAATCTCGTCAATATCATCATCCCTAGGACAAGTTTTGATAGTTTTTAATGAAGTAGTTTTTGATCTAATCGATAATTTAGCTATTCGATGTATGCAAAATTGATCAAATACAGATTGAAAATTACGTTATTGAAAACTATCAACACTCAAACTAATTAAAAGCATTACATAGTTTTGTGAAAAGTTAAATCAAAATGCACGAATAATTTGCGAGTCTGTCTATTGGTTGTGACTTGTAATTAACAGGCTTAAAATTTTAAAACGAAATTGACAATATAGTTCTTAATGTTTTGAGCGTTCTGTGTAACAAGTTGTAAAATGATAGTGACCGCATGGCGTCCGCCGCTTGTATGATATAGATGTAACTGTTGTGTAAATAATCCGGAGTTTAGGAGACTTATTATTTATTTGGACGAAAAATTTTTATAACGAAATGTGCATGTAATATATTGATATGATTGCTTTGTAAATGTAAGAGATTCGGCGATTTATAACCAAGTTTAGACTTAACAGTTATTCAGTACCAAGCTTTACTATATATAGTTAAAAAGTTGAAGTTATATTTGTAACGCATCTGTTTGTAAATGAGCAATATGTAGATATAATACAACGAAGGTTTTTATACTGCGGCGCGCCGGTATCAGTGATTTGAGTGCATTTTGAAGGCAAGGTTTGTTTTTATCTTAAGACTGAAGATAAATTGTGTCCGTAACTCTGGATTGTTGTTATTATAATATATAACAAAATGTAAAAATGTACCTAACTTTTTTAAGAATAAACTACAATGAATTATGGTTTTTATACGCTTTTTATTATTGTAAATATCCTCTTATAATAATGATTTATTGCAAATTTATAAATAATTTTATTTTTACATTCTCTATAACAATTCTGTAATCCTAGTACGAATTTTGATATTTTATTAGTATTAATCTGTATTTTTTGATTAATACTACATTCACTAGCAGACTCTTGTACTAGGGTTACAGATGTAACAAGCATGTGAGTTTTCTGTACGCCCATAATATTATTATTAAAAAGAAAATCTTTACTTAGGTTTCCGTTTTTTTGTAGAAATGTTTTTATTTCGAAATTGGGGTTGATGGGAAGTTGTAAAATAAAACAAGAATTTAATTAAAAATATGTATATTTGATAAAGTGACTACAAAGGAACTGGCTTATAATAAGGCACGGGTCGCCTGCATACATCTACTTATGGCCAAACTTTCAAACGTTATCCGTCGCTCTGGTAACCTTCATTGTGTCAAATTCCACAAAATTCATGCTACTATTCCTATGTACACTTAGTTAGGCACCTTCGATTCAGCTTACTCGATAAATTCATAAAAATGTGTCCACTATATTTATTTAATTTTTCTTTCTAGCAACTGGTAACACCTAAAGTATAGCAATACTTGTTTTACCAATCAAATTTAAGATAAAATCTTTATTAAGTCACTTTAATAATTATTACTAATTTTATTTTATTCATATTGAATATAATCAAATAATAGAAGACACATTTTTTCATATTAACAATTTATTTCATTTTATGGCATAAATTACTAAGTACTTTGTACGAAATCACTTAATTAAAAATTATATAAAAAAGAAATATTTAATACATTTTCGTATCGTATAAATAAAAAAAGGATATTTAATATTATATAAATAATAGAGCATAACGAAATATAGCATTAGTGCATGATTTTAAAGTATAAAAAAATACAAAATCTTATGTTTTTTTCTAATTTAATTATAAGAGAATTTGCTATTTTTTTCTCGTTGGCGCAAAATGAGACTTATTGAATTATAACGTATATCAAGGCGTGTATACAATTTATGAATAAATAGAAAGTGGAATTATAACTCTTATTATAAAATTGAAAATTGACTGCAGTATAAATGTAATATTGTGTTGACTATAATACCGACTTATTTTAATACTGGCACATTATGGAGAGGCGACCTGGAAAAATAAATATTAAAAACATTAGTTATATAACACCGATTATAAGAATAAATCAACTAAAATATTATAAAAAATATTTTGAATATAAAAATAAATTATGTTATTATTTTAATGAATAAAATTAAAATTGTATACAAGCAAACTGTTTCGGCTTTAGACGGCTTAGAAACACACTTAAATCCCTTGATTCACCCTCTTAGGACTAAAATAAAAAAAAATGCTGAAATATATTCACATATTTTCTATCTGGAGAAAGTAACAACATGACATTAAATTCATGTTGTTACTTTGAAAATGGCGGACTACATCATAACCTCCTTAAGCGGCAGAATTTCTAATAATTCTTTCTTAGTGTATTATTAAAACATTTAAAATGTAATCTAGCCTCAGCGGTTTAGGCTTTCCGTCAATAATCGTCAGTCAGGAAAAGTTATTTTGAGTATGTTACAGACTGATTTATTCAGATGAGTCAGTAGGGAGAAAGTTGTAACTATGAGAGGTACAGAAATTCATTGAAAACTACATCGAAAGATTTACAGAAAAATTCAACGCGGTTCGAGAATCAAAGAATAATAATTTTTTAACTAATTTCATTTCTAATTTTATTACTTCATGTTCTAGAAAGAAATAGAATGTATTACGAGGGATAAATATTAGAATGCACACCCTCAGTGTTTAATAATATTTTTAATCTATAGTATATATAATCCTCATGTCTTGATTGTCCTGATTGTCAATACAAAGCCTAAACCGATGACGCTTCAAATTGGAATGTTGGCAGTTTATATCTTTTATATTGCAAGTATTCACCAGGTATGTTTGAAAATTTCACTATTAATGGAATGATATAAGGTATGAACGGTTGTATGGAAAATCGTCATTTTGAAAGTAAGAAACAATTTAATTTACGTCTAGTTAGAAGTAAATACACATGTAAATAGGCTTGTTACAAAATTCTAGAACCAAGAAGGTGAAGTAGAGTTGTAAATTTTTATGTAACCCGGGCGAATTCGATGAAGGCCGTTAGTATATTATATATGAATTCGAAAGCATTTTGTAAAAACAAGATTTTTCTTTTAGTTTGCCATACGTCATTACCTCGCCGTCGATCCTTATAATTACCACTATCAGTTGGTGCAATAATATAATGAGTCTTTTATTCCAAATCAATCGTTCGATTCCTGGCTAGGACAATGTTTTTTTTAAACTAAAAATGCCGTTTCAGTTTACATCCAAATCGCCCACAAAAGTCCTTTAAGTATTTCTCGTTATTCTTTATAGTTTCGGATTTGGTCCACCAAACCGATATTGAAAAAATCACCCTGTATATACAGGATATCAATTGAACATCTGTTGGACATTTTACTAGCTACCAGATTATATATTTAACACTAAAAAGACTGAAACTGAGTATATGCTTAAGTCAAAATGACTGCTTTTGGTAAGGTATAACACAAATACAACCACAAATAATAAATTTACACTAAAAAGACTCAAGAAGAAACTCAGTATATGCTTAATTCAAAATGACTGCTTTGGGTAAGGTATAAACATAAATACAATCAGAAATAAAGGTAGTGTAACGGTTATACATAAACAAATCTATATGTTGGACAAAAAAATCACAAAATTCTAAGAAATTGTGTCATTATATAGTATGTAGTATAACAGCCTGTATATGTCCCACAGTTGGGCTAAGGCCCCCTCTCCTATTAAGGAGAAGGTTTACATAATTGATTTTCTAATAGAAATGAAAAGCAGTCAAAATGAGTTTAGAAGTAGAACACTGGAGCACGCACCACGAGCAGGTTGCCGCTCTTGGCGCGCGTGATGGCGGGCTGCGGGCCGTTGGTCACCTCGATGGTGCCGCCCTGCTTGCCGTTCACCAGGTTGTGCGCGATGCTGGAACCGCGGGGTTACATTAGTAGTTCATGTTGTTTGGTTATTGGTCAACATTATCGATGTTTCTGTGTCGGCGGCACGTAGCAGAGACCGCTAGGGGTCTCGTTCTAATGTCACAGAACGAATGTCACAGACTATACAGTCACTTGACAGCCCATAGACCGATTGTGCGCAAATATATGATAAAGAAACTATCTGATCAACGATTATAGAACACATATGTGATCTCTTGTTCTAGTCGCTAGTTTACTTGTAATTAGGAATATATTTGTGAGCGATGAGCGATCTATCCTAGAGAGTGAGTACTACCGATATAAAATAATAACTGATCAACGAATTACCATAGATAAAATACATCATTAACTTTTATGATATATTCCTCACAATCAAAATCAAAATATTTTTTATTCAAGTACGCCTTCAGAAAAAATTACATCAATAATGAAACTACCACCGGTTCGGAATGTAGATTCTACCGAGAAGAACCGTGAAGAAACTTATGTTATCTCTGGGGTTCTAGTCACTAGTTTACTTATAATTATGAATATATTTGTGTGAGTGAAGACGAGCGATCTCCTAGAGAGAGGAAGGATGCGTCTGATCAACGAGCTATCATAGACAAAATACAGTATTATTAACTTTTATGATATATTCCTAACATTCATATTTAATATAACGGGTCTTATGGCGATAACTAATAGTAGTAATACCTTTTTATTGCCCGACGTTTCGACGAAGTTACATTCGCCGTGGTCACGAGCTGACTGGTGTACGCGCGCCCTCCGGCGAAGAGTGGGCGAGTTTTTCTTCGCCTACCCTCACAATATTAATATTGTCTTTACCGTCAATCGCGATGACGGATTTAAATTGTCGGCCGCTTGGAACCCGGTGATAAATAAATTTAACAAAAGTGAAGTACCTCGAACAATGTTCGCGCGAACCGATTGTGTTAGTGTAGTGTGCTCCCAGCATTATAATAACGGTAAAGACAATATTAATATTGTGAGGGTAGGCGAAGAAAAACTCGCACACTCGTCGCCAGAGGGCGCGCGGTACACCAGTCAGCTCGTGACCACGACGAATGTAACTTCGTCGAAACGTCGGGCAATAAAAAGGTATTACTACTATTAGTTATCGCGATAAGACCCGTTATATTAAATATGAATAGTATAAATCGCGAAAGTTTAAAATATATAATGTTCCTAACATTATGTTTATCACTATATCTCTTAAAAGATCGAATATTTTAGTGAATATCGCGGTATAAGAGTCAGATGAACGTATCTACGTTTTAAAAATTTTACTTCTTCCTAATTTAGCAGTACTCATAATATTTTTTTTTGGTTGTATAGAAAAGTGGTTCTAATGATAAATATATCGTTTTTTTTTAATTAGTGAAATCTTAAATTACGTTGTTTAGCCATTTCATAGAAAACAATTTCAACGGTTTTAGTTAAAAAAAGATTTTAGATATTTTGGAGATACGTTCATCTGGTTGTTATACCGCGATATAAACTATATTGTTATAAATGTATTGTAACAGTAAGTATACCTAATTTACTAATAACATCCCGAAAGGAGTCTCGAGCTCCTAGATTATAATAGCTCGCAAACGAGTGTGACACCTGTTGCTAAGTGACCACCGCAATGACATTTGCAACACCAAATGACTTGACGGATTAAGCTGCTAGGTCTCTCTCTCTTAGTTATTTCACATTAATCTGAAAGGTCCTTTCGAGCCGCTCTATATACGAAATGTAGTTTACCACAATAAGTTTAAGGATAATTGGATGCTGATTAGCAATACTATGTCAAGCCACAACGACTTCTTTTCGAGAAAGTGGCGTCTAAAGATGTTAAACCTATTTTTGATAATTTTGTTTGAAGAAATATATCTATCTTTTCTTCTCTATTTTGATATAAGGTATAATGAATTAAAGGCAGATTGGTATAATGAAAAGTTTTATCTGATATATTTTATCTTTTTCTAATATATGAGATTATTTTATAGTGCAAAATATTAACCACATTTCAAATGTTCGAAACATTAAATTAAGGAACTTTTTTATGTACTTATTGAGTTTAGATGACATTAAAACTTTTTGTATATTGTTAAATAAATAAGAATTAGACTTTTTGTGGGTTAACACATTATTGCTTATCAGCACCCATTCCTAATGTGTTTATAGAATGGTAAGTAAACGTTATAATAAGATAAAACTCACGTCCTCGTGTCGACAATCTCGATCAGCTCCGGCTTCTTGGTGTAGTCGGTGACGATGGTGAGCGCCTCGATGACGTGCGACACGGAGATTATCAGATCACCCTGCGATACAATATAAATTACAATTCTTCACTAATATTATAAAGCTGAAGAGTTTGTTTGTTTGAACGCGTTCATCTCAGGAATAATTGGTTCGATTTAAAATCTTTTTGTGTTAGATAGTTTATTTATTGAGGAAATTTATAGGCGATATTACATCACGCTACTACTCATAGGAGCGAAGTAGTAATCATTAACGCGAGTGAAACCGCGAGGGACGGACAGTTTTATATAAATTAGATCACATGAGTTGTTTCTTTTCTAATCAGAATCCACGGAGTGCCATTTCATAAATAATCATAATTAATTGTATCGTGTCGAGTGATTCGTAATGGAATTGTATCGTGTGGAGTGATTCGTAATGGAATTGTATCGTGAGGAGTGATTCGCAATGGAATTGTATCGTGTCGAGTGATTCGTAATGGAATTGTATCGTGTCGAGTGATTCGTAATGGAATTGTATCGTGTGGAGTGATTCGTAATGGAATTGTATCGTGAGGAGTGATTCGCAATGGAATTGTATCGTGTCGAGTGATTCGTAATGGAATTGTATCGTGTCGAGTGATTCGTAATGGAATTGTATCGTGTCGAGTGATTCGTAATGGAATTGTATCGTGTCGAGTGATTCGTAATGGAATTGTATCGTGTCGAGTGATTCGTAATGGAATTGTATCGTGTCGAGTGATTCGTAATGGAATTGTATCGTGTCGAGTGATTCGTAATGGAATTGTATCGTGTGGAGTGATTCGCAATGGAATTGTATCGTGTCGAGTGATTCGTAATGGAATTGTATCGTGTCGAGTGATTCGTAATGGAATTGTATCGTGTCGAGTGATTCGTAATGGAATTGTATCGTGTCGAGTGATTCGTAATGGAATTGTATCGTGTGGAGTGATTCGCAATGGAATTGAATTGCTTAGAGGGATTTATATTAAAATTGTAAGGTGTGGTATGATTTGTAATCACACTGTATTTGTATTGTGACATTTAAAAAAATATAAAATTACTCCAGTCTCCTTCTCTTGGTTAGTCCCTATCAATATAACATATGTCACCCACCTTGTCCTTCTTGAGTTCCTGCGGGATCTTAATGAGAACCAACTCATCGGTTTCATTGGTGACGACAACACGTAGCTTGTCGAGTGGCAAGCGGTGCTTCAGCTTGAACGTCTTACGAGAAGCCGCGTCCAGCACGTACAGCGCTGCGTCTGAAGCTAATAGAGCTCGCGGGCGCGGCTTGTAGCCGCGTCTGTCGTATTTCACCGCTTCGCACGAGTACTGGAAGATTGGGAAATATTATTAGAGGCATTAGTGGGTAACGGGGTATTGCTTTTAGGATGTGGGTTGGGGATGGGTATGGGGTTGTTGATAAGATTGCTCCAGAGAGGACTGGCGGGTTTTAGAAGGGGATGTTTATATTAGTGACATCTAGATGGCTTGTATCTATTTTACCTTTTATTTTTTGCAAAAATAGCTGAGAAACGAGGATGGCCGAAAGGAAGGAACGGAGAATGGCGTTTCGCTACTTATATTTTTGATTTTTTGGACCAAAATACGTAGGTTTCGTCATGAGATCAAGAGGTCTGAACTCGAGTCCCGTAACCTTGATGGTAAAAATGGAGTGTTTTTATCAAAAAAGTTACTTACAATGAGCTTCTCCCCCGCGGGCCAGGCCGGGGAGGCCATGAAGGTGTTCCGCAGCACGCGCTGCTCCTCCGACAGGCGGTCGTCGACGAACCTCTCGCGGATGCTGGCGGGGTAGCTGTTCTTCTTGCCTGATGGTGTAATGAAATATGTGATTCTTGTGTGGTTTGGATTTGTAAGACGGGCATAGCTAGTTGGACCGTTTATTGATAAAATTGTTTGTATGAAATTGCGATTTAAATGTTTGTCGTTGATAGATTACTTTTATAAATATTAGTTGCGTGAATTTTGCAATTTGTGTAGTTCTTTAAGCATTTTATCGTCTATTTTCTACCAAAAAATCTTGTGTATAATTATATTCTCATAGATCCAGGTTTAGATGTAATCATAGTAGTTGATATTTAATTGGATAAATAAAAATCAATTCGAGATTTAAAGTTAGCTGGATTGTATTTCGGAACACATCCTCAGAGCCACCGATCACTTCACACAAGACACGACAAGCCAGAAGAACCCACCCTTGAACATGCTCTCCGCCAGCACCTTCAGCTGGAACTGGCGCAGGTCGGCGGGCGCCAGCGCCAGGCGGTAGCGGCGCGCCAGGTGCAGGCGGTGCAGGCGCTGCAGCTGGCGCGACGCCTGCTGGCAGGTGGCGGGGCTCGGCGGCCACGACAGGTCCAGCAGGTGGCTGGGCAGCCGCGTCGCCAGCCGCTTCAGCCAGTGCACCTTGGCGATGCTGAGGAAACGGCGGTTTTCTGGCGTTTCGGGGCCGTTGCGGGTGATGAAGCCTGGTTGGGTTTTGTTTGTGAGGAATTGTTTAGGTTTAAGATGACGGTTCTATTTGTTCTTGAATAAAAATGAGGTGTTTTGAATAATGATTTATTGCACAATAAACAAAATCAAGTGTACCGATAGCAAATTTAGTCACAATTATTTATATTAACGTGAACGTTAATATAAGAAAAAACGTTGGACTATAAAGTTCAGAAGTTTTATTCAACTAATGTTGTTAGTCTTCTATGCGTTTCGAAACAATTGATTGGATTTTGAAATTTTGGGAAGGTGTTCTGTGGACGCTATTAGGGTTGTCTAAAACTCTAAATACTTTAGGTGGCATTGCAACACGTATTGGGTACTGTTATATAAAATTAGAAAAACACAATTTTTTTGGGTAATTATTAAATGCTATATTTTCAATCATCTCTGAATGTTATCTCTGTTCATCATCTTCTGTTTTAAATTGACAGGAACTACAAATAAAAACTGACCTTTAATAAAGGCTCTGATGACATCAGCCGCCTTCCGTCTCCTCTCCCGGAGCCGCTGCGCCAGGAACCTTCGGATCCACTTCTCAATCACGATGGCTGCTGCTTTCATCTTGAGGTACTGCTTCCGCTGCCAGTACCCTCGCCAGCGGCTCTGGATGATGGTGGCGATGTCGTTCTTCTTGATCTGGTAAGCGTCTTCTGTGTCGAAGAGAGTCTTCGGGAAACGGATGAAGATTTTGGTGCTGGAATGTGATGATGGTTTAGGAAAGTTATTTACTAAATTAATTCCGGATTAGATATATATTTAGACCCCAACTTCACTCGCTTAGTTGTAAAATAAAATTTCGATGTACATGTGTTTCTAAACAGAAGTAAGTATATTAAATTTTATGTTTCTTATTTTGAAAATGTCGGACTTTCGCACAACTGTTCACCACCTTTTTTAACCCACTTAGGAGTGAAATTTCCAAAAAACCTTTCTTAGTGGATGCTCACAAGATAAAAGGTAGTAACTGTAAAAATTTCAAATTTGTAGGCTCATTAATTTGAAATTAACGTTAAAAACTTTTAGATGATTTTTCATTCAGTGCACTATTTATTAACTTATATGTTTAAATAAAATTGTGGTATTTGAAAGAAGAGCTTTGGTCAAATCAGGTAAGTTGCTACCAGCTCAATATAAGGTCAGAAGGAGTTGGTCTACTGTTACTTACTTGCCCATCCTGTATTCCTCCCTCTCGTAGTTCAGAGCTTCCACAAGTTTCTGGACTCCATCTCTAGCGGGACCGCGGAAGTTTGGCCAAGTTTCGGAACTCAAACACTTGTATCTAAAATTTTAAATATTTTTATGTTTTGAGTCATCACTAGAGTTACATGGTTTTCTGTAAAATTGTTTTGGCTAAGACATAGGACCTTAGTAGATAAGAGTTTTTCTCAGACTAAGAGCTAGAAGTTAAGTACTAACAAAACCCACCCTTGTGGTACTTTCTCTCTTTTATTAAAAAAAGTATACCAATTATATTATTAAGGGATAACGATTAAAGCGATTTAAATAATCATTTTATCTATATACTAGCAGTTCCTCGCGGCGTTGCCCGCGTATACTTTAATAGCACAACTATAAGGGATGATTTTTTAATTCGGGGATATAGATATTTATTTATTCGTACTAAGGAACATTTATGCTAAGTTTAAGCATAATCGGCCAAAAAATAAATGTTGTCCATACAAACTTAACTACCCCTTGTAGTTCAAAATGATATTCGTGCGTTTTATGATTCACATTTCATTACTATCACCCAGAAGTATGTGTGTTAAAATTTTAGTTAATACGACCACGTAATACGATTTTCCATACAAATGTTTTTATCCCTTTTCACCGTCTTAGGGTGGAAAATCTAAAAACCCTTTCTTAGTCGATGCTTACACCCTAAAAGGCACCTACAGCCAAAATTTCAAGTTTGTAACCCCAGCGGTTTAGGCTCTGCGTTGATGAATCAGTCAGGAAGAGTCATCTTATTATAAATAGAAGATAGAAGAAAAGGGCCAAGTTTAACAGATTAGAGGAAATGGGTACATTAGAATAATGGACTTTGACAGAGGACTATTTATTATAAAGAGTGAAAACATTTATTTGAATGTTACTTTTCTTTATATATTTAAATTTCTGTATATAAATAACATTTGGCGTTCAAAGAAAATCTATATTGATTGAAGATCTACCCTTCTTATTTTAAGAGGGATAAAATCATCAATTACTTCTCCATAATCTGTCAAAAGCTATGGGGTCCTGGGCACTAGTCCAGAGTTCCCAGTGGGAAAGTGGAGTCTGTATAAGGAATCAGTTGTCAAGGTTAGTGTTTTGTATAATCTAAATGTTATTACCGTTCGAGGAAAGCTTCGTATGTCCGTCTGTACGCGAACCCTGCACGTCTCACTCGAAGGTTCTCCATCAGGCCGAGATACTTCACCTGGTGGGAGACCAGCTTGTCGTCGAAGTGCACTAAGAAAAAGAAGAACTTCAATTTTGGAGCTTTTATGATATATCCGACTCAGTCAGATGATTGCTTTGGTGTAGTGGTACTGAATGTACCTCTTACGCCAACGGTTTCGGGTTTAATTCCCGCTTGGGACAGATATTTGTATAAGTATTTAGTTCCTAGGTCTGGAATTTGTCATTGTGGGCGCTGGAAATGTCCATGGCGATGATCACCTTATATTAAGGGACCTGTTAAGTGATCACCGCCACTAGACGCACAAGAGAAGCCACAAAAGCATTGCCAGCTTTAAAAGGACTGGAGCTTTCATAAGTTCAATATACATTGATACATCATTATATAACTTGGATAATTGATTTAGTTTAGGTTTTAATTAGAGTGGTAGACAGAAAAGTTGGCGCAGTGGTCACAGCAACTGACAGAAGCGCTAACGGTCGCGGGTTCAATCCCCGTTCACGGCTAACGTGGGTCTGGGTGTTTGTGTTTGTGTCGTGTGTGTTTCCGGACCCCCGACACAGGATCATAAGACCATAATGGGGGCCGTTAAGTATAACGCGTCATTATTTATTTAGTTAGATTGTGAGTTAGGTTCAATTGGTATGGTATTTTTCTATTTAGAAGATTTTATTTTCTTCTTTTTTCCTGTAATAGGGGCAAACTTACTAGGAGTTTTGAAATCATTAGGTTTGATGCATCGGATGTAGGAAGGCTCCTTGCTGCTCAGGATCTTGATGAGCTCGTTCAAGGAGTTCTTGAATTGAGTGATGGCTGTCTCTGGCCGCTTCTTGCTCGCCAAGTTTAGATCCTGAAAGAAACAGTTTTATTCAATAGAAGCTTGAAAACTAAAAGTTTGATAGCTTTCAATATATTTTTACATACCGAATAAAAAATATTTTAAAGATATGATATTTTGGGGTCGTTGTCAATAATGATAATTTTGTTAAGTATATACCATAAAAGTAAATATATACTGTATTTCGTCCATGGTACTTTAATTAGACCCTCCCTCTCTCTAAGATAGATCATATAAGTTTAGTGGCTGGTGCTCGCGACTTCGTCTGCGATGTCTGTGATGCCTACGTCATAGTAACTTTATGCATGCAAAGTCTCAGCCCGATCGATTTAAAATTGACCAAGTTTCATACAATCTTTCGTCCCCTATTTTATCCCCTCGGGGGTAGAATTAATCAAAATCCTTTCTTAGCGGATGCCTACGTCATAACATCTACCTGCATGCCAAATTTCAGTCGGATCCGTCCAGTGGTTTGGGCTGTGAGTTGATAGATCACTATGTCAGTCACCTTTGAATTATATATATTTAGATTCCTCGCTCATATTAATATATTCATAATAACAAGTGAACTAGAAACTAGAACTCCAGTGATAACATAACAAATGTTTTAGATTTACCAGAATGAGATAATTCAAGAAAAAGCAATGTCATAGTTTTATTATACGTTTAACTTATTTTAAAGTATATAGTTTTGTGATTTGCAATAATATACCTTAAAGCATTGAGCGGCGATGTTGTTTCCACTAGACGCCATGACGCTCTGCAGGTCTCGGAAGAGCAGGTCGTTGTTCTTCTCGAGGAAGGTGTTCACGTTGTACGTCACTTCGCCAGCGTAGTGGACTAAGCAGAATTCCTGGACAAGGAAATATTTAAAAGTTAAAATATCTTCCATTATGAGCTTGAAATACTCTAGTGTTGGAAGATTTCAAAAAAGTTTAAAACTACATTTTTCTGGAGAAGTTTTAAGTTGGGAATAATAACGCGGATTATATGTCCCATTTTGAAGATGTCTATTATTATTTAAATAAAAATAATCTTGGGATTTAAGTAACATTGTAAAGAATACTTTTTATTATTTTCAATTTTGATTTATATTGTCAGTAAAAAAAGGTAGAAGCATTTGGAATAGGAAAAGCAAAAAATTATTATCTCTTTTCAAGAAGAAACCCAACATCTAGCTGTTCTACTTCATAACAGTATCAAGGACCCGGTCAACTTCCAATATTCCAATTGAGCTGAGTCGAGATGGCCTAATGGTTAGAGCTTGTCGATCTCAACCAATGGTCGCGGGTTCAAACCCTGGCTACCACTGTGTTTTCAAGTGCTAAATTTGTGTTTAAATTTATCTCGTGCTCGGCGGTAAAGGAAAATATCGTAAATAACGGTAGTGGAGCAGCCTAATGGAAGAAGCTCTGAACCATCTCCTTAATAGAAGGAGTCCTTTGCCCAGCAGTGGGACATTTATAGGCTGTTACTTTTTTTTATACCAAGACAGCAAGGAACTCACGTCTCTGCCCATGAGCTTCTGCGTCCTGGAGTCCACCTTCTGGTGCGACTTGTAGTGGGCGTGGCCGTCCAGCCGCTGCGACAGCTTCTCCAGGAAGCTTAGGTCCGTGGCGTCGCCGGGCCGGAGGCACTCGTCGTCCAGGATCGATATGATACCTATTGTTGAGATACATGGAGAGCTAGTCGTGTTATTTGTATTCGATGTATCAAATATTGGTACTATTTTAGAATTTTTGGAATTAGTAGATTTATTAAAGAGTGATGGCATTCCTTAGTAAATCGACTTATTGTGACTATATTACGGCTTATACTGAGAGTGGATTAACAGAACACCGTGACTAATTAACTGATTATTTAAATTATATTACGTTTAATAGTTTTCAAAAAACGTCCAAGTGATTAGGGAAGAATCTGGAGGTGAGGTTGAGTACAAAATGTACAATAGTAAACTATATGCCGATCTCAATTATAGTTTATATAAACCTTTGCCATTTGTTCAATGTACTAAGTAAGTGGTATACTAAGAGGAGTCTGAACCCTAAACACTCTTATCTAAGCTCATAGGTATCGAATTTCTCGTCCTTGTAACAGTTAATCTATTAATATTCTAGCATTTAAGTGTTACCGACTTTTCTCAATCTATGATTAGGTCTCTCGTTAATCGTACCTCTATGCCTCTCCTCGATGAGGTCGCAGATGATGATGTTGTTGAAATACTCCACCGGCTCCCACTCAATGCCCTCCCGCAGGTACTCCTCCTGTTCCGACTTCAGGGTCAGCTGGATAAACAGCTGCTGCAGTTTCTCGTTGCAGAAGTTGATGCAGAATTGTTCGAAGCTAGGGATGAATTAGGTATTAAAGACAACCATTTTTCACGAAAGTTTTTTAGTGGTGTTTCATGATAATATTCTGTTAAAGATGTTAAATTTTTGGCATATACAGTTAAATAAAATGCAAGATTTCATATAATTAAGAGAGTTGCTTATTATATAATTCAAATGTACTTGAAATAGCCATCTAAATAGTCTCAATAACTTGAATTTAGACAAATTCGGTATAAACAGTAGGTCTATGGTCACCATTAAGATACCTAAAATTAATATAAATCATTTTCACTCAAAAAACATATCAATAGAACGTCTTCAACAAAACATCAGTCTAATAGATAGTTCGAAAAATCCTTACCTATTCTTTGGGAAAATCTCAAAGCCATAAATATCCAAAATGCCAATAACAGAGGAACGAGGGTCGTTATCCTTCGCAGCCAGAGAAGCATTGACCCTGGATACCAGCCAGCTGAAGTGCTTATCGTACACGGCCTTGGCCAGCGCGTCCCGCGCGTACTGCGCCTGCTCCACGTCGAGGGGCGTCGTCACCACGTCCCCGCGAGCCTCGATGGTGCGGCTGGTGAGGGCTTCGCGGAGCCGTATCGTGTTTACTTTGAGGAGCTGTGGGTGAGTGGAGTGTGCGAATTGGACGCTGATAAGCAATAATGTGTCAACCCACAAAAAGTCAAATTTGGAGATATTGATGTATTATGATAATGCATCATGTATTTAACATTTTTTTAGGCCTTTAAACTAAATAAGTAAGGAAGAAGTCTTTAGTTTAATGTGAAGTGTGGTCAATATTTTGTAATATGCAAAATTCTACTATATTTGACAAACCTATTATTAGATAAACTTTTTTAGTAATGAATTTTACGAAGATTGGTCGTAAAATTCATTATACCTTTTAACAAAAAAAAGAGTAGATGAATATATATGTACGTGATTCGTTAAGAATTGGTTTGACATCTTTAAGCGCCATTTTCTCAAAATGAACTCCGTATGACTTGACAGTGTGCTTATCAGCGTCCAATAGTTAATGTAAAACAAATATTCTTACACAATTAGAAGGAAATAAAATTTAACTGTCTGAATATATTTCAGTTAGATGAAGCTAAGAACTGTATAAAAAAAATCTTAAAGTTAGGTCACAGTTTTATATCAACATGTTATATAAACAGAAACAGCAAATGTACAATCTAATTTTGTATCGTCAGTAAATGTTTTTATTTCAACAAATCATGAAGATTCCACTAAAAAATTGACTTGCAAGCTATTTTAAAATTCACTTACCTCTCCCACATTTTCACTATTGGCGTCGTGTGTAAGTATTTCAGCGTAGCCGTTATTGTTTTGCACGAACTTCACGTTGCCAAGATGCAAAATACTGGCCACTATTTCGAACATCTCGTTCTGCTCATTACCACTTATTTCGATAACTTTCATCGCTTCTCTGACAGTTCGGAATTGTTCTGCGTCGTTCATCTTCTGGCTGTTTGGTGAGACCTGAACATGATCAGAATTTATTTAGAATATCAACGAGTGACATGAAAAATTTACTAGAACTCTTGGTGATGTAGAGGGCCGTCCCCTTACATTCAGCTTTAGTCTAGTCTAGCTTTGGTCTGAAGAAAGTCAAAGAACAGAGAAGTCAAGAAAGAAGAGAATGTAGAAGAACTTTAGACGTAAAATCCGTAAACATTTTTCACAAATTTAAGTTAAAATAATTGCATCCCTTTTTATTTTTCTGCCTAACTCTTTACCCAAAATGAAGTCAAATTTCATTAAAATCAGTTCAATGTAATTATAAATTAATCTTGCACCTTAAATGTTATTTGAACTTACCGAATCAGTTGTGTATTTGTAGATTTCAGGTCTTCCTTGTAGCCTCAACTGTTTCAACAGTTCCTGGTCCCCTCCAGCCAAGAGCTGGTAGAAGATGTGGAAGTTCCTTTCACCAGACATCTGGCTGACGACTCTGGACTTTTCCAAGAGATAGTTCAAGATATGCCCTCCTTCAGGGGCACCTTCGTAGTTGAACTGTATGTCCATGTACTTGCCGAATCGGCTGGAGTTGTCATTTCTATGGGTTTTGGCGTTACCGAATGCTTCGAGTAATGGATTACTTTGCAATAGTTTGTCTTTAACAGTTTCCACATCGCGTAAGTGGTTTGTACGTGCTGCGATGTATTCAAGGACCTTTTTGGAGGCTTCAGTCTTGCCGGATCCAGATTCACCTGTTGATAAATTAGTAAGTGATTGAATTGCTCGAGTGGATTATTTCGAAAACGTTACTTACGGCTGATGTTGCTATACAGAGAAGTCCTTCTAAATATTCTACTGACTTCAAACAACCGAAATGAATCTCCTTGGTTTTCAAATTTATTTGACAAAATATGAGATTTACCTGAGATCAAAATGCATTGCTCCCTGTGCTCGAACACCAGAGATCTGTACGCGTTATCTGCTATAGCAAACCTAAAAAAACACATTGATTGTTAATAGCTGAAATCTCAGAAACGATTACTAAGTGCGGTCAGCCGACATCTAAATTCCCGCATTCAGTACGGACTTACGTCCAAATCGAGACAGCCTAGGTACGGACTTAAACTAAATTTAGGTACAGATCTAGTCCATTATGTTTAGGTCATGACTGAGGAGCTTCAAAATCAGCTTTCATAAAACGTTAAAACTTTGCTATCCCAATCTCTAATACCAAAAAGATAAGGGGAATCATAAATAGTAGTAGGATCAGGTCCGCGCCGTCCATACGTGCAATGTCGTGCGATGCACGACGGCGCCGAGTCAAAAAGGCGCCGGGCCTATACTTAAAATTTTCAAATTTTTAATATTTACATTGGATCGTATTAAAAACTTTGCGGAAAAGACTTGTTGATGGACTAAACCATTTTTTACTAATATCGCTACTACAAAAAAGGCATATAAGACAGTTGCACGACCGCGCCGATTAGGCTTGGCGCGGGCCTGAGTAGGATCTAATCGAAGCGAGTAAAACCATATATAAGTCTAAAAGGATCAACCAGCTTTTATAAAAACCGAGTTACTAACCTACAAACAAAGCCATAAAATGAACATTATCACAAATATTTATGGTGCCAGGAATATCGTTAATTTTCGCATAATATAGTCATATCGAAGATATTGTCTATCGCTTTCGAGTGCTGATATGATAGCATTGTGGATAAAACAATCCAAAGAGGCATCGTTGCAATTATTAACTGGCAAGAAAATAGAACCTATTTGATATGTGTGTGTAAATTATGTGTAACTATGTAGGTGGATGATTGTGTTTTGCTCGGTATTTTATTTTTTGGTAAATCATGTTTTTGTGGAAATTGTATTTGGATTTAGTAGTAAATGAAAAATAGTAGCTTTTCACTGGCTGAAAACACTCATAAAGAGGTTATGTAAAAATAAAACCACCTATAGTCTATTTCTCTTTTCTTGTCCTATTTGGTATCTTTGTCGGGAACGAAAATCACAAATTTTCGAATATTATTTTCATTATAAAAAATGATTTAGTTTAATTATTCGATCGATAAGTTCTCACCTCTAACTCTTATATATGGTTAGAAAATACGCCATGTTTATCAGCTAAATAGGACAATTAAAGAAAAATAGACTATTGATCGATTTATCGATTAGATGAAAATCTTTGGAGCCGTTTACGAGATTTAGATTATACATATAATCTATATAATAATTATATATCTATACTAATATTATAAAGAGGAAAGATTTGTTTGTTTGTAATGAATAGGCTCCGAAACTATTGGGCCGATTTCAAAAATTCTTTCACCTTTGGAAAGCTACATTATCCCCGAGTAATATAGGCTATTATATTTAAAAAAAAAATAGGGATCCTTACTAAAACTCTAATAATGTAACCCAATCGTCACTGGGGTACGGGGGGAGTTAATGTAATGTAATAAAATAAAGTGCCGCGAGTACATTAATAAAAACTATGAATAAAAAAAAATCATTAAAAAAAATTCAAACTTCCTTTATAATTTTACTTTTTTTTTTGAAACCCGACGCAAAAAAGAAGGATGTATGTGTGTGTGCGTACGTGCGTGCGTGCGTGAGTGTGTGCCTGCGTGTGGTTGATTGTATGTACCCGTGCGAAGCCGGGGCGGGGCGCTAGTTAGTTTATATATATTAGATCTAACCATGTAATCAAGGTTTTTAGATATACAGATTCATATTATCATACAATTTACACTCTAAAGTAAAATATATTACAAGTACCTAATAGGTAATGAGTGTTCGTTACAAGTGTCTGATACAATCGATACAATATCGAAAACTTTTGCGGTGATACAAGCTTTTTTATGTTCATTGTTTATTATATATTTTCATAGTTATTATAACGACTTCAAAATGGGGAGGTTCCTAATTCGAGGCATATGATTTTTTATGTTTATTACCAGAACTTGGTTATTTCTTAAACAATGTTGCAAATCCTTTTTTTTTTCGAAAAAGTATACTACCATATTTGTCCTTTATAATTCTTATCAAAATCGGTTCAGTTATTTTGTTTGTACTAAAACGTCTGTGAAAATGTTGTATGTTTTGATAGCAATAGACACAATTAATTCCCTTTTCAATTCAAAGTAAGTTTTATAACTCAAAAAATATAATTATGTATTTCAGGTCTTCGATTTATCTCAAGTTAACAAAGAACAAATTTTTATTTTGTCATGTTTTATGAATTTAAGTGTATCGAAACGTATACTCACACATGTGGGGGAGCTTCGAAGAAAGCTTTCTTGAAGTAGAGCTTCGTCTTCTCTTCAGTGTAGATCGGCAGGTTCTTGTACGGGTTCACGGATATCAGCACATTACCGATGTATGTCTGTAGTAATCGGATAAAGATAAAAAAATCAATTGTCGTATCGTGTCGTACCCGCAATAACTAAATTTTTAGACGTTTGAACTAATTTCTTTTATCTTCGGTCAATACTGGTTTAGGGAGAAAGAAATTAGGAAAAACACGGAGTTGTTTTATACTAATTACAAGAATGAAACTTACAAGTTTAATTCTCGTTTGTAAAATTTCAAAATATAACCAATTTTTTTAAATTCTGAATACATTATATATAGTCATATATTAAGTGATATATTTAGGTCAAGTTAACAGGTGTATTAAAAATATAAAATGTCGAACTAGTTTACATTCTTAGAAATTAAATGTCCATTATTCTACCTGGCAATAAAAGAAACATCTCGCAATACGAGTAGGCAACATATATTATATAATTTATTATTATTAATTTATTTCGAAACAAATTGTGTACACGCAGTAAAGTGAAAATGATTACTACAAAACTGTGTAACAACTGTCATAATCATATTAACACTTTATGAAATTTATAATGTGAAATATGATTTTTAATGCGTTTATAATTTCTGTATGATGTGGAATGTATGTTAATAACTAGAAATAATATAACAAAATGTTTAAAGATAAAGAAAAAAACTAATAAAAGAGTTATAATATTATTCGGGTTCGGCGTTATGTTTTTAGCATGCTTTTATGTATTGCCAGTTATAAGGTACAATTGTAAGTTGCCTACAAGTTGTTAGTTAGGTTTCGGGGGAACCGTCCTGTGAATGTAACTTAGACCGTTTTACCATTAAACCAGAATTAATAAAAAAACTTACATAAATAATATTTTCACGGAATCTTTTCCTCAGGTTATCAATGAAGGCCTCTTCTGAGCGGAAGTCTTCCAGCAGCACGAAGTCCTGCACGCCCACGCGCTCCCGGTGTTGGAGGGCGTGCTCCATCACGCCTTGCACTGACACCGGACGCAGATACCTGGGGAAGAAAGAGAGGTTTGCATTATGCTATTTATATGAATCAAAAGAGAACAAAAAATTTAAATTTATGTTATAATATAGGATTTTATCATCCAAGCTAACTTGAGAAATTACCTGTATATAACTTTTTTTTTAAAAGAAATGTAATAAAATTTTGGTTGAATTAATAATTATTGAAAATGCAGAAAAGCTCATTATTAATTTGCCTGCTACGTTTTAATTCAATTTTACAGGTAAAAGAAAATATTAAGTTTTGAAACTCTTCAAGAATTCAAAGTCATCACACATTAAAGGATTATAAATTTATTTCTCGTAAGTAACAATGTTCACAAATGTGAAAATTTACAATAATTAAAAATAAAACGAAATATACAGTACAGTGAGTTACTTTAAATTAGAAAACAGTTTTTGATGTTTAAGTGCATTTTAAAAGTAACAAAAGATTTTTTTTTATTATATTATAGTTATAATAAATATATTTATACTTTTTGAAGAATTTAAAATATATTTTCAATTCATAAAAAGTTTCGTTTTACCATAATATATTAGTATTATATTATTTTTAAAATAATTGTTTTTAGAGCTTTCCTATAATTAAGAAAAACACAGAAGTAAAAAAGATAGAGTCAGAAAAACCATAAAATATAAGCTAACACGAGAAGTCTACACTAAGTCTAACGAGATAACGAATTTTGTAGATGAACCTATTTTAAAAAAATATGGTCCTTTTTTATAGTATCATTATTCCATATAGATGGTCACAAGCCATATTTTATGTATCTACATATATTCTAAAATCTACATCATCGCGAGCAAATGTTAGCGTGATAAAGTCATTGACGACCCAAGTAATGTACATTGTAACTTCGCTGTAACGAGGATTATCCTTGTAATCCGGATTCTCCTTGTTACCGCTAAAACACTGAACAATTTTTATTCACACTTATGTAATCTCGTTTTTGTTAGGCGTGAATTACACTTGTAAGTTTTGCTCACGGACTTTCATACAGTTTAAGGAAATTGTTTATCGTCGTTTTTACATCTGAAATTTAAACTGAAAATTAACTGCCAGGAACTTGATTATTGTACTTTAAACTTACTAGTGTAATTCTTGCCTACCATAGTGTACCATAGTAGTAATAATGGGCACAAGAGTGCATTATTAATAAAAATATAACGTACCAAAATTATTTTTTGTAACTAAATAAATATTACATTTAAATTAAATTAATTGTATTTTGTCTATAATCTTTGCAAAAGTTCAAACAATGAATCGGCAAAGTTTTATCACAATTGGATGTATAAGGGTTTTAACTCTTAATTATCTTACAGTTTCTTTCTAGTCGAGTTATATTAGTATCAATACAAACTTATTTATTATTTTAATTATGTGTCGTTGGTTTCTTAATGAACATAGATAGCGGAAGTTCGAATTAATTATTAAACTACCTTCATCCCGCGGCTTTGTCCGTGAAATGTGTCAAGAAGGGAAAAATGTGAAACTATAAAAACTACAGTTTGTAGAACGTACACGTTCATCGGTTTTAAATTTAAGAAGATTGCTTCCAAACATTCTACATTCTTCGGGAATTGAAACTGGTATTTTTCTAAACAATAAAATATGTCATTGAACTTAATGAATCATCTGTATAGCACGTGTAGTGAAATATGTACCTTACCTATTTTCTCAGTAAGAGAATTTTTAGAATCACTTTAAACAAAAATCTCTTTTATTTATATGTAAAAGAGTAATTCCTATAAAGCAGTCAAGTGTGAGTAATAAGTATAAGTGGAAATACAGAAGTATAGATAGAAAAGTGACCCTTTATCAATTCGCTTTCGAGAAACAACAACATCATTGTCTAAGATTGACACCGAGACGGGACACGTCATCTTCACGTTTCTTGGATGTCCGGCAGATAATTTTACGCCTACTGAGATAAAATTTGATAACTTATTCATCTCGTCATGCTAGAAAAAAAATTAATTAATTTATTTATTTTATATTATAAACATTTACAAAGTTTTCACAATTTAATGAGAAGTTAACTGCCCGACGCGCGGGTTGACTATTTGACTCAATTTTTTGTGTGGATTTTTTTTTTACCTAATTTATTTTATTTATTATCAACAACTGTCGCTTACCATATCGTTTTAAATATCTATTTTTAAATTATTTGTTTGTTATTTGTTAATTGATGCAAAAGGTCTGTATTAATTTAATTATAACACAAAGTATTTTGCATAATTGTTTTATTATACAAGAAGCAAATTGACAAAGCAATTCTAAACTTTTTTTTCGTTTAACTAACTATAATATATACAAAAAAGAGATGTTTAACTATTTAGTAATAATTAGTGTATAAATCAAGTCCGTGCGGATTGGTGGCAAGAATGATAGCAGCCTCTTTTAATCGTAATACCGATTCTCTGAACGAAAGATGCGCCAGCTCTCCAGACACCAGTGGCGGAAATAATAATAAAAATTCTAAACTATATTGTAATATCTTAAATACTAAATAGCAGCTATAAATGTTTCTTAAGGATATTTTTAGTATTTAACTTAAATAAAGGATATAAAATTTAATTTGAAATGAGTTAAACATGCATTAATATACAATCGAAATGAACTGGGTTAAGTTGTGGTCGTGATCAAGGCTAAATTGACCGATTTATGTAATTCAGTATCAAATAATTTTACATATTAGTTATTTCTTTTGTCCGTATTTATGTATTTTTATCCGACTGCGCGACGCACGGGAGTGTAATGTGTTTATCAGTGGTTGTATATAAGTATATATGTATGTGAGTATGTTTATGTACCTTTGTGCCTCTTTTTGGAAAAAAATGGCTGATTTAAGAAGCCATAATGTGAAAAAGAAAAAAAATTAAATCGACGAGCTGTGTTAAGTGGAGTATCGTTGAAAAATCATCAATCAATTGGGTTTCTTACATCATTTTTCAGTCAGAATTATCGTTTAGAATCTATAACGATTTAAAGTTTAGTAATAAAATTAGTAATGATTCTCTACTGCCTTGATACGCAGTCGGGTTTCAGATTTTTTCAATTAATTACTTGTTTGTAATTTTTTTTGTACATGACTGGACTTTAGGATGTCTGTCGGTTTCGCTAGTATTCGAAATCTTAGAAACGATAAACGAAAGCATACATGAGAAGTATCATATTCAATTTGAGATCTATGCTTATGAATAAAAAGCGACCCGTTTGAAAGAAAACCAAAAAAATATCAAACTTCGCATTAACACCCGCTACGCTCATCTGAAGATTGCCTAAAAATTTCATCAAAATCCAAAAAAAACTCCAGCCATTTTGAAGTCTTGAAGTCTTGAAGGACAACAAATACTTTCACACATTTTTATATATGTATATAGATCACATTTATTTTTGATATCTCGTTTTATTTCGAATGACATGTCTTGAAGTTCACACGATATAAATAACTAAAATATCGTTATAATTTATGTGCGATAAGGAAAATTAATTTTTATTATATTGTTAATGATAAGTAACAATATATTTATTATTAACGATAACGGCATAATATACGTTGTTATATAGGTACATAAAATAATTTGCATTTTAAAAATTGACACTTTAGTGAAACAATTTACATTAATATAAAAGCATCTAGATGGCCAAGTATGCCTGTCTTTTAATCTGTTTATTATTTTTTTAACATCTAAAACAATTTTAACGTTTAATATGATAAGAGCTATATGGAAGAATAAAAAGTAGAATTACTTTAATCCTTAAAAGATGTTTATAAGAGTTGAAACTCAAGCTGTGGGAAAGCTAGTAGATGATTTTTTTATTCATATACTGAACTAAATGTATTTATTAAACGATTTAAAAAAAGAAGGAGGTTCTCATTCAATTTAATGTATGTTTATTTAAATGTTTGAACCCCGTCATTAAATAACTAATTTTAAAAACTCTCTCATTGCGGTACCAAAAATTTCTTATAAAAATCGGATTTGTATTTTGATTTTTATCAAAATAACTGAAAAAGTAGTCTCATCTTAGTAAACGAAATTGGATATTTTGCATTTGAACTCGATTCCTTTTTTAAACACATTTGACTTAAACTCACCGTTCACGTTGTTTCAAAATCCTAAACAGCAGACCACAATCTTTTGGCTCACCAAAACCCATTTTTAAACCACACTGTATATTCGAAAAAAAAAACTATAAATTCCCTCACTTCGTATCACGAAAAAACCTTTAACATTTATTTACACATGAGGTCCAAATGGAATCGAGTAGGATACTGCGGGCAAGCGATAATTTATAATAATCGCTATAAATACTAATGACTCTGGGAACAGTAAACAGCGCTAATGTGCCCACGGATGCCCGTATCACACCTATCCTGGATAAGATAATATTTCGCATGAATGGTCCAATTCACAAATTGTTAATTTGTAATTTTGTGATGTGTGCGTGGTGATGTATACGGAGTGTCAACTGGGCATGTGTTGGATATTTTACCGATCGAACCGATTTAACTGATTTTGATGAAAATTCTATGGAACTACTCAAGAACATACTTCTAAGGAAGTAATCAAGTTATAAGGTAATAAACATTTTAAAAATTCGCTACGAATTTGGAAACTCTTTTATAAAATGGGTTGAAAATTTTTACCTACTACCTAGTTCTATCACGACGAATCTAATGACGTCTCATTCATCAAAATGTAAGCGTCATCGGTAAGCCTTCTTTTGGCTTCGTCACTGACTGGCAAGAAATATCGTTTGATGAAAATTGTAGCGTTTTGTCCAGTAATGTTTAAAAGTTAATTTATAATGTTTTATTATGTATCTTTTCTTCTGTTGCCTTATTAACTACACGTATTGATTTCATAAAAAAAAAAATTACATTCTTTTTTTTCAGACCGAATTTCTCCCAACACGTTAAGATTTTTTAAAGATTTTTTCTACACCATTGCAATTAGTTCAGTCGGAATGAATTTTTATTAAAAGTATAGCACCATAAAAGATTTTAAGTGGTTTCAGTAATTTAAGTTTTATTCCCATTCTTAGGACAATTATAATATGAAGTAAATTAAATTTATTTCCTCTATTGCACTCATGTACTAAGAATTTTGAGTCACCGATTATTCCAAAAATACATTTTCAAACCGAAAACATCCTCGTCACTTACCTTGGAATGTAAATAGCTTGATAATACTCATATAATATTGAAAACAAGCATAATAAAATAAGTTTATCAAAATGAAAATACAAAATATACTAAAATATTGAATGATTTTCAAAGAATTCCTATCGAGTTTCTTGTCGGTTCTTCTCGGTAGAGAATACATTCCGAAACGGTGGTAGCTTTATAAAGATGTAAAAAAAAATTAATTTAATTTGACGATTCGGAAGTGCTGTAAAAAGTTCATTTAAGATAAAGTATTTATACTATTATGTATAATGTTTATTATAACTATTTTTGTGTTGTTTGTTGTTTTTGATTAAGGACTAATAATGAAATTCTTACTATTTGAGGGTGTTTCCAAAATTGTATTAAGGTTGCATTCTCGAGCCCGCCGATCAATTTCCTTCATGTTTTCTCCATTCCACGTGACATTGGCGAAATTACATGTGTCTAGTTGTGCCAACAACTAAAACACTTTTAAACCATGACTAATGGGGCTATAAAAATAAAATATAAAATAAATGATTTAAATACATATACAAGCAATTATCGTATTTAGACTAATGTATTTAAGTAATTAGCTACTAATGATACGGTGTTAACGACACTAATCCTTAATTATTTGATAAACTAAAATAAAAAAATTATTAGATGAGGATTAAGTGTTTGACAAAAATCTATTCTTTATCCTCGTCTTTATGGAATGCCACGTGTTACCAAGAAGTTAATTTAAAAAATCAAAAATTCGATTGCGTAACAAGACCATCTGCAGTCCGTCCGTACCGTATCGTCAGTACCGTATCAATATCAGTTATGTCTAAAAGCAACTTTAAATCATTACAGATTCTAAACGGTAATTCTGATTGAAAAACGATATGAGAAACCTGAAAATGATTTTTAGATACATATTTAACGACCCCTTTGATATAGTTCATCGTCGATTTTATATATTTCTCATAGTCGACATACCTAGCCTGATAAACACATTACCCTCCATAATGTCATGTCGGGTAGTAACAGCATTTTTCTTCCTACTACTATATACCTATATTATATCGCTATTTCGATAAATTCTAAGAATGATAATATTTGATTGAATTATTATATAAAATATTCACTTGCAGTTGGAATTTTTGTTTCTGCTTTAGTTGTATTTATATGTTTGAAAAGGAAAATTAAAAAGTAGTTTAATTATTAAAGTACAAAAATGCAGGACCTTGACAACACTAAAATTGTCTTCGTCTAATATATAATATCTTTGTGTATATACTGGTTATATCCTCAAAAGAATACTAACCGTGATATTTCCAGAATGTCAACTGGCTGGCATTAGCGTAAATACCACGGCATTACACGTCTTCATATTAAGTTGACATATTCTGAACCGCCAATGGTTTCCCGCGAAAATTACCGTGCCACAGATTATTTTACTCGTATTCGAAATTCAATCATAATAATCATTATTGTTTCGTGTTGTTGTTTTGTTTTTAATTCATCCCTATTCGAGATAGTCAAGGGAATATGACCATTCAGGTTTGTCATTGGTTAATTTAATTTCTTATTTTTAGTCAAATTTTAGTGATATTGTTTATGGTATTGTATTATTGTTGATAGTGCTAAAATTTGTGAATTGTTAATAAATAAAAAAAAATCGTTTAACAAACAGTGAAGAAAATGTACTGAACTATATGCGTATTTTTATGTACAAATATAGTTCCACTTTTGAATTTAGTTATTTTTGTTAACTCTAATTCTAAACGTTAGCTATTTTATTTTAAAAAGAATGCTTGCAATGTAGACTGGGTCACGTTCACTTTTTACTTATAATGATATAAGAAAATTATAAATTCTAACATTTTTTTATGAATTAATTAAATAAATAGGTAAGTTAATGTTGTGAGTGATAAAGTTTCTTTCAGGGGCTTTTATTGTCTGTTCCTTTTGCTATAACGATTTGTGCTTATTTTCAAAATCAGTTTGCTAAATGATTTTAATTACAACTAATATGATCGAATTTAAATTATAATATTTATGAACATATTATTTATTTGGTTTTTAATTTGATACATATTAAAATCATTCTTATCACCGCAAGAGATTAGACCGAGTGTACACGATCTACGGCTTCCCTTCAAAACGGATTATAGTTGTGAGTAAGCAGGTCAGTAATTGTTTTAGAAATAATATCTACCTTTACTCACACTAATTAATGACACACATACATAAACAGTCATGTATTTGACCTTGTATTTTATTTTGTTAATCTTTTATTAGAAAGAGACAAAGGTCGTGTTTGTACAGCCTAATAACTAATCTATTTTATTTTTTAACAAAAAGATGGATTGTTATTAGTTAAAACTTACAAGTATTATACTAGCCTTACAAATTAAAAAAAAAATGTTAAATAATATGCATTCCTAACATGATTTATTACAACATTAATCGCGTCAACGCACGTTACTTATTGATAACAAGAATAAAAGATTATTAGATAAAATAAAGTTATTTTAAGTGACAAATTGGAACTGATAAAAATTACGAGTCTTTAAAACAAAATGTCATGTTGTTAAATTTAAATTGCAATAAAATGCAAAGACCCGCTTATTTGTGTGGTCGAAATTTGAATATTATACGAATTACAACGCCATTCATTATCTACTGCATGTATAAACGACAGTTTTAATTTTAAAATATTTTTTCTTTTGTTCCTTTTATTTTTTTGTTTTTATTTAAATTACTTAAAAAATGTCCGCTTAATTTTTATTGCGTTTAAATTATTATTAACGTAATATAAACGGCTCCAATGAATCCTTGATATATTATTCATTCTGCGTGACATTGATAAAATAAACAGGATAAAAACACTAAATAAGACACTTACACACGGGAAAAACACAGAATTTCTTTAACGTGATGTATAAATTCTTCCTATTATTATATCTATAAGTAACTGCTGAATAGTACGCGCGTCATTCTAAAACGAAAATATTTAAAAATACGTACGAAAAAGTAAAAAAAAATGTTTCAAATATGTGAATATAGAGTTTTTTTTTTTAAATTATTATGAGACTAAATAAAAATAGACAAGGGTTCGAGTCCCAGTTAAGATAATTAATTTTTCATAAAACTAATGATAGAAAAACATATAGTTTTCATCAAAATCGTCCCCGAGACTCTTTTAAGTATTTTTCACTATAGTTTCTTCTTTATAGTTTCGGATTTCGTCATCCACTTCCAGATAAAAAATTAACTCTGTATATATAATATATACAGAGTTATTTTTTTTCTTAATCCAAGAATTCTTTATCGTGCACTTCACACTTAAAAAAACCCTAAAAAACACGTCAATATACTATCAGAAAAAATAATTATCAAAATAAATTATGATAAAGTTTATACTAAAATGCGTTTGCTTTTAATGACAAAATTTATCTTGAAATAACTGAACATTTCCTCATGGTTAGGGGAGCGAAATGCACGTGATTTAGGCCACTAGGTTATTGCTGAATAGGGATGTACCAAAAGATGTACCATCCCTATTAGGGACTGGTATTTTTTTCTTTTTAGGGAAAGGAGAGAAAACTCGATAGAGTTGATTTCTATTCTATATATGTATGTATAAAGGTTATTTAGATACAATTTAGAGTTATAAGAATAATTGACATAGTTATGCCAAGTCACTGAACGGATTGTGTAAACGCAAGCAACCGCAAAGAATGCATTTTTTTTTAATTAAACTGCTGAAGGGGTTCAAATTTTATGTGACTAAATTAAAAATTAGTTTTCCTATACGAAGAGAAACATAAGACTAAGTATTTATTCTACTCAGTAAAAAAGTTTAAAAGTTACAATATGCAAAAAAGTAATTACTTTTATAAAAAAATATGTATCCTGGCAACCCTAACCGTTGCACCGGATCAGGACACTAGGTCATTGCTGAGGATATGAGTGCATTTATGACGTAACTCCTAAATAGAATGGTGATTCATATGAGACAACATTATCGTCTTTAGCTGTAAATTTACTAATCGCTACAGTGATTATTTTTGAAGATATTTAAATATGTAAATGTAGTCATTTTTTTTAATAAAATGAACAATTATAATTTTTGAAATTTAATATCTTTGTTACAATATTTCATATTTTTGGGCTGTACTTATCGCTTTAATATTTGAATTCTGTTAATTTAAACGGAAAACATGGCCTTACAATTTAATTGAATATGAGTTAAAATTACAAAAGACTTGGCTTTGCCTTTTCCCTCTAATGAAAGAAAAAGGGGAAAAAAATTGAATTCTGTTAAATCGAAACATATTTATTGATTTGAAAAACATTTTTTTTAATATTTATAAAAAATGCTTGTGTTATATTTGAGAGTCTATCAATAGTAATGAATAAAAAGAGAAATATTGCGTGCTATCACATCGTTTGCCATTTCTCCACTTTGATTAATAAAATGTCAAATGAAGTGCGCGCATAATATTTTTCGTTCGTTCTTTCTAAAAGCTTGATTAATTAATCTTTCGTACCGTCTCTTAATATATTGAAAGGTGAAAGTAGGTTCAATTAAAAAGGTGGATCAATTTAAAGACTATGACATTGAAATGAACATTATTGAGTGCGGTAATATTTTTAATAAAAAAAATAATAACAGGACTTACATGACTAATTGTCTATTTTTCTTTACTATTTGGTAGCATTACACGGAACGAAAATGAAGAATTTTCGAATATTTATTTTCATTATAAAAAATGATTCAGTTCAAACATTCATTTCTCATCTTTAACTCTTATGTGTGGAGGATACGTGCGTCATATTTGCTAAATAAGACAAGTAAGATAAATAGACTAGATTTAACGACTACTAACTAGACACGCTCGTGCCTATATAAACTAGGTTATACTTAGATAGCTATTTAAAGGAAAGAAAAGTCGAAGCAACACCTTTTAGTCAAACTTTACTTAGTATGTAGAATTAAAATAGCGTATTCGGTACCATTAAAGGGCTAAGGCTGGCTACCAACTGACGTTTTTTTTTTAAATTATTGTCAATGTCTATTTTAAATGCAAATTTAGATTTGAAAACTGTCGCTCGCGGTTTCATTCGACAAAGTAACAAAAACTTAAAAAAAAAATAAATCGACTGCAAAAATGAATTATTAATAATTAAATACAAGTAAACTAAAAAGCAAAACTAAATATGTTGTACAACATTTTGAAATTGGCGCCAGCTAAAACATTCGAAGCATACACGCGAATGTTATACTAACGGTGATCGGTGTCAGTAAATGACACGTAAAACTTTTCACACCGACTTCAAAATGCTGTAGAAAATATTAATTCTTAATCAATTCCACGTGACATGTTATTTCGACATGTGTCTAATTAGCACAACTGAAAGTCAAAAGAATTGAATTGATTTAAAAAATATTAATTTGCTACGGGCAAAAAAATTGATGACCGTTTTGGTTTAGTGGTACTGAATGCATATTCAACTATTCACTCTAACGTCGTCAGTTACGGGTTCGATCTCCGCTCGGGGTAGATATTATATTTGTATAAATATTTGTTCCTAGGTCTGGGTGTTTGTTTTTGTAGGTCTCCCCACCGTGCCTCGGAGAGCACGTAAAGCTGCCAGAACCAGTTGTTATCACAATCACCTGATAATGATCGTTACTCTTAGTAGGGGGATTATTCTAGTCTAAATGGTTACTGGATTGCCCTCTGGGCTTGCGGAGGTCAGGTAAAAATCAGTAACTTTTCAGTATCTGGAGTAGAATAATAAGTATGACCCTGAAAAATGCTAAGTAGATGATGACTAAGAGCAATAAAAAAATAAATATAAGTGAACATAATAAAATCGTCACGTTTGTCTTCAACCTTATCTTACCATCTCGTATGTCTATTTCTGTATAACTCAGTTTCCAAAACGTCCAAGTCACTCACCAAGTCACATGCTAAATAAAGACGAGTGTTCAAATTCCTGATATCGACTTAGTTTGCTATGGCGTTGTACTAGAGCATTAAGTGTAAGGGAGAAAAAACATCTAGGCGCGTTACAATTTGTGTTTTAAAGTAAAAATTGGGTTTTTTTTTTTACGATTTTTCTAAAGTAAAATATTTTATGATAATTTTAGTGTGAGTACTTAAACTAAGTTTATTATGAAAGTATGCTCCGGATTTTAACTAATGAATTTTTCTTTTTTTCTAAGACGTGATTTTTCTGAGACTTTTACATAGGTGAGTAATAATTCAGTTAATGGGGGCAGCACTTTTTACAGTGCCGCTGAAGCTAAATCCGGCCCTGAGTGTATGCATTGCTTAGTAGGTAGTGTAACTTTATAGTTCCATTGTAATAACTTGACGTACTTTTGAACTTTGTTTTATGTGACGTACCGGTTTGAGTATAAACTAGTTTATAGTTCTGCTAGCGATTTGTAAGAATATTAAACTTTTTCATTTATATATCTTCATATATATAAATAGAATAAGTAAACCTTTGTACAAATAATGCAAGGCTACGTAATTTTGTGAAAATTCTTTGGAATCAATGATCAGAGTATTCCATTTGAAAGAAAAATAGAATTTTCCAAATCGATCAATCGCTTTCGAATAATCGAGGAATATACATAGAAAAGTCGCGTACGAATTGAAATCTCCTTCTTTTTTGGAAGTCGGTCAAAAACTGAGTTTAAAGCTGATAATTGCCGTAATCTATATAAATAAAAGCAAAAGGTCACTGACTCACCGTGAA
Source organism: Hypolimnas misippus (assembly GCA_037950945.1). Taxonomy (NCBI): domain Eukaryota; kingdom Metazoa; phylum Arthropoda; class Insecta; order Lepidoptera; family Nymphalidae; genus Hypolimnas; species Hypolimnas misippus. Next base: position 2,059,866 of record JBBEEQ010000006.1, on the reverse strand, counting down.
TGCTTCGAAACTACAAGTGCTAGGAGTTTTAAATTTTCCATGGAGATTATTTTTAGGATGTAGGTGCTCACTAAGCCTGGATTTTGCAAATGAGGTGAAATGGAGGATGGAAGTTTGTATGAAAGTCCTATGTTAAGCGCCCGTGAAACCGCGAGGGGCCGCTGGTACATAATAATATCGCCAGATTTATTTCCAAAAGTCTTCTCGAATCAGATGTTATATTTCTCTATAAATCGGAAATACTTATATTTTGAAAGTATAGGATATATTAAAACTGTATGTAACTTTTCATAAACAATCCACTTTATCTGTCACTAGCATTGCACCCGTGACTTTGTCTTTCGTGTGGATTTCAGGTATATCGCGTTCGCGTTTATGTACATGTAATCTGTATTTTCAAAGTATGTAAACTAGATCCCAGTAATTTTTTCGTAATCCGACCAGTAGTATTCGATATAAACACACAAAAATACAAATCTTTCCTCTTTACATCGGCATAGATAATTTGTCATACACAATTTGAGATTTGAGCAGGTGATTCATAGTTGTCACTAAGAACATCTTAATGCGGGAAAAGCCGTCGGTGGCGGTATAAAAACAACCAGGTAGAATTAGATTAAAATATACAGCTGTGGAGTAACATCTGTCCCTCAGCTTATAGACACACCTCTATGAATTTAATGTATATGATAATTTTTTGAATAATAATGCACAATTAGAAGCTGATAAGCAACAATGTGTCAACCCACAAAACATCAAATTTGGAGTTATTGATGTATTTTGATAATGCGTCATCTATTTAACATTATTCAAAAAAAATTCAAGTCATCTAATAAGTTTAGAAAAACAATAAGTACGGAAGACGTTTTTTAATTTAATATTTCGAATTGTAAGTGCGTTCCATAATTTGAAATTTATATAATAATCTCATGTACTTTAAGAGACTATTATTAGATAAAAGTTTTTATTATAGCAATTCGATTTTAATTTACTTTACCTTTTATCAAAATAGAAAGGAAAAGATTACGTCTTCAAACAAATTTATCAAGAATAGGTTTGACATTTATGGACGCCACTTTCTCAAAGTGAAGTTCGTGTGGCTTGACATAGTATTGCTTATCAGCGTTCATTATTATAATCATTTTGTACTGAATCCCTTTTGGCTTAAAAAGGAGGAGGTTCTCAATTATTCGAGGACTTTTTTATGTATTATACTATATTGTATGTTCGCCGATTATTCAAAAACGTAAAAACTAATTAATCGTAATTAGTATAATTCATTATTTTCCCATAATATTTCCCATAAAAATCGGCTTAATAATTACTTATTTTGCTTCGAAGTCTGTTCCCTTTTTTTTTTTTAAAAAATACTGTTATTTATTACCTGAAAATAAACTGTAAAAACAAGTTCGGTATAATTTTCGAATTCTTTGAATAATTTTGTAATTTATTATTCAATATGCCTAAAAACTACTTTCGAGTCTATAAGTTTCGTGGTAAAATATTGCTACCAAGTTTTTTTTTAACAACTTATACAAAGTCTAAAACTTAATCTTATACATTGTTTATTGTGAAGAGAAAGCAGCAAGGAATTATATATTCAGTAAATCAAACCGTCGAATTAGGAATGGACAGTTATTTTTACGTTTGGTAGCATTGGTCAATCCGCGCTTTGAATATGAAATGACGTTTCTAAACAATGTGATAATCTATGGAGTGACCTTCAAGATATCTGTTTTGGTACTGCTGAAATATATAAGACTTTTTTAAAGTATCAACTTACAAATATGCAATTCGCTCGTCTTCGTGCCAAATTTTGTGTTCTGCGCAGCTTAATGCGCATAGTTCAGATCATTACACTTACGTGAATCTAGGTATAATTGAACGCTGAGCAACACCATGTCAAGCAACACGGACATTATTTTGAGAAAAAGTCGATGTCAAACATATTCTTAATAAATTTGTTTGGAGAAGTATATATCCATCTTTTTTTCTATTTTGATAAAAGGTATAATGAGTTAAAACTGGTACAATTCAAAGTTTTGTCTAATATATATATTTTTTAATTTATAAGATTGTTGTATAAATTGCAAAATATTGAGCACACTTCAATATTCGAAACATTAAATTAAGAAACTTTTTCCGTATTTATTTAAATATTTGATATTATGAAAGTATGACAAGTTAACTTTTTTAGTTGATTAATAATGTACATCTAAATAGAATATAATTAACACTGTGAAAAGAAAAAAAAATATTAAAAGAAAAATTAAACTATATAAAACCTACAAATCTGTCGATGTCGATGTCTTTTTCCGTATTTATTTAGTTTATTTCAGTTGATTTTTTTTAATAGCGTTAAAAAGGCGACGCATTATCAAAATACATCAATATCTCCGAATTTGACTTTTTGTGGGTTGATTCATCAGTGCTTATCAGCATCCAATTTAGATATTTATATTATTATTCTTCCATACATTGACTAACAGCACGTATATCAAAATTTATAGTTAGTAGGACTACCATAACCCCCTATCTTCACCAAGATGGACGGTGAATAATGCATACTTTAATCAAGGTACCAATTCGGGTCCAATCGCTATCAAAATTTACTACATACTGACAGTTGATTTCTGATTATTGTACAAAAATGCATCCTTATTGATAAGTTATTGGATTTTTTTTTCTCCAACATACGTGACGTTGGCAGAATATTCTGCGCATTAGTAGCGCAGATGCACGCCATATTAAAAGAAAAAAAAAATGTTTTGATAGCTATACCTTTACACAATCAGACCAGGACCGCGGTGCGGTTGTAGACGTTCACATTTTAAAATAAAATTAATAAAATATACTTTATTCAAATAGGCTTTATAAAGCACTTTTTTTTTAAACTATCACCGGTTCGGAATGTAGTCTCTAACTAAAAGATTACTGTGTAATGGGGATGATATTGTATGGAATGTTAGGAAGCTGACTTTATTTCGCAATTATTTATTTTGTTTAAGAAAGTATGAACCGAATAAATTAGCAACTGTTTATAATTCAGCATTGTTATTAAATAAGTAAATACCAAGTTTTATGCCGCAGGCCGTTCTTCTCGGTAAAATTAACACTCAAAATGGTACCGCTAACGGTTTATACGCACTTGAAGAAATCTATTTGAATAAAAATAATTTTAAATTAAAATTCAGCGTGAATCTACTCGATTTCAATGTACGTTTAAGAATATTTTTAAATTATTTTAAGTTATTTTATTATATTATAGATTTTAATATTGTTATTTAAATTTTATATTAGACTAGCTGCCCCATGCGGTTTCAATAGCGTTTTGGTTCGCTTCTATAAACGATAGCGTAATATAATATAGCCTACAACCTGCCTCAAGCTTCAGGCTATCCAACACAAAAGGTATTTTTCAATCGGGATTAATAGTTTCAGAGATTACCAATATACAAACTTACAAAAATACAAACAAATCTCTCTTTATCATATTAGTATAGATGTCCCCCGTGTACATAAATTGGTTAGAAATTATTATTTTTTTTTATTACAAACCGCGTCTTTATATCCTATTTAGGTATTTCTCATGGTTTCGCTCGCTTTTTAACACCATTTTCTTAGCTTTATCTAATTATCCCATGTTTTTTTTTAATATATATTTTTTGTTGATCATCCTATTCTTATTTTAAACTTACTGTAAATTATTTTAGACTTCTTAGTTTGATTTTCTATTAAAGCGTTTTGTTTTTTTAATTAAGGATACTGCTACGCTGCGTTTAGTAGTCGTAACTTTTACAGTCTTTTTAAGGGTTTTTCGAATCAGATACGTTAGAATAAAACTATTATAACGGATTTAAATCGCGTATAGTAATTATGTTTATTATCCCGACATTTCGAGCACTTTGCAGCGTTGGTAGTCACGGGTAAACTGACTGTCTGACTGACTGTTTTATTTCAATGAGTAATAATCGCGAAAATCTAAGACAACGATGTAGATACGTTAGGTTAAAAGATTAGAGCCTTCAAATAAAAAAGCTTTTACCATTCGTATTTAACCAATAATAAGCAAAAAAAACTTACTAGATACATTTTATAACAATTCAGTATGTCTTAATAGAGAATTACATTTGTAACTGATAAAAAAGAACTCTGTAACTTGGTTAGACTCGTAGGAAGTAGATATGAAAGTGGCTGTTAGATATAAGGCACTGCCCGTATATTCTTTCTGTTGTAAAGCAATCACAAACCACTTATGTAAATTCTTATGAAAGTCTGAGAGCAAAACTTATAAGTGCCATTCTCGACTAATATAATTAAATTACAATTTAATCAAAGTCCACCGTTACACAAAAATCGTACATTCTCCTATTTTTATCATCCATTGGTAACAGAATAATACGCATTGTTTAATAATGAATCGTATTACGTAATATAAAGTTATTTGATATTGTTCACGTAAGAGAAATATCGTCTTCCTTGAGCTCTAGACAAGTAGACAGCGAGTGTACGGTGAAAGTAAACAAACAATACGGTAGCTGGAGGATCATTGTTTTATCCGACTGTGATAGCAGAGGGTAATGTTTTTTAATGTATGTACCTCTTTGGCTCGCTCGATATCTTAAACAGCTTGATCTATTTTATTCTTATGAGGTGTAGTTAATTTATTCTTACCTAGCAGTTGCTTGCGACTTCGCCCGTGTAAAATTTGGAAATTGGATACATTAGGGTAAAATTTTTACAAACATTGAAAGTTGTATTTATACATCTAATCGAAGCGTGTACTATCATTTCCGTATAATATATATTTGTACTCAATTTCATTTAAATCGGTTTAGTAGTTTAGGTATGTGCGTAATATTAGTAAGGATTGAGTGGAAGAAGATGATATGTTGCATTTCGGTTTTTTTCGCAGTATATTCGCGGATTCGCTAGTCAATGTATTGAACATTAAAGTATCGAAAACAACAAACCTGGGGTTATGGTGTGTTTTCTTACATTTCAGGCGTGTAAGAAAAGATTTTCGGCACTTCAGTATTTGAAAAAGGCCAGTGACGTTTTTTGTATTTGTTGTCTTGTGTGTGTGTGTGTGTGTGTACATTTACGCATACTAATATTACACACATATATCTACTAAGTCATCTTTCAAGAGTAAAACTTATGTAAAAAGTAATAGAATTCATTCTTATTTTTAAATTGAAGTTTTCAAATCACTTAAAACTTTCAATGACTAATTAAATTATCTTTTTTGTCTACAGTAAATTCGAAACGAATAATTTAAAATGTAATATAATAATTGCTCTACATAAAGAGTGAAAATAAAATGTTTTAAAATAATAGTTGAGTTAGTTACGAGAAAGAAATGTACCTATGTCACTTGATAGTAAGAAAAGGCAAACAGTAATAAAACACGGTGCCCGTAACTCTGAGATCGTGTGTCAAGCGTGACGCAATGTTGGCGGAAATACAGCTTTGGTAGGCCATTCTGGCTATTGTTGGAAGACTTTAGAATTTATCGGGCATAAAATGATATTCTTAGGACCTGTTTCAACGGTTCCTGTTAAATTTAAAACAGTTATTTAACGATAACCAACAATTAAGATTTGTTTATATATTTTTTCTGTTTGTAAATTAACTTATAAATAAATGAATTTGACATTTATAATTTGACGGAACGGCAACGTCGCCTTTAAACGTTTAATACACGATTCTAATTTATCTTTGTTTAAAATTATATCCATGTTATATTTTTAATTGAGACCTTTGAGACTGCAGTTTGCGGGTGGATAAGTTACGAAACCTTTCGTGAATTTTGGTCCTAAACGATGAAACAGGCACTTAGTATTATAAAAAAGCGTAATAGTCTACTATATCACACGTAGTCTTCAGGTGAAATTGTTTTGTTAAAAAAGAAATGTTAATTTTTATATAAATAAGTAAGCAAACACAGTTTTTGTTTGAACGTTATTATTTTGTTTAATCTGTTTCAATGTGTAAAACCTCACGTGATCATGTATAAATTATTAATAAATATTTTATTAGAAAAAATTAAAAGTAAAATAAACATTAAAGTTTTTTGCATAATTATTACATTTTAGTAATTTTACTTTTATAATCTATAAAGACTTTTTTTCTATGTTATACAGCCCCATCAGCTTTAGGGCCTACACATAAAAGTACGAGTGCCGTATCTAGATTGACGTGAGATGTTTTTACCTTTATCTGTACTTGTAAAGTTTTAATGATATAGTTAATGGGAAATGAAGGTGATAAGTGAATAATTTTTTTTTTAATTATATCACAGTGAGAAGCAAAGATAGTTTTTAGGTCAGCCAAACTCTACGATACACTTGTACCAGTATATAATTATATAATAAGTGAAAAAAAATTAATTAAGTTTCCGTACTAATTAATATACTACTTACTTAGCTATAGATATGTTGTATCTCATGATTTTGGCATCGATGCTGTCGTCTGGATAATGTTGCCTAGCAACCTGCTTATGACTGAGTATGACAGGGAGATTTTTGGGGCCAACAAGTTAATTGACGAGAATTGGAAATATGTACAGATTTTTAACGTCACATATTTATAGTTGTAAAACATCATTGCCAATTGAAGTAAGACTAAACAACGAAACTTGCGCGGAGTATATCGTTAAGTGTAGGGCTACCATTATGTTTTTTTTTAAAGAAACCCAAAATCTGCCAGTATTAATAATGTTAAAGTTTATAGCTCAAAAATGGTTACATATGATGCTTGTTCAAAAGTTTTACTTTTTAAATTATTTTTAACTGGAATAGTCCTTTCAATTTCTTTTAGTAACTAAACATTTCGAGATGGATATTCTTAATTCACAATAAGGCGCCAAATTTCACATTTACTTCTTAAGTTGATAATAAATAATTCATTCGGGGATGAATGTTCGATTGTTAAGTACCAAAAAAATGAATTCATCGAAAAAAATGACGTCATATGAGCAGAATTTTTCCGACTTATATGACACTTATCGTTAGGCGAGAATTACACTTGTAAGTTTTGTTCATAAACTTTCATAGTATTTACATTGCATTAAAACCTGAAATTATTTATTTTACTTTTACACTTGCTAGAATTTACTGTCAATGTCATATTTAATGACACTCATGTCTTACGTATGGTTACCTAGCTAACTGTTACCAAGGGCGGATCCAGCTTCGCTGCCAGGGGGGGGGGGGGGGGTCACCTAGTTGTGGTCAAGTCACAGTTTTTATGGACGTGGAGAAGTGCAAGTCCGGCTAAACGTTCGTCAATCATACAAATTATATTAAATTAATTAAATATTAAAATCTTTATTGTGACAAAAAATATATACAAATCATGTTAGTCATCATCACGTTTAACAATTACATATAATTAGTGCTCTACCTAGGTCTTGGACCCAGCCCAGGGGGAGTGGGGGTAATGACCCCCATGACCCCCTCCTGGATCTGCCTTTAACTATTACCAAGTGATAAAGTTCCTTTTAATAATTTACAAGAGAAAAACATACAACTGTTCTACCCTTCTATGGCTAACTTACTCAATATATTTATAAATTATGTTCAATATCATTTCGTTGTATAAGTTATCAATGCTGTTAAGTTTCATCAAAAGCAAACAATCCATCTAACCTCACAACTTAAACATTTTTAATATTACAATTGTTTTAAACGTTATACACATTAAAGTATATTATATTATATATTACAAAGTATATATATTTAAGTAAGGCTTTTAGAAGCGCTTTTTTATACATCAAGTCTTATTAAGCTATTATCCATGAGTTTCGCATACATAAACTGATATTACACCAAATTTGCTTTTTTATCGGCTAATCTCGTACCCATAGATAAGAGTTCTCTGTAATAAAGTGACATGAAAAAACACTGCGTGATTTCTAATAAGTCTGACAAAATTAAACGCTGTGTCCTGGGTTACCATACTCCGTTTCACCCTGGGGAATAAATGGTGTTACCAGTAGAAATAAAAGAATCATCAATCAAATGATTACTTGCTAACGATTAATTTGCTAACTCCGTACAGCTAATTTTAAACTGTGCGCAATATACCTACGTAATCAAAAATGTATTGCTTATTTACATATAATATCATCTATAATAATATAATAAAGAAATAGCCTAAAATAATTTCATTTGAAATGTACTACATTCAAAACTAGTATTTAAAAACAAAATCCTATATGACCCATGAGCCACTATATGTAAAATTCTAAATTACTAAATATGTAATCCTTTTCTATCTGAGAGTATAAAAGGTGTTAATTTAAAAGCTTAATTCTTCGTGAAGTTTTACAAAGTTGCAAAAAAGTTCGTGTCCACTAACCTTGAACTATTAGAGTACAACGTCTGGGCTTAACCGAAAACTATATTCATAAATATATTATACATAAGGCGAGAATTACACTTCTAAGTTTTATTCTCGAGACAGGCATAAAACAACTCTGTAAGTTGGTAATTGTTACATAAGTGACCATACGTAAGCTGCGAGTATCATAAGGACGCTGATAAGCAAAACTATGTCAAGCCACACAAACTTAATTTGAGAAAACGGCGTCTAAAGATGTCAAACCTATTCTTAACAATTTTTTTATAGAATTATACATTCATCTTTCCTTTTCTATTTTGATAAAATAATCAATTAAAAGCAGTTTGATATATTTAATGTTTTATCTAATAGAAAGTTTTGCGAATATTTGAGATTATTGTATAAATTGCAAAACATGGAATGCACTTGAAATTCGAAACATAAAATTAAGAAACTTTTTTTTTCGTACTTATTTAGTTTATATGGCTTATTTTTTTAAATATCGTGAAATAGGTGACGCAGTACCAAAATACATCAGTTTCTTCGAATTTAATTTTTTGTGGGTTGACACATTATTGCTTATCAGCATCCAAAAATAAGTCACTGACAGTAAATTCGCTAAGTTGTACAAGTAATGATAAAAAATTTATGTGAATATTTACGAAAGTCTGTGAGCAAACGTGACAAGTGTAGTTCACGCTTTAGTGTAACGTCAGGGCTTAACCAAAAACTAAATACAAAATTATAATATACATAAGAACGGATGAATAAGCGCGGTCAATGTGATTTGAATTTTAATACATAATTACGTGAGTGACGTTTTTGGGCTATTTTATGGCGTATCGTTTTAGAGGCTGATAGACTGACACAATGTTCACCCGTGCGAATACTTCACAACATTATTTATTAATTAGGTAATTAATAATTTTAAGATATTCATTTGATTAAAACGTTATTTTTATATATTTAGTTAAATATAAGAACGAAAAATAATCTTCACAATGGGGTATCAAACAATAATTTTGGAAGATAAAAAAGGCCTTTAAAAATAATATATATATAAATTATAATTTGTTTAGAAATTTATGGAATTTACAATTCAAATAAAATCAAAACATCATTCATATAGATACATCATTAATTAAATAGTACTTTTAAAAATATATATATAAATTTAAGGTAACAAAATCGTTCCAATATAAAAATATTAAAACGATCTTTTTAGTAATTTACACGTGTATTTAAAAACACAAAAAGTTATTGTTTTAACATAGCAACTTAAACAACTAACACGATATAAAATTAATATTGTGACAATAAATATCTTTAAAGCATTCGTGGGTGGCAGTTCGTTCGACACGAATTAGCGATTAGCCGCTCCAATAATGTAATTATGACTCACGACCTTGCTGTAGGGTGAGATAAACCACGAATTAATCGAAAAATATAATAAACTAGGTGCACCTCGCGAATTCGCCGCGTTTTACGCACTGCGATTTACCTACTCGCCTAAAATACGATAGATGAGTAAAGGCCATGGTAATTATTTATGGTTACCGCTCAACTGCTAGGAATTTTAATATATATTTCATAAGGTTTATATATTTGTCCTCTACGCGATTAAAACCCATTGATCGGATTTTGATGATACTTTGGTTGGGAGTTCTGTGGACATCCATCAGGGTTCTTGGCTCAAAAATTCTATAAACCTTAGGTCGCATTGCAACTTAAAAAATGAATTAGCAGATGCAAAAAATATGGTAGTTCTTAAGTTACGTTTAAGTAAGGTTTAAGTAAAACCTTTTTTTTTTAATTTTGAGCGTTGTAACATTAGATTAGATAAAAAAAAAACATTCCTTTTTTTAATTTCGAACTCTATATCACCAAGACGCAACATATTTACAAGTAGGTCACAATCTCAGAAGAATTTATTTAGCGAGTATCTGGAAAGGAGGTTATGTTAGTTTATAATCTTTAAAAGCAGATTAAAAAGTATTTTGTAAATGTCAAAAGCCTATCGTCGGTGAAAGAAGGTGCGCCGGGGCGTGGCGTGACCCACATCATGTCACGTCCCTGTGTGTTACAATAACCTGGCGAAGGGGGGAACTTGCTGCATAATACTAGCCGCAGAGCACGGCTTTTGTTGTCTAATATGAGGGAAAAGCCAGACTATATAGTGTTTCGAAATACACAATGACATCTGAAGTGTTCCATTTATAGTAATTATTATCACGTTTGACGTAAAAAAAAATTAATCGTCCTATAAATTGAATTGATGTTTTAGTTAATTGTACATATTAGGTTATTATTACTTTAACTACGTTTAATTAGTTAGCCAATATTCCCTGTAGGATTAGCGTCGTACCCTTGTTCGAATCAACTTACGATATTAAGTCATCGCACACAAATAAAATTGTTTTGTGCAAGGTAAAATTTATTATTATTATTTTGTTATTAACCTTGTATTCTTTATGGCTACAGCTACCGCTCCACTCTTATGGATCGTGATGTTTTATAGCCTACTATCATTTGCTCGCGCTTTCGCATTAATGTAGATTTAGTATTAAAAATAAAACGCACAGCTTTCGTAAGGTTGTTTTATATCAAACTAGCTGGTGCTCGCGACTTCGTCTGCTATGTCTATGATGCCTACGTCATAGTAGATTTTTGCATACAAAGTCTCAGCATGATCGGTTTAAAATTGACAAAGTTTCATACAAATTTCATCCCCTATTTCATCCTCTTGGGGGTAGAATTAATCAAAATCCTTTTTTAGCGAATGCCTACGTCATAACATCTACTTGCTTGCTAAATTTCAGCGCGATTCGTCCAGTGGTTTAGGCTGTGCGTTGATAGACCACTATGTCAGTCAGTCACCTTTGAATTATATTTAGATATGAGGATAAAAATTACACAAGTAATTCTAGCCTATAAAAACATAATTAGTAACTAAATAAATATATTAATCTGTATGAGAATCTTTCCAAGTTATAGGAAAGAGAAATATCAATAGGCTTAGCTTGGGAAAGCGAAATGCCTGCACCATTTCCCAGTATTGTTGAGATGTATGTGAATGAGTAAACAATAGCGAACGCGACTGTATAAGGAAATATTAAAATTGATATATGATTATTTGTATTTTAGCGTAGGGACCTGTGTGACTTAAGAAGTTGTTTGTGGTGTGTTTAATATGTTTTTAAATTGTCTGTATAGATTATGAAATAAGCTCTTGTATCTGTCCATATTTTTTTAAAGTTATATATTACGCGCGGACATGATTTATACAGCAATTATTATGATTTGTAAAATGTAAAAAAATAAATAAATAAAAATTATATGATGAATAAAAATTTTAGTATATTTAAGTAATTATATAATAAAACTCTAGATGCGTATGTTATAAGCTCATGGATTTCGACACCCAGAATGGTGATGCATGAAACCCTTTGGATGAGGTTGCCTAGCAACCATTTTAGCGATAGTATCTTTGGGGCAACAAATCAATTAACGAGTCTGTCAAAGTTGAAACTAGGTACAGACTTTTAACGTAATTGAATATTTATAAAATATCATTGATTTAAAACAATTTTTAAAACATATATAAAAATAATATTAAAATGAGAAATTCTGTGAATGACTATATCTTTATTATTTTGTAACTGTATAAAGACTCAATGAGCATAAGCTTTTTCCATAAGGTGAAACTACGAGACAAAGGTAATAAATATATAAAAATAGTTTTTTTAATCATGTCGTTGCAATTTTTTTTTATTCCAAAGTCTTTCATTTCACCTTGTAAAAATATGATTCATATTAGTTTCATGAGTAATCTTTTTAATATTGGCATAACCTAGGAGTGGTTCTTTTATGCTATTCAACTTTACGGTATTATTGTATGGGTTCGGACTCTCATAACGATATTTCTTTTTACAATGACATAAAACCGACTGGATTTATAATCTGTCACGGTATTAATACTATTAATAGACAATCGAATTTAGTTCGCTCGATCTATAGTTTTCTCTTTTTATTAATGTGTTGAAGTTGTACTATGTAGTTCGTTAGATATTATACAAGTATTTTTTTTTTATTTTTAGAAATAAAATTGCGACTACAATAATCATCTGAATAAAATAAAGATTATGTATGTTTGTCTATACTAATATTATAAAGCTGAAGATTTACTTTGCTTGTTTGAACGCGCTATCTCAGGAACTACTGGTTCGAAATGAAAAATTATTTTTGTGTTAGATAGTTTATTTTTTTAGAAAGGCTTAAGGCTATATCACATCACGTTACGACTCATAGGAGCGAAGCAGTAACCATAAACGCGAGTGAAACTGCAAGGGACAGCAAGTCTAGAATAAAAGTTTATTCCACTCAAAATTTCAATGAGCGTAAAGGAGTAATAAACGTATACACTCACAAACTTCACAATCACATAAAACAATCCTTTAACCGGGTAACAGTTACTGACGGAACTTTACGAAAGCTGTACCTTTTAAAAATAAACGCACTGACAGTAAATTCTATCAGGTTTCAAATTTTTTTATAAAGTCTAAGAGCAAAATTTATAAGTCTCGCCTTCCACTAATTTGTGTGGTGTTACCTTGTTTCACCGATATAACCACGTCTGCTAAAATAATATATAAATATTGATCACTAACAGAGCATATAATGATCGTATTTACACAGATAAAACGGTACGTTATGACCATTGTGGAATAATAAACGCATTACGCGTGTTTACTTAGCTGAGTACACACTGACTCATAATGATTTATACGAAACTGAGTACAATTGCTGTTTAATTGAAGTTCTGTAGTTTTTTTATGCTTGTTACCTCAGAACTTCGGCATTTCTTAACTGATTTTGTTTTTTTTTTATTTGAAAGGTAAAGGTTGGTAGACTTGAATTTTTTTCAATCAAAAATGGAATAAATATGACTTCAAAGTAAACAAAAATGTATACTTAGCTTTTGAAGTCAGTTTTTTTTTAAAGTTATGTTTAAGTTTTATTTTAATGCAGTTCAGAGCCGTATTTTATAAAAGTAACTAAATCGATTGAAAATTCTGTATCTTTTTAAAAAGACGTTTCTGACTAGAGGTAGAAGATTTTGGTAACTTTTTAGTACGAATTTTGTCCAGTCAAAATGTATTTATGTATTTCAAATACATTTTGACTGGACAAAATTCGTACTAAAAAGTTATCAATATCTTCTACCTCTAGTCAGAAACGTCTTTTAAAAAAGTTTACTAAATCAATTTGATGACACCTTATTACACGTATAAGATTTAACGTTGTAAGGATATTTAAAAAAAAACAACTTTGTATGCCCATTATTGTCTATGCCATAAAGACAAATAAAACTTTTATCCTAATTTATATTATTTTTATCTTATCTATGAATTTCTGTCTCTGTGGGACAATATGTCATATTTTTTTACATATCTTTTTTGATTTACGGTTTAAAAACATTACAATACAATAAGTAATATATTAATATTATAATGTTTATTGCTTCACGTTTTTAAGTGATAGAGCACGGGTCGATGGTGCTGGAAAACTTATTCAAATTTTGAAATATATCACGTAATGTATTCTTAATATTCGAATTAAGATGTTGTATATAATTTTCATGTTGTCATTAATTAGTTGTTTTGACTTTATTCTGATAATTATTTATTCTGAAATATATTGCTTAAAATCTATAGGTATTCGAAATATGTTGTTTTTAATTAAATATTTTCAATAAATTATTTATTTTTAAATTATTGTATGTCTTCGCGAGTTATGTTACTTTTTTAAACAGCTGAATTCACTTCCAACTGTTTTCTCACACGGTTTGAAAATAATACAACTCTAATTTTCGAGGGAGTTTAAACTCCCTTTTGAATGATATTTTAAATGAAAGTTAAAACATTAACTTATTTGCTTAAATGATTACGATCTTTGAAATCAACGTAATACTGGTCATAGTTATTATGTCTCTTATTATTTTTTATTTAACTTCCGACATTTTGGTCATGTGTTTAATAAATTAACGTACTGATATGTATCGAATTTTAATTTTGTACGGTAACTGTCCCCATGTAACCATTGGAATAAATGAGTCAACAAGTTCTAGTTCAAAATTTATACTTTATTCGTTTGAACGCGCAAATACTAAAAATAGCTGTTAGATTTAAACAATTCTTTCAGCGTTTGAGATCCTGTTTATAGGTTGTAGGCTAAAACCATTGCTTTATGACCCACTACCTGTGGCAAGCGGATTCGGATAGTAGAGTGAAATAGTATAGTTTATACCTTCCTCAATAAACGGGCTATCAAACGTAAAAAGAATTTTCAAAATTGGATCAGTAGTTTCTGAGATTACCCCCTATATACAAACTTACAAACAAACATTTATAATATTAGTATCTGTAGAACCGAAGCAGTATTCAATCAATCCGACTATATCCTAGTTTATTACATAGGCACGCGAAATGAGGACATTGACAGATGATACAGGTGTGAACCAAAATGCAGGTGGAATTACAGTGGACGACTAATCTACTATTTGACACACACGTTGGCGCAGTGGTCACTGGAACTGACTGAAGCGGTCGCGGGTTTGATCGCCGCTCAGGCAAACTTCTTTATTGGCATACGTGTTTGTCACGGTCTGTGTTATTGTTATGTGTATTTCCCGACCACCGACACTAGGCCATGAGGTCGTAATGGCGGCCGTTGAGTGTGGTGCGTTAATATTTTTTATTAATCTTATTAAAATCTAATATTATGTGTTTTTTTTGTGTTTGTTCGTTCCCTTACCGTTTATATGTTTGCGATAAAACTTTGTCTTAACTTAGTTTTATCAGTAATTCGCGAGCGTGTATTATTGGTAAAATAGAAAAATAAGTTTTAGACAGTCGTCCGCGTATTAACGCGAGTGAATCCACAAGCAAAAACTAGTTCTAAATATAAAATTACATCCATTTTGAACAATACAGCTAGTTTAGTATTATACTATTCTACCACCTACAGCCCTAGACAATGACATCGAGTATTAATATAAGTAAACATATCGTGAGTGACATCATTAATTAAAATATTTATTCGATGTGAGTCAATCGTCCTTAGCGTTGGAAGGGTCACCATGAATTTATAAATTCTAAAGAAAATGATATAAACTTCAATTTTCTCTCGCGATTGCTTAATGAAGAGATCGTGAGGAAAGCTGGATACGACGAGAGAACCTATAAGCCAATCAGCAATGGGGGAACGGATAAATCGTCTTATGCGAGCCAATCGTCAGCCTCATCTGCACGCGTCGATTATTCCTATCGAAAAGTCGAAGACAGTGGCCTGGTAATACTGATCTTCGTTATAACCCCTGCTAGACTTTGGAGATCAAGCAATGGCAATATCCATACAACCTACTGGGAAACCGCAGAGCCTTGAAGTCTAAATAACTTCTTAAATGTCAGGTGAAGAAGGCAACGGGAAACCACTGCACAATTTTTATTCCCTAGTTGTCAGCTTAACATTGAATTGCAGAACTGACTGCCAACCTTCGTTAGTTGGACAGGAAATTCAAGAAAAAGAAGAACCAGCTATGGATAAGCATGGCGGATTGATTTTCGTATTCTTCACCTTAACAGAAGTGGGCCTTTAGCAGCAGTGGGATGTTACTGATTGCGCTTTTCTCCTAAGAGAGAGAGCGGGAAAAAGTTGAATAGAGCTAAATGCACCGCAAAGCATGATGTGGAGCAATGGATGAAATAAGCAGTAAGTTTAGTTGAGCAAATCTGAGCACAGGTATGTATTTGAGCCGCCTTGAGATCGTTCAAATTTCATTTTTGGCTTCTTTTGATAAGATTTACTGCAACAATGACATCTATTTATAAAAATCGGTCCCGCATTTAACATAGCAATGAAAATATGCGACACCTACATACGATTAGTGCGAAGTGCGACCTAATTTAATTCTAATAAATGAACGATTAACGATTTTCCTTGAAATAGTAAATAAATACTAAGCGAGAAATCGTAATATACCGGAATGTTATATATTATTGTTATATTTGTGTCTATACTAATATTATAAAGCTAGAGTTTGTTTGTTTGAACGCGCTAATCTCAGGAACTACTGGTTCGAAATGAAAAAATCTTTTTGTGTTAGATAGTTTATTTATTGAGGAAAGTTATAGGCTATATTACATCACGCTACGACTTAAAGGAGAAAAGCAGTAATCATAAACGCGAGTGAAACCGCGAGGGGCAGCTAGTCTAATATATTTGGAATATGAAAACAACAAAGGAAGGACGAAACAGGAAAGACAAGTTTAAAAAAAACTCATTATCATTCGAAAATTAGATATTTTATAATATATATTTTACATAATAAATATAAAAAAAACCTATCAGCAATGCAAATTCGAAACAAATAAAGTGCAAAATGACCACAATATTACGATACACGAAGATTTGCTCCAGTTACCTCAATCGTTAATAACACGAAGGCCGTGGCTAATATATTGCTTTAAAAAACATTTTTATTCATTTCGAAGCAGAAGCATAAAAACTTAGAAATAAAGAAAAAATTCAAATGGAAATAAAAAAATTTGACGCCATTTTTATTTATGTTCCATAGACAAAAAACAATAACAACGCATTTCATTTACTTACACAAAACACTTATTTCGATTTTTAAAGTAAATTACTGAACCGAATTAATCTGGAAACTATTTATTTATTTATAAAGGGTTACCAACAAGGCAAAATCATTACATAGATAAGCAAACAAAACAAAAAAAGACTTCAAAATCGTTTAATAAATGGCGGAGTGGTTTGTTGTAATAAAATGAGAACCTCGTCTTGTTTTGAAGTTGGAAAATATCATTGCTAGGTGTCAACGACCTGAGCTATGAACTTGCGAGGTACAGCTGATCGAATCTGGATAAACATTTATTGAGAATTGATTACGATTGAAACCAAACCGTGACAAGTCGGAAACTTAATAAAGAGTGACGAATTGATTTATTTTATACTTCAGTTTGTACATTTTAGATCTGATTGGTGAGCACGAAGGCGGAGAAGACACAATGGATTGACTCTATATCGAGTTAAAGCAATTAAAGTCAATATTTAAAATTGGAAAATATTTAAAATAAAAAAGTATAACTATCATAGTTATAATATACTAATAAAAATATTTAAAAAATACATCTTTGTCTATGAACGCCTTTAAGAATTATAATTGATTATTAATTTAAACTAACCCGGCATTACAATATATGCCACCTAATTATTTATATTCATATTTTGTAGTATTCCTCGTCGGTCGAACATCCTACCAAAGTTTCACCAAAATCCGATCAATGGTTTCGTAACGGATACAGGACAAATAACATTAATTTTTATTTATTTAGAAGATCAATTTCATATAAATAATTTAAGGTATTTTCTCATGACATCGATTTTTTTTTATTTTTTAAGTTGCGAAGCTAACAGATATCATTATTATAAATTACGCTTTTTGCTATTTGCATATTTTTTTTATTAATAACTAGTATTTAATGGCGTTAGGCCGTTAATCTATCCGCTTGGACACATTTCTAAAAACTAGTTAAAGATTCAAGTTTTTTTTTTTACAATCAGCGGTATAAGTAAAAATAACGTTCTATTTTTAACTTAGTTTTTTTTTTATAAGGTCGAATGCATTTGCCTTCATGCTTTACATCTTTCTAATTATGAATTTGTGTTGCAAGTACGAGTATGTGCAGGTGACCCAATTTTGTGATTTCGGCGAAGCGAATCGAAAGCTTTTACTTGAGACCGAAAAATTCCTTGACCTTTTCATTTATTTTTAGTAACTGATTAATTTTAATGAGCTTAGAGTGTGATATATAAGACAACAACGAAAAAATAATATTGTTGCAACGTTAATATTTTGAGAAAATTTTTTGGATTCTGTAAAAATAATTAATTTATGTTTATGCTAATATAGTATTTTTTGATCTGCATAGATCACTAGTTACTCATTTTAAACCAAATTTCAGTCAAAGTTTGAGTCATCGACCTCAGTTCGCGAAAAGGCACTCACCTTGTTCAAGCCAAAACTCGATTACAATACATCCGACAATGCACATTCCCGCTGCATCACTTCACGAAAACTCCCAAACTTATACGAACAAAAAAAACATGTATCGATTCCCCTTATCACCTTATCAATCACTCGTGGATCTATGACGCAGGTTTCCGAACGATTACGACCTTCTTTTTTTCTAAAAAAAGTTACACTGTCACATTAATTTAAAAATCGAATATTAAAATTTGACATTTATGTTAACGGCCAGTAACCGTCGCGTGTCGGTTGACATGGAACCCATGCAAGCGTTGGCGGTAAACTGGCGCGAGACCGGTCAAGTGAGAGCCCGCGTTGTGTCATCACGTTTTCCATTTGATACACAGTGCTCGTTTCATACTGGATAGTGTAATGCAGATGCTAAGACGCCGAAATACTAATGTCAAATGAATTTAGAACTGATTCCTTCGACACAGAGTATAAATTACGATAGCTTAAATCTTACATTCAAGGGTTGTATATTTTCATAACACAATTTCTAAGCGCTTATTAATCGAAAATCGTACCCAATTCACGTTGAAGGCATAAAGGCTTTGCAATAAAATTATTATACACTTATTCCAAGTAATAAAACTTTTAAATAAAATATCAATATAAAAAGTAATGGGGACCCCACACGTGGAAAGTAATTTCTTTACGACAATTAAATTCAAGGTCATAGTTTTGTAACGATATGTAACATTTGTGTAAGACTCAAATGTTTATGCTAATAGGTTAATCACCCACAAGGATCGCTGGAGCACGTTTTTGAGATTACTGAACTAAGGTGGATAGCTCACGTACATAATTTTTTTAATTGTTGAATAATAATTTTATTACTTATACTATTGGTCAATATTTTTTGTCTGTATAAAATTGAGTTTTTATGTTTATGATAAAACCGAGGTTGGAAAAAAATTTTTTTTCGCTGGCTTTTGGTAAATTTGCTCTAACTCAAATCAAATTCAATATTTTTATAAGATACTAAAAGCTATAGTTATACTAAAAATTATGAGTAAAGGTTACTTACACCTATAATTTTTTATACAATATATACAACATAGTAACCAGTAGATTCTTGGGAAATAGTAAAAAAATCAGTATGTAATTACAGGTCATTTAAAGTATAAACATACAGCCAAATTAGACGTTTAGTTAAATTTGTAGTTGACAATAAGCTTTGAAATAAGTGTTTCATTTTTACATACATTATGCATTTAAAACTTAAAAATATGAGCGAATTCAAAATTACTTCGAATATTTTTTTCCGTATACGAAAACGAGCATAAATGCCAAAATAAGCATAATGGCACAGAATACAGCTGGAATAATTTGACAGACAGGTTGGCGCAGTAGTCATTGCAACTGACTGAAGCGCAAACGGTCGCGAGTTCGATCTCCTCTCACTGCAAACAACTGTATAGGCCATATGGATGTTTGGTGTAGTCTAGGTGTTTGTATTTCTGTTGGTTACGTTTCCGGACCCTCGACGCAGGATCATGAGATCCTAATGGAGGCTGTTAATTGTGATGCGTTTATCTATTAGTACTTATAATTATATTATACGTATTTTCAATCTCAGAATGTAAACATCACGAGGAAAAGGAAATAAATAATTCGACCTTCCGCGATCAGGAAGATCGTAATAGGAATAACGCATTAACTTAAACTTTAAGGTTATGTTCGCATGGAATTTTACCCGATTTGAAAACTATATTCGATTGTTTTTAGGGTTCCGTACCTTAAAAGGAAAAACGGAACCCTTATAGGATCACTGTGTTGTCCGTCTGTCTGTCTGTCTGTCGGGATGTCAACCCTTTTTTCTCAGAAATGCATAGACGTATCATGTTGAAATTAATATCATATACTCAAGTCTACGATGACATGCGGCCGTGAAAATATTAAAGCTCTAAGTCAACGCAATCAAAAGATAATGGAAAAAATGTCGTATATTTTGACCATTTTAGCGTTTTCACAAGGGAATCAAAACCTATAGGGTACTTCCCATTGACCTAGCACGATGAAATTTGGCAAGAAGTAAGATCTTATGGTACAAATAAAGGAAAAAATCTGAAAACTGTAAATTTTTGTATGTATGTTTGTCTGTTTGTAAATTTGTCTTTCAACCTTTTTCTCAGAAACGCGTGAAGGTAACAAGGTAAATTTTTATCAACGTCAAGTACTCAGAGTTGTAATTACTAAGAGCTGTGAAAAAATCAAACTTCTAAGTTAACGCAATCAAAAGATACGGTCATTTATATCACATATTTTAAGTATGATAGCGTTTTTAACGTTTTCGCAAGGGAATCAAAACCTATAGGGTACTTCCAATTGACCAAGCATTATGAAATTTGGCCAGGAGCAAGGTCCTTTAGTATACATAAAGGAAAAAATCCGAAAACTGTAAATTTCTGTTCGTGTGTCTGTCAGTCTGTACGTCTGTCTTTCAAACTTTTTCTCCGGAACGCGTAAATGTATCAAGCTGTAAATTGATCAAGCGGAAAATATATTAATCTTAGAATTAAAATTATATGTACTTGTAACAAATTACCATAGAAGTTGACCATGGTCAAAAAAACAATTTTACAAACACTGAGAAGAAATTTGTATCAATACGAAAACATTAAAAAGCAGCAAACCTTTATTAACAACGCAATGCAATCTATATATCGCAGCTAACAAAATGATAGCGCGATGCAGCGTACAGCTAATGCCATCTATTACAACATTATGACATTAACTGTGATATAATTCTGCTCGATTAATAAAAATTTTTATTTTAATTATTATTTAAACGCGCTAAAAATTATAAAATAAACTTTTCATTTAAAAGTTTTATCGTCGATTTATAACGTCGTTACGTAATTAACATTAAATATAAGAGCTTCACGCGATTAGATTTAAGTACTCGTATTGACTTAGTACGAAAATTTTAAAATTAAATTCAAACAGATCGAGTTATTTAATTTACTTATTTATCTATACATATAAGTCTTCTGGTTATTAGTAATATAATTAGTTATTTATAAATAAACAATTAGTTTTGTTCGAATTAAGGACTAATTATTTTCGTCTTGGCAACACTAATATATATTTCGATATTTTGATTGATAATGTAAATCTAAATATTTTACGAACGTAGTGCAGGGTGTTCTAATATGTATATGTAACCTCTTTTGTAATGGTAATAATATTAGTTTTAAAAATAAAGAAGAAATAGTTTTGACAGATTCGTCGTTCACATAAGCTCATGTCTCTTATTTTATTTTTATCTTATTTATTTTATATTTAAAATATAACATGGCGCAGTCGGTTTACAAAGAATTTAAAAAATAATTTTAATTGCAACATAAAATATACTACATTATAAAATATTATTAACTATAAATTCCAATATAAAAATGGCGGCCATAGAAGCAATTTTTAAACCTCCATCAGAATTGAATTGGAGCGGTAATATGTCGGATAATTGGAGATTATTTCGGCAAAAATTTGAAATATATTTAATGGCTTCCGGAAGTATGGAAAAGTCCAAGGAGGTGAGAATAGCAATTTTATTATCTTTGATAGGAGACAGAGGCTTAAGATTATTTAATACATTTAGTTTTGAAAAAGAAAAGAAAACGGATTTTAATTTTATTTTAAGTAAATTTGAAGAATATTTTATTTCACAAAAGAATATTACTTATGAAAGATATAAGTTTTTTACTAGGAATCAAAAATTAAACGAATCATACGAAGAATATATTGTAGCGCTAAGAGATTTAAGCGCATCGTGTGATTTTAAAGACTTGACAGAAGATTTGATTAAAGACAAATTAGTATGTGGCATCATAGATATTACAGTAAAAGATCGATTATTAAGGACAAAAGATTTAAATTTAAAACAAGCAGAAGAAATTTGTCGTACATCCCAAGAGACAAAACAACACATGAGCGAGATATGTGCTTCTAAGAGTTTTTCAACTACTAACAATTTTCAAGTAGATAGCACTGCCGAAACTCATGTTGAGTTAGTTCATCGTTCTTCTTACGATAAAAACTACAAGAAGTCAAATATTAACGCAAATACTGACAGAATAGAACGTCAAAGTTATGATCGAATGAAATCAAATTATATATCTTGTAAAAAATGTGGTTATAACCATATATATAATCGTTGTCCAGCATTTAGAAAACAATGCACCAAATGTAAATGTTATAATCATTATGCAACACAATGTAAAAAAGCATATGCATTAGAATTGAATAAGAGTTGCAACAGTGATAAAAATGAAGATTTTGGTGTAAGTTCCTTATTTTTAGGTACAATGTTCATTGATACCTTAAATGATCAACTTCAAGATTGGAACATTACTGTTGGAGTGAATAACGTCCCACTTCAGTTGAAAGTTGACACCGGAGCGCAAGCTAATATTTTAGTAGCAAAAGGTTTGAGTAGTTATGGTGTAGATAAAAATAATTTGTATGAATGTAAGAATAGATTAAGTACTTATACTGGTCAGTCGATACCGTGCTTAGGAAAATGTTCTCTTCCCTGTAAATTTGAAGGTAATACGTACATTCTTGATTTTATTGTAGTTGATTCTGAACATGCATGTAATATAATAGGGTTAAAATCAGCAGTACACTTAAAGCTAGTTAATCCAATAAGAAATATATACAATATACAAGATGTTTTGTCTGGTTACGAAGATTTATTTTCTGGTCTAGGGTGTATGACAGGTGAATATGAAATAAAATTAAAGGAAAATGCGAATCCAGTAATTCATGCTAGCAGGAGGGTTCCGTTAGCTATTCAGCCACGCCTTAAAGAAAAACTAATTGAATTGGAGAAGCTAGGTGTAGTGTCCAAAGTTTCCCACCCTACTAATTGGGTTAATTCACTTGTTATTGTTTATAAACCTAATGGGGATTTAAGATTATGCATTGACCCAAAGGATTTAAATGAAGCCATTCAAAGGCAACATTTTGAATTACCCACGTTTGACGAAATAAGTAGTAAGCTTGTGGGAGCTACTGTTTTTAGTGCTTTAGATGTAAAAAATGGTTTCTGGAATATTAAGTTATCTGATAAAAGTTCAGATTTATGTTGTTTTAATACTCCTTTTGGTAGGTATAAATTCTTACGAATGCCTTTTGGGCTGTGTAGTGCTTCAGAAATTTATCAGCATAGAATGAAGCAAATGCTCGAGGATATAGAGGGTGTAGATGTATATATAGATGACATTATCATATGGGGTCGTGACAAAAACGAACATAATAAGAGATTAAAAATTGTATTTGATAGACTAAGAAAGGAAAATGTTAGATTAAATAAAGAAAAATGTAAAATTGGAGTTTCGGAAATAAAATATCTTGGACACGTAATAAACAAAAATGGTATTACATTAGATAATAGCAGAGTTGAGGCCATTTTGTCAATGAAGAGTCCAAAAGATCGGAAAGAATTAGAAAGGTTCATGGGGGTAGTAAATTACGTTTCGAAGTTTATTCCTAATTTAGCTGTAATTAATGCACCATTAAGAAATCTTCTTAAAAAAGATGTAAGTTTTCTTTGGTTAGATGAGCATGAAAAAATTTTTCAAGAACTTAAAAAAATGCTAGTTAAGAAACCGGTTCTACAATTTTTCAATGAATCAATACCAGTTGTTCTTTCTGTTGACGCATCAAGAGATGGCTTAGGTGCAGTAATTTTACAAAACAATTTACCTGTTGCCTATGCTTCAAAAGCTCTTAGTGATTGTCAAAAAAGATATGCTCAAATAGAAAAAGAGCTTTTAGCTATTTTATTTGGATGTGAAAAATTTAATCAGTTTATTTTTGGTAGAGAGATAATTATTGAAACTGATCATGCGCCTCTATTAGGTGTAGTTAAAAAAGCTATCAACGCTTGTTCACCACGTATTCAAAGGATGCTATTAAAATTGCAAAAATATAAATTTAAATTAATTTATAAACGTGGTAAAGAACTTTATTTTGCTGATACCTTATCTAGGTCTTTTGATTTATCAAATGATTCCGAAATAGATCTTGAATCTGATGAAATAGAAGCGCATATTGATGTGTTAATTGCTAATTTAAATATAACAGGCCAACAGTTAAATCGTTTTCAAAAATTTACTAAGGAAGATTTAGAATTACAAGCTGTAAAAGATGTTATAAAGAACGGTTGGCCCTTACATAAAAATTCTTTGCCAATAAACATAAGACCTTTTTGGCACGTTAGGCATGATCTTACTTATAAAAATGATCTTATATTTAAAGGTAATTGTTTAGTTGTACCACAAAAACTAAGAAAGGAATTGCTCGGAAGGTTACATTTTCCTCACTTAGGAATAACTAAGACTCTATTACGAGCTCATGATTCGATATATTGGCCGAATTTAAATTCTGATATTACCAATATTATTTCATCTTGTGAGACTTGTATTTTACATAGTAATAACAACAAACGAGAACCATTAATACCCCATCAAGTGCCTCAGTTTGTATGGCAAAAAGTTGGCGTAGACTTATTTGATCTCGACGGTAAATCCTATTTATTAGTAATTGATTATTATTCAAAATTTCCAGAGCTAGCTTTATTATCTTCTACTACTAGTGAAAATATTATAAATAACTTGAAACGAATTTTTAGCAGAAATGGTATACCAGTGACTTTAGTTAGTGATGGAGGACCTCAATTTTCTTCTCATCAATTTTCCATTTTTAGTAACGAATGGGGCTTTGAACATAAGTTTTCAAGCCCGGAATATCCACAATCTAATGGAATGGTAGAACGTAGCATACAGACTATTAAGAAAGTTTTAAGAAAAGCTTTTCATGAAGGAAAAGATCCTTACTTATGTATGTTAGAATTTCGGAATACACGGATCTCAAATGAGATACCATCTCCAGCTGAAAATTTCTTTAATAGAAAAATAAGAGGTATTTTACCTATTGCTTGTGAAAAATTTTCTCCTGTAATACAAAAAGATTTAAGAAAAAAATTATTAAAGCAACAAAACGTTAGTAAACATTACTATAATCGTAATAAATATAATTTAAGAGCTCTTAATGTAGGAGAAAAGATATTATTCAAAATAGGTAAGATGTGGCGAAAGGGTTTTATTAACAATATACTTAATGAGAGATCATATCGCATTTACTCTGATGGTAAATATTTTATTCGTAATAGGTTTCATATTAAGCCGTTGTATTTTGTACCGTATTATATTCCTGAAGATAGCATGGACACGCATACTACATCTAAATCAAGCGATGTAACAGATAATGCAATTTCGCCAGAGGTTAATAGAAATCAACAAGGCTTTGTTACTACTTCTTATGGGCGTCTCGTGCGACCACCACAGAGACTTAACCTTTAAGGTGTTTGCATTATTTTGATACTAAGACTTTTATTTATAAGTTAATTAGAAAAGATTTTTTTTGTTTTATTTTTGTTTAAGGGGGAAGATGTTCTAATATGTATATGTAACCTCTTTTGTAATGGTAATAATATTAGTTTTAAAAATAAAGAAGAAATAGTTTTGACAGATTCGTCGTTCACATAAGCTCATGTCTCTTATTTTATTTTTATCTTATTTATTTTATATTTAAAATATAACACAGGGGTAGTGGAGTGTAGTAGAATATAAATAAAAATAAAACGAGACTAAAATATAGTATAATTATGTTGTTAATGTCAAAGTCAACAAGTTTGTTCATTGTAGTTGTCAAGAGATGGCGCTAGGTGTATCCTGAATCACGCTATAACTTTTTTTTTGAAAGTATAAGGTGTATTAGTACTTAAAATAAAATTTTGTGTTTCCATGAATTGCATCCATGATCGTGTTTTAAATTACAGTGCTCCTAAGTAGTTTCAAAATAGTTTTTGGGACGTGATCCATATTTACATAATATTTGATTATATTTAAGCGACTTCTAAAAAGGAGTGTTTTCAATTCGACCTTGTATTTAATTTTTTTTGTTTGTTCGCCGATAACGCTGCCATTTGGGTACCGATTTTCAAAATTTTTTTTTTGTTTGAAAAGGTATACTTCCAAGGTGGTCCCATTGTCTTCAGGTCAGGATCAGATGATGGGATCCTGGAGAAATTGATGGAACTCCTCAAATATTATGGGCAAGCGTATACCGATTTAGGTATTTTTGATAGTAACTTATGTTGGAACTGATGATGAAGACCACAAATGGCGTAGATGGGTTAGTCTTATATAGATTTCTATAAGTTTGTACGGAACCCTCGGTGCGCGAGTCCTACTCGCACTTGACCAGTTTTTATTTTTTTTAATTTTGCGTGTTAACGCCAACTCTATGATATACATATGAGAATTATATTTGGTTGCAGATTTATGAATAATATAAAATTTAATATGAATTATAAAAAAATAGTAAAACTAAATAAATACAATAAATAGTAAACATAACATATATAAAACTCATTATATATTACATAATTACATACACATTCCTGATTTATTATAAAATATAAATCAATTTATACATAAAAAAATGTCATTTTAATTTTTGCACTAAGTGACAAGGCTTAAAGAATTACTTATAATCCCACTCACTCATATCTTAGCTCAAATAAAAATCTCTATGAATCATCTCGAATCCATATTTGTGAAATGTTTCGCTTTACGGTGACGGCGACTGTTTTATTTTTAAAAATTACTCACTTTGATATACGTATAAAAATATCTAAGTTATATTTATACCGGTTCCCGCTCGCCCACTTCGGTGTGAACTCAAAGAAAGGAACGTTGACAATATTATTAAAAAATCAAATCTAAAGGTCCCGTTTTTACACTTAAGAATAAGAATAAAAAGAGCTTTATTTCCAACAACACTGTTTAACAAATTTTTGAACATTTAAATAATATTCTAAAGAAAAGGTAGAAATTAAAACAAATATATGTATATAGATAATTTCTATTATTATTTGAAAAACAGGGAGGTGTTGCAAGAAGGACAGCTACTCAGCTTTATGTTGAGAGCCATCCCAACGCTAATTTTCAGTAGCCACCTCCGTTACGCAAATGTCAATGACAGTTGTACGTATAGATATATAAACTAAAGATATAAGTGGATTTACTCGCATAATATAGAAGTTATTGACGATTGGGAATTGTATATAATTATGTAATACTTTATGGTTTTCATGCCATATAATATTATAAAGCTATAATATATTATGATATAAAATATCTCTGTAACCTAATAACAGTTACCTAAGGTAAAATAAGCGGTGAGTGTCAATTAATATGCACGGGCATGAAATTATTTTAGGAGTAAGGAAAAAATTACATTTGTAAATTTTACTTTTGTAAATTCTAACTAATATAAAACAACTCTGTAACCTGGTAATAGTTATCTAGGTGACCTTACGAAAGCTGTGAGTCTGTCAAAGATAAGGCACTGACATTAAAGTCTTTTAGGTGTAAAACGATGACAAACAACTTATTAAATTTTTTATGAAAGTCTGAAAGCAAAACTTACAAGTGTAATTCTCACTTAGAAGGGGATAATTTTATAACACTGTCGCTATTAAAACCACACACATTTTGACAGTTAAGGGAGGCGGTGTAGTACAATAATTAAGATTTCAAAAGCAAAAATCAAACTTCTAAACCGATTTTGATACATATTTTATGAGACCTATCTGAAAGATATTAGTATAGCATTTTAAACATGAAAAAAAATCTAAATTTCATAAAATATTACAAAGTTTTGAAGTCACAAGCAAAAAAACATACATACTACGAATTAATAATTTCCTCCTTTTTAAGTTGGTTAAAAATATTAATCATAATATTTTTTTAATAATTATCATATTAGATATAACGATGATTATTATAATAAGCAATTTAAGTCCGTTTAATAGTTTTATTTCAAAGTGCATCAATCACGGAAAATGTAAGAAAATAAAGTATACCATTAATATTTTACATTAAAAGACCTTTAAATTGTTATATTTTCATAACAATGTATTCCAAGTGGTCCACATAATTAAGTGTCCTGCAACGAGGACGCTATGCGCCTACTTTTTACCTCGTAAGTGCTATAACGGTAAATCGTGTCTAAAGAACTTGCTCGAATATTATACCCATAATATTTTTGTACAATTGTTGTCATATAAGTACCTGCCTATGCATTGTGTGTTTTTATTTGTTTAAAGGTCCTCTTTTAAATTATTCAACCGACTTCAAAAAGAAGGAGGTTCTTAATTTGTAGCAGATTTTTTCTTCTTTTTAATGGTTGATACCTCAGAGCTCTGTTATTTATAAATCGATTTTTAAAAATTTCATCGAAATCTGTTTAGTACTTTGGTTATAAAATCGAAATAACTGGTAACAGTGAGTTACCCAAGAAAACGAAATTACGTGTTTTGCTTCAAAAAAAATCTTGATTATTATGTTGTTAAGTTTATACTTGTTTAATAAAAGACATGTATTTAATTATATTCTTGTAAATAAAAACAAAATTGCTTTTAACTTTTTACTAAGCCTCCTCAGTAGTGTTTCAAAATTAAAGTATAAATATATATATATAATTGTAATCGGTATTAAACATAACATACTGTTTTAATTTGTCCTTCCCTTTAAGCGATGTTAATTTACCTTACTAAGTATCTGCTTTGAATGGAAATGTCTACTAATAAGGACAATGGCAGAACTCATTGTCACTTATTGTGAGAATGTGCTATTTAGTTTTATTTTTACATAATTTTATTAAGATACTTCTTAAATTATTATATTAAGAAAAAGAAAGATAGAGATATTCGTTTTTCTTAATCTTCACTGTTTCTTTCTACAATTTAATATATTCTAAAAGCATATAATGATGTAAATTAACATACAAAAGCCGGTCAAGTGTGAGTGGGATTCGTAAACAAAGTGTTCCCTAACATCGTACAGGATAAAACACCGAAAAATATGTAGATATAGATATGTAACTAGAAGAGTCAGATTTAGATATCACCGGTTTTATTATACGTCTTTAACGGAACAAAAGAAAAATATATTCTATGCAAACTTTATTTAGCAAGTTGCCCCTTTCCTAAAATCCATGCGACTCTACTACACTCTGTGCAAGTATTGCTATGAGCAAAGAGAGAAATACACTCATAAGTTTTGACTATCATAAAGATGTACATATCTATGCTCTTTCTCATTGCTTTAGACCTGTAAGAAAAAAGGTTTTTTTTGTCTTATTTTAGATGTCCACAGCTTTTATAACTTCTTGAAACGTATATGTTACTAGGTTGAAAGTAAAGTAAAGTAAAGTAAAAGCCTGTAAATGTCCCAATGTAGCTCAAAGGCATCCTCTCCTATTAAGGAGAAGATTAAGAGATTAATCCACCACGCTGCTCCACTGTGGGGCGGATATACGAGTCAGAATTTCTCTCAGCACGTGCAAGTTTCGTCACGATTTTTTTTCTTCAACTCCGAGATTAATTTAAACATAAATTTAGCTACTTGTGCTAGCTAAGATTTGAACCCGCGATCATCGATTGAGATCGACGTGCTCTAACCACTAAACCATCTCGTCTATTACTCCTACTACTACTTACTAGGTTACATCCACACCGACGACGTTCTAATCTCACTAGGAGACACCCTTAAACTCGGACGTCCATTCTGAACCCCAACGGGGGCTCTCAATTTCAAGGCCGCAGTATGGACAACAGCAAAACACATTTCAGAAAAAAAAATAGGTTACAAAGTTGTTTTAAATCAATTATGGGAGTAAAACTTACAAACGTAATTCTCGCCTAATCATCCAATACTCGTTACAAAGGTTTTTGTCAAGCAAAACAGCTTACAAGCCGATGGTGCTTACGACATAAATGCAATGCAGTTATATTGAATGGCATCATAAATTAATTAACCTAGAATGTCTATTAGTAATGCGAACATCTCGAATACGCCATACAATCTCATCCATAGCTTTTTATGTCAACTGGTCAGGGTTGGTAATTACTTTCAAGATGCGCAATAATCAGGCCCGCGTCGCCGTCGTGCAACTGTCTTATATGCGCCTTTTTTGTAGTAGCGATATTTGTAGAAAATGGTTTAGTCCAAACAACAAGTCTTTTCCGCAAAGTTTTTAATACGAAATCCAATGTAAATATTAAAAAATTAAAAAAAGTAAATATAGGCCCGGCGCCTTTTTGACTCGGCGCCGTCGTGCGTCGCACGACTCTGCACGTATGGACGGCGCGGGCCTGATAATATTTTTAATATATTTAATTGAGTGTAGATATGACTTTAGAACGACAACACCTATGGTCTATTTTTCTTTACGTGTCTTATTTAGCGAACAAAAATGGCGTATTTTTAAACAAACATAAGAGTTAGAGACGTGAAATTGTCGACCGAATGATTGAACTGATTCATTTTCTATAATGAAAAGTTATCAGGGAAAATAATGTTCGAAAATTCGTGATTATCGTTCCGGGTATTGTTACCAATAGGACAAGTAAGGAGAAATAGACTATATATGAATAATTCTTTTTTGTTGAGTTAATTATTGTCAAGAAATGGTTTGTAGGATAGAAAATCTTTGATAAATCGTACGAAAAAAAGTCACTATATAAAACCAGCCCCACGTAACCATACCCGACTACGTAAATAATATCCTCGTAAAAATTTTGGAAAAAAAAATCCAGTTATTTCGAATTTAAAACCGAATTACTCAACCGATTTTGATAAAATTTTTATATGAATCTAATGTAAACTTTTTCTATGAATCATTCGAATAAAACAATTTTGAAAATCGATTAAAAATGATGGATGGATGGATTCTGAAATAATAAACGAAAAAAAAACTAAAGTACACTAAAATTTTCTGAAGTCCGTTGAAAAGATAGGTTATTAAAACGGGTCTACCTTCTTGCAACCTCTAACTGACAACCCTGACATCAGCGAGTGCGTTCAATTAAGATAAATTCCCGATAAATTAAACCTACAAGGCTTGTGATGCATGATATAGGACTTTCATTGATGTTTGTAATCTATTAATATCTCAAAACTGACTGGCTGACATATTTACTGACTAATCGATCAACGCAGAGCCTAAACCGCTGGGTCTAGAAACGTGATATTTTGCACAAACGTTCCTAAAATGTCGTGAGTGTGTAATAAGGCAGAATTTTTAAAAATCCATATCCCTAAGGGTAAAAAGAGGGTTGAAAGTTTGTTAGGTATTAAAATCCTAAGTATACGCGGGCGAAGCAGCAAGAACTGCTAGTCCTTCTATGTAAATTACGAGTTACTGTCCTATGATTATAAAAAGATAATTTATACTAATATTATAAAGAGGTAAAATTCGTCACAATAACGCTAATGTCACAGACTATACAGTCACTTGGCAGCCCTTAAACCTTACGTTTATAGAGCACAAATATATTACAATTATAGAACAGCACATAAGCACAGGTTAATCTGCCTGAGTCATCTAGTATGTTATATTATAACTAACCCTAACATAGGGTTAGATTGTGCGTGAAAAAATCAATTTAAAATGTTGAAGGTCCACGAGTCAATTTCTACGATATGGTAGTATTTTTTATTATTATATGGAATAAATTCAAAGGGACGAAATGTCAATCAATCAAAGCTGACGGCTTGAACATCAAAATTAATTTAAAATCCTAAACTTTAACCCTCTAATGCATGGTATATGAAAAATGAAACACTTATTTTAAAGCCTACTGTCAAACAAAAATTTTACTAAACGTCTAATTTTGGTGTATGTTTATACTTTACATGACATGTACTTACATGCTTATTATTTTACAATTTTTCTATAAATCTCTTTATATAAAATGTTTTTTTTTTTGTATGAAATAATTATTTTATTAAGGGTTAAATTAATTGCCCCAAATTCATTTTCGTTACGGGTCCTGCATAGGATTATTTCGGCACTGGTTACATAGTTACAGTACGGTCAATAAACTACTAATAAAATCAAATTAAATTAAATCAAAATATAATTCAAGTAGTCTCTTACGAGCACTTTTGAGTCGTCTATATAAAAGTTTAAAAAATGTATTTATGTACATTAATGCGAAGCTACCACCGGTTCGGAATGTAGATTCTACCAAGAAGAACCTATAAATTTCCCATTCTTAGGCGAAGGACTCTGATTTTGTTATGGAGCAGTATGTCGAGCTTAATCCGCTTCACTTCTCTACATACTTTATATACTTACATCATTCATATGTGTGGGACGAAATTCTGGGACATGTGATATAGTACATAGGATGGATGGTCACACATGGACCGGTCCGGAACGAGTATTATATATATTCAACGATACTTATACTTATACTTATAACATTAAACGAATGACAATGACAATGGTTTATATAATTTCTAAAGAACTGAGATTAGCATTTAATCTATCTTACTGCGTAATGCCCGGTTAAAGACTAGTTTATCTTTGTATTTTTTGGACTAACACCGCCCTCCCGTCCTTGGACGAACCCCTCACATATGAGAGCTTTGGGCATACATAGTATGTTTCAACACGAAGATTTCCTTTAGCGCCGAGCACTGGATGAATTGAAACGGGTGGTCTAATGTGAGCGTACAAACTGTATACCGTAACATTTACGTTTTAAGATTTAAAATAGTGTTAACAAAACACAGCGGCAACCTTTTCGCGATAGATGGCACTATTTTGCCGTTCATGTCAAAAATGTTTCAGTAGGTTAAGTTAAATGTTAAAGTAAGTTTTACTTGAATGAAGTATATTTTGAACTGAACATCGCTTGAGTTCGAAGTGTTTTATGCAGCTATGTTACGTTCATACTATTTGACGTTAAAAGTTTGTACCCATTTCGAACTTTACCTAGCTAGTGTGTCTTTCTCAGTCGCTAGCTGGTTGCTAGGCAACGTCTTCTAACGTCATCGGCATACTGAACGCCATAAGCATAATTTAAAAATATTAATAGTTAAATATCGTATTTCCAAAAAAAATATAGTCGAGCGTGAGACGACTGTTATTAGTATATCACTTATAACGCGTGAGTTCGACTTGGGTTTTACCTTTATCGGTTTATTATAAAATAGCATAAAAACACTAGATTAAAATGTATAAAATATTTATCACAGATATAAAATGAAATTACATTTACAAGTAAATAATACACTCGATAGATAAAGGTTTACGTAAGCGATATTGTTGTACAATTTATTACTTTATTGGTGATAAAAATGTATGTCTTTAGTCTAACGCTAATTGATTTAATACCGCTTCAAGGACAATTTTTAGTTAAAATAAATTTTCTTCTTTTTTCAAGACCTTATTTAAAAAAAATTATATAAAATCTGAGCTGTTTAATTCAAATGGGAAAAAGTTTTACGTAATACATTAAAATGAATTTTATTCATTTTATTATTTTGACAAATTAGTTATTTACATTATACATATATTTGTTAATATTTTTAGGTACTTTACATTTTCACCTTTAACTGATGTAAAAAAAGTAAGAAAGAAATCTATGACAGATCCTAAAAAAAAAGAAATACTTACCCTTTACTGATAGGCTCCTGTATAATTTCTGCATCCCCGTTAATCATTTGAACGGCTGTTGGAGGAGGACTAGAAATTTCTGCCACTAGCACTGAGTCTTGTTGCGTCATGATAATTCCTTATAAACACTGCCCACTAATTTTTAATCTGTATTTAACCTTCCCTTGCTTAAATAAAAAAAAAACGAAAAAAATCATTAACCATTTGCCAAAATAATCTATATATTTTTAAATAATTTAAAGGGAAAGAAAAATACAGATTAAATCTTGTAACACTCAGAACAAAAAACACGTTTTTTTTTATTTGGTACTTAATAATTCTCTTTTTTTCTTAATTACTCTTACCGACGTTTAACTTACAAGGATATTGGGCGGAATGGCGGATTCCTAGCGACACTCCAAGTAGATAGTTTTAATCATATCATATCATTAATTGCTTGCTTATAATTCACGTTTCAAAGATATGATTGTATGAATCAATGATTAGGAATCGCGAAGGTTGTTCGATATTTTTGATAAATAACTAGCACAGTTACAGACATAGAATTACTTTTAATTATAATAAGATCATTGACCTATAATCCACTTACGCTTAAATCCAACGTTACTCATTTTTAAGTAGTCTTTAAAATTTGTATTTTTACTCTTGTCATGGTAACTTAAAATTCAGCATTTTTTACTTATAAGTAAATCAAGAGCCAAGATGACTATGTGCTGCGAACGCACGTTCTCAGTTACATTGGCTAGCACTGACGAGGTTTCAATTGCTATAGTGTTAAAATTCATCTCTTGCTCGGCGATGCATGTGATGGAAGAAATTCTGACACATGTACATATATTCGCACACCCGCAGTGGAACAGCGATGTGTATTGAACTCTTTAAAAAGTGAGAAGGCCTTTGACCAGCAGTAGGTCATTTACAGGCTGTTACTTTACTTTTCCATAACTTCATTGCTTTTCCAAAAATTCGAAGTATCTTTAAATCGTAGTATATATAAAACAACAATTTTTTAATTTTGTTATATATAATGTCATAAACTGAAAGTAGCTTCTGGGCTTTTATACAATTTACCCTATCAGGCAATAGATGTGAAAATTGATTCGCCGAGTTGTTCCACTGTGAATAAAATACACGTGTTTTACAATTTCTCTGAAACATGCAGTTTCCAAAACTTTACCCACTGATATATTTCGGCTTGATTTTCATTTATATGTAGGTATTAGATAACTAAAATCCAGCTGACCTGATAGTCATTATCTTGCTCAGTAGAAAAGCCTTTTATCGGTTCTAATTACAAATCTAAACCATTTGGGAGCCATCCAACAAAAAATCTAATCAAATCACTTCAGCCGTTCACGAGTTCAGTCACACACTGATAGGAAAAAATATAAACAAATAATATGAGTTATATGTAGGATATTCATATTCGTGTCTACCATATTCAGTGAAATTTCTATAATTCAAACATTTTAAATAAATTTTATAAATAAAATAGCTGCCGAACGAGCAGACGGGACAGAACACGGACCTAGGACATTTGTAGCACCAGAGGAGCCACAAATGTGTTGTAAGAAAAGGATTGGAGGAAGTGGTTTAGGCTTCCGGTTCTATCACTCACCGTACAAAAAGCAGTTATATTAAGCTACTTTACGTCTCTCTTCTGTGAGAGTGAGGTCCTGCCCCAGTCGGAGCAATTCATATACCAGTTGTAGTCAGGCTACAGCTAGGATCTACCTCATTTATATTTAATTAGAATATTAATTAGAAATCTCTACGTTTCTAGATATTATTCGTTGTGTAATTGAACTGAATTGATGTAATTAAGTATTTCTAAACATGATTAAAGTAGCCTTTTAAAATAAAAATTTTGTAATGATTATTTAATCAAATTATTCTAATTATATTTCTTTAAATTGTTAGGTAAGTATGTACAAATACGCACTTTTTATTATTGAACTCCATTCGCTTTTAATATAAGAACAACGATTCTTGAAAATTTTATGTACAAATCAACTTGCAATCATAATTTTAGTAAGCATATGTTACTAATCTACGTTTCGTCAATCTATATTGTTAAACTACTTATATGAATTTACATTTTGTGCAATATCGCTCCCTTTACCGTAAGCTAACACCAAAAATAACTTAAGTTTAACAAAACAAAGATTTATTTTCTTGCAAAAAAGTGTTTTAAGAATTCAGCAAAATGCTGAAGATTATCATAATTTTACGCTGTCTGCTTAGAAAAAAAGCAGATGTTTTTTCAAGGTTCGCGGGATGTCAGGTAAAGTTTAGTAATTTTATATTTTCAGAAATGTGTATTATTTCTTAATAATTAATACTATTTTGCTTTGCATATAACTTATCCTTATGGATTTTAATATCAAAAGCTTAGTATGCGGAATTGCCATGAAAAAAAAATAAGGACGTTGTTTTACAAATTAGTGATTATCAATTATAATATAACAGATATAATAATAATGCTCGTCATCATTTTGTTAATCTTTATTCTATTTCATTAAAGTACAAAAAGTATCAATTGACATAAAGGCGGGAAAATTGTGGCGGGCGGGAAAATTTAATGGCAGATCTAAGATGGTGGCGCTGTGGTGTCCGCTTTTGTGACTATTTCGTCTTCCCGTTGAAATAAATAGCTAGTGCCAGGCGTAGTACTGCTTTGAGTATAGGTTCCTGGCTGGTATGTTATTATCTGGCTGTAGCCAGATTGGTTCTGTCCGTAACGGTTATCTTGTTGTTGTGGTTTTCTTTTATCCAAATTGGCTACGCCACTGAAAGAGTAACGCATAATTAGCTACTAAAATAAGGACATTTAAAACAGATCTAAAGCATCTTTTGTTGAAATTACAAATTAATGTAAAAATAACAATTTGTTGTATTATTCATATTTTTTTTATTTCAAAAATACTTACTAAGCAACAAAATTTTGCAGAGATTTTGTACAGATAGGCTTCTTATCTATCAACTGTATTTAATATAGCCGATATAATTGTATTCAATGTACTCTCTCGTACAGTTTATTGCTTTTAAAATTAATTAAAATCGCCTGCTTTCATGATAGACTAATTTGGTTTCCCAATTCAAAATTAAGACAATTTTTAAGGACCTTTTAAACTTTACTATCGTATGATATATCTATGATATAATACGATATATATATATGATATCGTATAATAGTCAAGTTATAAAACGACATTTAATAAGAGTACTCCAACCACACTAACTTCCACAATATTAATTACAGTTTTATAATAAAAGCAACAGACTTCAAACTCAAAATACAATCAATTTCGTTTACGCGGACGACATTACTGAGCCAATTTAATAAAAACTCCATAGAGACAATCTAAAGTTATACCTGCTTACATAAAATGATTCTCAAAATCAATTAAGAAATTAGTTCTGATATAACAAACATTAAAGAAATAAAAGAATATATTGATAATATAACATATTATTGATTTTTGAAGTCAGTTGGAAAATCATTAAGCATTAATGTCTTTACCTTACCTCTGATCCCTATAAGGTCTTCTTTCGCCAACATTCCGCCAGCCACTAGACTGTCCATATCCACTAGGATCCTGGTACCCATCAGCGTATCCTCCAGAGCCTCGGTATGAGGGATATCCGCTTGAGTAACCACTGTTTCCATTTGTTCCGCTGTAACCTAAATTCTGCCAACCACCTCCAGATGTGGCAGGTCTGGAAATGCCAGTAAAATCTTACTATTCTTTTTTGCATAGAAAATTGTAAAATAAAAATAATAAAGTAAAGATTTTTCTGTTTTCAAACAAGAGAAGTCAACATAACTTCGAAAAAAGGAAAATTTCGGGGACATTTTTATGTATTGGATGAATATGGTTAATCCTTTGTTTAAAATTATATAGTATCCTACTAGTTCCTTAAGGTTTTGATTAAAATCAAAATAATTGAAATAATTATGACATCAAAGTAAACGAAATAATATATTTGTTTATGGTTCTCTTTTTTAGAAGTATTGTTTAACTCGTAAGAAACTGTAGGTATTTCTACATTCAGTACCGTGTCATCGACAATTCTGATCTGGGTTTAATATTTTTGGATATGTAAGTCAGAGTTACTTTATTTAAATGATATATTTCTTCAAAAACATGTCATATATTTGACTTATTAGTTTAATTATATTTCTAAATTTACCTAGCGTATTCTCGTTGTCCCCACGCTCCAGCATCTGGTCTACCAGACGCGAAGTAATATCCCCTGCCGCCAGCATCCCATCCCGCCTGGCCGCGGTATGTCTCGTCCCAAGGTCTGAAACTGATTATATAGGATGGTGTTAGGAAGATCTTTTTATTTATATTAGTGAAGTGGAGCCTTGCTGTAGCCAATTGACTACATCTTGTATACGGGCTGGCTCGCCCGGGTAGTACCGTACTGACAGAATATTGGGGTAAAATGTACTGACAGAGCTGCGTTTCATACGGTGAGAGAGAGCCGGAAACCTAACCCTCTTCCCCAATCTTTTCGTTAAGTCTTATTACTATTTGTTCCCTATTAAGTTGGCAACGCATATATGGCTCGTCTAGTACTAAAAATGAGCGGCGGTGATCACTTTGGCGCAGTGGCCGCTGCAACTGACTGAAGCGCTGAAGGTCGCCGGTTCGATCACGCCTCCACTCACGGCAAACTGTGTTGGCCATACGGCTGTCGTGGTTTGGGTGTTGGTGTTTGTGCACATAGAGTGTTTTCGGATCCCCGACACATGGTCATGAGATCTTGATGGGGGCCGTTGAGTGTGATGCGTTTATTTATTACTTATCACTTAACATCAGGTGTCTCATGTCGTTGTCTTAGATTTTCGCGATTATTACTCATTGCGTAAACCATTTTAAACGGATTTACATCACGTATATTAACTATTTTTATTATCC
Organism: Hypolimnas misippus; assembly: GCA_037950945.1. Classification (NCBI taxonomy): domain Eukaryota; kingdom Metazoa; phylum Arthropoda; class Insecta; order Lepidoptera; family Nymphalidae; genus Hypolimnas; species Hypolimnas misippus. The sequence goes on along the minus strand of JBBEEQ010000006.1, from coordinate 2,020,938 downwards.
CGACGTTTCGAGCACGTTGCAGCGTTCGTGATCACGGGTAGACCCGTTCGATCAGGTGCCTTGCCTGCAAGTTTGCCAAAGTATGAGTCTGCAAGTATGAGTCGGCTTACTGAGCAATGTGATTGATGAATGAGTGTTTCATAATGTAATCTGACCGATAATTGGCTGACAGTTTAGTTTGAAGGCAATCGTAAAGTCTATTCTAACAAATTTTTACTTTGTAGTGTGATTATGAATGTGAAATAACTATCAGTTATTATTTTAACGACAAAAAATACTTACTATACCAAATATATGTAATATTTGACTAACGTTTGTATTTATTTTACTGATATCGAATATATCGGTGAATTACTTCGCTTAATTGTCTCTTTTCTATCGATATTAAATATTTGTTGTCTATAACGTGACTGTCTTACACTAAATAAGAAATACCAATGTAAACAAAGTTTTAGACCAATCGAATTGGGTATGAACAATTCGATCTAATCGCAGTCATCACATAAACTGTTAAGCTTTTATGTCAAATCTTTTATTTACCTCATGTGGGGCACATCCGTACATGCTTAACGCGTAGATTTATTAGTACATACATACATACGTAGTGACGTCACGCTAAAGTAGATATTTTCGTCGAATACCAAAATTTTTCGATAAAAACAAGAGTACTTGTAATCATATTTCATAAAAAAATAGTTCGTTAACAAAATAAAAAGTATTAAGACTCAAAATCTAATGACAAGTTACAATGCCATTTAGACTTTAGATTGTTTTCTTAATTCTTTCATAAGTCAAATATACACCTAAAGTTTGCACGCACATACGAGGAACAATCATAATAGAAGGTTTAGAACTGGAGGGCTATTACGCGGAGCTATAGCTATCCCAACGCGATAAATTTTGACTGGTAATTTGTTTCGTTTTACTCGATAGCGGTAGCGTACCATTATTTGCCCGATGTGTAACGCACATAAGGGTCCAAAGATGCCTTGTGAATAGTTTGTCTTAAAGCCGTGAACAATGGTTTAATTTTGTGATGGACAAAAGTCCTGTGGACAAAATTGTATTTGCGCAGGTCATAATTGTTACCAAAAAATACCGTTGCAACTTACAAAATATTCCAATCTTTTTAAAACTTTCAATAAGAAGACACCCTTGGTCACTCTTGTAAGTAATATTAATAATATGTAATAAAAAATATACAATCTGCATTAAGATAAAACTACAATACGGAAAAAATACGCGGAACTTTTTTTTCTAAAGTATGAAGTAAAAAACAATTAGCTACAATTATTAACTTTATTAAGTAATTGGCTTTATTTTTAAGTGCTACAGCATTAAATCATACAGGCGTATTAAAAATATAGTAACTAATTGGATAATTGTCGACATTATCTTTGGTTACTAAAAGGTTTGTGTCTTTATTTGTAATCGTAAATCATTTGAAACACGAGACTTGATTTATTGCTGTATTTTTAAATGACTACAGCGTAATCAATCAACTTACATTAACTCTGTTTGGATGTGTTGTATTTGTAAACGAAAGATACTAATTTTTAAATTAAGAACATAATCGTGTTTTTAATATTTTTTTTACTAAACAGTCTGTTGCGGCGCTCTTTCTTCCTAAAGCCATTTTTGTGCTATGACGGCACAGGCATTCGATGCGATGTTTACAAATAGGTTGTCGAATTATATTTTCATTGATATTTAATTCTTATTTGGATGTTTTAATGAAATTGAAAAAATATTTCGATCGATGTAACGCTAAACTTCTTACGCGGAAAGTTAAACGTCAAATTATTGTGTTACTATTTTTAAATTTCTTTCCAAAACTAATCAGAACATAGAATGCTATCAATAGTTAGCTAATTGTGAAAAGTAACATCTACTAATATACATAGATAATGGCGGCCCTTAACATAGGACTTTCATACAAACTTCCAAACTCCGTTTTGCACCTTTAAAGATCGAATTTTGCAAAATTCCGTCTTAGTGACCAGCTACGTCCTAAAAAGAATCCCAATGCAAAATTTAAAACTCCTAGCACTTGTAGTTTCTAAATTTTCGTGATGAGAGAGTGTCACCTTTCGCTTTATTATATAATATAGATTTCCAATTGAAATATTTAAATCATTATTTATGGTACTAAGTCTTATAACATAAAACAATTCTAGAAACAGGTCAATGCAATACAAATCAACACCTTTATTTCATTGTCAGAAATTTCAATAAACGAATAATTCAATAGCCCCTGAAATCAATGTAGGCGACAGGATGTGACACTGTTACAATATACCTTCCGTTATTAACCGGTGAGCATGTGGATAATTCCGAACAATTTCAAGGGAAAGCGTTGGAAATTCGACTATTGATGTGTTTGACACTATAACGATAAATTTCAATGTCCTGTTCACTGACCTGATTGAAAAGTAACGGCGAAAAATTGACATAATGAATAAGTAATTGTATCAATTTTATATGCTCTGAATTTGCTAGGATGTATTGTTGAATAATAACTGTTATAATAATAGATTCAATTCGAATTTGCATGTATGCGAAAAGTTTTTTGGGAAAGGTTGCAGTTAAAATGGAATAAAATCTATTAAAAATAGATTTTGATACGAAACCAAGTTAGATATTTTTAGGCCTAATTGAATTTAAATATTCTTAATAAAGTTTAGGAATATTGAATATGTAATTAGATAAGGCTCTAATCATTAGATAGGTCAGATATTTTAGAATTGACTTTTATGATTAAGACATGAGTACATCTATACTAAAAATATGTACTGTGCTCAAAATAATTCAAATCTTCAACTGTTTTTTTAATGAAACATTGTAGTATGAACTATTTATTTCAAAAACCAATGGATCTAGCTCTTCAACTACATTTAAAAAGTTTAAAATGTTGTGTAATAAATCTTGGAACTTACCTTTCATGTGGACCTCTTCCCACTCCTGGACCGTAACCTCCAAAAGAATCATCGTATGCAGAGCCTCTATTGTATCTATCCTCATAATACGGTCTCCTGTATCCCGAACTTCCATATCCATCATAACCTCCACCGTAGTCATCATATCTATCTGCATATGGATATCTTTCATAAGCTGGTCTTCTGGGATACGGATCATCATAATATCTGTCCCTATCATATCTATCCCTGTATGGATCTCTCAGAAACCTATCATAGTAATCAGGCCTATATCTGTCTCTGTCATCGTATCTGTTTCTGTGCTTGTCTCGCCTCCCTCCATGGTGTTTATCTCTATCCCTATCTTTATCATCATAGGGACGTTTCTTATCGTCATTTTCATCATCCGTCCCGTTTTTGTTGCCATTTTTCCTATCATTATCATATCTTCTGTCATCATCATCATCGTTACCTTTATTTCTATCATATCTGTTGTTATAAGTTGGTCTATTAGATCTGCGGTCGTCATCTCTGTCACGTCCCCTGTCATAATCATCGTCATCATCATCACATCGACCACATCTCGATGGTCTGTCATCTTGCCTGTCATAGGGTCTGCCGTAGCCATATCTTTCGTAGTAGCTTCTCTCTTGACGGATCAGATTCTTATCCGGAGTCAAAACAGCCGATAATACAGTTTCTCCTTCTTCTTGACATTGGACAATACATATTGCGATGGATATTATCTGAAATAGAATGTAAACATTTTATTCATTAATTTCTTGTTATGTTATATTTATAATTTTGACGGACAGGTAAACCATAAAATTGTAAATCAAGTGTGAGAAAATAACGAAAATTAAGAATTATATATTATTACTATAAAATAAATGAAGTGTTATTTATACTTTGTTAATTTACCGTTTTTATCAAAAGTAACCTAAAAATACACTCAATGATTCCCTTTTAGATATTTCTAAAAAAACCCTTTGATTAAATAAAAAAATCTTTGGTCAAAAATCTATCAATAATAACGATTGACTTTTATAAATGTACTATTAAGTTACTAATTTCGAACGTACGGTTTTGATTTTATATGTTTTTTATAATACATATATACCTACGTAAATACTGCTATATATAATGTTCTACACATTTGAAAATACACTGAAATCTATTCGAAACAAAAATTTGGCTTTTCCATTAAAATTAAACAAATATCAGTAAAAAAGACAAAAATATTATATGTCAAAATAGATATATTAGGTACGGATTACACAGTCCTTATACAACCCAATATAGCCTTAAATAATTAATTAATAAAGATGATTTTGCCTTAATCAGTTTGATTACTAGTAAACTGTACTTATCCGTGATACGATCAGTCAATTTTATAATCGGTTCGCGTTGCATCAGGTAATAATGTGCTTTTTAATAGCGCTTGTAATTAGCGTTTGGCTTTTTGTTGACGTTATGTTTCCGGGATTTGTATCGTCTCTCACAGATTATATAATAATATAAAAACTTATTCTTTAAAATAACATAAAGAAGTGATAAAATTGTTTGAATAAACTAATATAAGAAACCGACGAGATTAAACCCATAAGGACGGTAATACCTATTAAAAAAAAAATATTGTGCGTTATATAGCTCGTTTATTAGGCAAAAGTGCTGTGCTATAACAGCCTGTAAATGTGTGGGACATGCAAGGCATCTTTTATTAATATTAGGAAATAATACATGTAACCAATTATGCACATTCAAATAATTTTTTTGATGAAAACAGAGCTCTTTTTTACATTTATGACAAAATAGCAGCCAATTCTAACTATGATATTACTTTTGCGCCACCCTGAATATAATAATAGCGATAATTAAGATTCGAAGCTTAATCCATTGGACAATATCTTCTTTTGGTTATAAGAACAGAAGGGAAGAATTTGCGGAAGTCAGAACAAAACTAAACAAATATACGTATAGATATTGAACATTTAATTTTTTAGCGTTAGCGTTTTAAATTGAAACGAACTATTGATGTTATTTCTACATTTAATTATTCTATGAACGAATTACCAGCTTATAGACAATTCATCCTCGCGTCTATGAGTCTAGCGTAATTAATTTAACGTGGACGAAAAAAATCACAATAGTACGGCAATTACCCCAAGGCCTGCATTCGGAGCCCTATGTGACATCATACCATTGTTCCCGGAGGTCATGCTCAATGAGTGCAATTGTGGCCATTTACGTAATATTTGCATTTATTACTAATTTTTATGTTATCTGTGTATTATCTTTTTTTTTACGCATAGATTATAATTTTAAACAAAAGAAACTGACGCGAATAATGAAAATGTAGTTTTTTGGTCGTTTGACTGGTGTGAGTTAATTCGTTTGTTTATTTGATGAGGTTTAATAAAAATTTCGCAAATAATTTCGCGCCATTTAAGATGGAGAAAACTCGAAAGATATTATAGGTCATTAGTATATCTTGTTGAAACGAGGATAAAAAGAGGCGAAGTTTGTTTTGTTTATAAGGAATAATCTCCGAAACAACTGGACCAATTTCAAAAATTCTTTTGCATTTTGTAGGTTTCTTTCTCCAAAAAGATAATGGAATCTACATATTACTCTTGAAGACACCGGTCGATGACCACCAGTACCAATGTCACAGTACGGTTGCACACAAACTTAACGCAGACAAAACTGCGGGATTTAGGTGGCAAAGTTAGGTATTTAGTTCATATTCAGCTTCCACAAGCCAATTCCTTTATTTTCCAGTGGTAAGACGTTAATTAGTAATTAAGTAACAGCCTGTAAATGTTCTACTGCTGGGCAAAGGCCTTCTCTCCTTTTAAGGAGAAGGTTACAAGCTTGATCCACCACACTGCTCCACTGCGGATTGGTGATTGGTGGATATACATGTGTCAGAATTTCTACCGGTACAAGTAGGTTTTCTCGCGATTTTTTCCTTCGCCACTGAGCACGACCATTGATAACTCAGCGGTGTTTGCCAAGATTTAAAATCCCTAACATCGTTTGAGTTCGACGTGTTCTAACCTTAGCCCATCTCGGCTAAGACGTTAATTATTCTTCCCAATATTATGTCTACTACATGAATATAACATTATTTATTTGATTACAATCGTGGGTAATACTTGTAATCTTTTTATAATTACAACATTGACAATGAATAAACGATTATGGAGACTTACAAGGTAACCATTAAAAAATAAAAACATTAACCATCACACATTTTTATGGTTATTGCTTAGCTCCTATAAGTCATTACGTGATGTTATATAGCCTATGGACTTTTTCAATAAGTGTGCTATCAACCTCAATAAATTTTCAAACCGGATATTCAGTATCACGGATAAAGTCCACATCTAAATTTACTGACTCGTATTTGAGGGACCTATATCCGAACTTACTTTACCTCTTTGTAATATTAGTAAATTTAAAGATAAACAAAGCACATATATTTGTTCGATAGCTCATTAGATATTAAGTATTTTTAATCAAACATTAAACTGACAACAACTTGACAGACACGTTGGCGCAGTGGTCACTTCAACTGACTGTAGCGCTAACAGTCGCGGGTTCGATCCCGCTCATGGACAATATCTGTATCATACGGATGTTTGTCGTGGTCTGGGTGTTTGTGTTGGTGTTGTGTATGTTTCCGGACCCCCGACACAAGGTCACAAGATCTTAATGGGGGCCGTTGAGTGTGATGCGTTTATTTATTTATTATTTATTTAAATAAACAGAAAACCTTTATATTCATAACTCATTTTTACAACAATAATACATATTACGCAAAACAAAAATCAATACATTTTTTCCACGTTCTAAATTTAAAAGGAGAAGAAAAAACAATTACGGCCAGTTATACAACGAAATAAATTACAGATTTCATAAATCCTATTTAAATATATAACTTTATAATAAATGTGAAATAATAATAAAAATATGCTGTACTATAAAAACATTACAAGGCACGTTTACCTTAATTACTAGTAGTATTAGTAATTATTGTCAAATAATGTGGTAACTTTTCACTTTTATAAAATTCGCTGAAAAACGCTGCTGCCATGTCTAATTAATTCATAAACAATACATATAGGTATAGTTAAACAAAAGAATATAATTATATTATTTAACTGAACTTTTTCATTTAATGCTCTACAAAATAAAAAATTTGTTATTTATTTAAACAATAACATAAGTAATAAGAACCTACAGAACTAACTCGTTGTTAATCGTTTTCTTTTCATGTTTTACATTTTGCACAATTCAAAGTTAAGTAAATATTGTAAAATAGGGTTCTTAATACATACCAAAATAATAAATCGTTCCATATTGAGACGAATGCACTAGCGCATCTCACAAGCCACTGACCGCATACAGAACCTGTTTGCTATAAATAATATTGCATAGTCTGTCTATCTGCTATGCATTTTTTATCTATGTATTTACTTTTTAATAAAAATTTAAATTTCGAATGACGCTTGCGTTCCGCGGCTGCGTATAGAGAACTGGGCATCGGTGCTTGCGTCCGCCACTTATAATAATTATACCAATTTTTTTTTGTTTGTCCGTCCGTTGAGCCTAATGTTGGACATTTTGAAGGTTGCCCATGGTAATGGATGCCATCGGTAATTGTCTGGTACACGGATTTTGAAGTTCGTTATGGTTCGCGGATTATTTTACGTGTACATAGTTTTAATAATGCGTTAATTTTTCAGTTAGAATGGTGAATCATATCAGCATATCATGAAGGTGATTATCAACCGACTTCGAAATAAAGAAGGTTCTCAATTCATAGCGAGTGTTTTTTTAATATGTGCTACCGCAGAACTCCGTCATTTCAAAATAGGGATATATATACATTTTGTTATCGACTTTTACACAGAGACATTGCCTCTTGACCTCCGTAACTCTTGAGGGCGAACTAAAAACCATTTAGACTAGGACACATTCCCTATCATCATCATCATCAGGTGATTTAGATAGCAGCTGGGATCGACATAATGTTTTCCAAAGCACGGGAGACCTCGAATTATTTAAACGATTTATACTTCGAGAACGGACCGATTTTAATAATGATATTGGATTTGTCTCTATCCTGAATAGCAGAATAGCTCATGCAAAATGTACCAAAAAAATATATGGAAAATACATTTTCTCATACATTTTGCATTAAACGGCAAATAAATTAACATATTTTGATTCTGAAGTGGTACGAAGTTCGCCGGGTCAGCCAGTTATAAATATTTGTCAATGTCGAGGATTGAACCCGTAACCATCACCATTAAAGGTACTTTATGTGTGATTACACGGCGAGACCTGTAATTTTATTGTATACTTAATTACATAGAAACGACATAGGTACAAGTATATAAGATTAGTTAAATAGGTTTTATTTTAAATTCTATCTGAAATCGCGTATTTGAAAAGCAATTCTAACGGGAAAAAGTTGTGTTACACATGGTGTTGCGAACTCCTTCGAACAAACTCTATTGATCATAATTTAAAATGTAAATAGAACCCAATATAAAATATTTTAATATATGACAGAACGTTGTCAAAGAACTAGAACCGATCTTTTATTTTAATATTAATTTAATATTTAACATTTTGGTCTTCGAGCCGTAAAAACCGAACCGAACCTACGAAAAAAAATATGTCTACGCGTCCACGAACCAGAGCCAATACGCGAAATAAGAACCAGGCGCAATTAAATGAAGAAGACGATCCGCTACAACATCAACATTCAGAACGATGCAGCACTAAAAGTAAGACCAGTAAAGTAAATTCAGAAGCTAGCGTAGTTTTAGCGAAAAAAAGAGCTGAACTTATTGCCGCAAAGAAATTTGCCGAATTGGAAATAAAAAGAATAGCTTTTGAAAAGGAATTAATAGAGAAAGAATTAGAAGTAGAGATAGCTGAACTAAGCGTAGAAAATAATAGATCATCTGAAAAATCATACATAACTACATCATGTAAAAATAAACGCACAGAAGAATGGGTGAAAAAACAAAAGAAAGAAACATTTGACATTCGAACGAATTTTTTTCCATCTAATATACAAAAGGTTGATGATTTAGTAAACATTTCTGAAAATAAAAAAGACGAAAAATTAACGGATATTCAAATTTTAGCAAAAGAAATTAGAGATTTACGACGACCTACTGAAAGAGAACGAGACCTACCCATATTTTACGGTAATGTAAGTGAATGGATTGCTTTTAAAGCTGCTTATAATAGAACCAAAGCGCATACTTCTGAGGATGAAGACAGCGCCCGTTTGCACCGATGCCTGCGTGGAGATGCACGAGAGACCGTAGCCTCCCTTCTACAAGTGAACGCACCTGCCCGCGAAATAATAGAAACTCTAGAACTACGTTATGGACGCCCGGAACTAATTTTATCTAAAGAAATTAATGCCTTGAAAGAACTACCGAAATTAAATGACTCATCAGAACAACTGAATAGATTCGCTACCAAAGTCCGGAACTGTGTAACGACGATGTTGTCATTGAATAGACCTGATCAATTATTTAACACAGAACTTATACAGTCCTTGAAAATAAAAATGACCTACCTGAAGTCACGGTGGTTGACTTATGCTATCGAACATGAATCGGAAGATGAACCAGAACTTGTAAAAATTTCAAAATTTTTGCAACATGAAGCTATATCAGTAACTAAACATTGGATACCAGAACAGATCAAAATTAGCAATTATAGCAAACCATCAACTTCGCATCGAACTCTTTGTTTAGAAGACAACATAAATTTTAATGAGGAACCCAACATCGAATTGAACGTAGAAGAAATATGTTGTCCCACTTCTGGTATAAGCGCCACAATTGTTAATAAGATTTTACAATCCCCTTATTGCGATTCAAGTAGTCATAAATCTGTCAAGGAATGCAGCGATTTTAAACTACTTACTATTGACAACAGATGGAATTGGGCTAAGGATAAAAAATTTTGTTTCAAATGCCTGAATTCTAAGCATCGAAGAGAGAACTGTAGAGCGAAATACTGTGGAATTAACGGATGCCGAATGTCACACAATCGTCTTCTACACGCGACGTCGAATACACCTGGAACTTCAGAAAATACAGAGCCCGCTGATAGTCAAGCAATCAATATAGATCAGACGTCATATTCATCAGCTACGGAAATTATAGCATGTAATAAAACCGAATCACGATCCATACTACAAATCACACCTGTCACTGTCCACGGTCCTACTGGTTCCTGCCAAACGTTTGCTTTGCTAGACGGAGGAAGTACAATCACTTTATTTACTCAGAAAATAGCAGATAAAATTGGTGCTACAGGGGAGATTGAACCTTTGACTCTATTTGGCGTCAATGCGACCTCTACCGATCCTAAATCTATGAGAACTGATCTTCGAATTACTGGACCTTCAAACACCGTTGTAAATCTATATGGAGCTCGTACTATTAAGAACCTATCACTTCATCCTCAAACTTCAAAGAACCTCGAAAAATATGAACATCTACGTGACCTACCTTTTGAACAGTTAACATATGAAAATGCTGTGCCTGAAATTTTAATCGGACAAGACAATTGGCATGCGATAATAGCCAAAGAAGTACGATCTACGAACAAAAATGAACCTGTCGCATCGCTGACTGCACTCGGTTGGGTAATTCATGGAAGCGTCAATTATTTCACGAACTCCATCAATTATGTAGGTCATACATCTAATAATGATCTTCATAATTTGATAGAAGAATATTTTCAAATCGAACCTACAGGTATAGAAACTTCTAAGAAAAAACAAAACATTGACGACCAGGAAAAAATAAAAATTCTAAATAGAACAGCTAAAAAAATTGAAAACGGAAAACGATGGGAACTTGGATTACTTTGGCGTGAAAATGAAACGATTATATCAGACGAAGAAAGATATTTGAACGCGTTTAAACAGTTACGTCAAATTAAGCGAAAAATGGACCGTGACCCCATGGGTGGTCAAAAATATGAAAAGAAATTGGATATTTTTTTGAACAGTGGGTATGTTGGAATATGTTCTTCAACAAACTCACCTAAGAGATGGTATCTACCACACTTCAAAATCACAGACGCCACTAAACCCGGAAAATTAAGAATAGTTCATGACGCAGCTTGTAAGGTCCTAGGATCAAAACTTAATAATAAATTTCTGACAGGACCTGATCTATTACTATCAAAATTGGAAATACTATTCAAGTTTAGAGAAGAAAAAATAGCCGTATTATTTGGAATGTTTCTTCAAATTCAAATAAGACCCAAAGACCGACCGGCACAAAGATTTCTATGGCAAGGTTTTGACACAACTGGTCCTGCTAAAGAGTATGAAATGAAGTCGGTTATCTTTGGAGCGACAACATCACCAACAACTGCATTCTACGTAATGAATCGAAACGCAGAGGGTTTCTTTAAACAATACCCAGAAGCTACCGCAGCAATTAAATCTAAATTTTATATGGATGATTATTTGCTCTCATTGCATTCCAAAGGTAAAGCGTTAAGAATTATTAAAGATTATCTAATAAATAAAGGAATTGAGTGGAATTTTATACCCCCTGGAGAACCCCTTATGGGAACCCAGTTGTTGGGAACGAAGAAGTACTTCTTACAGTTCTAACAGAAGCTGAACATACAATCAATTCACGTCCACTTACACACGTATCAGTAAACCCGCAAGACGATGAAGCACTGACGCCTAATCATTTTCTTCTTGGCAGTTCCTCTGGAGTTCCTTTACATGAAAGCTTTCAAGACTACGATTTATTAGGCCGCAAGCAATGGCGAAAAGCACAAACTTTATGCGATAAATTTTGGAATAGTTGGGTAAAAGAATATTTACCCACATTTCTCCACAGATCGATGGCTGGAGACATTGACGATTTAAAAATTGATGACATTGTCATTATGTGTGACGAGAATATGCCAAGTAATGTATGGCCAAAGGGTAGGATAATTAAAATTTTTCCAGGAGCAGATGGCCGTGTTCGAGTTGCAGAAATTCAAACTGCAAGAGGCCATGTATTCAAGAGACCAGTTTCGAAGTTAGCTCGCATCCCCGTGAACAAGACTGAAACATAGACAGCTAATTATTCGCTGTCCAGGGGCGGTTAATGTTGCGAACTCCTTCGAACAAACTCTATTGATCATAATTTAAAATGTAAATAGAACCCAATATAAAATATTTTAATATATGACAGAACGTTGTCAAAGAACTAGAACCGATCTTTTATTTTAATATTAATTTAATATTTAACACATGGATAGACAGGTGAACGGAAATGACAAAAATATATTGAGATTTTCTAACTACACAATGCTTTTCATATTTTATATAACGGGTCTTATCGCGATAACTAATAGATAAAATGATCAGAAATTCTCTTGTTGACCATGAGCTTGCCACCTTCAGTGCCAGTTTCAGATGTCACACACTCTGACGATGAGCTAGGCAATAAAAAAGGTATTACTACTATTAGTTATCGCGATAAGACCCGTTATATTAAATATGAATAGTATACATCGCGAAAGTTTAAAATATATAAATACACAATGCTTCTAAGCAGGGCCGGATTTACCTTAGTACCGCCCTGGGGCACTGTAAAAAATGGCGCCCCTTACTTAAGTCATTACTCATTTATGTAAAAGTATTAGGAAAATGACTCCTTAAAAACAGATTAGTAAAAATCATAATTTCAGAATAAATATAGTTATTTTTTGTAGTAGAATTTCATTATAATGAACAAGTATTTACAATACAATTTTTCATTTTTATATTGAGAATCCTAATTTTCTACCAATCATCGTATAAATAATTTTATTTACCTTAGAAAAATCTTTCAAAAAACCAACTGCCTTACTACAAAAGATTTAAACAGACGTTAAACGCGCGTCTTAGACAGTTTTGAGTTAAACATGCTTTAGACATAGATTAATATACGTTTAACTGAGTTTTATAGATGTTTAAAACCTATTTTTGCTGTCAAATGTAACGTATAACATTTTATCAATAAGTTTTTTTATGAGTTTATTCGCTGTTAAGCAATTTAGATAATATTTTAAGCAATGTTTAAATCTTAAACACTGTTTAGCTAGACACGTGTTCAACAAGGTTTTAATGCGTCTTTTGTAGTATGACAGCAAATGTTTACTTTAAAACTCAAATTATGTCGCCCCGGCCACTGGCCCCTACTATTAACTATAGGTGCCCCTCTACTATAGGTGCCCCATAGTTAATCCTGTACTGCCTATAAGAATTCTAATTTTTAACCGCCGACCATAAAAAACGGTGTTATAAGTTGTATTAAGTTGTGTTGAGTCTGTGATTTCGATGCTATTTTTTTATGTTTGAAAACTGATGCAATCAAAATGGTTCCCAGCTATAATTTATGAAGATTAGACGTTTGAGGGTTGTTTTCTAGTTGGTGAAAGGACTTAAAAAAGTTCTGCTGTCTAATCGACTCGAAATTTACTATAATTGTTGGTTAGTTGCGTTACTTAAATCTGATACTGCAAAATCCTCTGGAATCAGCAGGACTCTTCACCAACTTATAGCAAAAGTAACGCGTTAGGCTTGTTGAAATGGTCTCAATGAGCTGATTGTTTTTTTTTTTAATTTTAATTTATATTTAGTTTATTTAAATTTTTGTATAAAATTTGTTAGAGATATAATTTCCTAGCTGCCCCTCATGGTTTCACTCGCGTTTATGGTTCCTGCTTCGCTTATATGAGTATACTAAATGTTATAGAACCATCCTCAATAAACAGACTGTCTCACGTAATTTTTTTACAATTTACCTCTTTATAATATTAGAATAATTAAAAATTATAATAATAAAACAAAATTATAAATTAGTATAACTATTTTTAAGGATTCCTGTCAAAAACCTTTTTACAACTACTTTTGGTAGTTGTTCGTATAATTGAAGATTGATTAAAAGATATAGTTAATGATTGTGGGCTTTAATATTTTTCTTTTGTTTACGCAAATTGGTCAAGAACGTGGACGACAACGAGTGAGGGAAAATAATTTACATTATGATGGTTAAAGCCGTTTTTCATTCCTTCGCTTTGTTTTGAAATTTAAATTCATTAAAAAAATATATAGTTTTTAGTAAAGTTAGGAATTGTTCTAGAATAATTTTGCATTTTCAAATTATGCATCAAATAAAAATTACTAAGTTTTTGATTAAGTTTTTAGTATTATGATTGTTACTTAAAAATTGGTACACCATTAATGATATCGATATAAAAAGTATTGTAACACACCACAAATTAATTATAAATCGTCAAACTGACTTTTCACTGCTCAATTGACACTTTTAGATTTTTTTACTTCAAAATAATGCAATAGTTAAAGTCTTTAACCGTAAACAAACCGTGATTCAGCCGTAATATAATAATAATTTGTAACAAAGACTATTTGTCTAAAATAACTCGTATCTGTTTAGCTGTTAAATAAATAGGAAGAGGAAGTGCTATTGTTTTCAATCGTTCACTGTTTCCATTATCCGTTAAAAAATAAATATCGGCTGTAAGTTAAAATAAGTAAAGTAACAGCCTGTAAAAGTCTCATAGCAAAGGCCTCCTCTTCTATGATGGAAAAGGTTCAGAGCTTAATTCACCACATGTATCAGAATTCCTCCCGGCGCATGTAGGTTTCCTCACAATGTTTTCCTTCACTGCCGAACTCAGTGCTAGACAAGGCTTGAACCCGCGATCAACGTTTGCGATCGACGTTTTTAAACCACTAGACTTTCTAACCCCCTCGGCTCTCTGCTGTGGCCGCCTGTAATTTAATCCCAATATATTCAAAGTGAATCCGAGGAACTGTTGGATCTTGCAGGCTCGTATCGTAAAAAAAAAGTTTAATTCAGTTTTTATTTACTTTTGTGTAACGATTCTGCTAACGCTGGTAAAATACCCAAGCCCAATTGACATCTTGTATAATCTTTATAAATAAAAATCAATGTTTATATGTTTTATCTTTACGCGTTTTGAAACCATTGATATGATTGCGACGAAACTTTAGTAAAGTCTTGTTCTAGACGCACACTATTCAAATATCTATAATGGCCCATTGAATCTTTAATCTAAATGTTGGCAAAAATAATAGAATTATTTAACAATAAGTGTTATATAATTATATGACATTGTTCCTAACTTCACGTGTATTCAATAAACTTAAAGTCTTGTGGGACCATAAACTAAGCAAGATTATTTCATTTGTCTCGAAGATACAAGATGCTTTGATAAGTTGGCAATTACTACACAGTATAAACTTTTGCAATATCGTCGTTTTATAGTGTTATTGTAAATACTTTAAAATAAATTATGAATACATTTTACGACATGGCGTCACAATGGAAACACAGAAAATGACCCGCGCTGTTCTGAACGCGTGAACCAAAAAACGGTCGAGCATCGAACCGCAACTGACGCGTCATTGTTTGAACCTCACCTGCCCTCTCTTTAGCGATATTAAATAATAACATGCATACGGTTATATTACGATGAGGATAAGGAAATGAGGTCTTGTATGTACTTTTAATTTAATTTTGAATATCTTGAATTTTTAGTCAATGACATTTTAGGGACTGTCCATTAATTACGTGACGTGTTTTAGCAACTTTTGAGTGGTAAGGTTTTGAACTACCCCTTTTCCTTCACCTTTACGTGTGTTTGTTTTATATTCTACCTACTAGTAGGAATGTATAAAAAAATGCATATCTTTGAAAACAGCATATATGTATATTCGCATTGAATTCTGAAAAATAATGTAGCCGTATATATATACATACATATATATGTATAGCTTTCAAAAGTTTCGAAAATAACTCGTGTTATCTTAATAAACCTCTCTATCCCCCTTGTGATATTTTGTGAATTTATATCATCATTGCTTTTAATACAACAAATACATAACATCATGTGAAGAACCGATGGGCATGCATTTAAGTTCTAAGATATCGAGTATACGTAATGATTAAAGAATATGGGTACGTAAGTCAAATATATAGAGATGGCTTACACTGACCACGTAATGGTAAAATCAGTCTAATGGTAAGATCATTTCCGTAAACTTTGACTTATCACCTGACAATGTACCCGCTAAAAATATTTTTCTGAATTTGGCTTTCATTTAGCAAAACGAGATCGTTATTTTGACAGATACAAAATTACAACAAATTGGCATCCTCTATCAATTAGGGACATTATTAGCGAAATCCACTCGTTGTAGACCCGCCTTAATTCGCGGGTATGGCGGATGACAGACGAGAACTCCCGCCCAAACCTCATTACACTGACAACCCGTGTTAATATCATCTTCGTGTCATTGACGTTAAATTATTATGTTTGGAAATATTTTTCCACTAACAAGGCGCGCTCACTTTAGTTAGAAACAAGTGCTGTTTATAGATAATATATTTTAATATAATATTGTTAGCGGTAAAAGTTATAGGAGATGTAGTCACGTGTGATAGTATCATGAAATTGGAAAAGAGCAACACAAACGTAAATTCGTCACTTTTGCATTCAAAGCGGACGGACGTTGACAAGACCTTTTCTTTAATAATTATTTCCTAATATTTTCATTGATGTGTTAATGATGATGTGTTTATTCCTGTAAATTCAAGTTAAGACTTGTTTGTATTGATTTGAAGATATTCTGAAGACAGATGTGAAATGGTTGTAAATTAGGAAATCATAAATTATTCCTTTATTATTTTTTTAAAATTACCAATTATTGCTAACGATATTATATTTCATGGACATATTGCACGCCTCATGACACGAGGCGTTTAAGGTAGTGCTCTACTTAGAACATGCCAAAAACAAGCTTTTTCATAGGTTCTGAACCTAAAAAGTGCAAATGGCACGTAAAGACGTTAGTTAATCTTAAGTCGCCAATAGTTTGGTTTTGACTGTTTATATTTTTACGTATAGAGTGACAGCTGGAGACTTAAGAGCTACTTAAAATTGAGTAGTCTTTTGATAATTTTACTGTAGTACCTGTATTTCAATGACTACAGCTAGGGCTGGGTCGATCAGGGCAGTGTTTTATTGTTGGTAAACACGATGATTTTCAAGAACTGTTGTTGTTTATAGTGTGCGCGCAGCGGAGTCACATAGCAGAGGGCGCGGGCTGGAAACCGGATCCCATTAGTAAACTCACAGAGTAACACTGTCACGAATGTCACAGACTATACAGTCACTTGACAGCCCATAAACCTTACGCCGATTGAGCGCAAATATATGATAAAGAAATTTTCTAATCAACGATTATAGAACAGGCAGTACTACACTTACACGTAATTTGTTTTTAATTTGTAGCTCTACCAATCCTGCAAATGTCCATGATGGCGGTGATCATTTAACATTTGTTGACCGGCTCGTTTGCTCGATAATAAAAAAAAATATTCACCCGTTCATCCCATCCGTAATTGTATTATAAATGCGAAAGTAACTCTGTCTGCGTGTTACGCAATTACGCCTAAACTACTGAATCAATTTAAAATAAATAAAGAGATAGAGCTTGAGAAAGAACATGTGCTGCTTTTTAATGCAAAAAGGACTGTAATGAGTTGAAATAGTAAAATAATATAAATAAATATATAGGTAAATAATTCTGTACAGACGAAGTCACAGGCACCATTTAGTAAAATATAAAAAGAAAAACAAGATATTTTTATTTTATATAAACATCGAAATGAAAATTGTAATGTTGAAATTAAAATTAAAAAAAAAAAAAAAACAATTATATGTATGAAAATGTATAAAAAAGTTAACATATACAAAATCAAAGCTCGATGGATGCCCGCTTTCTTTCAACATGGAAATCGATGTCACTATTCCGATTAAAAATATCGATTAGATGTCAATCGTTTGATAGCCGTTCTCGTAATCGCTGCATTGTTGTGATTCGTCAAATGTATTGTTGATCATTAGCCGACGATTAATATGAATTTGATGATTTTTTTTTCTCTAGAAATTAAAAGAAGTTTGATGTGTGAACTGTCATTAAAATTTTAAAACAATCTTTTGATGAAGCTATCAGCTGTCTTTTTGTAAGTTATGTTTAACAATTAAAGATTATGGATTTTGTCTTAACGTGTCATGTTATTTTTAAAGTTCTTTATTTAATGAATAATTAAAAAAAAACCACATCTTTGCCCCTTAAAACACAAAAATAGTTATAATTGTTTTAATCATAGATTATAAACCACAGAATTATATGTGACTAAATTTAAGTTACTAACTCAGCTAACTCGGTCTACACAAATTTTGAATTCGGTCACTTTAATACTAAGCCTGCACTGTTTTTTGAGTAACCTTCATGTATGAAGTAAATAATCCAAGCTATCTATACTAATATAATAAAGTACGATAGCGAATTTTGTATAACCGAAGTAAACTCAGGAACTACTGAACCTATTTTAAAATTATGATTCCATTTGAAAGGTACATTCTTCCAGATGATCATAGACTATATTTTATGTACATATGCGTATTTTTTAAAACAAAATCTAAGCGAGCGAGCATAATTGTATACGAGCTGTAGTCAATCAGGCTACATCTAGGTTCTACCTAAATTTAAATTTATCTACTGAAGTCTATTTTATTTTAAGAAATTTCTCTTTCGAAGTTATCAATACTTTCAATGCTATTTTTACAGAGTGGCTTTATATGATTTCGAAGCCTCAATCTTCTATTGAACTGTTAAAGACGTCCTTGGCCCATATTTACCTACTGTAAAAATACTCCACATTCAATTAGGGTTGTCACTTAAGGAAGTAAACCTTAGTTTTTAAGTTAACTATCTGAATCCGGACCGCGGTCCTCCATTTGATGTCCTCTTACTACACCACAGCGTACTAGTGAGGGGTATCATTATCAAAGACGATCTAAGCGAACGCCTAGATATTATGACGCACTATGCCTTACGGATTCACTCGCGTTTATGGTTACTGCTTCGCTTCTATGAGTTTTAGCGTGATGTAATATAGCCTATAGCCTTCTTCAATAAATAAACTATAAAACACAAAAATATTTTTTCAATCTGAACTAGTAGTTATTGAGATTAGAGCGTTCAAAATACAAATGAACTCGTCAGCTTTACAATATTAGTATAGATTTACCTAGGGCGCTTTAACTACCATTCGCCTGAAGCACAAATTTTGATTGGGAGGCTGATAGCATCGCAAAACTTAGTTAAGAATATAAAATTGGTAGCCCTTCGGTCTCGTATGGTAAGTATTTCAATAATGATCCCTAATAACAAATTAAGAGTGAATAGAAAAAGCAATTTGTTATCACAATGTACAGTCATTTTTCATGATATTGAACTAACTTGTTCTGTAGAAAAGAAGTTGTGGTTGATTTTATCTTTATTATTTTTTTTTTGTAATATTAAAAAAAAGTCATTTAATAAGTCTGTTTATGTGTAAATATTTACTTTCCTACTCTAACTATGTCCGTCGTACTCAATCTATATAAAAGAAATTGGTATTTAGATGTGTAATTATTTTTATTTTTTCATTTTTAAAATTAACTATAAACTTTATTATTTTGACATGCCTGTATGAATTGTTGTGCCTAATAATATTATTTAACTATAGATAATATAACTATAAGCTTATATTTTTAGGCACGCAGAATGCCGACTACTTTGGGCGACGTTGCCTAATCAACTAACGATTCAGCGTGACAGGGAAGTTTAGCTAACAAGTCAATTGACAAGCTTGTCAAAGTTAAAAATCGGTACAGATTTTTAACATTAAAAAAGTATAAACATATATCATATATAGTTATAAAAAACAATTGTGCCAACAAAAATCAATTAAATAAAAACGAAATAGACAAACAGGGTGGGGTCAACAACCGCTACCCCATTATTTAAACACTCGATAGTTAAAACTAATTGTACCTAAACAACAGAATGATTAAAAAGGCCATTTCAAGTTTGGATCATGGGACGTTGTTCTGAAACTATTTTTTTTAATACTTATTTACCATCACTATTTAAAAAATCACGATCTAGAAAGGTTCAATGGCAGTTAAAAGGGTCGTTATTTGTGAGGCAGTGTTTAGTTAGGTTAGGTTAGGTTAGGTAAGCTTTCTCCTTTACTGTATGAAACACAGCTTCACGCCGATTTAATTTCTGTCAGAGTGTGGTACTACCTTGAACAAGCCAGACCATATACGAGTTGTAGCCCATGAGCTAGTTTTTATCGTATTGTTCTCATTATTAAGTGTCATTGCGAAAAATATTGACAAAGGCAATGGAATGGAAATAGCGCCAAGATCTAAAAAAACAACATTATTTTGTTTTTAAAAATTATGGAAATTAAGTGTGAAGTGATCACTGCCGACCATGGAATTTTTTGCGGCACCAGAGAAGCCACAAATGTCCATGAGAGGCAGTGTTATGTCACCAGTTAAAAGAGTACAAGAAATTCAACTTAATTCATTAGCTTTCAGTTGTGGCAATTACACACATGTTATTTCGCCAATGTCACGTGGAATGGAGAAAAAACGATGGAGATTGATATACGAAAATAAGAAAAAGGCATAAGAAAAGGAATGGCAGAGGGGGAATAGGCTTCCGGCTCTCTCACTCACCTACCTACAATCAGTAGTCAATAGAGCATATATATTCTATTTTTCTTAACTTGTCTTATTTAGCAAAGAAAAATGGCGTATTTCTAACCACACATAAGATTTAGAGACGAGAATTTGTCGACCGAATGATTGAACTGAATCATTCTTTATAAAGAAAAAATATCAAGAAAAATAATGTTCGAAAATTCGTGATTATCGTTCCAGGTACTGCTACCAATAGGACAAGTCAAGAAAAATAAACTATAGCTAGGCTCTACCTCAATAATTACGTTATAACGTATAATTACGTTAAAAATGGCCGAAACGAATAGATAAATTTGTAGCTTACCTAACAATTATATCTACAGATAAGACACAACTGATGTTAGATAGTGTTGCTCCATCATCATTTATTTACAACAATAAATACAGTGGAAGTGTCAAAGACAATGCTTTGACAAGTAAAGGTTGGAGGTCATTAATAACTTTGATTTATTTACTATAATATACGTGTTGTGCCCCATGGGCTTTCGTGCGGGATAAATTGTAAACTATAAGTTCATCTAAATGTAAAGCCTACGTTAAGAAATGATTAATTAATAAAGCATATTACTCTGGGGGATATCAAAATATCATAATAAGCTGTAATTGAGGATACACTTGGTAAAAAAATATTTTTAAAAGAGTACATTGATGTATTTTTAAAGAGTTTCTTACCGGTTCTTCTCGGTAATGTCGGTATAAATAATATATAGGTAAACCGGTATATAGCCTTTCTTCATTCCGAGGTTTTATTTAAATCTTTAAAGCCTTTACAGAGTAAAGAATTACCACAATAAATTTACCACATAATACACGTTCATTCACACACTTTCGCATATATTATATTAATTTTATTTCAATCAAAGTTTTAAAAATATAAATAACCTTCCTTCGAGATCAATATTATTTTTTTAATTGCTGTATAAACTAATAGCTTAAGTTCGCGGCTTCGCTCGCGTTAATGTAGATAGATTTTGTATACCATCTGGAATAATGTACCTCTCAAATGGTACCATAATTTTTATTATACTATTAAAAAGTCTCCTTAACATACAGTATATATATCTTTGAATGAATAATACAAATAAAAGTGCGTGTCGTTATATTTGAAATAGATAAAAGATTTATTTGAAATAATATTTTTTTATCTGTTATCATATTACAGTTGTACTGTATTATTAGTTGAACGTCAATTGTAGAGCACTCGTTATTATCATAATCATTTATTTTAAATAGGCAATATCGAATAACAATGATTGTCTTCGCCATTAAAAGTATGAACATTAAACAATTAATGCTTTATTGTGTCTAATTAATTCTGAAATATATATGTATATGTGTATAAATTTTAACTTCTCTGTGCCCCGTCTCTATATAAACGTATATAACCAATTAACAATATATGTATATGATAAATTGTATTGTTGTAGCGTACCTTAGCTGTAGTCCATTGACTACAGCTCGTATTCGGGTTGACTCGGCCGAAGAAGTACCTACTATACTCTTATAGCAATTAAGCGTAGAGTCACTAGTATAACTGCGTTTTGTACGTTTAATTAAAACTCTAGAACTCTACCTATGCCACTTTCTACAACAAAAACCTATCCATCATTTAAATAAATAATGATTGCTGTCTATTAAAGAATGGAACTTTGAAAGTTAAAACTATATGACACAACTGAAAGCCATTAAACAAAGTATTGAATTGAATTAAAAACATGAATTGAATTTGTGAGTTTTTTAATTGTTAACACATATTTATTCCATATAAAAATTACAGTAATCAAACTTAAACATTAACCACAAAGTAATGCTTTATTTAAATACATTGCTTTCACAAACCTGAAAGGCTGAAAATGATTTAGTCGGTGCCTCGCGCGCGTTATTGTCACACGTGTCGCCATCTTGCTTTTACATTTCCCGCCGTTTGCAATATTATACTTAATGCATTTTAAACTTAAAATAATCGATAATATTGTGGTTATTAAAAATATTTTGTGTTATTAATAATGTTAAATTATATGATTAATTTATTAATATGTGAAATGAAAGTCCAGTGATATAGACATCGATTTATTGTCAGTCTTGTTATATCGTCATTTAAGTGAAATAAATTTACTAATTAAACATATATTTTATAATGAATATTAAATAAAACATTACCATAACTTAACCACTAATAAATGTTCCTAAACCCGCATTCGAAGTCAAACAACTCTGTTATCTGTAACAAAACGGTTTACATAAAAATTCATGCGCAATATAAATAAATATACTTCTTAAAATGTTAAAAATAAAAGTATTGCTCATTTGTATCCAAATTAAAGAATGGTTAAAGCCATGGCGTTAACGAACTTGCGGCTATTCCGTCCAAAGAACACTGAAATGGTGTATCGTCAGCGACAAGCGACGCCTATGAAGGCGCCGCCAACTGCGTTGCTGAAGAGCCTCTCCAGGAGCGCTGAGACCCTGGTAGCTACGACTAGATGCGGTGAGATTCTCAAAAAAAAAAAAATTACCAATTTTCCCTACTGAAAAGAATGTAATGTTTTTCTCTTTTTTTTTGAAAAATCGAGATCGAGCTGTAAACTGCATTATAGTGAGGATCGGTCTTTTAAACAAGATGTAATGAATACAGATAGCTTAATGATTTAATGAAAAATTTATAATTAAGTACCTCACGTATTCGAAAATTTGGCCGTTAGTGTCCCAAAGACGGTTTTGCCATACCATTTCAACGTAATATAATTTTGTTTATTGTTAATATAATAAATAACTTGTTGTTACATTTAGACCTTTATATTTAATTTTCGAAATTCACCAATTAAAATAAAATGAAAAACTACAAATAAATATTACTCACGAGTCTTTTTAAGGTAAAAAATATAGACAATGTTTTATCTAACAGATTACGACGTAACTATCACTTAAACAACATTTTTTTCTAAGTTTAGCGTCATCGTATTATAGATTAAACAGCAGTCAAGACAAACTTTAGAATATTGTCTACAGGTAAAGAAATAAAAACCCGCAAGGCACGAAGCACTGAACAACCTAGTGCGAATCTAACCAAAGGGGCCAGCTCCCTCATCCTGCCATCGCTAGGCAAGTGGGGTGACGAGGATAGTTTGAAAAGCAGGTCTAGGAATGGAAGGTAAATAGTCATAGGTTTAATATATAGTTACATTATTGAAATATTGTATTGTATACTAAAAGTGTAAAAAATCCTTTTCAAGGATTTTTTGAACTTTTGTTTTTTTTATCGAACGTAATTTTTGGAATACGCTGAGGATAATGACAGTATATAAGAACAACAAAAATGATAAAAAGCCACGAAAATTAATAATATCAATCATTTTAACGTTGTTAAATTAAGAGCAGCGTATAGCCTAAGACCAGAATCATATTTGTAAGTTTTACTCTCGTAATTAATATAGAAGAATTGTAACCTGGTAATATTTACCTAGATAACCTTATGAAATTTGTGTCTATCAAAAATAAGGCACTGATGGTAAATTCTTTCAGGTGTAATACAATGACAAACAAGTTATATAAAACTTTGTGAGAGTGTCTGAGAGTAGTGTTGTTCACTTTCATACAGATTCACATAAGTTATTTCTCATTGCTTTACCTGGAAGAATTCAAATTCAAATTCAAAATATACTTTATTCAAATAGGCTTTTTACAGTACTTTTCAATCGTCAAGTTACAGGTACATTAGTTATAGATTTTTTTTTTGAAGCTACCAACGGTTCGGAATGTAGTCTCTACCGAGAAGAACCGGCAAAAAACTCGATAGGTACTCTTTAAAAAAAAAACATTCATACATTATGGATTTTTATAACTTTTTTTTTTTGAAATCCTGTGAGAACATCAACGCACATTAGATCCACGCCTCTTTGTCGTCAAAATATTCTTGAATGTTATAATACGCTTTATTTATTAAAGATTTTTAATGTAGGCTTGAAACTTTTAAATTTACTGTTAGCTCTTTATTTTAGAATCTCACCGCTTTCTTACAAATTATAAGTTACGTTACGGAGTTGTTACATATTGTTCATGAGAATAAAACTTACATATGTAATTCCCGCCAAGAACTTATAAGTGTAATTCTCGCCTAAGGTATAATTCTCTCATAAAATATTAACACTATAATAATTCATGAAGTAATTTGCATAAGACAATTAATACACTCACGTCAGACATTTAGCACATGTTACGATATCGTAATTAAATATAAAAATTGTCTATAGAATTACGTCGTCTCTTTCTCCCTAGAATATAGTCTTGCTCATAAATATTAATGCAAAATATGAATTAGTTAAAATGCTGCAAAAAATTGCTTAAGGTATTTCCATACTTCCATACGAATATTTCTAATGCGAAAGTTACACTTGTCTGTGCTTGTTTGCTTATTGTGTTTTTCTGCCGAACCAATTTTGATAAATTTTAGTTCGAACATAAGCTAGTATTTATAAAAACAAAACTTCAAGGGAATAAAATCAGAGATGAACCTTCCTATGCAGAAGAAGTCATAAGGACCAACTAGTTAAAAATCATACCTAAATAATTATAACGTTGTATTATAGAATGGGCTAAACGTGAAAATTCTTTTAAATAATTAATCAAAGTAATGGCTATAGGAAACGGAAGTCAAGTGAGAGTCGTAAGTTAATATTTAATGAAAGCAATCAGTTCACCCCAGCAGTTAGCCGGCACTTCGAGAATCGACACGCGAACTCGACAAATTACCCAATATACTAATGCAAGGTGTATTATGACCCTTTAAAATATATAGGGAACTATACTGTTATTTCAATCTATGTATTTTGAATAGGAACAAAACGTCATTATGTGATAGAAAGTCTATACTTTTGTCTTCGCTCTGCGTAGGAAACGGGAAACGTTCATCCCCTATTTCATCCGCTTGACGTTTAATTTTCGGGACAAAAATAGCCTATCTCCATCTCAAAGGACCAATCTATTTCCTTTAGTATACTCTTCACGAAAAATCATCAAAATTGTTCATCGTGAAAACTTAACAAACAAACGAGCAGACAGACAGACAAGAGTTACTATCGCATTTATTATTTTAGTCAGGAAAGATTGAATAAATACCTTAAAATATTTTTTTACTTAAAATTGTTCAAAATGTTCTGCATTGACATTAAAGAGATCAAAACTAAGATATATCTATAAAAAGTAGAACGATATATTATATTACATACTTATATTCAAACGTGTATTGTACTAGATTTTGCTCGCGTCTTCGCTCGCTCGAAAAAACTAATGGGTTAACTTCGAATTGAAAAAAATAGGGTCATTAACAGACCAGATCAGTTAATCCTGACTCCACCTGACTGCTGTCTGTTCTACCCATAAAGTCAAATCAAATCAAATCAAATCAAAAAATACTTTATTCAAGTAGGCTCTCACGAGCACTTTTGAATCGTCAATACATGAAAAAACAAAAACAAAATTACATCAAATAATGAAGCTACCACCGGTTCGGAACGTAGATTCTACCGAGAAGAACCGGCAAGAAACTCGATAGTTACTCTTTTAAAATATTGTCAATACATCACAACACAGTTTATGATTACAAATTGATTATTTATCCTGTACGAAATTCAGCATATACTAAACCCACGCATCTTTATCGTCAACGTAATCTTGTATAGAGTAATATGCTTTAGCTATTAGAGACTTTTTAACATATGATTTAAATCTACTTATGGAAAACTGCATATATTTCTGGGGGATTTTATTATAAAAACGAATACCTTGCCCCAGAAAGGAAACATTTACTTTGTGAAGTCGAAAACAAGGTGTTATAAGTTTATCTTTCTTTCTCGTGTTAATATTATGTTTATCTCTATTTCTTTCAAAATAATGAATATTTTTATGAATGTATACTAACTATATTGTTATAAATGTATTGTGACGCAACAGTAAGTATACCTACTTTACTAAAAATATCCCGAAGGGAGTCTCGAGCTCCTAGATTATAAATACCACGAACAGCTCTTTTTTGTAAGATAAATACAGTATTAATATCTGTAGCACTACCCCATAGCATCAATCCATAAGACATGATACTATGAAAATAACCAAAATATACTAATCGAGCTGTATCAACATCGGTTAGTTGACGAACTTTTCTAACCGCGTACGATGCGGAGCTGAGTCTCCCCGTAAGAGATAGCAAATGGGAGCTCCACTGAAGTTTCATATCCAAAGTTATTCCTAAAAACACCGTTGTATCAGTAACATCAAGGATCTCATTATTTAATATTAAACTATAAGTTTGCTGTTTAACATTAGGCAAGGTAAATATTACACATTTCGTTTTCTTAGCATTTAAGACCAGATTATTAGATGTAAACCAATATTGTATCAGTGACAATGCATTGTTTACATCGTCATAATTAGTTTTATTTCTGTCAACTTTAAAAATAAGCGAAGTATCATCAGCAAACAATACAATGTCACAAATACTTTTAACATAAAACGGAAGATCATTGATGTATAATAAAAATAGAAAAGGACCCAGAATTGACCCCTGTGGAACACCCATCTTTAGGACAGATCCAGAAGACTTTATTCCATTTATAGTAACATGTTGAAGTCTCTGTGTCAAGTATGAAGCAATGAGATCAAGAGCTTTGCCTTTCACACCGTAATATTTAAGTTTATATAAAAGCGTTTCGTGCTCCACGCAGTCAAATGCCTTAGATAAATCACAGAATACACCAATAGCATTCTGTGATTTCTCCCACGCATCATATATGTGTTTGAGGAGTGCTATTCCTGCATCTGAAATCGAGCGACCTTTAGTGAAACCGTATTGTTCACCATGAAAAATATTGTTTACATTAAAATAAACAAGGAGTTGATTTAAAATTAGTTTTTCAAATATTTTACTTAGGGAAGGTAATATAGAAATAGGTCTATAATTACCAGGATCACATTTGCTTCCCTTTTTAAAAAGTGGTAAAACTTTACTACATTTTAATAAATCTGGAAATAAACCCGTGTTAAGACATTTGTTAAATATACAAGCTAAATAGGGAGCAATGTCTCGGATGATACTACTAATTACTTTAACCGAGATACCCCATAGATCATTTGTTTTCTTGATTTTTAGAGTATTAAATGTTTTTACAATATCTAGTGATGTAATTTGTTTAAAAGAGAATTCGATATCATATTTGGGTACATTATTTGCTAACAATGTAGAAGCAGTTAATGAAGACGAATTTAACTGAGATGTTATATCTGTAGGTATTTTATCAAAAAATTGTTCGAATATATTTACAACTTCTAATTCTGAATTAACGAGTTTATTCTCTACATTCAATTCAATTGGCAAAATCTGCTTGTTAGATTTACCACATAAACTATTAATAACGTCCCAAGTAGCTTTAATTTTATCTTCTGAATTAAAAATTTTTCCTTTGATATGATTTGACTTAGCAGAAATGCACACCGCCTTAAAAGTTTTTGAATACTTTTTTACATATTCTACAAAATGTTCCTCATGATACCACCGCTTCACACTGTATAATTCATATAATTTATTTCTACTTTTATAAATGCCAGGAGTAGCCCAGTCACTAAATTTCAAGTTTACATTATTATAAAATGTCTTCATTTTGAAAATATTATTAAATTTATTTAAAATTAATTTAAAAACAGAATCATAAAGTACATCTGGATCATCTGCAGTCATATCTAATTTACCTATTTTGGACGCCACAATATCTTTAAAACAATTTAATTTTTTAATAGTTATTGGTCTACATATTATTTTTCTTTTATTTAAAATAACCCTATCTTGAAGTGAAAATTTTTGACCACAGTGGTCAGATGTTAAGTTATTAATAATTGACTTTTCATAAATTTCACAATGACAAAAGATATTATCAATGCAGGTAGAAGACATACTAGTAATTCGAGTTGGTTCACAATATCTGTATGTTAAATTAAACGATTTAAATAAGTTAATCAGTCGTGTACTGGTTGTCGTGGTCTTTAACAAATCTACATTGAAATCACCACATACAACTATATATTTATTACCTTTACATAACTTTCCTAAAATATCCTCCATAGTTGACTCAAACAAACTAAAATCTCCTATAGGGGGGCGGTATACGCAAACTACAATGTACTGCTGAAATTCCACACAGGACAATTCCACAGTTCGCTCGATAGAGAGAGCCACAATATCTTGACGAGATTTACATGCTATATCTTTACGAACTAATATTAATGAACCTCCACGAATGGCATTCCCTCTTACGAACGAACTTGACATAATAAAATTTTTAATATTAAATATGTCATTACATTGGAACCAATGTTCTGTAATACAAAATATATGGATTTTATCATATTCTGAAAATAATTCAATTTCATGCTCCTTGCCACCTATACCCTGTATATTTTGATGTACAATATTTAAATAGGAGGGCTTAGGCTTTGTCTTTTTATTTAGTTTAAATTAATGTTTTTAATGTTACTATTATTATTTAAATTATAATTAACTGTGACAGTATTTTCTATAAATGAATTTTTTACATTATATACTAATAAATTAACAATATGTCTTTTATATTTTAATGGCAGGGACATAGTATCCTTTGTCAACTTAAATTTATAATTGAATTTATTTATGTCAAATAAAATGAAATTGTCACTGTAAGTATAATAATGAATTAAATTATATAAACATATGTTCAAATTATATATGTGTTTATTCTGTGCATCTGTCAAATTATTTGAATATGGAAATGCACTTATCATAAACTTACATTTTGTTTTATTCTGTATATAAAATAATTTTTCTATGCATTTTATTAAATCTACTAAAGTAAAGTATTTTTGTAAATCCGGAGCCACAAAGGAGAACGTCTTTCGTCTGCCGTGACCAAGTGTGCGAACAAAAGTGTGCGAAGTGCGAACAGGAGCGGCTGAGGGAAGCATCCCCTGCGCTTTATTACGCTAAGCCCGAGAGGCTGAAAGATTTTTAAATCACGGTATCCTTGAAAAAGGTATTTTTTTCTACAAAATTAACATGCAAATGCGTAGGAGGGTCACGTTATCTATACTAATATTATAAAGCTAAAGAGTTTGTTTGTTTATATATTTTAAGTGTTAGCAATTTATATAACGGGTCTTATCGCGATAAGTTATGGTAGCAATACCTTTTTATTGCCCGACGTTTCGACGAAGTTGCAGCTTACTGACTATATCTTGTGTACGGGCTAGTTTGACTGGGGTAGCAGCATAAGAGTAGAATAAATCACCGTGAAGGACCCAATACAGCTGCGTTTCTTAATCCTCTTCACAATTCGTTTTCATTAATTCCTGTTCCCTTTAATCTTATATTCCTTTGTAAGCTGGTAACGCATTTGGTACTGCCAATGTCCATGGGCGATGATTACTCAACATTAGATGTCTCTTGCGGTTTCAATTGCGTTTGTGGTTACGGATTTGTTCCTATGAGTCGTATCGTGATGTAATATAGCCTACCTCAATAAATAAACTATCTAACACAAACAAACAATAGTATATATATTAGTATAGATATATAACTTTCTTTTCGAATTAACGTGAGTACTATTTACTCATGCATACAATTACCCTAAAACTGAATGATTCAAAGAATTTCATGAATCACATTACTGATTCGAGCACGCATTGCGGTTACTTAAATGCCTTTAGCCTAATCGTTAGTCATGTTTTTAAGACAAAGATGAACTTTAGTATATAAATTATTACATAACTTACCTACCGATCTATTCAAACTAGAAGAAAAAAATCTGTCAGATCTTTGTTTCGATCGGGGATATAATCTGCTATCTAGTAAGAAATAATTTAAGTACATAAGTAATTAGGTTTATACTTTTACAAATCTTACTTGACAGAGAGTTTCTGTAGCGCAATTAAGATGATTTTTTGAAGCCCTAAGTTTTTCCTTTTATTTAAATGTTTTAAATATCATATTAAAATTACAACACCATAGATTTGCATATTCTTTCTTTTCTTTTTGTTATCTTATAACGTCGTCATTTCTTAAACGATTTGAAAATTATTTTTTTACTTTCGCATTGATCCCATAGAAATTTCATCAAAATCGATTTAGTAATTTGGCTTGAAAATCAAAATAATTGGTAAAAGTGTCGTTTAATAAACAAAATTATGTATTTTGCTTTTGGAGTTGGTTTTCATTTTTGAAAAAAGTTTTATTATATTAGCAAAATATACCTGTATATTTTTTGATACAGGAGGCTGAAATCACTGGCATTCTAGTCTCTAGTTTACTTGTATAATATTATAAATAATTGATAAGAGCGAGGACGAGTAGTCCACCCTAGAGAGAGGGAGGGTGCGTACTGCCGATATAATATAATAGCGACTAATTAATCAATCAGGTACCATAGACCTTTTATGATATATTCCTAACAGACGCCACTATCAAAAATCTGCTATTCGCTAATTCGAAACCTCTTCCAAAGCCTTGGTCTATATAATAACAATGCGGAAATTGTGTGGCAAGTTATTGTTTGATATGATGTATATATTTTTATACTACAAATGTAGACAAATGGTCTACGTAGTCTACGGGAGTCTTTAGAGTAGAAGGTCAGTGTACGTCTGCACGAACGTCTGGGTTGGAAAGACTCTTTTGTTATTCTACCACCAAACATAGCCATCCGGGCGCCTCAAGCATGATACTTTAGTGTCCTTAATTTCTTATGTGACACGCGGTTTTACTCGCATTTTGGATAGTGTTTGATTACTGATTCACTCCTATGACTTATGAAAGCGAGATAAATAACGGGCCTACAAATGTCACCCACTCACCACAAAATCTCAGAAACTTCAAGTGCTAGGATGCCTGCATAGTTCTTTTTAGGACGTAGGTGCTCAGTAAGACGGGACTTTGGAAAATTCGGCCCGTAAGGGGGTAAAACGAGGACTGGAAGTTTGTATGAAAGTTTTATGTTAAGCGCAAATGAATCCGCGTGGGGCCACTAGTATGATATATTTTCAATTTAAATTTGAAAATGCCTTATTGGTAAGTAAAAAGTTATTTTCTCTCTAATTTGTGTGAAAAAAAAATTGTAAATATGCATATGGCCATTTGGTGGACATGTTAGATTGTTAAGCTTACCAAACATATTCCAAACAGTATGGTTACCTAAAGTATACGTAATAGATAATATAAAGTGTACGTAATTCGATGTTCTCTTGCACTTAGTTTGGAGCCTTGACATTAGCCGCCATTTTTAATGGAAAGAGCGCGGTGTTAAGCTGTCACTCCGAGGAAGTTATTTGAATATTTAACGAGCCGTTTGGAAATGTATGCTAAAACCATTGAAATCTGAAAAAAGACTTGACCTTTATTAAGGTTTATGAATAAAAGCCTTTGATTCTTATTATTTTTATTGTTATATGGCAAAGTTGCTAAGAGGCGACATGGCCTAGTGGTTAGAACACGTCGATTTTAACCCATGATCGCGGATTCAAAGCTAGCACTGCTGAGTTTTTAAGACCTAAATTTTTGTTTAAATTCATCTCGTACTCGGCGATAAAGGAAAACATCATGAGGGAACTTGCAAATGCCGGAAGAAATGTATATCTACCAACTCGCAGTGGAGCAGCGTGGTAGATTAAGCTCTAAAAACTGCCTCCTGAATAGGAAAGGAAGCTTTTGCCCAGCAGTGAGACATTTACAGGCTGTTGCTTCACTATTTTACTTTAAGTCGAAGATACATTTTCGACAGATTACCATAAAGGATAAATAAAGGAAGAATTTAGAATGTTTTACGTAAATCAACTCCAAGGAATGTTGAAGGAGCCCATAATTTAACTTGTACGAAGTTGGAGATAGTAACTAGTCTTTGGCTATAATTACATTTGTAAGTTACACTCTCGTAGTGGATATAAAACAACTCTGTAACCTGGTGACAGTTACTTATATAATTTCACGAAAGCTGTGATTATCAAAAATGCGGCCCTGACAGTAAATTCTTTCAGGTATAAAGCAATGACAAGCAATTCATTAATTTATTTATTTATTTATTTATTTATTTACATATGTGGTTTTCCAACAATGTGAAAACTAAACATAAAAATTATTATTAAAACTAAGTGCCACAATTATTTATAGGAGAACATCATATACAAATTAATTAACAAAACAACACATAATATAAGTTACTGAAACAAAAAAAAAAAAAAAAAAAAACAAAATATTATGTCAATCTTTATGAAAGTCTGAGTGCAAGACTTATTAATGTAATTCTCACATTTTATAAAGTAAATACCAGACTTAAGACATCAATCGATTAGAAAACCTTTTGTAATTATACTCTTTATCAACCATGCATAACAGTAACTTTAGGAACGCCTTGTCGCATTTGCTTCCGTTTTATTTATTCAGACTTCGACCTTTAAATATTTATTCATTCATAAATCTATCCAACAATAGCAACACTATGTAAAATACTGAACAATAAATTGAATGAAACTTTTATTATTAACAAAAGACAGTATTGAAAGTTTTAATAATATTATTCGAATTCAATTCAATTTTTGTGTAATGGCTATTTTCATATTATTGAAAGTGATGCTTTTTGACATTGACGTTCAATAACAAACTATCAAACTTGGCGCCGGTAATTACTTTAATAGTTTGTTTATATACGACAGTATATAATGAGTGTGTCATAAAACCTTAACCAAACGTATGCCGAGGGAGCCATTCAGCCACTCAGCGCCACCATATTTTCAAGATCATAGAGAATTGAGCATAGAGTTGTGAAAATTGAATTAATGTTCCCAATTTGGCTTTGTAAATATTTAAAAAATCCACTACGAAATATATGAATTTCTTAGACCGAAGAGTCTAGAAAAAGTATTTTATAATACTTATGGTAACATATTATTTTTCTTTCGAATGTATGACACAAAGGGAATATTTAAATTAGAAAATCTCTGAAACACCGAATCTTCTTAACTTAAATCAGGTTGTGTCGCAATTCTTGATATTATTTTCAAATTTAATTTTATTTGCATTTTATAGTTGACGGTGGAAATAATTACAGATAGTGGTGGCAATAAAATTAATGATTTGATAAACAAAGGTGCTTTCCGTTTGTTTTGCTATTGGTCCTTTGGCCTTGAAAGTGTTGCTTAAGTACTGAAGCTCAACTATTCAAATTATAGTATATTGTAGAGCGTGCCAAGTGCGAGTTTTTTTACTTACTAGATTATGGTAAAGTAAACGTAGATATGGGATTGAATCAGCGCCATCTCGTGTTAACAGGGGAAAACATTATAAGGACTTAAAAACAAGCAACTGATTTTAAAATCTCAATTCGTCGGGAACTTTTTTTTATGTGCACCGATTACTTGAAAATGTTTTGAACGTTTTGGATAATTTTTTTTTGTTAGAAAGGTTATATAATGGTTTCCAAATTAGTTTTATAGAATTTCCATCAAAATATTTTCACTAGTTTGGTCTTAAAATCAAAATAATTGGAATAAGTGTGTCATTAAAGTATATAAAATTACGTTTTTTGATTTTGAAGTCGGTTCTCCTTTTTTAAAAAGGTCTTGTCTTAAAGTAAACTTGTTTGAAATACGTAATTTTTGTTTACGTGGATACACTTATACAAGGTATTTCAAATTTAAAAGTAAACTACTGAGCCAATTTTGATGAAATTTGAGTGAGACCAACATGAAAATATACCTACTCATTCAAATAAAATAATACTTCTGAGTTCTCAGGTTACACACCACGAATTGTGAACCTCCTTCTTTTTGAAGGAGTTATAATATTTTATATCTATATAAATAAAATCAATATTTGAACGTTTGTCCTGTATGCGTACCACAGATCAGATTGTGATGAAATTTTAGTAAGTCGTCTGTGAACGCCCACGAGAGTTACTTGCCCAAAAAAGTCAATAATCAAATAAATTAATATGCACATATTAAACTACGTACCATTAACAAAAAAGATTTTTGCCTATACTAGTGGGACATTAAAAAAAATGCGACTTTTTATCTTTCTCGTTTCTATGGATATAGTACCTTCAAACACAACCTATCCTTGATATTAACTGTATATGATAATGAAACAGAAAGCAAAAAGATACCACAGATAAAATATAACGTCCAACGATTCACCTTGAGACATAGAGACAAGAAGGTTGACGGCGTTTACATAACGAGGTTATTTTTTGGAGACAGCCCGATAGGGGTCACAAGATATGAAGGAGAAATATATTATCCCAAAAACTGGATAAAACATTTCTGCTCTAAAATTTTAACATATTACACAATAGCACGATCGAAAAAGGTTATATTTTTCACCGACTTCTAAAAGGAAGAGGTTCACAATTCGTCGGGGGTTTGTGCACCGATTACTCGAAAATGGCTTGACTGATTTGGATAATTATTTTATTAAAATAAAAAAAATTGGAATTGAATCCGGAAATTACGTATTTTGAAGTTCCACTTTAAAAAAAAAGTCTCGTCTAAAATAAACTCTTATAAAAAAATCGTTCATTATGATATTAAAAACGTTTGTAATTTATTACCCAACAAAACTGAAGTTAGAAAATGTTTTCAATTTACTCATTCTCCACAAATAACAAAACTCGTCTCTCATCTAAAAATATATATGTATATTTCTATAATTTTACAATATTACACTAACGTATGTAATAAAACAGTAATGTATATTGATGCCATATTTCATGTGAACACACTCGACCCCGCGCCATCGATTGACTTGCATTGCATAAAATATGTAACGGTTTTCAATGTTTGTTTTTTGTTTGAACTTAAAATTGGGTTTTAATTTTTCTTTAGATGCCAAGTTAGATATAATGACCTTTGGTAGAGGATAGAAATAGGATAGTGGGGGTGTACATAGAATATATATCAGAAATATATATATATATATATATATATATATATATATATATATATATATATATATATAGTATATAAATAAATAAAGTAAATAAAATGTATACAATACTTATAAATGCATAGGCATACATATAATACGTACATAAATATTCATTTAAATCCTAACCAGCAAGGTAATGCTCTTTTACTATATTTTTAAAAGAAGTAAAAGATGATGTTCTATTGATATTTTCAAAATTATAAATAAACCCTTTTACAGTTTATTCGAAGAAGTTTGCAATGAGTATTCTTCTTTATTTACTAGAAAACTATATATATGTCATGTTTTTACTATATGACGTTAAAAATCTGTATCCATTTTCAACTTTGACAAGCTCATCAATTGACTTGTTAGCCAAAAGATACTCTTGTCTATCTACTCAATCGCTAGGTTGCTAGGCAACGTCGTCCAAAGTGGTCTACATTTTTAGTAATAAAATTCATGAGTGTAATCCATATCTATAGTTATATAATATCATTTGATATATCTAATAGGGTCGCCCTGGCTAATTGCGTCCATGACGGCAATTGCGTTTGTTTCGTGATTATTTTTATATTACATAAAATAACTGCGAGCTGTAGTTAAATAGGTTTGTTGATTCATAAAATACGACATTAACAATGATTCCCAAATTTCCCTATTATAATGTACAGCATATTTCTGTATACTTCCTATTTACAATATTATTTATCTGTATATATAGAAGAAAAGCGTTACTGATTGCTTCATTTATCAACACACTGAACGAATTGCCTGAAATTTGAGACGCAAATAGTTATTGTAACGTAGGCATCTGCTAAAAAGGAATTTTGCAAAATTTACGCCTTTTAGGAAGTGAATTTTGGAAAATCGTTCGTATGGAAAAATGAAACGTAATGCAAACGAAGACACGAACAGAAGTTAGTAAATATTAAAAACCTGCAATTAAAGAAATCTATCCTATTTTACTTTGAATATTTGAAAACTATATGCTATAAATAAACACTTTGTTACTATGACCTAAATATATTCATAAAAAAGTCGAAATTCTAAGTCAAAAATTAACCAGTCATTTTTGACACCCATAATAATAATATATTTTCAGTAGCAGCAGTAGAACAGGTAGCGTGGACAGAAGCACGCAAGGCTCTACAAGCAATCTGAATGCTGATGAAGACAACATCAATGTTGTAGTCAGGTAAGATGATCAGATATATACAATTGTTGATTGAAATCACCACAATTAAGACAACATACATCACCATCATCATTGCAAACATCATCATCACAGACGAACATCATCATTACAAATTACAAATTAATTAAGAAATCAAAAATTATTTAAAGAACGCAATTTTTTAACTGTAAACACAGTTGATTTTGTAATTCAGTTTCAATTTGGGTTTATTCTAAAAGACTACGTAAATCTAAGGTTATTAGGGTGGCAGGAAACTAAAAAATACCTTTTCGATATCAAGAAATTAATTCGTACATTTTTCGATTAAAAATAAAAACGAAACATTTGTAGAGTCAGACCGGTCAACGATAAGGAACGCTCAGTACGCGAGCGACACATGTTGGAATTTCCCGGCAAAGGACAAATCATCTGCCATGGTACAAACCCTGGGCAGAAGCCCAAGCTGTTCTCATATAACGTCGTCTTCGAACCAGCGGCTACACAAGTAAGTATACATTCTACAATTTACACCAATTATGTTTAGAACATCATGCAAAATCATTCGTCTTCTAAAATCTTGTAATCTTGGTTTCTTCAATGGATGAAATGATCAGCGCTATAAATTGGATCTTTGGCAAGATTACAAAGAAGCTTACAATACTAGTCGAGCAATGCGATACAAGGCGAGAATTACGCTTATAAGTTTTACTCTCAGACATTCATAAAGATTTACATAACTTGTTTGTCATTGCTTTATACCTGAAAGTATTTAGTACTGACACTAAATACTTTCAGGTATAAAGCAATGTCTTTGTTTTTGACAGCAATAGCTTTCGTAAGATTACCTAGAGACCAAGTTACAGAGTCCATTAACCAAAGAATTGAATTGAATTGAAGTTACAGAGTTGCTTTATGTCAATTACTACACTAAAACTTACAAATGTAATTGTCGTCTAAGAGAAATAAAAATTTATACATCACAATTGGTAAGTTTTGTTACTGCAAGAAACAGATTATATCTAATACGAACACTTTTTTATCAGTTTCCAAAGTCCTTGTCTGCCATTTTGAGACTAAATGAAAGTCGAGATTTTAATAATAAATAATGTGTTTAAAACTAAATTTAACTTTTCTCTATTATCACCATTAACGTTTTATGTAAGAATAATTAGGAGTGCTTTTTACTGTCGACAATTATTCTTTGTTGATTGTGACATTGTGATACAAGGACGACATAATCAAGTATAATTACCATGATATTGATTAATGAAATAACCCATAAAAATAATTTTTGGAAAGTTTTAGTATTTTGATGAGACGAGGTGGCCTAGTGGTTAGAACTCGTAGATTTCGACCGATGATCGCGAGTTCAAACCCCGTCTAGCACCACAGAAGTGCTAAGTTTGTGTTTAAATTTATCTCGAGCACGGCGGCGAAGGAAAACGTCATGAGGAAACCTGCATGTGCCGGGAGAAATTCTGACACATGTATATCCGCTAACCCGCATTGGAGCTGAGTGGTGGACTAAGCTCAAGAACCTTCTCCTTAATAGGAAAAGAGGCCTTAGTCCAGCAGTGGGATATTTGCAGGCTGTTACTTTACTTTTTACTTATTATAGTATTTTTATAAATTTTTTCTTATGGCTTCAGAAAATTTGGTCCTTTTATTCTTTATAGAGGCATTTTATATTTTCATCCTATAGGAAGATGTTCTAGAATATTCTGGTATAAAGCGTCTATTAGAAATGGCGGTGGAAGGGTTTTCGTGCACCGCCTTCTGTTACGGACAGACGGGCAGCGGGAAGACTCACACTCTCACGGGACCTCCGGGACTAGTAAGTGCTATATCAATACTAGCTATATCCGGCCATGCTTCGCTTTAGTTCATTTTTTTCTATAAAAATTGCTGACGTACGAGCAAATTTAAGTGATCACCGCCGCCCATGGACAATTGCATTAATAAATTATATTAATAACAAAAACGAATGCTTGAGTTGCCGTACGTTTCGAGAGTTTTATCGAAAGGGCATTTTTTTTTTAATTTACGACGTACATAAAGGGTAAACAAGTAAACAAAATCCTCAGTCGGATCGACATGTCTTTTCATTTTATGTATATAGATCTTACATGTTGTATCTGTCGGTTCACTTTTAACTGTAGGCGTTTATAGTTAGGATTTGTATATCGTAACTTTTTTTACGTTTTTGTATTATTGATAAAATTTCATTATTTAACTTTTAAAGGGGAGAAGTTACTCAAATCTAATTAATATTATTTGTTAGACTTCTTTATAATTGAAAGGACTTTGAAAATGAATCAATTTTACTTTGATATAACATCATCAAAAAACAAAAGGTTCCTGATTTAGGCAATCAAAATAAAGATTACGAAGGTACTTTCACAACGAGTCAAGCCTGAATTCTTTGTTCCAACATTAGTGGAATCTTATTTTGCGAGCGACAATTTTAATACGTAAAACTCGCACTAGGCATATGTATATTTGCCTTATATCTCCGCGCGAAAGAGTTGCGGTGTCGCCGTTTTTCTTTTGACATAAAAGTGACAGTGCGGGACGATACACGTAGGACAAGTCACCGCGTCGCGCCGCATCGCTTTGAATTCGCCTACGATCGCTTCGCAATCGCATTCGCTTTGAATTACCTACGTAAGACGTCACCTTAACAGTATAAACGGGCATCTATCAAAGTCAATGTCACAGTGTATAAAGCTTTACGCTCACACAAAACAAAAGAACATCGCGTGATGTACCATCATAATATTAATATGATGTCCACATCACGCTTATTATCGCTATAGGAAATATTATGAACTTTAACTGTTTTTAAACAGCCGTTCACAATCAATATATTTGATACCTCTACGGGTTTTTTAATGACAAAAATTATGTTTATATTATATTCTTATATACAGTATAGATGATATCTGCAAATATATATAAAACAACCATTACTGACTAACTGATCTATCAATACATAGCTCAAATCACTGAAAAGATTGCGTTGTTTGGCACGAAGATTATTATGACGTAGGCAGCCACTAAGAAAGGTTTTTGTAAAGAATTTTCAGACCTAAGGGGATGATAATAGACTAGAGAGTTCCAAAGACAATTTCATAAAAGTATGTCTATATTCCCACTAGTGCTCATACGAACATTTGACTAATTTAAATCCAAATATTTCTGTTCCTGTTGAAGTTTACCTATACTCTTTGTTCGGTTGCCGAATTGCAATCATTTTGGTGTTATCCGTTGAGGACGTTACACTCAGACGTGTTCCGTCAATTAATATTATGCCAGAAAAATGTAATAATTAATAGAATAAAAGTATGTAAATATACCAGACCATATCAACTGAATTGACTAAATGTTATGTGAAGAGATAATTTTTAGTCTGACCAAAATGAGAAATCTACTAACCCAAGTTACAGCCCGCACAGTATAAAAATACTGTTAGACAGATTTAAACGGTAAAAAGTGTCCAGTGCTGAAGGCGTTATATTATCTCTGGGGTTTTAGTCACTAGTTTACTTGCAATTATGAATATATTTGTGAGAGTGAAGACGAGCAATCTACCCTAGAGAGAGGGAGAGTGCGTACTGCCGATATATAATAATAACTAACTGACCAACGAGCTACCATAGACAAAATACGGTATTATTAACTTTTATGATATATTCCTAACAGAAGGCACTCTGCTAAGGAATATTCTTATTAGTGTGCCCGTGCCACTGAATATTATCATCATATTATTCGTCTGCTTCTGGTATTCACCCTTACTTAAAGTGTATCACTTAGCTCAACTTTGAAATAACGTCTACGTGGAGAGTGATTTTCACGTGCACCAACAGCAACTCTACTCGAAATCTTTATACTAGACCCCGAACAATATCAGAAAGAATAATTTTCTAATAGAAATTTCGTACAATATGCGGTTTCTGTTAATTTCAACTATCCTTTCTATCCTACTATCCATCTAGGTGGAGAGTGGGGCAAGTCCGTACGCACCGGAACATGGACTCGTGGTGCGCTCCTTCGTGTACTTGTTCCAACTGATCCGCGACCGACCTGACTGTCATTTCATACTTAAAGCGTCTTTTTTGGAAATTTATAACGAAAAAGTAAGTTTAGATGATAAAGGAAATATAATTAATTAAAGTGAATTTGGTAGTATGAATGTATAAACGCATCGAACTGAAAGGCCCACAGTAGAATCTCATGTGTTGGAGGTCCTGAAACATACAACATAAACACCAAGACTGCCAACCTGTCTGTCATAGTATACCCGGCTGATAATCAATAATGTGTCAACCAACAAAAAGTCCAATGCGGAGATATTGTATTCTGCTAATGCTTCAAGTGTTTAACATTATCCAAAAAACTAAAGTCATCTGAACTGAATAAATACCAAAAAAGTTTCTTAATTTCATGTTTCGAATATTAAGGTGTGTTCCATATTTTGAAATATTTAATAATTCCTGGACATTTGAAAAACTTATTACTAGATAAAACTATTTATTATACCAATCTGCTTTTTTCATTACATCTTTTATCAGAACAGAAAAGAAAAGATGGACACATTAAGAATAGATTTGACATCTTAAGACGCCATTTTCTCAAAATGAAGTCCGTGTGGCTTGACATAGTATTGCTTATCAGCGTCCAACTACGGTCTATCTTAGCAGTTGATTTGTATTACACATATTCCATGACGGTCATTTTCTACTAAGAAAAAAATTTGTTCAATAATGGAATCCCTAACAACTCGGTGTAATTGCTGCTTATGGGCAGAAAGTTTTGAACATTGATATTCTTGCTCTGAGTTATCGTTTAGTTGGAGATAAAAATAGGAATTGTACTAATACCCTTTAAAACTAAATAAAACTTTCAGGTGATAGATTTACTAAATCCTGGCAATTCAAGGAAACCGCTGCAAGTGCGATGGTCAAAAGAGAGTCGCAGCTTCTATGTGGAGAACCTTTTTATGGTCGACTGTGAAGAATTGGACGACTTATTCGCTGTTTTAGAGGAAGGTGAAGTGTGAATAATGTTTTACTACCTTTTAAAGACTTTTATCGTCTTGACTCGTTATTTCGTATTGTATATTGTATTTTATTTTTCATTTATTTTTATGGAAAGTTTAGCAGAATTTTCTTTCTTATTTGGTTGTAAAGCTTTTGTTTATCAGTAAGTAACGTAGAAATACCAGCTACTTACATATGTACTAACATGGCATAGTAACATTATGTTGTTATTAACAACTCGCTAGAAAACTTGCTCATCTAACACACAGAGCGAGTGTATGTAACGGTCTCTCAGGCATGCGCAACCGGTCGGTGGGCGCGCACGCGATGAACGCGCACTCGTCGCGCTCGCACTCGGTGCTGAGCGTGCGCGTGCGCTCGTCTAACACACAGAGCGAGTGTATGTAACGGTCTCTCAGGCATGCGCAACCGGTCGGTGGGCGCGCACGCGATGAACGCGCACTCGTCGCGCTCGCACTCGATGCTGAGCGTGCGCGTGCGCTCGTCTAACACACAGAGCGAGTGTATGTAACGGTCTCTCAGGCATGCGCAACCGGTCGGTGGGCGCGCACGCGATGAACGCGCACTCGTCGCGCTCGCACTCGGTGCTGAGCGTGCGCGTGCGCTCGTCTAACACACAGAGCGAGTGTATGTAACGGTCTCTCAGGCATGCGCAACCGGTCGGTGGGCGCGCACGCGATGAACGCTGTTATATGTGGGTATAGCAACCCGTAATGCTGTATCATCACCTTACTAATCAGTTTAGTATTTGAGCAGTCATTCCATCATCCATCCTACAGTCAGTCCGTATCCGACATCCATCCGTGCCAGACGGCCATCTTTAACCATAATTTTGTGTTTTTATTTTAAATTATTTTTTAAAAAGGACTCAAATCCACATCCCGTAACATTTTTGGTGGCAGCGTAAAGGGATTTTAAAATAAGTCCCCGGAAACGTCTCCTAATATACGCGAATTTCGACGCGAGTGCAAGAGTCAATTCCACTGTTCACCAAAGG
The DNA here is from genome assembly GCA_037950945.1 of Hypolimnas misippus. Lineage (NCBI taxonomy): Eukaryota > Metazoa > Arthropoda > Insecta > Lepidoptera > Nymphalidae > Hypolimnas > Hypolimnas misippus. Next base: position 1,978,118 of record JBBEEQ010000006.1, on the reverse strand, counting down.
TGAACAAAGTGAAAGTGAAAGAAAAAGAAGGAAAGTGTTGTGCAAAAATCACTGCTGTGCACTGTTCGTGCTCTAGCTGGTGTCAAAGGTTCACCAAAGTCATACCCACTGTCACACACAAATTCGTGTTGTGGCCGGTATCGTCATCCAACAAGACTCTTCCCACGTTTTGCACAGCGTTGCAAAATACATCCTGCGCGCAACGGCATTCCACGGAGGCGACTACTTCGTAGAAATGATAGCTCTCGTTATCGCATTCTTTCAATTCAAGTAAGTGCTATTTGGTCATTGCGAATATAAAATTTTAATTAATATTTTATCCGTTTGTTTTTTATTGTAATAATATCCTTTGTGTTAATTTTAAATTGTAATATTTCTTTCTCACACGTATTATCGATAAAATAACTAAAATGTCCGAAAGTAGAGCCCAAAGTCCAAAACTCGAAAAACCTGAGCTTGCCGTCACAGATACAGAGGACGACACTCTTTGTCCTCCTCCTGCTGGACCGACTACCCGGTCGATTTCAAAAAAAAGAATGGTAGTAGCAACAAATAAAATCGAAATTGATCTGTCTACTTTATTAAAATTTATTAAAGCCTATGATGGCTGCAGAGAGACATTAAACTCATTTTTAATAAATTGTAGTAATGCATACGATTTAGCAACAGAAGTCCAAAAGGACATTCTTTTTAAGTACATTCTTTGCCAATTACAGGGCAAAGCCCAAACAGCTTGTTCTGTAAAAGAGTTCACCAATTGGCCTCAATTAAAAGAATTTTTGAAAACACAGTTTAGCGAAAGAAAGCATTATGCTCATCTCTTAACTGACTTACAGGAGTGTAAGCAACAGAGCAACGAACCTGTAAGCCAATACGCCTTGAGAATTGAAAAATGTCTATCTCAACTCCTTACGGAGATCTCTATAACACATGGTCATAAAAGTAGGGAAATGATAGGACGCACAGCGGCTATGGAGGAATTAGCCCTCCATCATTTCCAAATGGGTTTAGCACCTCGAATATCTACCATAGTCAGGTGCAAAGCACCCAAAACACTCAATGAAGCTATAAACATAGCGATATCCGAGGAAAAAATACAACAATATTTATTTAAACAAACTTCATTTAATACACGACCTACGCGTCCTAACACGATCAAATCGACATCCTTCAAAAATCATTCCTTCATTCCAAAATCAAATCAACCTCAACCATTGGGTTCGTCAAGCTTATTCTGCCGATATTGCAAAGCGGCCGGACACGATATAAAAGATTGTCAAAAACGTGAATATTACAACAATCGATTCAAAAATCAGCAGCAGCAAAATAAATTTTCTCCAACATTCAGAACAGTTAATCATGTTCAGGACATGTCAGAATCATACGAAAATAACGATTCTGATGAAATTGTTGAGGATTCAAATGAACCTTTAAACTAGTACCTGTCTCGTCATGGTGTCGCGCGAGGCAATTCAAAGCAGTCGACACCCGTCTAGATGATAATATCTATTTTAAAGGTATTACACAGCAGGGTAACCAGCCCCAAACCGGAAATACCTTCCTTCCAAAATATCCTATTCGAAAGGTTACACGACACGGTAATCAGCCCGCAAAAGGAAACCTTTCTCTTGTCAATAAACCCTTGTCACAAAACGTGAATCTGTCAGGTATTACACAGCAGGGTAACCAGCCCCAAACCGGAAATACCTTCCTTCCAAAATATCCTATTCGAAAGGTTACACGACACGGTAATCAGCCCGCAAAAGGAAACCTTTCTCTTGTCAGTAAACCCTTGTCACAAAACGTGAATCTGTCAGGTATTACACAGCAGGGTAACCAGCCCCAAACCGGAAATACCTTCCTTCCAAAATATCCTATTCGAAAGGTTACACGACACGGTAATCAGCCCGCAAAAGGAAACCTTTCTCTTGTCAGTAAACCCTTGTCACAAAACGAGAATCTGTCAAAATCCTCGAAATCCAATGTGTTTGAGATCACAAATAATCCAGCAAAAATGCTATTGCCTCATGTTATTGTTGAAACTCCTATTTCAGATATCCCTCTATCCTTACTCGTAGACTCAGGATCCTCTGTCAGCCTTTTGAAACATTCATGCATTAAAAAACATCCTAAACTTGTCAAAGAAACAATCCAGTTAAAAGGCATTGATTCATCAGACGAATCTATCCAGACTCGAGGTCATTTTCAACTAAAACTATTTCTACCTAAATCTAGCATATCCTACAAATTTCATGTTATAGATAAAATTCACTTACCCTATGATGGTATAATAGGCTCTGATTTATTAAACGCTCATAGCTGCAGCATAGACTACACTAATAATTCATTACATTTTAGTAAATCATCACTAAAATTATACTTTCACGAACCTGCGTATTTAATTCCCGCAAGAACGGAAACCGTTATTGAGTGTTCTGTTCGAAATCCTGAAATGAAAGTCGGATTAATACTTGATCAGAAAATTTCTGAAACATTATTAATTGCTAATTGTCTAGTACGCATTAAAGAAAACAACAGAATAAATATATCCGTAGTTAATACCTCTGAAAATCCAGTAAGTATAAAATCAGACCTTAACCTTGAATTAATACCAATGAATACCCTAGAATTTAATGAACAACCAACTTATGTTGTTAACCATATATATCCTAGTAATACTGTCATGCGAACAAGAGAAGTTCTTAAACTATTACGTGTCGATCACCTCAATAATGAAGAAAAGGAAGCTCTTTTCCAATTATGTTCAGAATTCTCCGATATATTCCACCTTCCCGGAGAAAACCTTACATATACCAATGCGTTGAAACACGAAATAAAAACAACGACTGACGCGCCTATTCATTCTAAATCTTATCGATTCCCAGAGGTTCACAAAACAGAAGTTCACAATCAAATTAATAAGATGCTTGAACAAAATATTATTGAACCATCTAATTCACCTTGGTCTTCACCCATATGGGTTGTTCCTAAAAAACTTGACGCTTCTAATACACAGAAGTGGCGAGTCGTGATAGATTACCGAAAGCTTAACGATATTACTATCGGTGATACTTATCCCATACCACAGATCACAGAAATTTTGGACCAACTTGGTAATAGTAAATATTTCTCTACCTTAGATTTAGCATCTGGATTTCACCAAATTCTTCTGAACGAAGAAGACAAAGCAAAAACTGCTTTCAATGTCCCAGAAGGTCATTTCCAATTTCTCAGGATGCCATTTGGGCTTAAAAATGCCCCATCCACCTTTCAAAGATTAATGAATTCTGCCTTGACTGGACTCCAAGGCATCCGATGTTTTGTATACTTAGATGACATAGTTTGCTACGCATTTGATATCCAATCTCATATTGCGAATCTCAAATCAATTTTCCAAAGAATCCGAGATTATAATTTAAAATTACAACCTGACAAGTGCGAATTCTTGCGCAAGGAAGTATGCTACCTTGGGCATATAATCACTGAACATGGCGTCAAGCCAAATCCTAGTAAAATCAAAGCCGTTACCGAATTTCCACTTCCTAAATCGCCTAAAGATATTAAATCATTTCTTGGCTTGGTTTCCTATTATCGTCGATTCATTTCAGACTTCTCCAAAATTGCAAAATCTCTCACAAATCTGTTAAAGAAAGACGCGCCCTGGAAATGGGAAAATCAGCAACAGCTCGCTTTTGACACATTAAAACACAAATTGACAACTGCTCCATTACTTATATATCCGGATTTTACTAAGCCTTTCATTCTTACCTGCGATGCTTCAAACTTTGCCGTAGGTGCCGTACTTTCACAAGGGCTTATTGGTAAAGATCAACCCATAGCATTTGCGTCACGAACTCTTAATAAAAGCGAATCCAATTACAGCACAACAGAAAAAGAGTTGTTAGCTATTCTCTACGGTTGTAAAACATTCCGTCCTTACCTTTACGGTCACAAATTTCAAATTGTGACGGACCACAGACCATTAAAATGGTTGTTCAATCATAAAGATCCCAGTAGTAAACTCCAACGGTGGAGGTTAAAGCTAGAAGAATATGAATATGAAATTATATATCGTAAAGGCAAGTTAAATTCTGCTGCTGACGCTCTCTCCAGATATCCTGTGAATCCTATATATCCCAAAAACGTCGAGAATCCCAACGTAAGTCCTGTTAGTGATACTAACACTAATGTCGAACCACTTCTTGAGTCACCACTACCTGAAATTCCTCAAGAAACGCTTGATGAGTTAATAGGTACAGATTTTGATCCAGTAGATAATAACAATGTAGATTTCTATCCTCTGAATCCTCCTCCTATTTCTACAGAACCAGAACCTCAACTTTCGACTAACGGGCAAAACCCTAATACCTTACCTGTTTCATACCCTTACCTAGAAGAGATACCTTCAATACCTGAAATCTTACCTGCAAATCCTGAAACTTCTTACTCAGCTCCTGAAAATCCTGAAACTCCTCGTTCAACACCTGAAAATGAACTAGCACTTGACGAAACTTACAATAGTTTCCTAAAATCATCTAAGGAATTACATGATACTTCTATTACTGAACATAACGGAAGTCTACTTAAAGGTACACAAAGATTAATAATAGTACCAACCTCGCTGGACTTGGACGAATCTATGCCTTATGTCCGAGAAATAATTAATAATTGTCCAAATCCCAAGCGCGACGACTTTCTGAAATTAGAAAGAACTCTACATACCTTTCTTCCACTTGTAATGGAAAGTAAGACTTACCTTTTCTTATTCACAAAAGTTCATCATTTTGACGATCACTCTTATCCGGATATATTTAAATCCCTAAAATATACTCGTGATGAAATAATCATATCGTATCCCACAATTAACGAAATAAGCATATCCGATTTTAGAAATCCTTTTGATAAACACTCGTTTGTGAAAATCTACAATATGATAGCTTACTTATTCGACGGAACCAGGATAGGAATACATATTTATCATGATAGCGTTATATATCCTTCATTAAGTGAAGTTCCTAAAATTCTTAAAGAAAATCATGACATTCCTACTGCGGGTCACCTAGGATCCTCAAGAATGTTAAGTCGTATCAAAGAAAGATTCTACTGGAAGAATATGACGAGTGACATTGAAAATTATGTTAAAAGGTGTTCGTTGTGTCAAACCAATAAAGCTTTGCGGCAAATAAATAGAGCTCCGATGGTTATCACATCTACGTCTACTTCTCCATTCGAGAGATTAGCTATTGATATTGTGGGTCCTTTACCCGAATCAGGAACAGCAAAGCTTAAATTCATTCTAACCATGCAAGATGACCTAACGAAATTCTCATTAGCATATCCAATTCGCTCTAATACGGCAGAGGAAGCCAGTGACTGTCTTCTTCATTTTGTCTCCTTGTTCGGAATTCCAAAACATATCCTTACGGATCAAGGGACCAATTTTACAGCGGAACTTTTCAAGAAAACATGTGAGTTCTTGAAAATTAAACAACTTTGGTCATCACCCTACCATCCACAGACTCAAGGTGCCTTAGAAAGGTCACATTCCACTTTAAAAGAATATCTCAAATCCTACGTTAACGAAAACCAAGACAATTGGCCTCAATACGTATATACATCCATGCTAGCATATAATACTTCTGTGCATTCAACTACGCACTATTCTCCTTATGAGTTACTTTTCGGTCATAAACCATACATCCCAAACTCAATCTATGATACTTTCAATACTACCTATCCTGAATATGTAAAACTATTACAACATCGTCTAAAACACGCACGTGATAAAGCCGTAGAATATATACGAAAATCTAAGTTAAATTCTAAAAACTATTATGATTCTCGAACTCGTCCTGTAGAGTATAAAGTAGGCGACTACGTTCTATTAAAAAATCACGTTAGACTACGTAAAGCCTTATCTCCTGTATGGAAGGGTCCATACAAGGTCGTCAAAATACATGGTAATCATACATTATCATTACTTATAAATAGACGTCATGTGAAACATCACTATGACGAAGTCAAACGTGTAGAAGTACACGAAGCATCTTCTTCTTAGAATAAATCATGTAGTATAAGTAGAATAGTAGTTTTATACATAAAATAATTATGTCTTATCCTAAGTATCCTATTTCTTTTAGTATACTTTTTATTCATTTTTCATATCTGTTTTACTTACAGCGTATTGGCTCAAGGTCATCAGGAATATGTTCTACCAATCAACTCGAGCTCCGGTATATACTTTGATCCAATTGGTGAACTTAAAATTAATATTGGGTATCTAGATATCGTTACTCCATTTGATATATCTTATATTGAACCCCATATTAATAATATTAATTCTGTACTAGGTACTGTACGTTTCATATGCAATCAAGTTGAAATTGAAACTATAAGCAATTTAGAGTGTAATAATGTTTTAGAACCTCTCACGGTTAGATATAGTGATATTGTTACTGAATATTCCTCCATTGCTCATTTAATGAATAATAATAACCGGTTTAAACGCGGAGCGTGGTTAGGTGGTATAGGCACCTTATCCAAAACGATCTTTGGGACTCTAGATGAGGACGATGCCGTCAAATATGACAACGCTATTCAAAGTATCCAAAATAATGAAAAAAGACTGAGTTCATTAATGAAGGAGAACATTTTGGTCACAACGTATACTTTATCAAAATTTAATGAAACCATTAATAAAATCAAAATTAATGAAGACAGTCTTAATGAAGCTATCGACAGACTCTCGCTAACATTAAAAAACGTGTCAATCATTTCTACTGATTTGATTATTAAATCAAACATCAATTCAATCTTGAATAGTTTAGAAGCTTGCATCCTTGCGTTATCATTCCAATTGGAAGACATAACAAATGCCATTATGTTCAGTAGTCAAAACATTCTCCATCCGGCTGTTTTGCCTCCTACGCAGTTATACCAAGAGCTTGTCGATAACTATAGACACTTACCTGTAGACTTAAAATTGCCTGTAAGTTTAGAATTAAGCCATATCCATGTATTAATGAATATATCTAGTATAGTTTGTTATAGTCTTAATAATAAAATTATTTTTATATTAAGGATACCGTTAGTATCTCCTAAAGAATACAGTCTTTTCCATAATATTGCTTTACCTACTCCACATAACAATGTAAAACCAAATTCATTTAGTTTTATTACTCCTAGTAGTAAGTATATCGCAATGACCAAAGATAAGTCAGAATATTGTAACCTTGACTCACTGAAAGAATGTAAAACGTTAAACTCTCGCGAGTATATCTGTGACGTCATAACCGTATACCCTACCAGTGCAAATCCTACATGTGAAAGTGAATTACTCTCTAGTGTTATTAGTGTACTACCAGTGCAGTGCCGAACGGATTTTATATACGGAAATATAGATATATGGAAACCGCTTTCAAATAATAATTGGATTTATGTACAGTCTTTGAACAATAAATTGTATATTGAATGCCCTGGTGAAAGAAACCTAGAAATAAATATTATCGGAACGGGTATTGTAAACCTCCCGTATAACTGTGTTGCGTATTGTAAGAATACTAAATTAATAACTAAATTTAAGAATATAAAAATTAACATTTCTGTGTCTCGTTCAGATTTTAATATTATAAACGACTCATGTTGTACCCTAGATAAGTTTAAGAAGAGAATTAGTAATGAGTCTCATATTAAACTACAAAATATTGATTTGGACGTCTTCACCGACGAAACTAAATTTAAGTTACAATCTCTTTCCGATGAAGCAAATAAAATTCTAAATGAACATCAAATAATAAAATATGAAACTCACTACTCCATTATTTTAATTTTAATAACATGTATTATCCTTTTATTTTGTATTGTTAAAGTCATTTTATACATTAAATCGCATGGTCGTCTTTCCCGTCACTTTCCTAAAGTTTCCCAAACTATTTCCGTGCAACCATCTTCAGATCAATCTTCAAATCCCGATCCAATAATTAAATGTAAATTTAGCAAGCTTCCAAAAAATTCAGAAGAAATTCCTTGTCCAAGTATTAGAACAAATATTTGACTTCCTCACCACTATCTTCCTAAACTTCGAGTTTTCATCCCCGAAGTTTAGTCTACCCCAGGGAGGTGTTATATGTGGGTATAGCAACCCGTAATGCTGTATCATCACCTTACTAATCAGTTTAGTATTTGAGCAGTCATTCCATCATCCATCCTACAGTCAGTCCGTATCCGACATCCATCCGTGCCAGACGGCCATCTTTAACCATAATTTTGTGTTTTTATTTTAAATTATTTTTTAAAAAGGACTCAAATCCACATCCCGTAACAACGCGCACTCGTCGCGCTCGCACTCGGTGCTGAGCGTGCGCGTGCGCTCGTCTAACACACAGAGCGAGTGTATGTAACGGTCTCTCAGGCATGCGCAACCGGTCGGTGGGCGCGCACGCGATGAACGCGCACTCGTCGCGCTCGCACTCGGTGCTGAGCGTGCGCGTGCGCTCGTCTAACACACAGAGCGAGTGTATGTAACGGTCTCTCAGGCATGCGCAACCGGTCGGTGGGCGCGCACGCGATGAACGCGCACTCGTCGCGCTCGCACTCGGTGCTGAGCGTGCGCGTGCGCTCGTCTAACACACAGAGCGAGTGTATGTAACGGTCTCTCAGGCATGCGCAACCGGTCGGTGGGCGCGCACGCGATGAACGCGCACTCGTCGCGCTCGCACTCGGTGCTGAGCGTGCGCGTGCGCTCGTCTAACACACAGAGCGAGTGTATGTAACGGTCTCTCAGGCATGCGCAACCGGTCGGTGGGCGCGCACGCGATGAACGCGCACTCGTCGCGCTCGCACTCGGTGCTGAGCGTGCGCGTGCGGCGCGACGTGCGCTCGCACGGCGACGTGACGTGCTCGACGCACGGCAAGATCAACTTCGTGGACCTCGCCGGCAGCGAGCTCACCAAGCGCACGCACAGCACCGGCAAGACGCTGGAGGAGGCCAACAACATCAACAGGAGCCTCATGGTCTTGGGTGAGTGGTGGTTGTGGATGCGCTCTAATCAATGTTATCAATCTCGAATAATGATCTTTAAGCTTCACCAGATATTCAATTGACCAAAATGTTCTTCACCAAAAAGTTTATCTCTATTTCTATTTAATCAGCTGCTATAAAATTGATTAGATTTTACCGCCGAAGTAACGAAATCCTAAAATCTAATTCCAATAGGTTATGGGGAAGATACCCTATAATGTTCCCCAAAATGAATTTTTGCTGATTACAATTCATTCCTAAATTTTTTTCACCAGTCTACAAACCTAAACATTTTCAGGTTACTGCATAGCGCAGTTAAGTGACGGTAGAAAAAAAGGTCACATACCGTACCGGGACAGCAAGCTAACCAAGCTGCTAGCTGATAGCTTAGCTGGGAATGGTGTCACACTGATGGTGAGCTTCTTATTGTACCAAAGTTTAGATGTATTTTAGATGTTATGACACATTTCGCCGAGATGGCCTAGTGGTTAGAAAACGTCGATCTTAACCGATGATCACGGGTTTCAACCTCGGCTAACATCGTTGAGTTTTCAAGTGCTAATTTTGTGTTTAAATTCATCTCGGGCTCGACGGTGAAGGAAAACATCGTGACGAAACCTGCATGTGCCGGGAGAAATTCTGACACATCTACCAACCCGCAGTGGAGCAGCATGGTCAAAGATCTGGTGGATTATGATCTAACTCTTCTCCTTAATAGGAGAGGAGGCCTTCCTTTTTTACTTTTATACCACATTTAAATAACCAGATGATCAATGAATTAATATTTCGCAGATAGCTTGTATAGCCCCAACTAAGTCGAACTTAAACGAGACGATCAACACGCTTCGGTACGCGGCTCGAGCCAAGAAGATTAAGTCCAAACCTATTGTTAAAATGGTATGTATTGCCGATTTTATTGTTATCTGTTGCTTTATATTTATGTTAGGAATATATCATAAAAGTAAATATAAACTATATTTTGTCTATGGTTCGTTGATTAATTAGTAATTATAAGGGAGGATGATCACATTCTCTAGGATAGATCGTCCTCGCTCATATAAATATAATCATAATTACAAGTAAACTAGAGACTAGAACCAGTATTTGAATAAACATATTGTAATATGTATAATGTATGTACTTATTAATACAATTTTAAAAGAGTACCGAATATCGAGTTTCTTGCCGGTTCTTCGCCGGTGGTAGGTTTCCCTTTATTTAAGCATTTTTTGTTTGTATTGACGTTTTAAAAGTGCTTTTAAAAGCTTACTTGAATAATGGATATTTTGATTCGATTTAATAAAACCTAGGACGCTAGAGACGCGCTGATTCTGAGTCTGAAGAGAGAAGTGGAAGTCTTACAAGCAGAGAACCATCACCTCAGATCTGCGATCCATGTACATTCAGACTACAACGCTGATACTTATAGTAAGAAAAATAATTTTATATTTAATTTAAATTGTTGTCTTTTTATTACTATTTTGGCAAATCAATTGGAAAAATAAGTAAAAAACCCAATCATTTTGTTTTTGACCAATACAACAATAATCCATTTAAATATCAAATAAAGAATGAAAACAATAAATTAAAAAATAGATATAAATTTAAAATAATCCATACAATCTTTATAATCTATGAAATACAAAAATTAAAAAAAAAACAGGTCAAAGGAACCGCAGCACACCGTCAATAGAAACGAACAAACTATACCAGCTTCCACAGACAGAGCTAGTCGATCTGGTGCAATTGCATATGGCGGAAAACTCTGCGTTAAGACAAGAAAATACTGAATTATTCGTAACGAGAGACCAACTTCTGAGGGACCAAGAACTCTTGAGTAGAGAGAACGAGAGGCTTCTGAAGAAATTGGAGGATGTCAATTCGTGAGTAACTTTTTTATTATTAATCTAGGGTTGCCACATTTATACAATTATAAAATGAAATTTTATATCGTAAACAGGTATTTTTTTTAAAGCATTAAACTCAAAGGTATATTTTAACATAGTTTTTAGTTTTAATGATCTTTTCTTAATATTTCATTATATTTTCCAACTTTAATTTTACTTGTTGGCCCAAAGATACATTGTTAGACGCTAGCTGGTTGCTGGACAACGTCGTCCTCGTAAATGATCGCCATTTTGGGTGCCTAAATCCATGAGACTGTAACATATTTACAGTTACATAATAACATTGTCTTTTGTTTTATACAGTATTATGATAAAAAACAGGCTCGAAAAGCAGAAATAAAAAACAATTTGATGCGTTTTTTTTTTTCATTTCCATTATTATTCATAATACTAATTTACAAAAAATGTGAATTTCTTAGTAATGTACACAATATAAAATAGTACCCTAATATTAAATGTTGCTGTACAGACATTTATACCAGGAACTTTTAATGGGTTCCCTTCTGAAATTGAATTTTATTGTATTACTTTTTTTGCCAAATGATTGTATTATAAATAGACCATAGACAATTTCATTAATTACAAATTGCAATTTTTACATGTAGAAAACAAAAATTTATGATATTATAAAGAAGTAGTGAATAACAATTGTACACATGTACTTTAATACATCTATTATATTTTATGTAAGAACCAAACATTCAAACTGTTCAAAATTGGCAATTTTTGTTCTTGTAGGACTATGTTTGGACAAAGCTGATACAGGTCAGTGAAATGAAATGCAAAAAATATGCATGTAAAACAATGCATGTCAACTTTGATCACTAAACTAGAATCAAACAATTTACTATTGGCAACACTCTGAGCAAATGTTTTATTATAGAGTTCTAATTTCCACAAAAGATTATTCCGTTATATTTATACTACAATATATAGATTACAATCTTATATATAGTCTTAGTAATAAATTGTATTATAGTAGAATTTTTATACTTTACTCTGCTATTACCCATTTGCAGTCATCGATACTTTAAAACTATAGATATCTTACATTCACACTATTGGACACTAAAAATCTATGCTCATTTCCATTTTTGACAACTTTTTAACTTGCAGCGAGGCAAGGGCTATATGCCCATTCATCCAAAAGTGCAAGACATTGCATGCCATATTTATCTACAGTTATAAATATCATTGTCTGCAGTAGGATCATCTAGATATTTATAGACTAACAATGACAGATTAGTTAACAAATGTCAAAGTAAAGATTGAAAATTTTTCTATGCTATTTATTGGCTGCTAACAATATCGCAGTACCCATCACCCAATTTACGCATAGCCACTACATAAAGAGAAATGTTTAGAAGTTAATTCGTTCTTACATTAAGTTACATTATTTTTTACATTTTCAGGGTTTGTACTCGGTCTCCAATAATACCAGCAAGACCTACATATTCAGATGTTGGTACCAATGAAGCAAACATTTGGACCAACCCAGTCAGCTCAGCCGACAGCATAATAAGCGAGAGCAGTTAAAGTAATAAATTACTTTGAAATGGCAAAAACTTATGTTTTAACAAAAAAAAATATATAGTCTATGATCAACATGACAGTAGACTCAGTGTAGAAAATTATATTAAAACGCTTTGCAAATTTTTAAATAAAGATAATTTAATATCAATATATTTAGTTTTAGCATAAAAAAAAAAGAAAAATTGACAATATTAGCATACCAAGTAGTAGGTGTTCGCTTGCTTAATAAATGAATACTTGAAAATAAATATATATTTTAGAATTATGATGTGGCATTTTATTTTGACATACCCAATCTGATGGACATATATTGAGATTTAAATATTAAAAAAGTCAAATATTATTATTAAAATTTTATCTAACCTTATTTTTGTAAACAGCTAGAAGACATTCTGTGCAAGTATTATTTTTTTTACGATCATGCATTCTGATACTTTTAATAAAAAAAAAATCTAAGAGTTACACTTGTAAGTTTTGTTTACAGACTTACAAAAGATTTGTATATAGTTTTTATTATTACTTTTACTCCTGACTTATTATAAGCATGTCTATATTTTATTGAAATTAACAGCTTATAGGACCTAGGTTAGGGTACATAGAGTTATTTACATTATTAAACTATTTTAAATAGCTTATATAACAAAGTTACAGGAATTAAACTTACAAGTGTAATTCCATTTTTCAAAAATTCTACCTACAATTAGATTTAATGTATATAGAATAATTCCTTCACAATTCATACAATATATGCCTCACAGTTTCATCCGAGTCTCATTTTTGTACTCTCCAATTTAGTTGACATAAGTGATTAGTGCTTGGTTTCTATGATTTGTAGTATGAAATTTATAGCCTATAAAATCACTCAATAAACAGGCAAACTTAAAAAGCATTTTCCAAATCAGACTGTTAATTTCTGAGATTAATGCAATGGTTCCCAAATAGTCAAATGCATACCTCCAGCGGTATATGTTTAACAAGGTTACATTAATGGCTAACAAACTGACTATAATAAATAATAAGTAAAAAAAAGCAATTGTCAAAATATCTTTTGAATGGTAATTAGATTATTTGCTAAAATATTTTTTTTTTTTAATTTTGTTTATCATTTCTGTGTGGTATGTGATTTTGAGTTCCTACTTGATACTATACTGCATATCTTATGTATGAAAAACTAGTTGAGAACCACAGGATCAGTGCAATAAAGTTTTAACTTAACCACAAAGTAAATAAATCATATTTAAGAATAACTAAAAAGAAAAGTTACTGCTAGTGTCTCCTAAAACCATATTTCTTTCTTTCGTAGAACAGATCAGTCTTTGAGCTTCCCAAGTTGACAATCTTAGGACATCCATCTCTCTGTAAAATATATAGAAAGTATTTTATAATATATTTATCAGTGTGTTAATGTTTATATTTTAACTATTTTATCTTCAAGCTAGACTAAAAGACTAAAAGATCACATTAAGATCCATAAAGTTTACTCTATTAAGCTGCTCGAAGTGAATCGGAAAAGGGCTTACTTTATGATATTTAATTTAAATGGATATATAGCAATAGGCTGTAATTACTTTTCAAGTCAAAACAAAATAGTTCTTTAGATATATAATGAATTTTAAACTTACGTCTTTTTCCTGGACCGTACATTCTTTGCAATAGTACGCGTCAGAGACGCCGGGTCCTCCACAAATAACGCATCTGCCTTGGTACGAACCGTAGTTACATTCATCACAAATTCGCACTAAGGTGCAGGGACGTACGTACGAATCGCAAATAACACATTTTCCATCACATTTTTCACACAAGCGACCGATAGCTGGAAACATAAATACAGTTTTAATTCAGATGTCGACTTTGTATTTGATTCAATAGCTAGTTTTCTATAAAACATACCAACTCCTGGTTGTTTTCTGCAGAAAATAAGATCGGGGTGATGCTTAGCCATGTTAGATTAAAATATTTATAGGTGTTATCAATTTACTATTTACTTTTACAGAAATGTAGAAATCAATTTCCTACAATATCAACAACGGATAACCTCCAAATGCTAAATTGAAAGTGTCATTAGATGACAATTGACAATGAAGAGGGAGCAAGGCACAGTTTATTAAAGAGCATTTCATCCGGTTGAAATCCGGATAAAATTTGAGTGGTAAAAAAATTAAAAACGATTTATGCAAATGCAGCATTGTAATAAAATTGGATTAATAATCGATTACAGCCTGTAAAACTGAAATAAATATACGCGATTTAAATCCGTTTAAAATAGTTTTATTTCAGTGAATAATAATCGCGAAAATCTAAGACAACGATAGCCTGTAAAACTTCTTACAATTATTCTTCTCCGTTCTTAAAAGACAATTATGGCGTTAAAGGTGTTACTAAATTAAATTAATTTTTTTTCTTATGTAGTATAAAACAGGTTTTAGTTTTTTTCGGTTTGCAAACCTTACAATAAGACATAATGACGACTTAAGAATTATCAGACGTACAATGGAACTACTTATTAGTAATTGGAACGTCATAATTATCAAACTGACACTTAATAGCAATATGATCCAAACTGTCATTTAAAACTCCAGCATGGTTGAATTGTTGTGTTGTTCTGAAGATTCTTAAAAATTCTATATAGCCATGACTGCAGACAGCGAACACAGTGATAATGCGAGTACAGGATCGGAAGGAGAAGACGCAGAAGAACAAGTCGAGGATCAAAACGAGGAAAATGAAGAGGAAACGGTCACATTTAAAGATTTGGTACGTTTGTTTTAATAACA
Organism: Hypolimnas misippus; assembly: GCA_037950945.1. Classification (NCBI taxonomy): domain Eukaryota; kingdom Metazoa; phylum Arthropoda; class Insecta; order Lepidoptera; family Nymphalidae; genus Hypolimnas; species Hypolimnas misippus. Next base: position 1,962,885 of record JBBEEQ010000006.1, on the reverse strand, counting down.
CGCAAAGCATTGAATTAAGATTATGTACACGAATTAATCATTAAAGTCTGTACCCAATATTAAATACAACCCTTTTATACTTATAATTAAGTAAACCTCCTATACATTAAAATGAATTAACCAAATATACATTATGAATACATAACATTAAACACTTTTAAGGTTATGTTCAGTTAGTTTTCTTGTCTACTTCAGGGTGTAGTCGACGTATTATGCGAAGCATGTGCTGAATTAAAATGGAAGAATCCGTCAAAAATTCAAAAGGAAGCCATTCCAGTGGCTTTGCAAGGAAAAGATATAATTGGATTGGCAGAAACTGGTTCCGGCAAAACAGGGGCATTCGCTTTACCCATCCTTCAGGCGCTGTTGGAGAACCCACAGAGATACTTTGCACTGATATTGACACCGACTCGAGAGTTAGCATTCCAGATATCAGAACAGTTTGAAGCATTAGGTAATTTTTTTTATATAAAAAAATAATATTGTTAAACAAATGCTTAGATAGCATTATAAGTTACACATGTGTGATTAATTTAATCAAGAGTTGCAATATATCTAAGATTAACATTTGATAATTGTAAAATTTACTCTTCTGCAGGTGCAAGCATAGGAGTGAAATGTGCTGTGATAGTAGGAGGCATGGACATGGTCGCACAAGCTCTCACTTTGTCAAAGAAACCACACATCATTATCGCCACCCCTGGCCGCCTTGTCGATCATCTTGAAAACACTAAAGGATTCAATTTGAAAGCTTTGAAATATCTTGTAAGTATGATAAGTAGTTCAATATTATTAATTAATAAATGGTAAACAAATTCCTACCTAAGGTATTGAGTGAAAAAATGTATTATACTATTTAATTGATTATAGTAACTACATTGAACTTAAGATACCTATTGGCTATATACAGTAATAGTGTATATCGGAGAGTGCTTGCCAGTTAATAATAGGTTAAGAATAGTCAAAACAAAGATTGACAGTATAATAAAATTAACATCACTGAGTTTGGCAGAATAGTCACTTATTTCCCATACTAATAATTAACAAATTTCATAAAATAACTTTTTTTAAATTGTAAATTCATAACTCTATTTAAAAACCGGATCCTTATTCTTTAAAATGGGAAATAAAATCAGATATGCAGTATTTTCCATATTAAGCTTACTTCATAATGTTGAGTAACTCATACATGAAGTACCACAAACATCCCATACAAATGAATATGTCACATCACCTCAAACATATATTTTGTACCACGTCAACTGGCTAGGTTATACCTCATATTTTATCTTTATGTATTATCTATGGATGCAAATACAGCGCTAATGCTCATGGTTCTATCTTTTTCTCTTGTTGCTTGCACACATATTAAGAGAGACAGAAAGAGTGTTGCACACATCTCTTGTCATATCGTGACCATAGCCTCAAGCTCAATTGATAGAATGAGTTACTCATACAAACTCCTCAATTTTATTTGTCCTACCCTCTCTTAAAACATTGGAAATTAAGACTTTTCTCTATAGATTGTATCTATTTTCAGGTTATGGACGAAGCTGATCGTATTCTCAACATGGACTTTGAAGTGGAAGTCGACAAGATACTGCGCGTGATCCCGCGCGAGCGGCGCACATACCTCTTCTCGGCAACAATGACTAAGAAAGTACAGAAACTACAGAGGGCTTCCCTACAGGATCCCGTCAAAGTTGAGGTGTCCACTAAATACCAAACAGTTGAGAAACTGCAGCAGTACTATGTCTTCATACCTGTCAAGTATAAGGTTAGTAACATTTGTTGTTTAGTTTTTATATAATATGTCTCAAGAAAATTAAAATGCATACACATAAAAATTACCATTAGTATGTTAACTGAAAAATTTGTGTTCTTATTAACCAAAATCAAGATCCACGATTTATTTTATTTTATTTGTGATTCTAGTCCTATGCATATTAAAACGAAAAACTATAATTCTCTAGTTGAAATATATTTCAATTTCTCAGTAAGAACATTAAATCTTAAACATTTGCAATAATCTGTATATAAAAAACTAAAGTCAAGTTAGTTGCACTATATACAACTTAAGAAAAAAAAGTTTTGAAGAAAAAACATTGATATTATTGATTCAAAGGTATAAATTTAGCAGGGCCGACTAGAGTTAAATAAAATCTAAAACTAAAAAAAAGCAAACAGATTAAAAACACCTTACATACTCTATTCTGTATCACCATGTACAATTTCCAGGACGTATACCTGGTGCACATATTGAACGAGATGTCGGGCAAGTCCATGATAGTGTTCGTGGCGACCTGCGCAGGCGCACTTCGCGCGGCGCTACTGCTGCGCGCGCTGGGCGTGGCCGCCGTGCCGCTGCACGGACAGATGTCGCAGCACAAGCGCCTCGCCGCGCTCAACAAGTTCAAGAGCAAGAACCGCTCCGTGCTCATCTGTACTGACGTCGCTTCTAGGTATGTTTGGTAATTCCTATGTTAGTTTTAGTAGACTTTAGAAATAGAAAGGTGGTATGTTCTTGTTTTAAGTAATTGAAATAATTAATGTGTTTGAAAAATTTAAATATAATTTTAATGTGCATTGTAAAATTTTAATATAGTTTTATAAATAGTATTGAAAATTGATTGAATTTGTGAATAGTGAGCCTTTTTTGTCCTTTTTCTTGTTTTAATGACTTAACTAGTCATCCTTTTACAACCTGTTCACAAAAATATAAAAAAAATTATTACAACTTTTTTTTAAATTGCATCGAGATAAATGTTTATTGTTGCATTTAATAGAAAAAAATGCATACCTAAATTAAGATTACATTAAGAATATTAACCAAGAATGGTTTTTTTATGAAGTAAAATCATACAAAATAGAAAAAATAATCAAATATATTAATTTTAAATGTAAGTTTTATATCTACTATTCTAGTAGGCAACAACTTAATTTTGTAATATGATATTCTAACAAGGCATTGTATCCATCCCTCCCACGTAGAGGCCTGGACATCCCGCACGTGGACGTGGTGATCAACCTGGACATCCCGCTGCACAGCAAGGACTACATCCACCGCGTGGGCCGCACGGCGCGCGCCGGCCGCGCCGGGCAGGCGATCACGTTTGTAACGCAGGTAGCTCACACTTCAGCCTGAGAGGCGAGAATTACATTTGTAACTTTCGCGCGACAGTGATATGAAACAACTCTGTAACCTAAAAACAGATACTGTAACCTAGTAACAGATACTGTAACCTAGTAATAGATACTGTAACCTAGTAACAGATACTGTAATCACATAAAATTTGAATGTCAAAAATAAGCCATTGACAGTAAATTCTTTCAATTGTAATAAGGCAATGAGAAATAACTTATGTAAAGCATTATGAAAGAGCAAAACTTATAAGTGTAATTCTCACCTTATTCGGTGTTTATTTTGTGTATAGTATTTAGTTTCCACAATTTCTTCTCTGTATAAACTTTCACCGCATTTTTTATCTCCTTGACGTATTACTAGTTACATAATATACTTTTTACTTATATACTATATTTTAGCGACAAACAATAATCTATATGGAGAAAGTTATTTATCTCTATTGGGAAATGGAAAATAGCTCAGCAGTTTAGGCGTGAAATCATAACGAACAAAATTACAAGCATATAGTTATTTTCACATTTATAATATTATTATGAATTATTATTTGAATGTCCCCTGTTTAAAATTTAATCAAAAAATATTATTCTTTATCCCCATGTCTTATAATTATTCTATCTTTACGCATTGGAGTAAACTTATACAAACAACACAAGAGTAAATATTATAAGTACAAGAAACTCATCATTTCATTAATTCATATAGCAATGATGGTAAACACTATATATAAACACACTGAGTATTAAAGTGACATAATTCAAAATCTTTGTGAAACGAGTTAGCTAAAATTTGTAGTACTTATTCTGCTGTGAATTTCATTGATTCAAGAGATTTTATTCTGATTGTTCTTCCGCTTTTCCACCCCATTTAAAATATTTTATATATTTTATTAGAATAATGTTAAATATAATAAACCAAACTATTTTTAATAAAGAGTTTTAACAAAAATCATATTACACAAATGAAATTAATCGTGTTATTGACTGTACATAGTCAAAGGGGATAATCGGAAGAAAATAATATATAAATTCTCTTTATATAAATCCACAGGAGTTTCCGATCATTCCCCTTAGTGTGGATACTTTAGGGTGGATAAACAGAATCATCCACATAAAGCACTGCCATTTTAAAATACTCGTACTGTTACAGTATGACGTCGAGCTGTACCAACGTATCGAGCAACTGATCGGCAAGCAGCTCCCGCTGTACAAGACAGACGAGAATGAAGTGATGGTACTACAGGAGCGAGTTGCAGAAGCCCAACGTCTCACCAAGATTGTAAGTTATATAAATGGCATAAGTTCTTTAATTCATGTTTAACTTGCAACCAACTTTCAAGGATGGAGGAAATTTTCAATTGTTTTTTATATTTGTTGCCTCATACCTCCGTCATTTAAATGATGCAAGGATATACTTTCATACATCAGTTAATAAATTAATAAATAAAGGGAGATTGGTTGTTTACCTATTAAAATCGTTTCTTTTTTTAATGTCTTAATTATTTGAGAAATATAATAGTCTTGAAAAACTTGTTTATTTAAAGTTTTGATGACTTAATTAACGGTACTATTATACCGTTATTTTTTATCTCTTAACAGAATGATAATTAGTTATCGATGTCAACTAGCAGGCTTTTTCAATGAAATTTTTTTTTTATTTTGAATTTATTCAATTAGCATAATATAAAGTGCAGTTCTAACTGTGTATAAATTTCATAAACACTGGTCTTCTACAAGCTGAACAGTTTTTCACGTCGAAAGTTATTGATCTTAAATGGATGCTGATAAGCAATAATGTGTCAACCCACAAAAAGTCAAATTCGGAGATTTTGATGTATTCTGATAATTCGTTACATGTTTAACATTCAAAAAAAAAATTAAGCCAGTTAAACAAAAAAAGTATGGTGAAAAGTGTCTCAATTGAATGATTAGACTATTGAAGTGTGTTACATTTTTTTTTAATATTCAAGAATCTTATATATCTGAAAAACTTATTAGTAGATAAAACTTTTTAGTATACCAATCTGCAATTAATTAATTACACCTACCTTTTGTCAAAATAGTAAAGAAAAATGGATATATACGTCTTTAAACCAATTTATTAAGAATACGTATGTTATCTTTAGACGCCATTTTCTCAAAATGGAGTCCGTGTGGCTTGACACAGTATTGCTTATCAGCGGCCAAATGTAACTTGTTGGTTATTAAATATTTCGTTTATTTTCGTTAACAGGAGATGAAGGAGTTAGAAGACAAGAAGGGTTCAAAGGGCAAGCGAGCCGCAGACTCGGACGACGACACGGAGGAGGCGGCCGGCGTGCGGCGGCGCATCCGGGGCGGGCGGCCCGGCGCCAAGAGGAGGCGATGAATATACGACTACTTCGCTTTCATTTTATAATCCTGAACCTTGGCGATAATTATAACCCTGAACATTTGCAAATATTGTGCTCGGGAACGACGATAGTGACAGATACTTTGAATAACATAAATGTCTGAGAGCAAAACTTATAAGTGTAACCGCATCAGATAGAAACATTAACATAAGTTGTTTGTAAATGCTTGAAATTAAAAAAAAATAGTGTCAGTGCCTTATTTTTGAAATTTAACAGCTTTTATACGATTATGTAGAATACTGTTACCAGGTTACAAGGGTGTTTCATATCAATATTATGAGAGTAAAACTTATAAAGACAGTTCTCGCCTTAGATATAATAAATATAAAACAAGTTCGTTTACAGGACTGGGTACTGTTTAGCGTGACGAAATCCGATTTTTAAATTTGGCTGTCGCAAATGTGATTTTAAAATGACAAGCTTAGTGTAAATTATTTTATGACACCCTATTGAAATATTTAAAATTTTGAACACTTTCGGAAAAAGTTCTTTATTTAACCCACAACGTTATAAGTTTGACGTGTGCCTAACGAATGGAAAAATTTAGTTGTGGTTTTTTTTAAGCTGATGAAATCGAGATAGATTTTTATTAAGATATATTCAGACTTCTGAACGTCATTAGCTCTTTTCTAGCTGAAAAAATGTAAGCAAATTCTATTGGTCTGATCGATTTGAAATTTTTAATACTGTGGCTTCAATTATATTAAAATAACGTAATTGCGTAACTTTGATCTGACGCTGCAGCATCATCTGGAATCAGCAGGATCCACGTCTCACTTATGAGTGTGGAAGAATAAGTCACTAAACTGTATAGGAACAACATAATACATATAACTATTATACAGGTGACAGAGACTTGACAACCCCATAGTAACGGGTTCAATGGGCATCTTAAATCTTTTTATATAAATTGCATGCATTTTCTTTTTAACTGTACATTTTTCGATAATCTGTGAATGCAGATATAAATGCATCCAAAAAATTAAAGAGTATTCTTATAACTTGTTCTTTCTTTAGATGTAACGGTTAAAGTTGTCCTTACTGCTCAATCTCAGATATTCATCCACAATCCAAATTAAGCGGTTGCTACCTTGTTTTATATTTATCAATGACATTATATAACTATAAATATGTAATGAGCTCATGGATTTTGTCACCCAAAATGGCGACTTTGGACGGCGTTGCCTAGCAACCAGCGACTAAACGTGACAGACGAGAATATGTACTGACGAGTCAATTGAAGACTGTCGAAATTGGAAATGAGGTCCAGATTTTTAACGTCAGATAGTATGGAATGTAACTTATCTATAATTATATAATGTCATTGATTTCTGTTAACACTGTATTGTAGTGTATATCATAAAAATTAAAAAAAGTTTTTACTTTCAAATTCAGTCTATTTACATGACAGATAAATAAATAATTCAAATGAAATATTAAACTTTTTTATCAGTAAGTAAAAATTTACTGTAATTATTAAAATATATATTTTTAATTTACTGAGAATATTTCGTTTTTCATATAATGGAATAAAAGGATGAGGATAGGTATAACTACGATAATTTTACTATTCAGTTACTCATTGTTATATAATTTTTTTTCTAAATTTAACCATTGAACCAACAACGAATGGAATGTTTATTAAACAAACAAAATTTTTAAATGCTTTCTTACAATTTATTCTACAAAGTAAACAGTCATCTCTTTCAAATTAAAAAAAAAAAATAAATAAGAAAAAGAAATGCGATAAACGCGACCGCCCCAATACGAGGCGGCGCTCTAAACCGACGTCTTAAACTAATCGTTAAGAAGAAATCACAACATGGTTTCAATTTTTAATCGTTATTTATTATTTCTATACAAATAGAACTGTACAGATATTTTTTTAAATTATTATTATTTACCACATTTCATCTGCTCGCACGATAGACTTTTTACAAAAATGAAAACTATCAACACCACGCAAGGAATTAACGAGATCGCGCGCCGTCCCCGCGCCCCGCGCCCCGCGCCCCGCTCGCCCGCGCCGCGCCGCGCTCCGAGGGATATCACAAATAAATAAGTACGTCCCAAGCTGTCCTATTCGACGTTTGTCGATACGCGATATATTTATAAATAATACGCATGGCAGTGATTATATACACGCTCGAATAGTTTTTATTCCAATTTTGTTCGTTTTAAATGCACTAAATATAAAATCGATATACAATAACGTTACGCTAATTTTATCACACGAAGCGAGGGTGCGGGAGCGGTTCCGGAAACCCTAGCCACGGCCGCGGGTGCGGGTCGCCGGAGTCCAGAAACGTTACAAACAGGTCGGAGTCCATATTCTCTATTCAGGTAGATATTGAGGCACTTGGACATACCCGTTCCGCGCTCGGTGAACCTGTTTTACAGCCGTCGCACGAAAATTCAATTTTCGTTCGAAGCGACTTTGATCCAAAGTATCCATGAGAACGCGACCGGCCGCCACCCGCCCTCGGACCGCCGCGTGCGCACAGAAGTACTTTCCACTACAACGTTATCTATCATTTCCGAACATATCCGCCGCACACGGCGTCGCCTCCGCCATTGAAATACTATGACTAGCATAAAAATTTATTGGACTCTTATTCACTACTTAAATATATATTGCTTTCCGATAAGAGGTACGTTCATTCGCGCGGTGATCCGAACAGTATTCTATGTCCTAGAGCGTCGTCGGCCGCTCCGCCCGACGCATTCGATGTAAATTGAACTGACAAAATCTTATAAAAATGAGATTCCACATTATAAAAACATGATTTAATATTTACCGGGACATTTACATCTTACATTATATATAACATCGCTCGAAGTCCAACACGTCGCATAGGCGGTCCGAGGCTTATGTCGATATCACAGCGGGCTCAGTTGAGGTCGCGGTCCTCTAAGTACTTGTACTCGAACGTGAAGCCCTCCTTCTTGCGCTGGCCCCACTTCTCGTAGTCGAAGTATATGTATGTGCCCTGGAAGGGATGCGCTTGTCAGTCAAGGATGTTCTTCATTCGTTTATTGAGGTAACAGATATCTTAGAACTCTGTAATTTCTTAAAAGATTTAATTTTTTTTAGTGGTAGATCAAAAATTGTATCAATAGTTTTGTTTTAAAATCAAAATAACTAGAATAAATATATCATCCAAGTTAACAAAATAATTTGTTGTTATTATTAGACATAAGCTGCCTTACTACAAAAGATTTAAACGTACATTAAACGCGTGTTTATAGGAATCCATACTAGTAATCCTCTTCTAAGGGACAGTTTTAAATTAAACATGCTTTAGATACAGCTTAACATACGCTTAAGTGAGCTTAACAGATGTCTAAAACCTATTTAAGTTGTCAAATGTATTATGTGACATAATTTTAATAAGTTTTTCATAGTTTTACTCGCTGTTAAGCAATTTAACAAAATTTTAAGCAATGTTTAATTTTTGACGACTATTTAGCTAAACACATGTTGAACATGATTTTATTACGTCTTTTGTAGTATGTCAGAGTATGTTAGTACAACCAGTAAGGTACAGTACAGTTCAAATAGTAAATATTATTTAAATATAATTTTGCAATGGATGATTGATATTTTATAAATATAGATACATTATATTCATACTATTTGACGTTAAAAATTTATAGCCAAACGGTTACCGTTTCCAACTTTGACAAGCTCGTCAATAGTCATATTGGTCAATAATATTCTTATTAGGTTACTAGCAAACATTGTCCAAAATCATCGATATTCTGAGTGTTCATGAGGCTTATAACACATCTGTAGTTATACATATAGTATAAAATAATCATTAATATACATAGGTAAACGACTTCTATGATAATTCTTTTAAGAAATTTGACCCATAACACATCTAGACTCAATTCAGTTTCAACGCCTAAACACTTCGCCTACAAAGCGCAGCGTGCAGCGCACCTGTTCGTACTCCTCGTTGATGACCTTGGGCTCCTCGTGGCGCTGGAACCACATCATGTACTTGGTGTGGAAGCGCCAGCTCTGCTTCTTGAGCGCCTTGGCCGCCAGGTACTGCGCCTTCGTGCCCTCCATGTAGTAGAACACGAAGAACAGCGTCTCCGTCGACAGCCGCTGGAAGAACTCCACCGAGTCCGAGTGCGGCAGCAGCACCTGGCGGAGTACACTCTGTGATACCGGCTGTCTACTGGGCTCGTCTTGGGCATTTTACCAGCATTAGCAGATATTTCAAAAGAAAAAAACTAAATTTAATTTATTTTGATTGGTGATCTCTCAATATTAGGATCCCGTAAGCTCGTTTGCCTGCTATTATTACCCGACTGCGCGATACAATGAAGGGTAATGTATGTATGTGGGTTTGTACTTTTGTGGCAGTATTTAGATCATACGCGTGGAGCGATTTTAATAAATAATATGTTGTTTGATTCATCTTAACGACGCTAGTGTCATAGAAAAAATAAAAATTTGAAAAAATCGAAATGACCGATTTTGATGGTAATAAAATAAAGAAGTGTACAACTATGTCAAGTGAATTGGTATTTCAAAATCATTTTTAAGTTTCTCATATTATTTTTCATTCAGAATTACCAATTAGCTTAATAACGATTTAATATTAGTTAGTAACGATTCTCACTTATAGGCTTTTAGACAGAACTGATATTGATATGGTCCTGTTGACTGCAAAGGGTCTTGTCACGGAGTCGGGTTTTTGATTTTTTAAATTAATTATAAAAAAAAGTGTCGTCTGCTCACAAACAATGTACCTGGTTGTAGTAGACGGGCGTCTGGCAGATGTTCCGCGGCAGGTACACGCGCGTGCGCTCCGAGTCGGACGGGTGCGGCATGTGGTAGAACGCCGCCTCCATCATCTGGAACTGCACCTGGTGCTCCTGCGGACACGACCAGATATACTGCCACCGCTTACAATAACACTCAAGATATTTTATCACCACATATGGATGCTGATAAGCAATTATGTGTCAACCCACAAAAAGTCAAATCAGGAGATATTGATGTATTTTGATACTGCATCACCTATTTAACATTATTCAAAAATTCATATAAACTGAATAAGTACGGAAAAAAATCTTAATTTAATGTATTGAATTATTTCAAGTGCGTTTCATATTTTGTTGTTTATACAACAAGCTCAAATATTTCAAAAACTTTTTATCATATAATAAATTAAATATATCAATCTACTTTTAATTCATTACATCTTTTATCAAAATAGAAAAGAAAAAATGGGAATATACTTTTTTAAACAAATATATCCAGAATGGGTGTGACCATCTTTAGACGCCATATTCTCAAAATGAAGCCCATGTGACCTAGTATTGCTTATCAGTGTCCATATATTTTATTAGTGTATGAATTTTGCATTTGCACTTTTGGAGGACCAAGTAGTCGGTGCCTAGCTTATCATTTAAAAGGCCAGTTGTGATCAATACAACTTTTTAACATCAAATAATATGAATGTCACATATATCTATAATTATAAAATATTTGATTAACACTAGTTATATATAACTTCTTTTATTACTGGCAATTAAAACCGTGATTAAAAATAAAAATAATTAGGCACTATTTCCATAGCATATAAAGTGGTTGATATCCAAGTCCAACTCATCATTCTCGGAGTAAATAATATCAAAAAGTCTGAAATTGCTTAATATAAACAAAAAATCCTCTTATTATTATAACAAGTAAAAAAAAGAGTCAATATTATCAAATTTTTAAACTTAGCGTTTGTATGAGAATATAATTATGACAAAAAATAAATATTAGTTTTTTAAATTTATCATTATATTATGATGAAGATGTAAATACTCACGTTATTGAGGGGTAAAGGCCCGAGGGGCGCTACTCCCAATAGCGGAGGTATATGCGCTTGTGAAAGTGCCAATCCTCGCCGCGTCAGTCCAACGCCGGATTGCAATAGCATATCCTAAAAATATAAATAAATAATAAATAAATAAACGCATCTCACTCAACGCCCCCCATTAAGGTAGGTGCTGGTAGATGGTGTGTAGTGTAATATGGCTTACAGCTTATATAAACTGAGGCACACATAAAACTATATGGATTTATCTAGTGGGTCGTGGGTGTAGGTAGCTAGTGTCGGAAGGAAACTAGTGGTGGACAATAGGAGGTATCTGTTGGTGTGAGTTGTAGCTGGTAGTGGGTGGTAGTTAGTGGATGGCGGTAGCTGTTGTCAGTCTGTTGTGAACAGTAGGAGGTATTTAGTGGTGGATAGCCGTTACTGGCGAGCGTTAGATGTTTTTGGGTGCAGCTAGTGGATCTGGGATGGTAGCTAGAGGATGGTGGTATCTAGTGCCGGATGGCAGCTGAATGGTGAGTGTGAGCTGGTCACGGCGGCTAGTGGGCAGTGGGCGGCGGTGTCTAGTGGCGCACCTGCGCGTGGTGGTGGTCGAGGCCGGCGCGCTGCACGGCCTCCTGCGCCATGCTCTTGAGCGACGCCGTGCCGCCCGCGTGCGCCGCGCTCACCGCGCCCGAGCTCGCGTTCAGCGCCGGCGTGCTCGGCGTTTCGCTCACTCGACCACTGCGATGAGCAATATTTTTAACAGACTTAAAAAAGGAGTAAGTTTTCAATTCGTAGCATATTGTTTCTTTTTATGTTTGTTACATCAGAATTCTAGTATTTCTTAACATGCAAATTCCTTATTTATTCGAAATGAATGAAAATTTGTGCCATAATTTTTTTTTTATAAAAATCGATTCAGTAGTTTGCTTTTTAAATAATAAAAATAGCTGGAATTTGCATGTCAAAACAAACGAAATTACATATTTTGCTTTTGAAGCCCGTTTTTTTGCAAGTCTCAGTTATCATAAAGAAACTTCTTATACTGAGGGTAGCTTAAAAATTTAAATATTATTTTTGTTTCTGTTTCGACGATTCAAAAGTGCTTGTGAAAGTCTAATTGAATTAAGCATATCTTGAATTCGAGTTTAGCCGCCCCGGTCTGTCGGTCTCAGTCCGGCCCAGCATAATGGCAGTGTAGTGTGCATAGGGGTGCCACATACAGTTCAGAATTCATCATTTCCGACACAATTCTACTACTTCACTAATATACTACTGTACAACATAAAGAAAAAACTAAATACAATCTAATACTTTTCATAAGGCTATCAAATGAAAAATGAACAAAAAAGATTTTTAACAAATCCGGAAATGTCCTGGACACGAGACAAGACGGTAAAATCCGGGACAACCCTGGATTTCCGTAAGTGTTCACGTACTTGTTAACGATGTGCTGCGGCGTGTGCGTGGGCCCGTTGACGGTGAGCGGCGAGGGCGCGCCCGACGCGAGCGCGCTCGTCACCACGCACGCCACCGTCGACGTCGCGCCGCTCGACGCGAGTGTCGTCGACGACGCGCTTTTCGACGTCTGGTGTGATACGATATATTATATAACTGGACGCTGATAAATTATATGTCAAGGTACAAGGACTTTTTGAGAAAATGGCGTCTAAAGATGTCAAAACTATCTTCTTCTATATATGGACGCTGATAAGCAATACTATGTCAAGCCACACGGACTTCATTTTGAGAAAATGGTGTCTTAGCATTCAAACCTATTCTTAATACATTTGCTTACAGACGTATATTATATACATCTTTTCTTTTCTCTTTTGATAAAGGGTAAAGTGAATTAAAAGATTATACCAATCTTATAATCTTAATAAAACTTTTATCTAACAATAAGAGTTTCAAATATACGATCGAAAAAATTGATTGATTGATTGAAAAAATAGCAAAATATTAACCGCATTTGAATTGAATGTGCAACATTAAATTAAGATACTTTTTTCCAAATTCGTTTAGTTTAGATGACTTGAATTTTTTTTAAATGATGAAATTTTTTTAATGTAAAATAAGTGCATCATCAAAATACGTCAATATCTGCAACTTTTTGTAGGTTGACACATTATTGCTTGTCAGCATCCAAATATAACAACCAAAACTGACTGGCTAATATATGCACTGACTGATCGATCAACGCAGAGCTGAAACCATCGTCTAGAAACATGAAAATTTGCACAAACATTCTTTCAATGTCGTAAGTGTACATTAAGAATTTTTAGAAATCAGTTCCCTAAGGGGATAAAAAACAGCTGAAAGTTTGTTGGGTATAAAATTCCTATATATACGCGGGCGACGCGGCGGGAAACTGCTAGTTCTTAACAAATTCATCTGAAGGAATATATGGATGCTGATAAGCAATAATGTGTGATTTGATTTGATTGATGTATGAACGCATTATGAGAATACAACAATATCTTCGAATTTGTCTTTTTGTGGGTTAACACATTATTGCTTATCAACATCCAACTAAAGATATTTTATGGATCACTCATAGATTTTGTTATCCTGATTCGATAAGTTTACATTACTACTTAAGCTTCGATAGATAAAAACCTATGTATGACGAGTGTGCTAAGTTTCGACACTAATATTAAAAATTCACAGATTATGTCTTAAATAGTGGTAGCCAACAAATATTTTAATTTAGTTAAATTTACAAAACTATAACATTAATGTATAATATACAGTATAAAAAGGCGAATTCTACATTTAAATACAATTGTCAATTTATCGTTTTTTTTTTTTGTCGTGGCTGTCTGTTACCTTTGTCTGCTAATTAAAAAAAATAAGCCGCCATCAACATTAGCACACTCCACCTTAATCTTGTTCTTAGCTATAGAAGCTATACCAACTTGATAATAAAACCCGACCTTATAAACTAATAGTACCCGGCATGCAATACCACTTAAAAGATTTTTTTTTTTGGCCTTCGTGGGCGTCCCCAGAACAAAGTTTCATCAAAATCCGATATATCGTTTCGGAACGCATGGAGGACAAACATACAAATATTGACTTATGTTTATATACATTATATATTTAATACCTATCATACGTAAGATTATTATCTTATTTATGACGAATTCATTACAAAAAGATCCGCTCGAATTTAGAAAATCGTTTAGGCCTAGGCTAATTATAATAAAGCCGAACCCTTTATATCATAAATAAGGTTATATTTTATATCTAATTACCATAACGATGGTCCTTATTAAGATGAATTTACGACAAAACATACGCTCGTATCTATAAAATCGTTTAAGCCTAGTCTAATGATAATGTAAATCTGACTGTATTCATATTATAAACATAATATTCAATACCTGTAACTCCTACAATAGTGGTACTGATTAGGAAAATTTTACTACAAAGTATACGCTCGAATATAACAAAACGTCTAGGACATTGTGTTAAAAATAGTCAGACATACATGCATACAAATGAAAATCATTACCCTCCTTTTGGTACACTCAGTTAAATCGATAAACCAAAATTAAAAAATCATACATAAATAGACAAATAAAAAGAAAATAATTGTAATATATGATTTTGTTCAAAATAACGTTATTTAAATATCGAGAACATAAATTAAACAAATTTTTAAAATAAAAGTACAATCGCCAATATGAATGAATAAATGCATATCTATAATAAATAATTTTTTTTTCAAATAATTCTTATAAACAAAGTATTATACATTTCCTAGAAAAATCTATCACTTTTTATCACCAACAGTACTCAACAAATCGATAAAAACATAAATATGAGAAATATATAAAACAAAATTCAATATTCGTCATTAGAAACCCATTAATAAAAACTATGAACACAAATAAGAATCAACGTTGCAATATCCAATCGCTCGAGCAAAATTCAAAATCAATAAACATCAAAATTAATGTAACGCATCCCACACAAATACAAAACGCGACACAAAATGTTATCAGAAACGCAAAAACACATAAAATTATAGCGTAGCGATATATTCTGAGTCCACTTACATCGGTTCGCACATTACAGGTAAGAATCATTAATTTCGTCGAACAAACCATTATTCGGACGAATTATCATTAAAAAAACAAACAATCACACGAACTAAGGTAATATTAATTCGACAACGTAACAAAAGATCTTGTTTTTACGTAGTAGACATGTGTTTTAATATTTCAATGAAGGTATTCCAATATTACCAACATTATAAATCTTCGACCAGTGGTTCAATATGTCAGTGCAACAAGCATTAAGATAATACGCGCGGCAATTTCAAACGGTTTGAAAAGGCGCTACTGTCTGTGGCGTTCGAATTTTAGTCATAGGTTTAAGTTTTTAACGATTTATTGAGGAAGGCGGTAATTATTACAACTATTAAATAGTTTTTATATAATATGTAAATGAAATGTTTATTGTCATTTACATTATTGTTTGTGTAAAACGTTTTAACACATTGAAATAAATATTTCTTTCTAAAGTATCATTTATTTTCGAAATATCACAAAATGTGTTTATTTTTTTGTTTACATTAATCGTCTACATTTCACCTAAATAGGATTATTTTAATATATGTATTGTAATTTTTACTATAAAATAGTAAATGCATGGGATTTTGTTTTTATTATCAGGTGTATAATTTTTCTTTATGCAAAATGGATTTTTAACAAAAATACATTATATAAAATTGTAACTACATAATTCTTATATATAATAGGAATGTAATAAATAATTATTCAATTTTATTTACTTTTTTCTGTTTTTGATTGTTTTTTCATGTATCACATGCCCATTAAATATGTTCAGTTTTTCATGTTGTCTTTAAATTTCAAAATAAAGTAAGTTCAGTACTTCGATACGTTTTAAGAATTATATTTTTATACGGTGATTATACAAGAGGAAAAATCTGTTTCTTATCTTGCATTTTAAAAAATTAACTAGAATAAAAAATGAGTTGATTAAGTTTGATAAAGATCATTTACGTACAATCTTACAATTTCACGTTTTTCTCTTTTTCATTAAATAACAGTCGTGCAGGTAGGTTTCGAGTATAACTATATCTAATTGTACGTTTTTACCTCAAAGTGCACCACTATTTTTGAAAGTAACAGTTTAGTAACAGACACAAAAGTTAACTCCTTAAATAATTGTTTTTTTTGGAGTCATAACAGAATAATAAATAAATATAACAAAACGCAGACTGGTATCATTTTTTTATTACATAGTGTAGATAGCTAGAATAAATAACGCCTAGAATAGAGAATATTATACACCAATGTTTGTCTGTTTGTTCGAGCCTCACGCAAAATTGCTGCAGGAATATTGATGAAACTTTGTGGTCAAGAGATTTTGAATAGACTGTAAAACCATTATATTCTTTATCTCATGACGATGATAGGAGTTAAAGATATAACAATAATGACAAACAAATAGAATATACTTGAAAATATCGAGGGATGTAGGCGTTCTACAAACGTGGACACTTTTGTTTAAACTAACCTAAACCAAACACTTTTTGATCGGACAATCCGTTTGTATCGAGTGAACATGGACACAAGTAGTAGCGGAGTTGTTGATTTATATTGATTATATGAATATAAAATATTGACCGGTGTCTTGTGTCCGAAACGACACAAAAGTGTCTACATTTGCGCAGCGCCATAAACGAGTAATATGTGGACTAGTATCATTACTTACCATCAGGTGGCTGATCTGCTCTTCTGATTTCTGTCAGCAGAGAGAAATTTAACACGTTAAAGAAATATTAAAACACATTTAAAAAAATCAAAATTTTATTATATTATTATTTACATTTCAATTTGCATAATTATAGGGTGACACTATTGTGGACTTCTTTTAATCTAAAATCACGTACAATTTCTAGAAAATACTCCTTATATATAACTTATATCGATAATTATGTTGAATTCTGTCATGGATCTCAACGTGGATAACATTTTTGAAGTCAGTCCAGAGTATGTAGTGTTATGTAAAGCCATATGCGGACTGCGAGTTCTCGGGTACGTGTAATCCGTCATGTTGATAGCGCGTCATGTACGCGCGTACGAGAACATTTTACTCGCTTATATGCACTGCGTCGAGACTGAACACGTGTATATGGCCTAAAGTTAATGTGACAATTCTGAACAGTAACCCACTGACTTCAGAGTATTGTATACAGGTTAGCTAGCTTTAAGTTATATCCTTCCCTTTGTCTTATACCTTTGTAACAAGCAAGGCATTTGTGGCTCGTCTGGTGTTAGAAACGTTCATGTCGGTGATCACTTTACACCAAGTGAATCGCCTGTAAATTTGCTATTATTCGGAAGCGGTGGTGTCCTGTGTTATTGCATTATCAATATGGTGCAACAATACAGGATGTGCCATATATTTACAAAATCAACGAGCTTGATTCCTGGCTGATAAAATTATTTAAAAAAAATGTTAGTAAAACTAAAATCGGCCACGAGACTCCTTTAAGTATTTTTCGTCATTCAGTTTTGAACATGCACGCCCAGTTAAGAAAAACACTTTCTGCAACTGTCAACCTTATCCTGTATAAGATGGTAGATAGTTGCTCGAGCTCAAATAAATACCGAACACGGTATAATATTTATTTATTTTCTAACAGGATACTATCCCGCTAGAGGGCGCCACATTAGTAACACACCATGTAGATTATAACCAATGGACAATCAAGATACTTCTAACGTCTGATGTCCAGTTATTAAATTGTTTAAGAGCTATGAGGGAACAGATGGCCATACATGCATATATATATATATATATACAGTCCAAGTCACTAGCCTATCTTTGGCTGTGCCTCAGTCGGGTAAAAAGAAATAATAAATAAAACGCTACTCACGGGTACGGAGTGCACGGCAAGCACGGCGTGCACCGGCAGCGCGGGCGGCAGCAGCGCCGCGCTCGACACCGGCCCATTCTCCACTACTTCTGCGACACACGCCACGCTCAGTACACTCACTCGCGCTCGCTCAAAGGGATCTTTGCGATTCGCGTTACGTTATATCACGCGAGACTTACATTGGATGCTGATAAGCAATAGCGTGTCAAACCACAAAAAGTTTTGAGATATTGATGTATACTGATAGCGCATGACGTAACTTAATGTTACGAATATTGAAGTCAATGTTTGTAATAGGCTCTCTCTCTATATAATCTTCTATATTTGAAAAATTTACTATTAGATACAACTTTTTAGTATAACATTCTGCTTTAAATTCATCATACCTTATATCAAAATAGAACAACATAGAATATAGTAGATATATACGTCTTCATACAAAAATATTTGTTAAGAATAAGTTTGACATCTTTAGACGCCATTTTCCTAAATAAAGTTCGTGTGGCTTGACAAAGCATTACTTATCATCGTCCATTTATAAGTTTTACTCTCAAGTGCTATGTAAAATAGCTCTGTAACCTAGTTACAGATGCGTCGTAAGTAATTACGTAAACTTTGAATATCAAATTAAGGCACTGATAGTAAAAAATCTCAGGTGTGACACAATAACTTATGTAAAACTTAATGAAAGTTTAAGAGCAAAACTTATAAGTGTAATTCTTGCCTGATACGAAATATTGAATACGTTACGTGAGATAATGACACTTGCAATAAACCGTTTTAGATTTTTTTTAAGTTGTCGTGTCATTTTGTTTAAGTTAATACTATTTTAGTTAAATTCTAAATTTTCCTATGGATTACATGACGGTTTTACTGTCCTGCAATAAGCTTATATGAATACGTTAAGTGGATGCTGATATGCAATACTATGTCAAGCCACACAGAATTTATTTTGAGAAAACGGCGTCTAAAGATGTCGAACCTATTCTTAACATATCTGTTTGAAGAAGCATTTATCCAACTTTTCTTTTCTATTTTGATAAAAAGTATAATTAATTAATAGCACATAGGCTAGTAAAGATTTTTATCTACTCATAAGTTTTTCAAATATATGAAATTATTGCATAATCCAAAATATGAAACTCACTTCAATATTCTAAACATTTGTTTAAGAAACTTTTTCCGTACTTATTTAGTTCAAACGACTTGAATTTTTTTTTATAATGTTAAGTATGAAATGCATTATCAGAATACATCAATATCTCTAAATTTGACTTGTTGTGGGTTGACACATTATTGCTTATCAGCGTCCAAGTAATGTAGGTGAAGAAGTAAAACCAAATGTAACATAATATGCAACACATTGTTGTACATTATTGGAAGCTTGATTGTTCAATAAAATACATAAACATTTTTTACTGAAAAGTAAATACAATTTTGATATTCACAGATTCAACTTGTACATACAGTTTTCTTAAATAAAATAAATAAATATTGCGATATTGTTCAGTGCTAGTGTTTTAAATTTTAGGTCCCAAATAGGTATTCAATACTAAATTAAATTTAATAAATTTAAGTCAGTTCTCAATTATACATGTTGTGGTTTACGATATAAGGAAGTGTATTTCGGTAAATTTGTAAATCTTATATCTTTTAAACAACTGAGGTGGAGCATAGCTCGCATACAGGCGATAGGGGCAGTACCTCACTCTCATAGAATATCGGTGTGAAGTATATAGCTGTGTACGGTGAGTGAGAGAGCCTTTTTAACGACCTATTTCTTTTTATCCCTGATTCCTTTTTACGTGGTCAAAGCACTTGTGGCTTCTCTAGCGCTGGTCATTTCCATAGGCGGCGGTGATCACTTAACATCAGGTATCCCGCTTGCTCGTTTGCCAGCTAATTTCATAAAAATAAAAAAAATTAAGGCCCTCATATTACAAAGACGTTTAATAACAATAAGTTATGATATATATTTATAGCTCTTATTATTTTATAATGGTTAGTGTGATGTAAGTGCGTTTTCTAGACGCAAACGTATGTCACAGTCAAAACTCTTAACCGGTCGAAAATACTTTGGACTAATTTTATCAGGTTTTGCAAAGTATATTTAAAATACATAAGGAATATAAAAAGCAAAAACAAACTAACAAATAGATTAGGTCTTTTATTATACATAACGAATACGATAAGCAAAACACGTACAAAGAAATTAATAAATATTTTTGCAACGGTATTTTTGACTGACATTTCAAAAGTAGTTTTGACTAATGTTGCCAGTTATAAGTACTACTGACCGTTTAAGAGTTTTGACTGTAACGTAATCAGCCGGTGTATTGTATAAAAACGTGGTTTACTAGCACGTGTGTGAATCACAGCTGACGAGCACGCGACAATGACATTGTAGTCGAATGCTTTATTAGTCAGGAAACGAGGTCAACACGGTTATGTCATTGATGAATATTATTTTTAACATATTCCGCGTTTATTAATAGTGAATATTTTGAAATATTGTTTCGGTTCACAATTAAGGAAAATCATATTAGATTAAAGAAAATCGTCATCGATCATCGTCGTCAATAAATTGTAACGCCGGATATGAACCTAAGGTACCACAGCCCATGTGATATACCAATAATCTTATTATTCTGATACATTGTAATTTCTTATACAATTTCGATTTTTTTTTAATTTGTAGTACCTAATAAACAAATTTCATCAAACATTCCGAATTCTAGAATATCTAATACAACTAGATTCCAAAATTGTAAACATAGACACGTTATCTAATTTAAATAGTCAGAGTACATACAATAAATTTTTCTCTCCGTATATTTTAACTAAACTTGTCCTTTTTTGAAATGATAAAATACATCCAAGGATGCAAGCCAAGATTAAGACGATATTCATCAATGACTTAAGACACCACACTATATCATAAATAAAAAAAAACATTGCCAATAATTCACGAAAATTAAAAAACAAAAAACAAAAATATGCTATTCAAATTCAGAACCGGTCTAACAACAATAAATTACAAACATACACAAACAACGCGATACAGCATGCAGTTAGCGGTGACTCATGCGCACGCGCGGGTCACTGACACCACGTGGAGCAGGAAATTAATCATTTTTCCTTTATGTACTATAAATTTTAATATTTATTTAGTTTTGTTTAAGCTACAAAAATAAGTTACTCTTAACCTCTTTTAAGCATATAAATTTGATAATTCGAGTTTGCAAATGTTAATGGTAAACCAAATGTTTGTATCGTTATTTTATTCTAAAAATAATACATATAAACAAAGTTTGCACAAGTTGCTAAATAGTATCATGTGAAGCTATTTGTTGATACTCGATTCTGAATTCCTTCTACCCACATAATCCCTATTTTGACTGTAATAAAAGAATTCATGACGGATTCTTATAAATGCTTTCATTTCTATTTTCTTTAATTTCTATGTAATTTAGGAGACTACAAAATAATAATAAAAAATCATTACTAAATCTTTATTTAAATTATACTGTTACTACTACTGTTTGAAAAATGATCTAAGAGAGATTCGTGTCGATAAAAATTATTTATAAGTATGATATAATGTTTGTAGAAAAATGTAAATCACGGGTAAGCACTGTTTACACGACGATATTTTTAAATCAACTTTTAAATAAAATAGATTAAAAACGTTTATTCCTTAGAATAACGGTTTTTTATTGTGATTTTGAATAATTAAATGCAAACTCAATTAACTTATTTTCACTTTGATAACAAACAATGTATTCAAGCTTTGTGTAATTTTATACAGATGTATTAAAATGTACTAAAAAGAAAACATTATTTATTAAAACTCTTAAAAAAAAAACCTTACTAATAAGATAACGTTCATATTATTTGGTTAATCATTCCATAAAATCGGATATCATAAGGATAAAGAAAATAAAACGATAAAAAAGCAATTTGTAATAGTCGATAATTTTTTTAAACAAAAGAATGGCTGATTCTCCACGGTAACTACTTACTGATAAGAATTTAATAAGAAATTCGCGTTATGACATTATTCTCATTGCTTATATGATATATTCTTGAATTAAGTAATCTTTTAAAACTATATTTCATTAATTGACATTTACAATCTCACAGTTAGACACCTCATCACGTTACAATTCGTTAATAATCTATGTATTAATTAATAATAAGCGATTTTTTTAAAGGTTAGCTATTGTAACTAATATTTATAGAAATGAATATAGTTGTATTGCACTTGTTTAAATCTTTTTACGTTGAACATTTATATAAATACAATAGGAAACGGAAGAAAATCGTCTGACTAAATTTCTATTAGAAATTGTTCCAATTGGATATTCCCAATTAGACGATATCGTCACTGTCCGTCACAGATCGAAACCGAACAATGCAATCTAAATATAGGAAATATTTCAGCTAGAAACTATAAATTATTTTAAACGAAAGATGACATGCACGCTAAAATTAACAGATTTTACTCATCTCCAGTACGCTGGCGCGCTACACAATCACTTGGTAAAAACTTACAGAAGATATATACACATTTCGGAGATACGATACACCGACACACAAACAAAAACATCACGTTACATAACCCGGCATTGAACTTCGCAAAGCACAAAACTACGCATTAAACACGGCGAGTTTTATTAAAAGAAAACAACGTTTAACATGCACTAAAAATCACTTTACCATCGTCCATATTTATCGAACATTTGCGCGGGAAAACATTCTTTTGTTTTTTTTTTTTTATTTTATTTTTTCTAGACACAGGTTGCCTCCGATAAGGTTTGACGATTGAACGAAGTAGCTGTGTCATCGTATTGGGTACACGCCAATTTATTCTTTGCAATATATACGCGTTCGCACGTAGTGTATTGTAATATCACCTCTGGGCTATACGCGTTAAGATCTTACGCCGTATGAGTGTACGATCGGATCGTTGTAAGAAAATTGGCTTCATGCCAATGCGCGGTAATCATAAAGCCGGCCGATTGTTCCATTCATTCTTTGATAAGCCAGTTTGTTTTGTAAACAAAGCGCCGTACGATTATCAAGACGACTTGATAAGAGATTAGCTTTTTATTTTCTTTTGTGATGTTTAATTACAGCACAGCAATAATTAGATGCATATATTTTACTATATTCTAATATATTTCATGTATAATTGTTTTAAATGTGAAAATAGTACATTTTCTTTACGGTTTTATTGTTGATACACAGATAATATTCTTCTGAGTATTTGTAAGATTGATAATAAGAATAAGTGCATAATACTTTGAAAAAGTATTGCTTGCGTATGTGAACTTTTACAGACGCGCGTGTGTCCGCACTCGCATTCGTGCGTGCACGCATTTACGGACGTCTAAAGTATGTCTAAAAAAAATGTAGAATATAATCTGTATGAGAATCTGTGAATATTCTTTAATCTGTTATCAGTAAAGATTTATGCATAGAATACACTAATAGAAGTTATTCATTAAGAAATTAATGTAGTAATTCATTTTAAGTTTAAGAGTTCATAATTACATTAAGGATCGTTTTTAGTATTTAAAGTGATTATATTTAGTAGGTTTTGTTAATACTTTAATAGTTTAATTGTAGTGTGTGTGTGCGTGCATGTGACTGTGAGCGTATGTCCGTACTTGTGTGTGTGTGTGTGTGTGTGTGAGTAAAGTTAGTGTGTAAGTGAGTGAGTGAGTTACTAACCGCTGGGTCGGGTAAGGTGCGGCGAGGGCGGCGCGGGCAGCTTGCTGGGCGTCGACGCGCCCGACGTACACGTGTTGTTTATACTGACAGACGGACACACACGTTGTACACACACGGATACTATACTCGCTACGTATTATTATGAGTCTCAAAATACAGTCCAGGGTGGTGCGGCTTCCATAGCCAAGAACAAGACTAAAGCGAGTGCGCTAACGCGTAATGGGCTATTGTTTTTATTTTGGAAGCAGTCACGACAAAATAAAGAGATACCGGATACCAAATTGACAATTATAATTAATATTTAAAATTCACCTTTATGTAGTTTTGAGAATCTAACTAAATTTAATCATATTCGAGTATATTTTTTTACTGAATATTTAATATTTTTCAAAATCTTAGCACATTCGCCATACACATGTTCTTATCTATAGAAGCCTCACCTCTTCTTACACAGTATTGTATACTCTTTGATACAATCCGACATACTGGCCAGAATCATTAATATTTTTGTACATCTAAAGACGGTTTTGAATGACTTTAGACACTTCACATTTTACTGCGAACCATTGAACATATCTAAGTGTCCATACCACGTTCATATGGCGAAAATTACACTTGTAAGTTTTACTCTTGTAAATTACATACCACTCTGTAACTGTTACCGAGCAGTTACTTAGATAGCCTTATGAAAACTACGAGACTGTCCAAAATAAGGTACTAAAAGTAAGTTCTTTCAGGTGTAAAGCAATGTCAAACAACTTATGTAAATCTTTAACAAAGTCTGAGAGCCAAACTTATAAGTGTAATTGTCGCCTTATATGCACGCGAACCGCACCGTACGTGCGCTTGCGCAGGTGTGGACGAGCTTTAACGAACATCAACTAATTCAGTTCTGCGTCGGTACTAGGTCTCATTAGGACTGACCAGCGTGCTCAAATTGTATTTCTGAATATACCCCTTACATAATGGTTCAGAGCTGCGGTTTAAAGGAGTTTATTGTCAATATATTTTTAATATAAAAAAACTGCCTTTCAATCGCATATAACACCAATGATATTGCATAACTGTAGATGTTAGTTATAAGCTGAATGTCGGAAAATTTGGACGATGTTGCCTAGCAACCTAGCGACTCAGACAGACGAGATAATCTGTTAACCAACATTGGACATGGGAACAGATTTTTACGTCAATCAGTACGAAAGGCACATCTATAGTTAAAAATATCATTGTATATTATTGATAAATGCATGCAAATCTTCGTTCATATATTTATAACCGCGATGTTGCTTTAATCAGTGCACAATTTCCTGTTTCCTAGAAAGTCTTCTTTGGCTTCATAACGTCTCATAACATCCGCCATATTAGGTTCGCTATATAACGTTATAGACACCATAAGAAAGCACACGTTGGAGGGTACCAGGAGAGCATTAGACTGAAGGAGATCTTTAAACGACACCTTTAAAGGTTATAAATATATGAACTGAATGAAATAATTTGTACTTATCTCTTATTTCATTTTAACCAAAAATTCAAGAAAAAATTCTTATAAATAGATTAATACATATATATTTTTTAGTTATTAGTTTAGTTCTAACGATTGTTAATTCGAATTTTCCCTTGATTTTCCCATGAGAGTAATAACATTTTTAATGTGAGATTTGGTACGTGGAAGTGAATAGGAATTAAAACTTGAATGATTGATAAAGAATTTTGTTTAATTACTTTCTATAAAATTAGCGCTTTTGGGATGTTTTTTTTACTAAAAATGTTTATATCTGAATGGCTATAGAGTGTTCATTTTTAAATATTTAACGTAACGATAGCATTTGTATCTTTTGTGTTTTTTAACAAAAAGGGAATGTAAATATGCTTTCAACTTGACTTTAGTCATTGAAGGTTTGTGTTCAAGGTGCATCGGTTGGAACAATGTTAAACAATTATTAATTAATATAATTACGACTAAATTTCAAATTCTCCAACTCTACACTGGTACATTATTCAACAAATCCAGAAAAAATATATAAAAATACCATAAAAAAATTCCTGTATATAGAAATAGAACAAAAAAAAACATCCCTACAGTTTCTAACGTCAATCAAGTCCATTGTACCCCACACTCCACGTACCTCATACCTCACACGATGGTATACCTCGATTCACGTAAATGTGTCGGTCTGAACTATGCGTGAGACGCTGCGCAGAACACTAAATTAAGCACCAGGACAGTCGTTTAAAAATTTCTTTAATTTTAATTATTATGTCAATTCATACCGAATGTGTTTCATTTGAAAACATTACTGAACCAGTGTAATTATTCGTGTTTTTTTACCAAGTAAAAACGAATAGACTGTAAACGTCAAATAACGACCGAAAATATAAAATAAGATTATAACAATACTTTAAGTCTTGTTTACTCGGCTGTAGCGTGGTACAGACAGGCGCTGACGTGAACCGAGGCAGCGGCAAACATAAGATCAGTGGACTGACCTATTCGTGGAGGCGGCGGAGTTATTGAGCAAACTAACGTTAGCCGGGCTACTACTGACGCCGCACGACACTCGCAGCGGCAGCGGTTTGACCGGCTGCAACAGATGAAGCGGTTACTTTGAGATTCCCTACGCACGCGCCGCCTGGCGGGCTACTACTGTATACTTTCACTTCATTGAATTCAAATATACAACTATTGTGCAAAACCGCGTATATAGCTTTCATGTAAATTCGCAATTTGAATCAAAAGTTAAATACATTATTGATAAGGTCTTATGGACATTTTTCATTACGCAGTGTATTTGTAGTTACCGACGATATGTCAATATTTATTTATGTTAAGTATTAATTTTACAAATATCGGTTATATAAATTTTAGCTAGCATGTTTATATCAATAATGAAATTTAAAATTGATTCGAAGATATTGCAAAAGCTTGAGTTACGCGGTTTTGCACTA
This sequence comes from Hypolimnas misippus, assembly GCA_037950945.1. Lineage (NCBI taxonomy): Eukaryota > Metazoa > Arthropoda > Insecta > Lepidoptera > Nymphalidae > Hypolimnas > Hypolimnas misippus. Next base: position 1,935,928 of record JBBEEQ010000006.1, on the reverse strand, counting down.
TTCCCGACGATATACATAGTATATATCCTGATATTAAAATGTATATCGGCATAATAATTACTTTACACTATAAAATGCTACATTTTTATTTAATTTCTGATGTTCGTAGTAAAACACCTCTTTTAACTAACAAAATGTGTCATGTATTGTTAGCGACAGTTTATTATAAATAATCCCTAAATTTGAGTTACAGATTAACTCAATAAATATAGTTTTAAATTATTAAATATATTTTTTTTTTATTAAATATGAACAGTATTTTGTATTGTATTTATAACCTTAGTTTTTTTTTTTTTATATATAATTTTCACTAAGAATTATATTATTTTTAATTAATTTTTTCTGAAGATATTCACAATAGCAGAATATCACATAAAAGATAGTAGAAAATCATATAAGTAATTAATGCATAATGAACATAATATGTTTCTAACACGTAAAAATATAACAAAACCTACATCAAAAATATACAGTACTTTCCCTTCAGACGGCAGTAATATAATATGTCGTTATAACAGAACTAGAAGTGTACAGAATTTTTTTTAACAAAGACAAAAGAAGCAGAAAATAAAAACTTAACTTTTAATATTTGTAAGTCAGTCTGTGCGTATAATATTGCAATTTGCATAAAAACGCATGTAATATAATTATTACAAAATCAGCAAAAAAGAAAATTATATTTTGGTCTATTCTTGTCTAATGTGTATATACAATTATTCTGTGTACATACGAAAATAATGCTATGAATTTCTGAAATAAACAGAATGCTTGAAATAGTTCGACCTCTCTGAAGTTAGTACAAGTGACATTTTGGGCAAATTTAATTAGCTGTGAAGTTCTTAAACCCATAGAGAGCGGACTGGACTAGGTATAAGCCAAAAAATTAACCAACTCGTAGAAAGAGATGAAGCGACTTGACGACAATGCTCGTTTTCTTTGCAAGCCTAGAACCAATCAGAATCCTGTAAACTTATTTTTCTAGGATTCTGGAAAGACAAACATCTAAAGTCGTCTTTTTAGTCTCGTTCGTTCTTTTCGATAAAATAGTTTAGACATCTTGTTATGTAAGGCTCAGTCCAGTCCTCTATGAATTAACCAATCACATTGCTTACAAGTTTACTATTGAAAACTTCAGACAAGTCTAGTTATTTGTAGAGAATAAGACTATTCAATGATTTTACATATATTTCACTGTTCCAAACAAACGGATCAAACTAATGTAAGCGATATATTGATCAAATAATTTTCTATTTATGTAAGAATATTATTGTTAGATATGTAATATTGTTTATGAAATTAGGATAATTATTATTTATATCATATAAACAATAATTAAACCTTTTCAATAATTTAACTGAATTAATCAACCAATTATATATTCTATCATTAAACGTTAATAGAAATAGTGCATCAACGGAACCTTAAACTAACCGCAGGAACTACAAAATTTAGAAAAAAGAAAATTAATAAAGGTACATCCACATCAATACTCCACACAACTACAAGTTTATAATAAATATAAAACTGCAGTTAATGATGAATGTAATATTACGTTATGATATTAGTAGTGTTAGGTACGCTTACTTTAGCCGAGATGTCTTCCTTCTTCCTCTTGTCTAGTGACGTGTCCACGGAGTCAGTCGTGTGGTTGTAGACGTCTAACGTCGGAGACGCGATTGGACTCGTCCCTGGAACGATAAATATCATTCTATATTAATTATATAACATCATTGCACTTATATCGAGAAATCTGATTTGAAAAATATTATTAGATTAAACAAATAATCCTTAACTGAACTAATCACATATCGTCAGGGACATTGCAAAACCGCGTTATTCAAATCATGAATGAAATTTAACATTGGATTCGAATATGGACCTTATTGCAAAAGTTATGTAATTTAACACTATCCTTGATGATATCCAATCAATGTTTTATTACATATAAGAGGACTTAGGTGTAGTCCACTGGCTGATTTAGCTTTCTGGATACTATTCCTCATTCACACAACTACTGAACAGATTTTGATGAAATTTTAGTTACTACAACTTATATATCAGAATAAAACCTACTTGGGTTACCTTTTATCAAAATATCACACAGTATAAGGCAAAATCTAGTAAGGTTTAAAATAATAAAGTAAGATTGACACTGGCAACATGCAGTCACCTGATAATATGCTAGTGGGCGACCCTGGTGAGTCATTACTGTTGTTGCTATCTGTAGTGGCTGACGATGGCAACCCTACTCCACTCAGCTCAATCTCATCTAATCCATTGATATCTTCATAGATATAGTCATTCTCTTCGTAGCCTGGCTCTAGTGATGACGTTATGTAGTATTCTACATCTTCTTTTATTCTTTTTATCTGAAATTTTTAACAGTATATTGAATATTTTTAATGCTAAATGGTGGGAGAGTTAAAATCTAGTAGACTAAACAGTGATTTTTTTATATCTGAAGTAAATTCTGAAATTTATAAAGCTATTTTAAAAGTTATGGTATATATATATATATACCATTTGAAAGGCACATTATTCTAGATGGACATAGACTATATTTTATGTATAATGTGCATAATATTTTAAAACCAAATCTACATTATTACAGGAAAAGCCGTGATGAAAAGCTAGTCTATAATAATATTGTAGATGTTATGATAATACATGAAGGGTAATATGTCAGATATTAATTACAAGGAAAGTAAAAGCAAAAAATAACAAAAGATTAGTAATACCAATATAGAAATTAGAGATCGATTTATTTAAATTATTAATAAATGATTTTGCTTTAAGTGTAGTCGTGTTTAGATATAGTAATTATAATTATTGTACTAAATAGTAAATTATAATAATGAAACGAACGAAATAATTCACCATTATAGCTATGAGAAAAAAATTGCCGCCAATTTTCATTTGTGGTAAATATCCGAACCATTCAATCATTCTGTTTAATTTTCGTTAATTTTTCATTTTTCTTTCGTAATAAAAATTCACAGCCAGTGAATAATATGGTAAACTTATAAGTATTATTTTGTAACTCTATGGCTGTCCTTAATTATGTTACATTAATTTATTATCTATTATCTATATTTTATTCAACACAATCTACAGAAATCAAAAAATTTTTTATCAATAAATATAGATTTTATTGATAATGCAAATGTGTAAATTTTTAATTCATTAATTTTAGTAATTTAATAAAATTGTCCATTTATTGTTAATATGTTCCAAAAGAATTATAAAAATATAGAACATATAACCTAGATTTTAGCATCTTAATGTTACATATATGTATACATTAATGGGACATTCATTAATTTTTATGTATTATTTGATTTCTCACCTGTTCAACTTCTACAGACATGTTATCTAGCATTCGTAACAACGTTTCAAGTTTTTTTATATGGAACCTATGCCTTTCTAGTTTGAATTTGAGCTCTTCCATGCGGTCCTGCTTCTCCTTGTCCAGCCGCTTTTTCTTACCAACTAATAGTGATTCCACTTCAGACTCAAAAAGATCAATCTGGAAATTATATGAAGGATCATTTTAAAAAATTCCCTTGAATGTCATTTTTTTTATAGTTATTTCTTGTTTACTGTTTACAAATTAAGTAATGCATCTTGTGAGGTGAGGTATTGAAAGTTTTTGCAAATTATTTGAAAAATACTAGTTTAAATAATTTAGTAAATAAATAAAGTTTGCACACGGCATTGACTCTAATGACTAAGAATTTTAAATAATAACTTAATTACAGTTTTTTCATTTTTTTTTCTGGAGCGTCTAATTTAATTGAGTTCTAAATGGTAGACTATGTTAGTCATTACAAACCTGTTCATGAAAATCCCGCCAAAATTGGTTAAGCTCTTTCAAAGACGATGATAAATATATTTAATTGTACATAACATTAAAACAATTGGGGAAGTTATTTATACAAAGAGTTTTTATATAATTTTTTATTCCTAAATCGTTTTTAGCTATTTTTATTTTATTTTTCAACATGGATGTGGTAAACTATTAAAAAATCTACATACAACTCAAGTATGAATATATAAAACAGACAATTATTCATAAATATAGTTTTGAGTAAAAAAGTAAATTTATAACATAACTTTAAGATCGTTCTATGACAGTGAAAGTCCAATAGAGACTAACTAACTTTGGTTAACTGTAAGATCTAATTTTGAATGACATGCTATAAAATTTGGTTCAAAGCTGGACCTTATGAATTATGTAGTCACTTAATATTGGACTGTAACCATTGCCTACCATATGTAGAGACTTTTTACTCAGTATGATATATAGTATTTAAATATTTTTCCTTTCATACCTGTAAATTAAGTGCATCAATAGATGATATGAGCCACGAGGACATCTCCTCTCGCTCCTTTTGCGCTGGGTCCAGCTTCTGCGCCGCACCCAGCCCTTCCTTAGAGTATGCTTTCGTTTTTGTTTCTCTTTCAACTACTTTAAACCTCTCCATTTGCTGTAAAATCAACATTGTTTATATTAAATTTTATTAAATGATAAAAGATCGTAGATTATACGATGATAAGAACAAGATAAATATCATAATTATTGTCCTTTGGGTTGAATGTATAATGTACAAGTCTACAAGCTGCTTCGCTCATTAGTTTCGTAAGTAATTTATCATCTATATCCACAAAATATTTACTGTATAAACATACTATATAGCCTACATATATGTCCTTCTAGAGTAATATAACTTTATGTTCGTGGAAGAATTTTGAAATTCACACCAACAGATGCAAAAAAATAACTTTTACCTCTTTGCAATATTAGTACAGATTATACCACGATAATAAAAAAAAAAAAAACAATATAATGACTTTCAAGTTTAGTTTGTCGAGTTGATAAAAATTAACAAAATATTTAAAAATAGCATATTATATGGTTTTAAATGATTAAAACGATAGCTTTATAGAGAGCAAACTGTTGCTCTGTCAAAACATTTTGATAACCAGTTGTAATATGGTTAACTTATTGGTGTAACATTTGGCAAGATTCCAAAACTGGTACAATAAGTATTTTTCAGTTAAGGGCTCTTGCTCCAATTCCTCTTTGTGGAACCAACTATTCATACAAAGCTCTAACTTGTCTGGTGCCTTTAGCTCAATGTTTTGCCAAAGTTTTCTCTATACAAATACGAGTTTCATATATTTTTACAGATATTAAATTTTTAAATACAAATTTTATAGGTCTTTTAATCATATATTGTAATGATATTATATATTATTATGGTGCCACACAAAATGTTTAACTTTTTCATTCAACTTTTTTACAATTTCTAATTTAATATAATTATCATCTCAACTTGGGATAACTTTTATTGTTATAATTTAATTTTAAACATGTAAAATATACTATAGTTTACTATATAAGAAATTCAATTAGAAATAATTAATATAATCCTAAATAGATCTATTCATATTGGAAACTAATTGTATTTTATACAAGACAAAACAGGATGTAATGTCTTTCATACTTTAAGTTTACATTTAATATAGGCCAGTTAAACTTTACTAATGTATATAAAATATCTCATATGTTCTACACATATAATCTTATGAAAATGTTAACATACTAGTGATTGTTGGATATATGGAAGACTTTAATTTTTTCATATATATATTTACAACCAAAACTCAGATTCAAAAAACATTTTAAATTAAAAAGTCATGAATGAAAACTTTTAAACCACTTACCGTTTCAATTAGTTTCCTATATTCTAAAAGTGTACTCTTATCCTTAATCTCGCCCGAAGCGATCCATGACTTGATTTGATCTCGTAGCCTCTGGAGTTTTTTAATCTCCTTCTTGAGATCTGCCTCATATTTCTCCTTCTGATTACTGTTCGTCGCATTGTGTACCTTCTGCCAAATGTCCTCAAACGTCTCCACCCCTTCTGTGACCTTTTTTAAACACCTGTCTATCTCACCTGGAACAAACATCATCACTGCACGAATGAACTCAGAAAACCTGTTTTTCGAACGCAATTTCCAATCGAACGCGCAATTATTCGCACTTTACACTGTTTATGACTTATCATACGAGTTTTGAGGCTTCGTTCGTGTTTAATATTAATGAAAGATCACGTTATCGAGGCGGTGAAAGAAAATCTACGTAAAAAAAGCACGTAGACGACGTTCGTACTGTCAATTCTCACGATTACCGCCTAGTTTTGTTTTCACTGAAACATGTTTAACACTATCAGTTCGTCCCTAGCTTCGGCTGCATAGTCGAGGACCTCGACGGTTGGACAATAGAGCTCTAGAACACGTATCTACATAGGTTGGGGTCAATCAATCTCTAACCTGATAACATTGTGAATTACCTTGTAATTTTCTTGTCGCAGCCATAGCTATTTACACATGTGGACGAACGTTCCGTACATATCCTAAACATACAAACTATTTACAGGGAAATGCACAAAAATTATTGATATTTGATAAACAGACAAACTACACATCTGAAGCTTTGTTCGAATCCAAGATGGCTACCGTACACCGCTCGAACTGTTAGTGACTGAACGCATCCAGGCTGACCGCTACAGAATTATTCTGCCTCGCGCCTGGAATGGTAATTAGCGCGAAGCTTTCATAAATAATTATGGATAAGTTGTCACTAAAACAACAAACTTCAAATTTTCCACAATATGATTTTAGGTACGTCGCGTAGACCATCAGTCAAGTGCGCAGGCGCAAAATAATAGAGCAAAGCATAGACAAAATAGCAACAAGATGACATATTGTTTGGAAAGTCTTTGGTTTATATAATACAGTAAACATAAACAATACGCTATAATTTGAAAATTATTTATAATAATACCAAAAGTGTAACATTATCATTTCTTTTAATATACATGAAAATATTAAACCATCGCGATTAGTACAATCATTGGATTGTACTAAGATTGTGATAGATGGCGCTGTACATTTTTAAATTTAAACTTAAAACTTCAGCTGCTCAACTAAAGATGTCGCTGTAATTATTAATATAAAAATAAAATTCCTTACATTTTTATTAAGGAAGGCCCTTCATTAATAATTAAGTAAATAATATTACATAATAATAATAATGATACAATATCATATTCTAATTTCAAAATAAAATTTATATACTTTTATTCGCTGGTTTGTTTTTTTTATCAAGAGTTTGTAGTATTGAATTGTGAAATAGAAAAACAAATCAACACATTTTTAGGCGACTTCAAAAAAAGGAGTCTTCTCAATTCGACGCGTATATATTTTTTTTCTTTTATGTTTGTTCGCCGATTACTCCGCCGTTTGTGGACCGATTTTCAAAATTTTTTCACATTTATATTATTTACTAGTTAAAATATATATGTATGATTTATAATTTTTTCATTTTTTGTTTTTCCCATGTAATAAAATAAGTACGTAAATAATGCAAATAATAGAATGTATACTTCTTACGTTTAACCTGTAGGGCAAAAACAGATCGAGTAGGAAAAAACACATATGTGAGCCTTGAATGTATTATTGTTTTACTTTTTATTTAATTATATGTATTTTATTTATTTAACTTTAACCTAGTATCGAAAGTTTTAACTAAGTAAATGAATCTCACATTTTTATTAAAGAGAACTTACTTATTTTAGTTCTATTTTATCAAATCTATTTCAATAAAAAGCTTGATTTATAGTAATCTATAAATGCCTTCATATCTTCATATCCAACACTCATCATACATTCCCTTCCCTGTTTATGAAACTCTTCAAATGATTGTGATTTTTATTAACATATAAATAAAGTATTGAGTGCCGAAAACCTTTTGTGACTTATTACTAATTGATTTTGAAGAAAAGATACACAAACCACAAAATTACTACAACGCTGAAAAATGGTCGTAAAATTTATAAATAAACGGGTTTAATCCAGTTATTCTATAACAAATATTTCAAGGATACAAGTGGCGGGTTTACCAGCAGACTGGAGTCTAGGGCGCCGGATTTAGGGCGATAAATTTGGGGCTCTTTTTATGTCATAAATAATCATTTTTATCTAACTAAATGTTATTAGATCAACATAATTTTACAGATAATATGTTTCACCACTTATATGTATTTTTTACATTTTACGGAGTTCTGTTCGGTTGTGATGCACCCGCACGTATCATCCCCACGAATGATACGTATCATCGGAATATGATTGTAGGGGTCGGTAGAGTCAAAATTTAATAGTGGTAGAAAAGAATAGTCTACGACATCCTCATTTTGCCGTCTGAAATTACATAAAGAGAGTAAATCCGTTTGACACTTCTGTAAATTTATAAATAGGGGATAGGGGAGAGATATAACAAAAATGAAGATCAAAAAATTAAAAAAAACATTTCGTCTGGAGGTTTAATTTCGTCCGTAGGATTAAACCTTGTTCTCGCCAATATGGGCGCTACAGTGCTTACTGCTTTGATATTGTACGAATATAAAAGCTATAGGTACTGTAGAATCTCTAATTGGGAGTAGATGGTTTTACCCCGCGGAAATAATTAAGTCCTCACGTTATACATTATATACATACTACAGTTACACATGTCCACATTTTGTTCTTCTGGATATCATTAACTGTATTATATACATAATACAGTTAATGATATCCAGAAGAACAAAATGTGGACAATATGGCAAATACCTATATCTTTATAATTTAATATTTAGCTAACTTTCTGGTCAGAGTGTCATTTAACATGGTCTAAAACGATAGTAAAACTCCCTTAGAGAACATAAACCACGCAACATCTTGATATACATATTTTTATATAATATATATCAAATTTATTAAAATTATACTTTAAACAAATAGGCTTTTTAAAGCACTTTCGACTTTTAAGTGTAATGCGCAGTTGCGCACATGTACATAAAGCTAGTTAAAATTTTTATTGACATATATTTAACAGTTATTTATTTTTAATTCTGAGTGTGAACATGAAATCATCTCACGATGCTCATTCAACCGTAAATACCTGTTAAATGAGAATTGCACCAACGATCATTGACAAAAGCAATTTAAAAAAAAATTGATCAAAATTAAAATCTATGAATTGTAAGATAAAAAAATTAAAAAGTTAATAAAAGATGATTAATAATAAATTCTTATTTGTGTGAAACCATTGCATTAATAAAAATCAAATACTTTATCAAATATGAACAAGTAAATGTAAAATATATATATATATATATATGCCGGAGGAGACTATGTGTAAAGTCGCAGGTATTAGCTAGTACTAAATAAATATACAATATTCTGGTCTAGAAGGACAGCAAATAATGTATTTAGCACGTCTTTGAGCGTGACTATGTTTTTAGACGCCTACAACTACACACACCGGACCACGCACGTTCAAATATTGGAGTTCGAAGTGTTTTGAGGAAATTAATTGTATTTCTATTCATTTATCTTATTTAAATAATATATATTAATGTTAAGTGATTACCGCCACCCGTGGACAATTGCAGAACTAGAGTAGCCATAAATGCGTTGCCAGCTTAAAAAGGAATAAGATTTATAGGGGAATAAGAAGTACCTAAGGAAAGGAATGGGATAATGGGATAGCTTTCCGGCTCTATTACTTACTGTGTTAAACACAGCAATACTAGCTATTTCGACCGGATCTTCTGTGAGAGTGAGGTACTGCCTCGGTCGAGCCAACCCATACACAAGCTCAGTGAAATACAGCCAAACTCTACCTCAGTGCAATACTTTTTTTCAGAGAGATAGTTAAAGAGATATGAAAAAATATGTATCCTTTCTCTTTGATGATGCGGCATATGTATGTTATCTCTTATGTACAACTGTTTGTATATATAATTTATTAGCTTCGTTCTGCGTCATAGAGCCATTACTCCGGCTCATCAGCATTGATTCTCAATTAGGTTCTGTTTGACAAACACGCGTATCATTTACAACGGACTGCGGATTAACTTAGCTTTGTAGTTTTGCATAATAATGAATAACTTGACTTTTAATAACTTATTTGTGTATATAAAGCTGAGAGGTCTACTTGTGTACGCTAATTGCAGAGCTTATAAGATCGGTTTAAAAACCTATTTTAGATAGCGCGTTCATTAGATGATATTAGTATATCAAATCAAATGCGAAAAAAACTCTGTCTGATCCCTCTCATTTGGAATAGAACTCACGTTCTTCTTACAGTGGTTTATTGGACACAAAGAATAAATCAAAAGTACATCGTCAATACGATTCAATGAACCGCGTAAACAAATCTACCCACATTTATATTAACGGGCATCGACACATTATTTTATAAAAATAATAGCAGACGGAACTCCTGATGTAAAGGATCACCGAGCAAATGCGTTGTCAGCTTAAATAATAATAAGGGATAAATAGGAAGTGAGTGTTGAGTGGTCACTGGGGTTCTAGTCTCTAGTTAGCTTGTAATGAATATATTTGTGGGAGCGGAGACGAGCGATCTATCCTAGAGAGAGGGGGCTTTGCATTACCGATATATAATGTTTGTTCTATTATCTTTGATAATCAACGAGGTAGCATAGACAAAATACAGTATTATTTACTTTATTTATTTATTTCTTACAGTAAGGAAAGGAATGGGGAATGGCTAAACTCTCTTGTGCCCTGAATTCCGGACGCCCTCCCTAAAACCCAGGCCTGACAAAGCGCATTCTGTTTATATAACTTGTGCATTAACAAGATCACTGACAAAAGGTATTTAATATGCCTACTTATCTATAAATGTAAATTATTGTACTCGTACATACCTTAGATAGTGAGATCTAAAAAAATAATGTTATCTTTACGAACAGGTGTTAGGACTTGTCACGCCGTAAATACAATAATCTTTTTCACAGCTAGTGGTATTTGATGCAATTTTATATTTGTTTTCTTTGTTATTTTTTTTATTTACATATTTTTTATCTGGGACAGGGTTGGTGAACTTTTTTTTATCTGTTAAAAATACATATTTCATTGCAATCCTTTAGCGTGAGTGTGAGAAAAGGCCTAACGATAATTTATGTGTCTTTAAGAGTTGCGAATTCGATCTCCTTCATGTGTTATTTTTACAAATAGTTATTTCTTGGTCTGAATTCTGTGAATATTTGCACTATGGCTCGGAGACTGTGAAATGATCGGTTCCGGTTATTATTGTTAACACCTCGTAACGACTAATATAAACAACATAAGCATGACAACTCATAATTTATATTGTTGATAGGAAAATTATTTAATCTATAATAAAGATTTTTTTTAATAGGACTCAAAATCAATATACGTAATTTCTTTTACTTTAATGACAAAGTTAATCCCGTTATTTTGATTTGAATACCACTCTATTGAATTGATTTTTATAAAAACTGCACGTATACAAAAATAAAAGAAAAATTATCAAAATTGGTTAAGAAATGACAGTTCTGAGGTAAAAACTAAAAGTCACAAATGCATTGCTAACTTAAAGAGGAAAGAGGGATAAAGGGGAATAGGAAAAGGAAATGAATGAGAGAGAAGTTAGGCTTTTGACTCTCTCACTCACCGTACAAAACTCAGCTATAATAACTACTTTTTTCATGTCGTACCTATATAGTGGTAGTATTAAATATATAAAGCCGAAAGATCACTTTTGTCGGGATTAATTGATTTAGATCTTGTGTGTGCAATCGGAGAAAAAGATAGCACTTTAAAATTAATTGTGTAATTACGCTTCACTTTAGTATTAGAAATTAATCGATAATAACAATAACATTACACGGAACAAAAGCGATTCCTGGAATTCGTGGCATGGTTACAAGTTGAATGCCGCCAATATGGCCGAGTTAACAATCGACCCAATGGTCTGCTAGAGGTTGACAATTACGAGTCGTTGTCAACTCTATTTTGGACATAATACAACAATTGGCGCTACGAATGCGCCGTCGTAGGTATATATGGACGCTGATATGCAATACTGTGTCAAGCCACACGGACTCCGTTTTGAGAAAATGGCGTCTAAACATATCATAGCTATTCTTAATAAATTTGCTTGAAAACGTTTTATATGTACGTTTTCAAACAAATTTATTCTTACAAATTTACTTATCCATCTTTTTTTTTATCTAATAATAAGTTTTTCAGATAGGTATATGATATTATTGAATATCGAAAAAAAATTAACAAACTTTAGTAGTCTAATTATTAAATTAAGAAACTTTTTTCCGTACTTATTTCGTTTAAATGACTTGAATTTTTTTTAATATAATGTTAAACATGTAATTCATTATTGCTTATCAGCATCCATATTTCAATACTTTTTTATATTGAAAGTCACAGCAATCGTTCACGATTCGACCGATAGCTCAGTTACAGAAATATATTTGTAAAAATAGTTTTATACCATACTTACGTCAATAAAGCTGACTAGCCATCGTAAATTTATCGGAAAGATAGATAAAATCATGAGATTTTCAATACGAAAATAAATATTTGTGGATTATACTATTTCACTTTATCTACAATAAAAATATAAAGTATATCTGAACATGCATTCATTAAATGAAAACAACGTGTTAAACGCGTTACCAAAAAAGGAATTGAAATGGTAAAAATAACTGGAATGGAAAAGTTACAGATTTTCAGATTTTTTAGGGTTCCGTACCTTAAAAGGAAAAACGGAAACCTTATAGGATGTCTTTGTTGTCCGTCTGTCTGTCTGTCTCTCTGTCTGTCTGTCTGTCTGGCTGTCAACCCTTTTTTCTCAGAAATGCATAGACGTATCATGTTGAAATTAATATCATATACTCAAGTCTAAGATGACATGCGGCTGTGAAAAAAATTAAAGTTCTAAGTCAAAGCAAACAAAAGATAATAGCAAATATGTCGCATATTTTGACCATTTTAGCGTTTTTACAAGGGAATCAAAACCTATACTACTTCCCATTGACCTAGCACGATGAAATTTGGCAAGAAGTAAGATTTTATGGTACAAATAAAGGAAAAAAAATCTGAAAACTGTAAATTTCTGTATGTATGTTTGTCGGTTCGTAAGTTTGTCTTTCAACCTTTTTCTCAGGAACGCGTGAAGGTAACAGATTTTTATCAATGTCAAGTATTCAGAGTTATAATTACTAAGAGATGTGAAAAAATCAAACTTCTAAGTTAACACAATCAAAAGATACGGTCATTTATGTCGCATATATATCATCCCCTTCTTCACCCCCCTTTAAGTTTAATTCTCGTATCAAAAAGTTTCGTATATTCTTATCCAAGGTCCAGTCTATATTTGTTGCAAAATTCATCTAAATAAATTCAGCGGTTTAAGCATAAAAACATAATAAACAAATAGACAGAAGATACTCTTACATTAATTATAATAGTATGGATAAATGATTAACGATAAGATACTTATTTAATAATAGAATAAAGAAAAGTATGACACAAATAAAATCATATGATAATATTTTTATAATCCCACTAATATACCAAGGTTTTCTCACGATGTTTTCATTCACCTCTGAGCACGAGATGAATTTAAAGACAAATTTAGCACTTGAAAACTTGCAATCATCGATTCAGGTTGACGTGGTCTAACGACTAGGCCATCTCGTAGCACTATTCATACGTATATCTTTACATAACTGTGGTTAACCACCACGGACGAACGCACCTCTACGGAAACGTCTACGCTTTCAAGAGCGAAGCTTTATCCACGGTGCGACGGTGCGTGTCTTACTATTTTACATATCTTTTTTATCTATTCTAGAAGCGTATTTTACAAGCCTATAATACTTATAACAATCTCTATTTTTTTAACAGAAACCTAGCAAAATCTTGCGAGTTTATAACCCAGTAACGAAGTCAAAACGACACTCCTTACATTTTTCCAGTGAGCCAGATGAGCCACAACATAACATTGCTCGTTTAAAAATGGAGCGAAGGATGTCAGGGAACAGGAAGTAAGGAAATTAATGGGGGAGGATGTCAGGCTTCCGGCTCGCTCACTCATTGTACAAAACGTAGCTGTCTTCGGCGAGAGTGTCGTACGGTCCGGGGGCCACGCCAGGACGATACGAGCTCTGGTTAATGGGTTTTAGCTAGGCTAATTAATGCCAATATACTTAATGATTTTTCACAATTTCCACATTTTAAGTGTTTTTTCTAAAAATATTCGTAAATCGTAATATACTTCAGAGGAATTCAGATGTGAATAAAAATACTTTGGTAAAACTATTACTATAAGTGTTCAATTTTCTCAGAATTTATTTAGAATGGCTAAATTTTAATTATTAAATTTTTTACATTATTAATCTTCAATTTAAATAATCAGCGCTAGATTTGAAATTCAGTTAAGTACCTACTGAATTCATAATTTCCAAAGTATTTCTTAAACTCGTTTTGTATCTTACGTGAAGCGTAGTCGATCTTTTTTTTAATCACATGTTACATGATATAGAATCAATAAAATTACCTACAAAAAATAAATAAGGAATTTGGGATAGTTCCAAATCGTAATAAACAGTCCGATAAAGAATTTATGTTATATGGTAGCTACTATTCGGATTTAAAAATGTATACATATTATGTACAACCACGTTTTCATTACATAATTATATAGTATAGGCCAAGAATTTGTATACCTACTCTCGAGAGAGATATAAAATAACTTTGTAAACTTTTGACAGATACGTCGTAAGTAGTTACGAAAGCTGAAAATGTCAATAAAATAACACACGCTTTCAAAAATTTGCGCCCTTGAAATATGATTTAGCGCCATCTGCTGGACAGAAATTTCACGAATAGGAGGGATTGTTCGCAGTAAGAATATGTAATTTAAGAGTCGATATTTAATATTTTTTGGTAGACAAATCTCTATTGGGTATTTGTGGTGGTCTTTTTTGATATAACTTACCGTATTAATAAGGGTAGCGGAGGCATACTTAGTGTTACACGTGGTCCTGACTACAGCAACATTCTGAATGTCCAAGACTGGACAAAGCCTGTTCTTTTGTTGAGCTGAAGATGCTTTATAGCTCTATCTAGCTTGTAGTAAATAGAGTCATAAAGCATTTTATTTTACGCATTTCTAGCTAGTAAATCTTTACCCACGCATCATGTATTATGGTAATATATGTAACCTTGTGTTAAACATCACGTATGTAGACTTTTTTATGTATTTTTAAATGATACAAATGTAAAGATAAAATATTAGACACATTGTCAATATTATTATTTTCCAACGTTTGTATTAATGGGTGGTTTATCCACCACAGAGTATCCACCCTAAGGGGGAAACGGATAAACGTAATAATATATCGTCATGTCCTCCTTCTCGACATCAATAATACGTTTAAAGGCTAACACTCTAGGGCACGTGTATATCAGTATCATTAGACATGTCATCGAAAAATTGTAAATCCCGTTTATTTATTTGTAGAAACATTAACGCTTCACACACAACGGCCCCTATAAGGATCTCATGATCCTGTGTCGGTGGTCCGGAAACACAAAACACAAATACCCAGACCTCGGCAAACATTAATGTGATCAATATAGATGTTTGTCATAAGCGGGGATGGAACCCGCGACTGTTGGCGCTTCAGTAGAACATGGAACAGTTGATCTGTTCCATGTTCTACTGTTCGATGTATAAAATCAGGCATAAAAATTTAAATTATGAGTCCTAATATTTGAATACAATTTTATATAACAAAGCTACATACCAAATAACAGTCAAAAACAATACTCATAAAACTTCTATTTATAAGCATGCTAAACTATTACAAATTTAATATTAATCATTATTAAATAATTGAATTTATTCTTCCAAAACGTGAAAGCAATTTTTCCGTGTTCGATTTGCGTATTATATTAAATAGGTATATATATTTTTTACAATCTACATTTGTATGTATTTACAGTTTTCGGTAACGAACATATACACACACTAGCTATCCCTTGCGGTTTCACTCGCGTTTATGGTTACTGCTTAGCTGCTATGAGTCGTAGCGTGATGTAATATATATATATATATATATATATATATATATATATGAAATGAAACGGAATCATGGCCACTATTTAAAGGTATTTTCTCTTATGGCCCTCCAGATATGAGCCGTTAGAAATATATTGTCGGAGAATACGAGTCTACCAGAGTGAGTCACACCATAGCAACAATATAGCAGTAACAGTACTGTAATAAAACGTATATAATGATTGCAATTGCATCCGCGTTCGCATTCAGGAGTGCTTGTGTTTTCGTTTATTATTACAAAGCCCTGTACGGACTGCGCGTTTTAGAATACGCACATCATGTTGTACAACATTTCAACATCAAAATAGTCATCATTCAAGTAGGTATGAAAATTAAGTTATATAAAAAGCACTCAAAAGCACCAATTGAAAATATTTAAAAAAATCTCCCACACCCCAAATTTTACCGCCCTAAAAAATTGTCGCTCTGGCCACTGGCTCATAGGGCCTTTAGCAAATCTAGCGCTGAAGACGTGCCTTGCAATATCACCATTCGTCATTCGCTCAAAAACATTACAAATAAATATTGAAATGACGACTAGGACACAAATTAGAATTATTATATCCCAGATAACTATAATAGGTAACTAGGAATTACAGAATTACAGTACAGACTAAAATGTAGGTCCCAATATAGCTATGCTCTTCTCCACATTCGTCGCGAAATGGGTCACTTTTGATTCGTACTATTGTGTCTGAATCACTCAAAGTCAATGTTAGGTTATTTTCATTTAAATTACAGAGGGAAAGAAAATTAGGAATTGTATAATACTCTTCTCTTTCATTAGTATCAGTGACAAAATTCTTAAAATTCGCAAATGAGGAAAAGAAAAACACCTTTCTTGCCATGGTTTTCATTGCTTATTTCTCATAAGTATATGTTAGTACTTATTTTAGTAATAAATAAAAAATGAATAATATGTATTTAAATATCCGCTATTTAAGTTATAGAAAAAATCTAATAGGTACTAATTAGATTATTTTTATTAATATAAATAAAACTTACAAAATTTTTACCGATAAGTGAAAAATTTTTGTGGATAAGTGTTTTATGTTAATACTGTAAAAGTCTAAACGTTGTCTTAAAATTTAGTTTGTTTTGTTCATTAAATAATCCATAAAAATTTTAAAGCAAATAAATGCATACTAAACACTAAATATTCCGCACATATTTTATTTTCATGCGATATAACTATAGTCCTTATTAGTAGTAAAATAGAAACTATAATGCGATGATAACCTTTTTTAAGTGACGGCTGTATCACAAGATTTCAAGATCCGTTTCAGTCTGAAAAAAAAACCTATCAACGAAACTTGCAGCAGTTTCGCGCGTAATTTTGTTGCGAGCGCACGCGTTTTACGTTTTGTAAACATTTTACGCTTAAATACGATAAAATAATATTAAAATTGGGAACATATGCGTGTTTATTTTTAAATAATAGATTTCGCTTCTTGTGTTATAAGTGGTGTAAGTTTTACTTTTAGTGACTTATAATTAAATATTAAAAATATTTTTTAGACTTATATAATTTATGAGATAAATAAAATTAGAAATAATAATGAAGTCTGTACGAAAGAAATAACCGTTTAAGTGTTTTTGTCAAAGATTTTTAAGTGAATTATTTGCAATGTTTTCGAGAAGAAAAAGACAAACCTTTGTGGTGTGCTTCGTATTGTTTGGTAAGTACCTAATTGTTTTCGTAAGTCTGATATTAGAGTTACTATATTTACATAAAAATATGTTATTTACTAAGGACTTCGATCTACAAATAAAAGAAAAAACACATTTATATACATTGGGGCTCATTGGACGAAAGTACGTGAACAAATAATAATTTGTAATTTAAATTAAAATTCTTTTTGACCTCTTTATAATAAAATTGTGTATAAAATAATATACTCAATATCAGTTCCTATACTATCAATTGTACATAAAAATTAGAAAAAAAAAACTGTTCTCAGAAGTCTTCTATCCATTGTGACGATTTCGAAAAAAAATTACACTTGATAACGTTAATAATAATACTAAAACAAATCAAAAACAGTCATTGAAATTTTATTATCAAATAAAAATTCTTGATATTTTTAAGCAAATAGGCACAATTACTTGTACTTTTAACCCGTGACGTAAAAGAACGCCAATTAAAAATTATCAAAATCTAAATTACAAGTTTCTAACATAAATACCTAATTGTCGGGCAAAGACCTACATATATACATAACTGTATAAGAAGGTAAAACATTTAAAGCTTACCCTAATGACCCGTGCTAATGTAGGTTAACGAATACAATTCCCGCCCTGACTTCGTACGGGTTCAACTAAGGTTATATTTGAATTTTAAAACGACTATAAACGTACATATATTTGTCTACGATTATGTCACGTTTGGCTGAACCGATTATGATGCGATCTCCGGAAAAATATTTGTTACATTTAATAAATAAACGCATCACACTCAACGGCCCCATTAAGATCTTGTGACCTTGTGTCGGGGATCCGGAAAAATACACAGCACTAACACAAAACACTCAGACCACGACAAACATCCGTATGGCCAATACAGACGTTTGCCGTGAGCGGGGATCGAACCCGCGACCGTTAGCGCTACAGTCAGTTGCAATGATCACTGCGCTAACGTGTCATCTTTATATTAAGAACGTTTATATAATTTAAGAACGTTTTAATATTTTAACCGACGACACAATACGGAGTTTCTGTTTTTTTTCTTAATACAAATATTTTATGTAAATATTCATAACCTAGATCCTTTATTTAGGAAATTAAAGGCTGTGCGTTGAACCTACAAATGTGATTACTTTATTGACGGAGCATGAATATGAATGATTATATACATATAAGTTATAAGTATAATTATATAATTTATTTTTGAATCGTAATAAATAGATTAGATCAGTTAGACGAACATACTAAAAACTTGATAATATTAATATATTTATTTGTTCTATCTGTATGTCACTGAACTCCTAAACGACTACAATGATTCTGATAAAGTTTTTTTTTTGTATTTTAGTAAGTTCCTAAATTATTTTTATTCATAAATGGACATATTAGGTGTTGCTTTAGCAAGACAACGTCTGTTGGGTTCACTATTATTAATAAGTAGGTATAGTTATCTTTTCATAAATTAGTAATCAAAGAGCTTGATTAGTGCTCGGATTTGATCGTGTAGTCATTAGTAAAGAGCCATTTTATCCACTATGTCATCGCTCACTTCAATTATATTAGCGAACATCCGCCCACGAGCCCTTATGCCCTTCACTATGGTCATGGTTATTAGGACGTGTGTAAACTCAATTTAGTGATTAAAAACTCTTTCGTTCGTTATTAATTTAATCTATGGTTCGTAATATCGATTACATTAAAAAAGATAATTAATTACAAAATGCAACGAAGAATAACATTTTTTTTCACTGGGTACGTAGTATAATTATGATTCGACATCTTAAAACTTATTGAAATACGGAAATAAAATTGTTATATCACATCATGTTTAGTAGTGAAACGAATTTATAGATCTTACTTAAATGAAATTGTTCTTTTTCGTTGAAAACATTTTTTGAAGATTTATTTATTATTTATCTACCCAAAAATAAAATACATGAAAACACAACAAAGAAACATGGTAATACAAAGGAAAGCTTATCTCTATAAGAGATCTCTTCCAGCCTTCCCCTTATAGTCAGTAGTGACAATAATCCTCTGAAGGTTCTAGAAATTGGATTTTTCTATTTTTAACAGTAAATTGACTACGACCATAACAAAATAAACATAATATAACATAACAAAATAAAACATGTGGTATTTTTGTGATTTACGAGTAGTTTAAATATTTTAATGACTTTTGTAGATATGAATGATATTATTTGGATGCTGATAAGCAAAAACGTGTATTTAACATTTTTAAACAAAATCAAGTTGTCTAAACTAAATAAATACAGATAAACATTTCTTAATTTAATGTTTCGAATATTGAAGTGTTATAAGATTGTTGCATATTCCAAAAATTTGAGTTTTAAAATATGAAACAATCGTATATATTTGAAACACTTAAAAAATAAAAGATAGCTATATACGTCTTCAAACAAATTTATTAAAAATAGATTTGACATATTTAGACGCCATTTTCTTAAAATGAAGTCCGTATGGCTTGACACAGTATTGCTTATAAGCATCTTACGAATAATGTTTTGATGACTTTTGTGGACATTTTATAGCTCGCGTCAACCAAATGTTGCAGAAAGTAATAAAGTATGATTTTCTTTATTTACGTTTTAGAACGTGATATCTAAATATAAATTGATCTTCTGTTCACTATGTATAGCTGATACGAATTATCACTAGGAATATTGTTTTTTTTTTTGGTTTTACATAGTGATGTTAATTAAAAGCTTATCAATATAAAACATAGTCTTTAGAACTAATACATATGTTACTTTATATATTATATCAAAGCTGTAACAATTTATTGGCGTTAACAAAATCGATATTTAAAAATAAAAAACTCATTTTTTTTTATTAAAAAATATATGCAACGATCTTATAGGCTCGTACAGTATAGATATTATTTATACTGTAGCACGAGTTTGAGTTTGAGTTTATAGTTAAAGCGATATAATAAGTTTTAGTCTAACTCTCGATAAAATAGTTTTTTTTACATAATAAAAAACACTGTTTTAAAAGTTAGTCTACCGAGTGGTCTTACCTGATTGTCCTTTTAACAACTTTTAAAATAAGTTCCAATTAAATATGTCTTCATAATTAAATTAATTTAGGCTAAACGTATGCTAAAATGCAAGAAAATATAGTTTTACACCGGCGGACATCTCAAGAAACTGCGCGCATATCTGTGTCGCACGTGCCTGCGTGTAAGCATAAATCTTAACTTATTCATATTTAAATTACCACTGCGCTGCGCTGTGCTGCGGTGAACTAAGTCGTGAGCATCTCAGCGTACGTTTAACTTTATTGTTGAATAGAATTGAATTAATATACCAATTCTATATTGTTATTATAATTGAATTAATAGCAATAACGCGATAAATAATTTACCCATTCATTACGAGTTTATAACACGCGTTAGAACAATATCAGAGGCGTAGAATATGCAAAAATGTGTTATATAAACGGCACGTTTAATATTACCTATAGATTTTCTCTTAAGTCAATACAGGCATATGTTAAGAGCCAAAATGCTCTATAAATTATCTCAACCGATGATCGCAGGTTTAAACCTCGGCTAGCACAGCTGAGTTTTCAAGCGTTAAATTTGTACCATTACAATTGTGAAAACACTTTCGTGCAGTAGTTTTTTCGTCATGTGAATACAAAATTTAGCTAGTTAAATTTTTAGTATATAATTAGTATGGATAAAATCAATGACATTTTATAACTATAGATGAATTACATTCATAATATTTTTCAAATTTGACAAGCTTGTCAAAGGACTTGTTGGCCCAAAGATACTCTCACCTGTGATACTCAGTCGTTAGCTGGTTACTACGCAACGTATGCGTCGCCCAAAGTGGTTGACATTCTGGGTAATAAATTCCATGAATTTCTAACATGTCCTCAGCTACATAATACCACTAGCTGCCCCTTGCGTTTTTACTCGCGTTTATGGTTACTGCTTCGCTCCTATGAGTCGTAATGTGATGATAGCCTTCCTCAATAAATAAACTATATAACACAAAAATAATTTTTCGATTCGAACCCGTAGTTCCTGAGATTAGTGCGTTCAAACAAACAAAGTTTTCAGCTTTATAATCTATACTAATATTATAAAGCTGAAGAGCTTGTTTGTTTGTTTGTTTGCTTGAACGCGCTAATCTCAGGAACTACTGGTCCGATTTGAAATTTTTTTTCAATGTTAGATAGCCCATTTATCGAGGAAGGCTATAGGCTATATATTATCTTGCTAAGACCAATAGGAGCGGAGCACCAATGAAGAATGTTTCAAAATTGGGGGATATTTTCCTATTGAGAGAGTTTACGCTGCGTGCGCTGCGTAAACGGCTAAAGTTTCGCAAAAATCATGTAGGACAGAATTGTTCCCCTTTAAAAGTTCTAAAAAAAGTCCGTGACAGCATATGTCTATCTTTTAAGGTAGCTAAGGACAACCTTTTTTATGCTAGTAACTATTCCACGCAGACGAAGCCGCGGGCGGAAGCTAGTAAGTATTAGTATAGATTGAATGATACTTAATAATTATGTAGCTATATACAAATATATATATTATTTGTCGGTGCTGTGTTTACGTTTTTCTATGGAATGCAAGTCGATGACGTAGTCTGTCTGTTCGTCGCATATTTATATTATTTATCTCGCTATTGTAACTAATCAATAATTTAAGCAATTTATTACGACGTTTACAAAGAAGTTTCTAGAATATATACTTTTGTATGAATATAATTGTTTGTCCCAGTCTCGTGTCAATAAATTCCTTTGCTTCCATGAGAAAATTACTAGACAGATTTTGGTGAAATTTTACATACCGACATCAACATACTACGCGGGCGAAGCCGTGAGCAGAAGCTAGTAAAGACATTTAGATAATACGATGACAAATCGAGCTACTTCTAAATTTTATTGATTTTAATAATAAATTTAATTAACATAACTACATTAAAACAGGAAATTTTAGAATATTTTAACAGAATATTTCAACTTCCTTGTAGGAAATAATGGAATGTTTTTTTTGTAATCGAAAAATAAATCGGTTCGAATTGAAAACTGAATTATGAACTTACGGAGGAATATGTAACTTCGCAAACTTTTTTTTTTTATTTACGCAGGGGAAATCTTCGAAAAGATACCCGATTCCTGGGCAGGAGATCGGGTTATGTGGCGATTTATACCCACTAAAACCCCTGCGATGTCCTTTCTCAGCGCAGAAATGGAGAGGCCTCGGGATCGCTTGCGCATACGCATCCGCTGCCCCTCTCGTGCGACACTCCGTTCGTGGCTGGCGGAGCTCGTCTCAGGAGGGCAAAGTCTAATCTTGCCCTCCCCGCACCCCTCGCTGGTGCGTACAGCAGTTCGAGGCCATCTCGTTGGGTATTGCCGTCCTTCTCGGGGCCGTATGAAAACGGATGCGTGGGACCCCCATCTCACGCACCCACGGCCCGAAGGCGCGCCCTATTTATTCTGCCCCGGGCACTCGGAGGCCGGAAGGACGACGCCTCGGTCGTCCTCGTCGGGCGGGATCGGCCCTCTCCCGGGCCCACACACCCACACGCATATATACTCTTTAGTTTATTGATAAAATCTGGAATCAGTTGAGAAAAGATTATTATCTATGGTCCATCATCGACATCGGTTGAAAATTTAATGAACTACGGTCGAATTCCGACCGAGAGGCGACCACTTGTACTTTGTTAAAGAAACAAAGGCGCTATAAAAATTTGTAAAGTTCGAGTTTTAGTAATTATGTAGTATAAGCATTCTTATGTTACTTAAATTAGCACAAAATGCTTTTAAAATTTTTATTATATTTTATATTGTTATTTGCTATCTAGCTAAAATCTGTATATTTCAGCGAAAATAATGCTTCACTTTGCTTACTAAAGTAAAGTAACAGCCGCCATCTTATTTATCGCACACTAAACATTTTTCAAACGTGTGTTTATTTTAGCAATAAATTCTCTGTTGTCACATCGTGGCTGACGGATTACTACACTTATAATTTAACGATAACGCGCAATGTTGCCCGTGATAATAGTTGGCATGCCAATACCAATATTGAGGTGCTGGAAAATTGTTTACAAAGAGTTCTGTGTGTCTAAAGACTAGCTTTTGTCGGCGGCTTTGAAAAAGTAAAGCAGAAACATACAGCTGATTTTTTAAAGTGGAAATTACAGAATCAAAAAAGTACGTAAAGTATATATCATAAATGGACGCTGATAAACAATACTGTGTTAAGACACGGACTACATTTTGAGAAAATGGCGTCTAAAAATGCCAAACCTATTCTTAATAAATTTGTTTTAATAAGTATTTATCCATAATTTCTTTACTTTTTTGATAAAAGGTATACTGAATTAAAAGAAGGTTGATATATTCCATTTATTATTCCATATATTAAAAAAAATTTAAATATATGAGATTATTGTATAAATTACAAAATATGGAACGACCTTGAAATTCGAAACAATTAATGAAGAAACTTTTTTCCTAACTTATTTAGTTTATATGACTTTATTTTTTACTGAATAATGTTGAATAGGTGATGTAGTGTAAAAATACATCAATATCTCTTAATTTCACTTTTTGTGGATTGACACATTATCAGCATTAGAATATAAGAGGCCATTTCAACGAACACCAACAGGATATTTCTGCTGAAAGTTGGTAAGGAGTTGTGCATCCTGTTGATTGCAGATGACGCTGTAGCATCAAGTCAAGGTCACGCAACGACATTACTTAATTATCATTTTATATTATCATAGTAAGTATAGTTAATTTTGAGGTGATGAGACCAGTACAAGTCCTTTTAATAACTTGAAAAGAGCCGATAAAAACAGCGTTTTTTTATTTATTATTATCCGTATATCGTATTACTTGTAAGTTTGAGGTATTTCTTGAAGTGGTGCGTCGGAAAACTAAGTCACTGGTTTAGCCAATTCAGCATTTAACAGTAGATGCATATTTGACGTGTTCACGCCTTGTTCTAGAAGTAGATTATTAAACAGCTTGTATGTATATCCTTATCGTGTAAAGCAATGATAACCAACTTACGTGAAATTTTATGAAAATTTGGGAGCAAAACTTATTATGTTGTTTTCTATACTATTCTCGCTGTAAACATATGATAATTATTTCTTTATTTTGTCTTTTAAAGGTCATAATTATATTGATTAATATATATAGTTCAAACAATTATCAAGTAACTTTTTTGTGGCTCTGATAGAGAAGAGAGACGGATTAGGCGTATTGATAGTATTATTTATCTAATTTCTAGATAATTTAAATTTTAAATGATTTCAACTTGACGCTTCTAACAGACAGACAAATTATTCTAGTCTCAAAAGTTAATTAATAAAATATAAAACACTAGCCTCTTCCTGCGACTTCGCACGAGATGTATGTATATTGGTAAGAATAAACCTATGTGATAATTTGATGTACGTATAAGGTATATTATTGTAAACTTTCAATAAAATCCATTCAGTACTTTTTTCGTGAAAGAGTAACACATGTAAAAAGGATGTACTTATCCTTAACCTTAAATAAAGAGAAGAAACTTAAAAAGGCTATGAATAAAACCATTTTTCCACTAAAACATCAAGCTTTATTTGGAGAATCAGTAATCCAATAGTCATAAAAACACAAGCAAATCGCACAGCTCGTAAAATATTAATTTACTAAAGTGCTTGTAAAAGTCTACTCACACCCCCAAGTATGGCTTGTAAGAGAGCCTTATACGGCCTCATGGTCTATTTGTTTTTAGCTAATCGTATACAATTAAATTTTTATTATAGTGTTTGTGAATAATATTTAGACTGAAGTAGAAGACGATTACAGTGCAAATTAAGCGATAATTATATTTCATACTAATAAGATAATGAATATAAAATGTGGAAATAAGTTATTTAACATAATAATTACACCTTAATAGGTCTTAAAATTGGACCACCACAGAACTTGAAGTTCTAACCTCGGCTGTCGCAACTGGGTGCTTTACAATTTGTTGGCTAAAAGTGTAAAAATTCTTAATGTGATTCATTTAATATTTAAAAATAATCTCACTGATTCTGAATTGTGAAACAACAATAAATAATAAAATAGATAATCATTTTCTTTTTAAAAAAATCTAGAAAAAATGAACTGGACTTTTAAAACATTTACAAACACAAGCATAAAACAACACAAGTGTGCATATATTATAAGTATATTATATTCAACATCACAAAAGTAAATTATAATTTATTACATACAAACTATTTTATGAAAACAATCAATTTTACGAACAGATATGCTATAATGTTACGCCTATATATTATACAGAGCAGGACTCCAAGTGCATGTTTTAACATAAACTTTCACATATGCTTTAAACTAAATAATTTAGTTGAAAAAGGCACTTCCCCAAACGAAATAATTTAAACAGTTTTTGTATCGTATATGTCTGCTGGCAATCAGAAAATCCACATTATTTTTAAGCCGCAATAAAAACTTTAATATGAGACCTTGTAAGAATGAGATGCAAAATATTGGAAAAATAAAAAGTTCACTAATATCTTTTACCATTGCGGTTAGACTCGTTATTTAAAATTTTAATAGAATTTATCACATACATAATATACATTACCATCATCAGATCAATAGCTTATGTTTAAATCTTGCACTTAAAGTTAAGTAATCACATTTAAAATCTAGGCAAAAACATAATATATTTCAAGAAATTCCGGTGTATTCGTAAATAAAATAATCGAAGACCGTGACGATACATCCCGTGAATCTTGACAACGATGAAAGCTGGTATAAAGCTTTCCTTTCGGATTAAACGATTCCTTAATCCGAAAGGAGGGCCCACTACCTGTTATGGGATGTTTTTAGGCCGGTCTTTTGATGAGGAGCTCCAATTGATGGTTAAGAATCCAACGAATTGATTAAGATTTTACCATGTTTAGGATTCCGTACTCAGCGGTTGCTAACGGGACTGAGAAGATAACATCGTCTGTCTGTCCGTCTAATATTTAAACGGAAGTATTTTTTGTATAGTAACACGTAATTGGTAATTCAAAAATATGTTGTGAGCTCATATTATTAAGGCAGGTATATATACCACGAAATAATCTGATCTGAAAACTGATTTGCAGGTTGAGCGGCTGTTGTACGGAACCCTAAGTGCGCGAGTCAAACTCTTCTTTTTTGGTTTGATTTGAAGTCATTAAGAAAACACACTATTTTACTCGTCGTTTGGTAGTGCGAAAGTCAAGAAACTATCTAAAGGCAGAGTGGATTGTTACACTGTGCCTCTAAATAGTCTCTCGACTGCCGTCTACTTGGTAGAGAAATCCAACGTCGTAAATATGCCATCTGAAAAAAAGTAACGTTACTATTCACATTCTTAAAATGATTGGGCGAAATGTTGTCATTCATTTACTTCTTGTTCAGAAATTGTTGTTAATTAAAGTTGATTGTTACACTGTGCCTTTAAATAATCTCTCGACTGCCAACTATTTACTAAATAAATCCAACGTCGTAAATATGTCACCTGAAAAAAAAAATCACATTACAATTTACAATTCTAAAATGATTGGTCGAAATATTGTCATTAACTTACTTTTTGTTCAAAAAGTGGTGTTAGAAGTGCGTGCTGTTGTGAAGCAAAGTGGGTTTGTACACTGTACCTTTAAATAGTCTCACAACTATCAATTTTAAATTAGACTTATCCAACGTCGTAAATATGTAATCTGAAAAAAAGTCACGTTAAAATTCACATTGCTATAAACCAAATAATTGAATTGAAATTAAAAATTCACATTTCGAAAACAATTAATTGAAATATTGTCACCAACTTACTTGTTGTTCAGAAAGTGGTGTCTGAAGTGTGTGCTGTTGTGTAGCAAAGTGGATTGTTACAGTGTACCTTTAAATAGACTCTCAACTATCAATTACATAGTAGACTAATCCAACGTCGTAAATATGTCATCTGAAAAAAAGTCACGTTTAAATTCACATTTCCATAAACCCAAGAATTGAATTGAAATTGAAAATTCACATTTCGAAAAAAAATAATTGAAATATTGTCACCAACTTACTTGTTGTTCAGAAAGTGGTGTTTGAAGGGCGTGCTGGTGTGAAGCAAAGTGGATTGTTACACTGTCCCTTTATATAGACTCTCAACTATCGAGTACATAATAGACGAATCCAACGTCGTAAATATGTCGTCTGAAAAAAAATTCACGTTATAATTCACATTTAAAAAAAAAATTGAAATATTGTCACCAACTTACTTGTTGTTCAGAAAGTGGTGTTTGAAGGGCGTGCTGTTGTGAAGCAAAGTGGATTGTTACACTGTCCCTTTATATAGACTCTCAACTATCGAGTATATAGTAGACGAATCCAACGTCGTAAATATGTCATCTGAAAAAAAAATTCACGTTATAATTCACATTTTTAAAAAATTAATTGAAATATGGTCTCCAACTTACTTGTTGTTCAGAAAGTGATGTTTCAAGTGGATGCTATTAAGCAAAGTGTGTTGTCACGCTGTGCCTCTATATAGTCTCTCGGCTACCAAGTAATTAGTCGATAAATTCAACGTCGTAAATATGCCATCTGAAAAAAAAGTCACGTTTAAATTCACATTTCTAAAATAATTAATCGAAGTATTGTCTGTAACTAGCTTGATGTTTAGTAAATGTTGTTTGAAGTGCAAGTTGTTGTTAAGCAAAGTGGATTGTTACACTGCGTCTATAAATAATCTTTCGATTGCCAATTTCTTGCCAAATTAATCCAAAGGAATAAATATATACGTTGACACTACGTTGAAGTTTTAAATTCCCTTAAGTTTCAGCATAGTATACTTACTGTTGGTTTTGTTGTTTTTTAATAGCACGAAAGTAAGGAAACTATCTAGAGGCAAAGTGGATTGTTACGCCTTATCCCTAAATAGTCTCTATACTTCCGTCTAAGTCTAAAAAAGTAAAATGTAAATTGTACACATTTGTAAAAGAAGATATTAATTTTAGAATAAATTTCCAAAAAATTCAAAGAAAACGAAGAATAGCTGTAAAAAATATTTGGCTGCATTGCGAAGAAAATGACACAATAATATATCTGTCTAAAAAATCATACTAAAACGAACATTTTCATTACACACGACTACGTACCATACTTTACCACTGCTCGGTATCGATGTTATTTTGACAGCCAAAAATGAAGAAACTATCTAGAGGTAAAGTAAGCTATAACACCTCTAAATAGTCTCTTGGCTGCCAATCACAATAACTCTATCAATATATATAACTCTATCAATATATAATAATTTAAAATTTATATTTTATAAGTACTCGATATAAATTTGCGGACTGCTGGTTTCCTTGTGGTTTTGTAGCAGGAAAATTCAGAAACTATCTAGAGGCAGAGTAGACTATCACACTTTGCCACTAAATAGCCTCTAAACTTCCGGCTGTTATACGGAGAACTCTAACAACCTGCAAAGTACAAGTTAAAATTCATATTTTTACAGCCATTCATTAAAACAGGTGTTCTGCAGTTTTGTTCGTGGTTTTGTAGCAGGAAAATTCAGAAACTATCTAGAGGCAGAGTAGACTATCACACCTTGCCTCTAAATAGCCTCTAAACTTCCGACTGCTATACGGAGAACTCTAACAACCTGAAAAGTACAAATTAAAATTCATATTTTTACAGCCATTCATTAAAACAGGTGTTCTGCAGTTTTGTTCGTGGTTTTCTAGCAGGAAAATTCAGAAACTATCTAGAGGCAGAGTAGACTATCACACCTTGCCTCTAAATAGCCTCTAAACTTCCGACTGCTATACGGAGAACTCTAACAACCTGAAAAGTACAAATTAAAATTCATATTTTTACAGCCATTCATTAAAACCGGTGTTCTGCAGATTTGTTCGTGGTTTTGTAGCAGGAAAATTCAGAAACTATCTAGAGGCAGAGTAGACTATCACACTTTGCCTCTAAATAGCCTCTAAACTTCCGGCTGCTATACGGAGAACTCTAACAGTCTGAAAAGTACAAGATAAAATTCATATTTTACAGCAATTTATCGAAATAGGTGTTCCGTTGGTTTGCTTGTAGTTTCGTAGCAGTAAAATTCAGAAACTATCTAGAGGCAGAGTAGACTATCACACTTTGCCACTAAATAGCCTCTAAACTTTCGGCCGCTATACGAAGAGCTCTAACAACATGCACAGTACAAGTTAAAATTCATATTTTTACAGACATTTATTAAAGCCGATGTTCTGCAGAGTTTTTTGTGGTTTTGTAGCAGGAAAATTCAGAAACTATCTAGAGGCAGAGTAGACTATCACACCTTGCCTCTAAATAGCCTCTCGACTGCCAACTGCTATAGGGAAAACTCTAACAACCTGCAAAGTACAAGTTAAAATTCATATTTTTACAGCGATTCATTAAAACCGGTGTTCTGCAGATTTGTTCGTGGTTTTGTAGCAGGAAAATTCAGAAACTATCTAGAGGCAGAGTAGACTATCACACTTTGCCTCTAAATAGCCTCTAAACTTCCGGCTGCTTTACGGAGAACTCTAACAACCTGCAAAGTTCAAGTTAAAATTCATATTTTTACAGCCATTCATTAAAACAGGTGTACTGCAGTTTTGTTCGTGGTTTTGTAGCAGGAAAATTCAGAAACTATCTAGAGGCAGAGTAGACTATCACACTTTGCCTCTAAATAGCCTCTAAACTTCCGGCTGCTATACGGAGAACTCTAACAACCTGCAAAGTACAAGTTAAAATTCATATTTTTACAGCCATTCATTAGAACAGGTGTTCTGCAGTTTTGTTCGTGGTTTGGTAGCAGGAAAATTCAGAAACTATCTAGAGGCAGAGTAGACTATCACACTTTGCCTCTAAATAGCCTCTAAACTTCCGGCTGCTATACGGAGAACTCTAACAACTTGCAAAGTACAAGTTAAAATTCATATTTTTACAGCCATTCATTAGAACAGGTGTTCTGCAGTTTTGTTCGTGGTTTTGTTGCAGGAAAATTCAGAAACTATCTAGAGGCAGAGTAGACTATCACACCTTGCCTCTAAATAGGCTCTCGACTGCCAACTGCTATTTGTAGGACTCAAGCAATCTGAAAAGTACAAGTTAAAATTTATTTTTTACAATGCTTCATAGAAAAAAGTGTTCTGCGGATTTGTTCGTGGTTTTATAGCAGGAAAATTCAGAAACTATCTAGAGGCAGAGTAGACTATCACACCTTGCCTCTAAATAGGCTCTCGACTGCCAACTGCTATTTGTAAGACTCAAGCAATCTGAAAAGTACAAGTTAAAATTTATTTTTTACAATGCTTCATAGAAAAAAGTGTTCTGCGGATTTGTTCGTGGTTTTGTGGCAGAAAAATTCAGAAACTATCTAGAGGCAGAGTAGACTATCACACTTTGCCTCTAAATAGCCTCTAAACTTCCGGCTGCTATACGGAGCACTCTAACAACCTGCAAAGTACAAGTTAAAATTCATATTTTTACAGCCATTCATTAAAACAGGTGTTCTGCAGTTTTATTCGTGGTTTGTAGCAGGAAAATTCAGAAACTATCTAGAGGCAGAGTAGACTATCACACCTTGCCTCTAAATAGCCTCTCGACTGCCAACTGCTAAACGGAGATTTCTAACTACCTAAAAAGTACAAGTTAAAATTCATATTTTTACAATTTTCATTGAAACAAGTTTTCCGCGGATTTGTTTGTGGTTTTGTAGCAGAAAAATCCAGAAACTATCTAGAGGCAGAGTAAACTATCACACCGTGCCTCTAAATAGCCTCTCAACTGCTGACTGCTATATGGAGAAACAGTTTCACAATACTTAAATAAAAACTCTTGACTTGCTTGTATTTCAGAAGTACAAACGTCAAATGAGATTGTCTCTCCGTGCCTCTAAATAGTCTCATAACTACCTACGACTCTATCTGTAAAGTTTGCTTGCGAACAAAAAATAAAATTGCGTGATAATTTATATTAAAAATTTAACCTATAAGCATCTCATGTATATCATGCATATATGTGATTAGTTGTTATTTGGTCATTCAAGAAGTGTTAGTGCATCGAAACGCGAAATATTTTGACAGTCTATTTCTAATCATTGTACTGAAACGTAACAAATCAACTGTTATCACGCGACACATTTACATTGCGATAGCAGTAGCTAATCCTAATAACACTTATGATTTTTGACAATTTAATTATCAAGTATAATCATGTAGATAATCACGATTATTGTCTATTTTTCTTTAATTGTCTTATTTATTAGACAAATATGGCGTACTTCTAACCACACATGGACGCTGATAAGCAATACTGTGTCAAGCCACACGGACTTCGTTTTGAGAAAATGGCGTCTAAAGATGTCAAACCTATTCTTAATAAATTAGTTTGAAGACGTATATATTCATCTTTTTTTTCTATTTTGATAAAATGTATATTGAATCAAAAGCAGATAGATTTATTTAATATGTTATATAATAATACATTTTTAAATATTTGAGATTATTTTATAAATTGCAAAATATGGAACGCACCTGAAATAAGAAACATTGATTTAAGAAACTTTTTTCCATACTTATTTAGTTTAGATGACTTGAAATTTGTTTGGATAATGTTAAATAGGTGACGTAGTATCAAAATACATCAATATCTTAAAATTTGACTTTTTGTGGGTTGACACATTATTGCTTATCAGCATCCACATAAGAGTTAAAGATGAGAAATTGTCGATCAGATGATTGAACTGAATCGTTTTTTATAGTGAAAAATAATGTCCGAAAATTTGTTATTATCGTTTCGGGTACTGTTGCGACATGAGGCAAGTAAAGAAAAATAGTCTGTTAAAAATGCCTTATACTAGAACTGGATAACTGTTGATATCTAATAAACTAACAGTAATAAAAAAATGCATACTTATAATTTTTTGAAATATAACTTCTTATGTTAATGATATGACTCATTGTACCTATTCACAAGTTATGCGATACTATTTCCATAAATCTTAGAGTAATTAAGTTACTATCAAAGTAATAAAACTATTTATATTCATAAATGTGTTAATCTATTCAAGGTTAACCATGTTAACTAAATAAACGTTTGGTTACAGAAATGTATATTTACCAAACATCTCCTGACTTTATTACAAAATTATTAGCTTTACGTTAAAAATGACACATTCCTGGGTTGAAAACATTTTTAAAACTTAAAAAACCTCTTTTTTTTTATCTGATGAAAATCGTAATTTTTTTGTTTATTTTACAAACAATGAGTGTAAGAGCATATTAAATTCATGTTAAAATTATGATAATATATTTGTTATTTCAAATATTTAAAGACGAGACTTATGTATTACCTGTTACCATCGTTGTGATGTTAACCTTGTTTGTGGTAGTGTAGAGTCGCAGGACGAATCCAAAGAAGCTATCTGAAGGCAGGATCAGATGCAGACTTGCCCTCATATAGTTTCTTAGTTGCCGGCCTAACAATGATTATTGAATCACATACAAGAAAAAACACCACAATATTGTTTTTTACTATTCTTAGTTCCTTCTTGGCTTGCACGTTGTATGGTAGAACGAAAATCCAGAAACTATCTAGAGGCAGAGTAGACTATCACACCTTGCCTCTAAATAGCCTCTGGACAGTCGGCTACTGGACAAGAAATTTCTATGATATTTTTCAATGGAATCTCTGTAAAAAATCATAATTAAAGAAACATTTTTCATAATTATAGCATTTTTATATAGCAAAGGTGAGCGTCCAACGTTAACTTGTTATGTAGCTCGATAATAAAGAAACTATCTAGAGGCAGAGTAGACTATAACACCTTGCCTCTAAATAATCTCTCAATTGCCGGCTACTCGAGACAATCCCAACGTAACGCAGTAAAATATGTCTGCGAACAAAAAAAACATATAAAATGAACACGTGCATTTTTTTTAGGTCTAATACCAAGAAACTAGGGAAAGTAGAGTATCACACCTCACCTCTAAACTGCCTCTCGGGTGCCGGCAGCTGCGCACCAATCCCAACGCAACGTAGTAAAATATATCTGCGAAAAAAAAATTAAATTAGTATATACTCATTATAGTATTATTTTAAATTTAACGTTGATGTTACAATTCGAAAATTAAGAAACTTTCTAGAGGCAATGTAAATTATTACGCCTTGACTCTAAATCATCTATCGGCTAAAAGACTCTGGAAATAAATATGTTAAAAAAACAGATTAAAAACACATCACTATGAAAAAGTTTGACTTACTCGTTTTTCTGGAGCACACTGTTGTGTTACAAAAATTATCTGCAAGAAATTAAATTAAACTTCGACTTCGAAATACGACGACTTCGTTGTTCAGTAGTGCGAAAGTCAAAAAAACTATCTAGAGGCAAAGTGGATTGTAACACCTCGTTCCTAAATAGTCTTTTAACCGCCGACTACATAAAATTCCACCATAATAATATACATATACACCAATACTATCATCGTCAAGTTAAAATTGTTACAATAATATTTTTTCACAAATCATCTACATAAATGGTTGCACAAAAAAGGTCAGTAATCGACCATTTTGTTTAAGTCGTTTCTGATTTATTTCGTAACAGAATTGCTATAAAATCTACTTTTTTCTTTATCATATCGCCAAAAAAATCAATAATTTCTGACCTTTTTTCTACATTTCACAGTGTTACAATTAACAATTAATCTTATATAAACAATAATACATAATACATATACAAAAGTATGTTACGCTTTTTATGAACTTGTTTTTAAACTTGTTAATCGAAAAAAGTAAATACCAAATTACATAGGTACAATACATTTAGCAAGAAACTTAAGTATGTACGAGTATATTTAACAAATATTTATTATTTTGGATATAATATCTATATTTTGAACAAGTTTTCTATCCATCTTCATCGCTTGATATTTCGTAGATTTCTGTTCCGGTTTTCTAAAAGAGTTTAATTACAGTTAAGTGTAATCAAACTCTTTCTGAAAACAAAAACAGCCATTAGCAAATCTTCATGCACAATTCTACATAACATTGACTTTCATAATCATCCAAAATATTTATTTATTATTAACAATTTATTGTATAACAAAAAATACATATATTCCAGAAAAATACATGAGACTTGATTGCAAACATTCCATGTGGTGAAGTATGAAGGATGAATATAAAAACACTTAATCTATAGATTAAAATACTATAACAGAAGAATGAAAATAAAGTCATGATGAAGGATGTTTAGAATTCACCATCCCTTCAAGCTTAACCTACATTAATATTTGCTTGTATTTTCTTATTTTATCGTTAATTATGTGAAAAATTCTTTAAACTCTTATCAATTTAATAACTTTTTACACTGTTTATACATAACGCGATAAAATAATAGCTATTTTAATTTATAAGAAAATGGGAAACGATCAATTTATTGTAATATTATTATTATATATAAATATCCTATCTAATCATTTGTAGTTTAAAGGAATTGGCAACGGCCCATCAAAACTTGCAGTTTGTTAAGTAAACAGATGCTATTTTGATTAAAAGTTATTTAATTATTATATTTAAAGAGTTTATTGGCATATTATTTTTTTATTATATTTAAGAATTTACTTCAAAGATATGCGCTTATTCTGCTATTAAGAATTTGACGATTAGTCGCTATAAAATCCCCGTTTGTAAAGTCTGTGGCAAAATGGTAGTCACCATATGATGTAATAGAGCAGGGAGTCGGGAGTAAAGTAGTGGATTTTTTTAACTTATTGTTAATTCATAACTTTATCAAGATACCAATTAACGATGTTAGCGGTAACTGAAAATAATCCTTTGATTCTTTACTGATGTACATAATTATTCAACTAAGTCTAAACATGGCAATGATCGCTGAATAGAGTTCCCAACTCCGTACGTCGGAAAGATAAAAAATAATTTACATACGATTAAAATTCGCTTAAAATACTTTTATTTCAATGTGTAGTAATCGCGAAAATCAAAGAAAAACTATTTCCTTCGTGATGTTCACTTGTTTTTAATGGACTAAAAAAGTATAATTTATGTATGTATGTATGTATTACGCATTTGTTCGTATGTGGGTGTTTTATTATGTCTATTCCATTGTTTCTTTTGTAACCTAAACGGCTTAACCGCTTTTAAAGCATAAGGTCCTATTAGATTCGTATTCTTCGCCGGAATGTCATACTGTGACGTCAGCAAAAAATTAACATGGCGGACGTGTACTGACAAAACTGGCGAACCTTTGTGACCTCTGTAGTCTTATCAGTTTAACCGATTTTGAAGCGTGACATATTTTTTTTAGGCAGTCGAGTTCTTATTTTTTTATATACTTAATTTTTTTTCTATAGAAGCTGCACAGGCATAAATGTGACCTATGTTTTGGTCTTTGCCACCTAGTTCTATTATTAAGTTTGACTGTGAAAAGTGAAGCATTTAGAGCAGCTATCAATATAATATAAACCTTACAAATCATACCTTTTAAAGTTTAGTTGTTACTAAAAATAGAATATTATTATCTCATTTCTGTTTTGTTATTGTTGTTGAAAATAAACATGCTTAATCATTATTACAATATTATCAAATGGCAAAGATAAATTATAATTTAACATCTTTTATCAACGCAATCGTTATTGGAATCTACCGTGTATCGATACATTAAAGAATTATATCTAAATATGCAGCTTCCTTATAATTAGTATTGACTTGACAAAAAGACCTAATAAATATAAAAAAATTGAAAACCCGCCTGCCTAAATAGTGTGACAATAGGAAGTTACATTAACTTCCAATTACTGAAAAAACTTCGAAAATTGGAAATATAGTGTTGCTATTTGAACCTAATTTTCGCGAAACTTCGAGATCCTGAGATGTATTTATTGACATCTCATATATTGAAATCCTTCGAGCGGTAAAAACTTACCAAAGAATTAGACATACATACATACATATAGGTATACCCTCGAAAAAACCTTTCTTTGGCAGTCGGTTATTTTTTTAATATAAAACTAGCTGTACTCAGTATGCATTACAATGCCACCTAAAACCTTGCCCTTCGTGAGATTGCTTCATCACAATCGATTTAATGATTTCGGAACACTAAAGAACAAACAAACACAGATAAAGTATATGAAAACATTATACTGTACGTATTAGACAATAGAAACAGATCACGCGAAATTTTACATAAAGGGATAAACTTGAAGGACTCAATGCCAAATATTAAGACTATTTGTGATATTTGTAAAATAACTTCAATTGTTGTTAACAGTAAGTGCCTCTCAAACCCATCTGTCTATCACAATAATCTTCAAATATTGATAGCAAAGTACGGATGTTATTTTATCGTGCCAGCAAGGTGTCTTCAATCACACTGTCTATTACAGACATATCTTGACGTGCTTAATGAGAAAAATACCTTTTTTGTGTAATAAATAGTATTTTTTTTATATCCAAGATCAATAATTATACGTGGAATTAAGGGTTTCTAAACAGTTTTTAATTGCGTGTATTAATTAATTTTAACATGCATATGTTTACAAAAACACACTCGTTCAAAAACTTGCTTATATCAATAAAAATCAGTTGATGTACGCATCACTTCAAAGCTTATGCATTTATTTTTTTAATTTTGTTTTTGTTGTGTTTGTAATTGTTAGGACGAGGTTTGTGAGAAGTATTAAAGAATTTATAGAATATGTTTGAAACATTGTATGGAATATTGAAAAATTTAGTAATTACTAACTTAGAGGGAAAATTTGGTCTAATTTTTTTTTATAGAATATGTTTGAAACATTGTAAGGAAAATTAAAAAAAAAAGTACTTTAAAAGTTTAGTCGTACTAAGGTTAGTACGACTAATCCATTTTAGGTAATGGGAAAATTTTGTCTCATTTTTTTTTATTAGTACATACAACTGAAGTCGAGATGGGGAGCTTGTTTATAATATTATTTGATAAAACAAAAGTTAAATACCTAAGTTCACTTTTCTATCTACATTTTATAAATAATTTAATCGGGCCAATTTAGATAAAGATGATACTTTATTTTTAGTGTGATATAATAGTTGACGTTATCAACAATTTATTTTCGTGTTTTGGCAAAAATCATTCGCAGACCCGAAAACGCTGGGTGAAAAATGAAATAAAAACGTGAAATAATGCACAAACGTTTCTTAAATATCGTAAGTGTGCACTAAGAAAGGATTTTTGAAAATCCTTCCTCTAAGGGGTTAAAAAGAGGATTTACTGTTTGTTCATCATCAAATTCCTAAGTATACGCGAGCGAAGCGGCGAGGATCTTTAATTTTGTTTATTAAGTCTAGTAACCTCTAGAAAACCCAATACTAGTCGTATTGGGTTTTCTAGAGATATTAGGGAACTGATCTCCAACGGATTTATCAGCGTTATCAATCTAACGCATTGCGCCGTGTCTAAAACCGTCGTTCAAGGTCAATGTGTAATTGCTATCTTATATATACATATATGATATATACTGATATGTTATTATAATTGATACGTTACCTAGTAACCAAAGTATATTTCCGTTTTATTTTAGCGAAGTATTTATACCGATTTTTTTTTATCCTTTCATCATCTTAAACGTCTGAGCTATAGTCCCTTGCTATCCAATGGGGCTTATAATAATTTGTTATAGGGATGGTGAACCGTGATGGCAACAACCCTGATTAAAGCAAAAGTTGGTAATAAAAAACACATTCTTGACATTGCAGTTGACATATACAGAAATATGGACTAGGCATACTGTAGATAGTGACTTGTCGAAAAAATTGGTCGAGAGAATGCTAGAGTGAGTAACTAATATGGTGACAATAGTCGTCTCTTTTTAGGATTCTGATTCGAAACGTCACGTAGTCTGCATTACTAACCCTAAACGCTTGAAGAGAAAAACAGATATTGTCGCTAATCGTTTTATTTATTTTTCTAGAGTAGTCAATTTTTGATATACCTCGTCCATATCTCTATGACAGTTAGTCGAACATTGATATTGGAATATTTGAGAAATAGCCATTGCTACACGCACCAACGTACAGTGCAAATAGATTTGTGCATGCAAGCAGACCACACAAATATACAAGAAGACGACACATATAAAACTGAAAATCTACAGAAAAAAGCGTTGCCATCGCAAGAAGTAAGAAATATTTCGCGGTTTTCGGCTTCCTTGTGATGAACTTATCAATTAGCACACACACATGATAATTATGATGTTAGCTTAATAAAATGTTAAACGACCTCGTAGATACATAAAATATTTGACGTTAATGCCAGTTTCGTAAAACATTTTACTAATCAATAGGCGCTAAATGTCAATCCCATAGAATTTAAAGCCTGTGCAGACGAAAAACAATTCTCCGGTATTTTTTTGTCCGTAGAAATGGAGAACAACTGAGGACGTAGATTTTGACACAACAGTATTAAGTCCCCTCCGACAAATGTCCCTTGTCTGCGTAGGCCAATAAAATGTTAAATAGCAGCAATGAATGATATTTGTAATGCATTAAAAATGATATCACCGAAATAACGATCGTATAAAGAGCGTTGTTTATAACACAATCTTGCTTTTTTCTTTTACAGAAATTATTGCGATCGGAACGAATAAATCTGATTTTTTTACCGTTTTAATGGCAAACGCCTTTAGGTAAATAAAATTTTTCAAATGATTCCTATTTTTTATGTTTGATTCTTTTAAATGTTAAAGCTAAATTTTGCTATTATAATGCATGTTTATTAATGTAACGTATTTCCTTTTTTACTAATAAAAAAAATTGGTATTCCGATGCTGCAGTTACTATGCCTAAAATTAATAAAATGATGCGACTTGTTTTGCATTATTTCACCAATCAAAGTAAAGTGATTTTTGTTAAGCCCAAAACACATCCAACGTCGGGTCGTGGCACGTTACGACGTCGTGAAACCTTACGACGAAATCAAACAAGAAAAACGTGCCTTTGTATACATATTTTGGTTTTTAGGGGTTTTAAAGACGGAGTGGGTTTTGGGCTGTTGTCGTATGCTCGCATGCTCGTTTTCGTATTCTAGACAGTCATGTTATTAAGCGTGTTAATGCATATAATACGTGACATTTTGCACCTTCGAAAGTAGAGGTATATTTAGTATGATTTATAGAAGAAGCATACACCAATATAATAACGATTTATTACATTCAAGTCCACTTTTAAACATGTAATATGTTTTCTGAGTAGGCAGTATAATTTTCGTCAATATACATATATAAATAGTACTTAAGTTTGTCTCTACGAGCTAAATCAGGTTAAGGAATCGGAGCTTAATCCACCATCTTGCTCTATTGTTTATTAACAAATATATAGTTCTCAGCCTATCTTCTAACACCGAAATTTTAATTTTAATATTTTTTCCTGTTACGGTACAAGTTCAATTGTAAGTAGATGCGTAACCAGGCGGTTTAAGTGTTGTAAAACTGTCGCTTCAAAACATGAAATATTCTCAAATTTTGAGCCTCGTTTTTTTAGTAAATTCGTCTTCTTTAATTGTCAAAATGTTGAATACTTTGAAAATGATCGTTTAATATATAATTAGCCCTGAGTTTAAAATATGTTAACTTCAATTAATATTTACATACTATTGATTCACTGTGCCGCTTTCATATGGCGTAAATTGTTGGGCAAGTAATTCATTTATCGCATGAATCCACATAAAATTTCGCAATTCATTAGTAAAACCATACATCTGCCTTCAATTTGTCTATCAAGGTTACGATGACGAAAAATAATACGTAAACTTATTCTCACTCAAGTCTATATTATATCAACAACAATGACTTCAATATGCAAGACAATTGATTTCATAACATATTATTTTATCTGTATAGATAATTTCTCAAAGTAGTTTTTGTCGGTATTATCGACCTTAAGACTAGGTACCTAAGACCTAAAGACTTACACTTAATTTTTTTAAATAAAAATAGGGGACTGTCCATTAATCACGTGAGACCCAGCGGGGGAAGG
Source organism: Hypolimnas misippus (assembly GCA_037950945.1). Classification (NCBI taxonomy): domain Eukaryota; kingdom Metazoa; phylum Arthropoda; class Insecta; order Lepidoptera; family Nymphalidae; genus Hypolimnas; species Hypolimnas misippus. The sequence goes on along the minus strand of JBBEEQ010000006.1, from coordinate 1,895,151 downwards.
GGAGTCCCGGTAAATAGTCACCAAATATCAGAAGGACATATTCAAATATAGTGTATTTAGTATAAAAACCTCACCCGGGGAGAGGGGGGTCTTAAAAGTTGCAAAAAAACATCACGTGATTAATGGACAGCCTCCAGATACCTATATAATCTTTAAATATCAAAATATCTGAAATACAACTGAAACAATAATTAATTTTAACAGCACAAATGAGGTCAACCGGATTTTTATTCATATGTTCTGACATTGCAAATGTATATTTTGGCTGACCCGACTTCTTCTGCTTCTCAGAATAGCCTATCGGTTGTTAAGACTTAAGTGCATACAATTAGGTTAAGTGGCATTCGGGTGACATGTAATGCACGATGTGTTATATGAAAATATTTTTCTTTTAATAAATTAATACAATAGAATTTAATTTAACTGGTTAGTCACTTCGTCTTACGAGTTTTCCTAGCGCAAAACCATGCTAATATTGTAAACGCGTAAGTAACTCTGTCTATATATTTGTTATGTTTTGACCAATTTTAATGAAAATTACGATACATTCATCAAAGTTGGTACACTACACTGCAAGATTACATGAACGATAAAAATGCGTGGACATAAAATGTGTTTATTTTCTAGCAGAATATTAAAATATCATAATTAGCTTTAATTTAGAATACACTTTGTATAAATTTATTTTAAAGAAGTACCTATCGAGATCCCGTTTCTTCATGGTAGAATCTACTTTCCGAACCGGTAGCTTTATATTTAAAAAACTAATTTGACAATTCAAAAAACGCTTTAAAAGCTTTGAGTAAAGTATGTTTTGAATTTGATTTGGAATATAATAAATGTTCCTTGGAAAAAGACATAAGCAGCTTTGTGTTGCAAAAATTATCTCGGAATAAGGTTAAATGGGGGATAAAAGTTATTGCAGACGAAGTTGCGGGAACATCTCTTTAGTTTAATTTTAGCGAACTCTCTAGCTATTGTCACTGTCCTGGCGAGAAGGAAATAAATAATGCAGAGATCGGAGAAGTTATTTATTACGATTATAGCTTGTTACTCGTTTGAACGATAGCTCCCGACAACCTCACCTACGTAGGCCAAGACTCGAAACGAAATAATACGAAATAAAAATAATTATTTAATGCAAATAAAGCCGAGTAAAATACAGTAACTTGTGAATATGGTAAAACTGAAAAAAAGAATGCATATATTACTAGTATAAATAGCCAAACAGAGCTATACTCGAAATCCCTACCACTAACCTTGGAGCCAGATAGCATTTTAACCGTGCCAGGCGTTCGTCATAACATACGCGCAAATGTGTACGAGTACTACTATTGTGTAATTCAAAAATAAGATAGTTATGATTGAAGTCCGTACGTAAATGTTTGTTTACGTATCAATTTTCGACACGAGCTCCCAATTGACTGTCTATTCGTAGAAATAGAACATACATAAATACATACGTACATAAACACATACAAACATATTCATAAATCTCATAAATAGTAATAAAGAGAGAATGAATTTTGCATGTTCGAAGCAAAATCGACAGACACGTTGGCGCAGTGGTCACTGCAACTGATTAAAGCACTAACGGTCGCGGGTTCGATCCCCGCTCGCGGCAAACGTCTGTATTGGCCATACAGATGTTTGTCGTGGTCCCCAAACAAAAAAAGTGTGTGTGTGTTGTGTGTGTTGTGTGTGTTTCCGGACCCCCGACACAAGGTCATAAGATCTTAAGGGGGGCCGTTGAGTGTGATGCGTGTGTGTGTGTGTATAAAATTGCAAAACCGCTAAAAGTATTTTATTAATTATGGTACCATTTGAAAGGTACATTATTCTAGATGATCATAGGTTGTATTTTTTTTATATATGCGTATTATTTTAAAACAATATCTACATAAAACGAGCTAAGCTACGAGTGTTCACGACAATGGTCAAGCACGGTGCAATGTATCCAAACAAAATTTAAAGTGTTATATTTAGCTGAGTATTTTAAACCTTTGAGTCACCACAATTCAGGTTTTGAGATCACATACATGTATTTTTTCAAGTTTATTAATAAAGATAAAGATTTCAGGAAACTGGTAAACGTTGATGTTTTGTTCCATATTATTGACTTCTCTTATGAACTCTCGACCAAAAAGAGAGATCTTATAAGTTAGACGTTTGTATCTGTGAGTCTATCTGTGGCATCGTAGCTCCCTAACGATTGGATAAATTTTAATGCGGTTTTTTTTTTGTTTGAAAGCTGATGTAATCGAGACGGTTCTTTATTATAATCTATACTTATAATAAATCTGTAGAGAGGTCAATTCTGTACATGAAATATATTTTCAAAATAACTATCAGGGGGTGATTAGTGATCGATACTGATGCCAAAAAGGCAATCAGTAAAATTTTTGTCTGTCTGTCTGTCTGTCTGTCTGTCTGTCTGTCTGTATGTATGTTCCTTATAGAAACAAAAACTACTGGACGGATTTTAACGAAACTTAGTACAATTATTCTTCATGCTCCTGGGCAGGTTATAGTATACTTTTCATCACGTTACAATCAATAGGAGCAGAGTAATAAAGGGAAAACGGGAGACTTTACTCCAATTTTTAAGCTTCCGTCGCCTATGCAGCCTTAATGGTTAAAGTTACATAGAAATCGTGTATGACGGAAATATTCTACATAAAATTTCCTAAAAAATATCCCACAACAGCATATGTCTATCTTTTATGGTTGACTCACAATAACACGTGTAACTCCTGATAGGTTAGCAGTTCGGAGAATTCTGATTATATTTGTTTACTCTTACGTTTATAATACTCTCACTCATCACTAATTTATAAAAAGTTAACATTATTACCTATAAAATAAAAAAAAATCATAGAAATCAAGTATAGTGGATTGACATATTATATTTCCCTATTAAATTACGATAGTTAATCTGTCTGTCACATCAAAATCACTGAACCCTGAGGAAGGACATACGCTACTTTTTTTCGAAAAACGACGAAAACGCGGACGAAGTCGCAGGCAAAAGCTAGTTTACGAATATTTGTTTAAACGTTTTAAGATGATCAGCTCTTTTCTAATTGTTAAAAGAATCTGAGCAACTTCTACGAAAGTATACTATGAATTATATTAAAATAACATTGTTACGTAACCTCGATCAGATGCAGCATCATATGGAATCTGCATCAAATACAACCAACTTATAGCAGAAGTCTTGTGGCTCGTGGAAATGGTCTCAATAAATTGATTGTCAGGGATTTTTTTATCAATTTCAACGACAAATATAAACATAAGTACCTAAAATATCTATGGTTATGAAATGTCATTGAACCACGCGTGCTAATCCAGCCTTGCCTTCGTTTATTACACGCAGCAAATAGTGTAATCAAAATTGTATTATCTCGTGAATAACCGCAATATCTATTGAGAGAGAGTAATTGAACAGTCCAATCGACCTACATGCTACAAGACAATTGTCAGGCGAAATGATACACGTATCATATATTAAATTAAATCTAATATCAGATATTAAATTGTGCGACAATTTTATTTATTTATTTATTTAAATACTTTATTGCACAAAATATAATTGTACAAAAGGCGGGCTTAACGCTACTGCGCTCTCTACCAGCCAACCTTAAGACGTACAAGAAAGATTTTATTTATCGGTAGATGTGCAAAAACAGAGACAATTAATGAAATTTTAAACTTTATAATGTTTATAATGACAATGTAGTCTTAAAAACCTATAATATTATAAAGAAGTAAAATTTGTTTGTACGTCTTTATCTAAGGAGAATTATTTCAGAATATGATTCGATTAAAAGATATATTTTTGCGGTCAATAATACATATATTGAGGAAGGTTATATTACATAACATTACGGCTCATAGGAGCGAAGAAGTAATCATAAACGCGAGTGAAACCGCGAGAGTTTTCTATACAAACATTTTTCCGCTTCAATTTATTTTCGCGACAGACAGTACACTGTCTCCTTCTCCATTTATCGTAATTGCTTCTACGATTTAGGCGTTAAAATAATTAACAGACGCACAGTTGCTTTAATTTATAATATTAGTGCGGATTGGTACGGACAACACCGTTGTAGCTCGGAATCCAATATTTGCGCCCTTCTCCAAACTAAATATAAACATCTAATCAACCCGTCACGCTTAATAAACACCTACGTGTATGTACATCGTCAAGCGGTCACGATTATGAGTTCTTGTTAAATACGAACATACATGCGTAGTTGAGAATATTATTTAATTTCTTCTCGGTAGAATCTACATTCCGAACCGGCGGAAGTTTTTCTTTTGGTAGTTTTTTCGGGATATAGTAAAAGACTAATTTGTAAATTAGCGCTTTAAAAGCATACTTGAATGACGTTCCTATATTTTGAACTTGAATTGCCTTTTTAACCGATTTCCAAAAAAGGAGGTGGCGACTTTAGTTGTGGACATTCTTGAGAACTATGAAAACAATTATAATCAAATGTGGTTCTTGAGAACTATGAAAACAATTATAATCAAGTGGGCGAGGATTTTTAACTGTACATACAAGTGGACTCTACTTATGTGTACCTACTTGCATTTGGCATTACAATATCATGATCTAATTTCAAATTTTCAAATTTGATATATGATTATTTCTTTGAACAAATGACAATTTAAAGTTTCATTAATGTATTTTTATATCAATTTGTAATAACTGGTCAAGTGCGAGTAGGACTCGCGCACCGAGGGTTCCGTACAAACTTATAGAAATCTATATAAGACTAACCCATCTACGCCATTTGTGGTCTTCATCATCAGTTCCAACATAAGTTACTATCAAAAATACCTAAATCGGTATACGCTTGCCTATAATATTTGAGGAGTTCCCTCAATTTCTCCAGGATCCCATCATCTGATCCTGACCTGAAGACAATGGGACCACCTTGGAAGTATACCTTTTCAAACAAAAAAAATTTTTGAAAATCGGTACCCAAATGGCGGCGTAATCGGCGTACAAACATAAAAAAAAAAATTAAATACAAGGTCGAATTGAAAACACTCCTTTTTAGAAGTCGCTTAAAAATATTCAAATATTATGTAAATATGGATCACGTCCCAAAAACTATTTTGAAACTACTTAGGAGCACTTTAATTAAAAACACGATCATGGATGCAATCCATGGAAACACAAAATTATATTTTAAGTACTAATACACCTTATACTTTCAAAAAAAAAAGTTATAGCGCGATTCAGGATACACCTAGCGCCATCTCTTGACAATTTCAATGAACTAACTTGTTGACTTTGACATTAACAACATAATTATATTATATTTTATTCTCGTTTTATTTTTATTTATATTCTACTACACTCCACTACCCCTGCACTACGTTCGTAAAATATTTAGATTTACATTATCAATCAAAATATCGAAATATATATTAGTGTTGCCAAGACGAAAATAATTAGTCCTTAATTCGAACAAAACTAATTGTTTATTTATAAATAACTAATTATATTACTAATAACCAGAAGACTTATATGTGTAGATAAATAAGTAAATTAAATAACTCGATCTGTTTGAATTTAATTTTAAAATTTTCGTACTAAGTCAATACGAGTACTTAAATCAAATCGCGTGAAGCTCTTATATTGAATGTTAATTACGTAATGACGTTATAAATCGACGATAAAACTTTTAAATGAAAAGTTTATTTTATAATTTTTAGCGCGTTTAAATAATTATTAAAATAATTTTTTTTATTAATCGAGCAGAACTATATCACAGTTAATGTCATAATGTTGTAATAGATGGCATTAGCTGTACGCTGCATCGCGCTATCATTTTGTTAGCTGCGATATATAGATTGCATTGCGTTGTTTATAAAGGTTTGCTGCTTTGTAATGTTTTCGTATTGATACAAATTTCTTCTCAGTGTTTGTAAAATTGTTTTTTTGACCATGGTCAACTTCTATGTTAATTTGTTACAAGTACATATAATTTTAATTCTAACATTAATATATTTTCCGCTTGATCAATTTACAACTTGATACAATTACGCGTTCCTGAGAAAAAGGTTGAAAGATAGACGTACAGACTGACAGACACACGAACAGAAATTTACAGTTTTCGGATTTTTTCCTTTATGTATACTATAGGACCTTGCTCCTGGCCAAATTTCATAATGCTTGGTCAATGGGAAGTACCCTATAGGTTTTGATTCCCTTGCGAAAACGTTAAAAACGCTATCATACTTGAAATATGTGATATAAATGACCGTATCTTTTGATTGCGTTAACTTAGAAGTTTGATTTTTTCACAGCTCTTAGTAATTACAACTCTGAGTACTTGACGTTGATAAAAATTTGTTACCTTCACGCGTTTCTGAGAAAAAGGTTGAAAGACAAACTTACAAACAGACAAACATACATACAAAAATTTACAGTTTTCAGATTTTTTCCTTTATTTGTACCATAAGATCTTACTTCTTGCCAAATTTCATCGTGCTAGGTCAATGGGAAGTACCCTATAGGTTTTGATTCCCTTGCGAAAACGCTAAAATGGTCAAAATATACGACATATTTTCCATTATCTTTTGATTGCGTTGACTTAGAACTTTAATATTTTCACGGCCGCATGTCATCGTAATCTTGAGTATATGATATTAATTTCAACATGATACGTCTATGCATTTCTGAGAAAAGAGGGTTGACATCCCGACAGACAGACAGACAGACAGACAGACAGACAGACAGACAGACAGACAGACAGACAGACAGACAGACAGACAGACGGACAACAAAGTGATCCTATAAGGGTTCCGTTTTTCCTTTTAAGGTACGGAACCCTAAAAATGAGCGTTTTCCTTTAGTTTGCCGTATATTATTACTTTTCAGTAGTTGATCAACTTTACGTTTTTAGTGTTAATCGTTAACTTCAGGGACAGTATGTATACGTAATTTGTCACAATTAATACAAACAGAGGGCCATTATGATGATATCGTCATATTTCAATGAAAAAGATAATATTGTCGAGTCTATTAACAATAGCATTATTACTTGGAAAACAATTTAGGAGATTAAAAACAAGCTTCAATTAAAGAGAGCCATTTGTACTGATGTTACTGTAATACACGAAACACGTGGATATACTACACGTGAATAAAACTGACATTTCGTCGGTGACAGAGCTAAACCGCGTAACTAGCTTTCACAATAAGGTCCATTTTTGCGCAATGAAAAATGCCCATAAGCCTTATTTTTATCAATAATGTGATTTAGTATTTCATTCAAATTTTAACTTTATAGGAAAAGTTAGATACGCGGTTTTGAAATATCCCCGACGATTTACTGTTAATAGCTAATATCACGGGCTATAGTTTTCATATGAGAGGAGTCCGTCTAAGAGTCCGAAGGAGAGGGTTGTAAGTTTAAATTGTACAAAGATAGACTAGTTTTTATCCGAGCATTACACAGTAAGATGATACGATTCTAAATGTTAATCTCAATTATTTAGAAATTATACAAATCGTTGTCATTGCCATTCGTTCAATGTACGAAGTATACGTAAGTCGTATATGTTTTTTTTTTATACCTTCTCATACGTTCCATTGAAATTTTCATGAAAATCAGTTCAGTAGGTTTTCAAAATCAAAATATCCGATATAAGTATGGCCTTCAAGTAAATTAATTTTTTTATTGAAGTCAGTTCCCCTTCTTTACAAGTATTTTTTTATTTATATATAATATGTATATGTATAAATAAGTATATACGTCGTTCATGAAACTGGGACGGTAGAGAGAAATCTAAAACCAATGAGAAATAAAATAAAAGAATTTGATATTTATTTAAAATATTGTTTGTAACTTTGAGAGATAGAGGAGTATGTTGAAATGAACCATAAAATTGGTTTTAAATTTAAAGTTTATGTCTCAGGTGAAGTTAAACTGTGAGGTTAAACTTCTCCGATACAATGGTAAATTTATTTTCTTGTATTTGTAATTTGTATGTAAGTTCCTGTTTTCAATAAAATATTTTTAACTTTTCACGTTAGGGAATCGCACCAAGTAATTATTATTGTAGTAGTTATTATTTTTAGGAGCGGAGCGCTAGTATTACATAATCTGAAATATTTATCGTAGCTATCAATGATTGACGATAGTTCTATACTGTAATTCAAAATTTTTTTTCATATCACAAAAAAATCCTTACCATTCAAATTTATCTAAATAGTAGACTTAAATAAATGCATTACATTACAATCCAGTGACCATTGTGTAGGAAAATTCCTTCACTTGCATCGCCTGCACTTTGATCAACAATAATCAATATTGATACAAGATATCAATGCGATATCATTAGCAAATAGAAATTTCACTATTAACTTAAAGCTTCACACTCGTGCCTTTAACTTCTGCTCGACTCTACCTGCATTGGTCTTATTTGGTAACAATACCCGGAACGAAAATTTTCAAACCTTACTTTTAATTATAATTTTTATTCCAATAAATGATTTAGCTCAGTCATTCGATTGATAATTTAATCTCTATTTCTTATGGGAGGTTAGAAATACGCCATGTTTGTCTGGTAAATAAGAAAAGTAAAGAGAAATAGATATATAGAGGGGTTTTTTAAATAGCCAATGAGATTTTCCAGATTTAAAGCTATATCTATGTACATTAAAATTTATCCATTAACGGTTCAACAGTTAAACCATAAGATAGTCACATTGATGAACAGACAGTTAAAGAAAGGTTTTGTAGAAGAAATATCTTTATTTCATATGTCGCAAGCTAGATAAGAAAATGGCGGTCAAGTAGTTCGTGTGATCATATACCGCTTGCTTTTACATAATTACATAAAATAATATATATTAAGTAAAATGAAATATAACATTAGTTTTCGTCTAAATATATCGTTGGTCTAGATGTGATAGCTCGTACTTGCTAATGTCGAACTTTATCGGAGATGCAAAGAACTTCTGCTAATGTTAAGTGTAATAAATATGTTTATATTTTTAAAGGTCATTTATTTATTAGGCATAAAATAATGTAAGAATTATTTGAATACCGTTTTCACTGACAATTTACCAAAATTGTTAGTTACGAGGTATAACTAACAATTTTGGTAAATATGTAAATTTTGAATAAAATAGAAGATAATAGAGCGACAATATGTACATTTTGAAATCTCTAAAAAAAAGAGTCGTAATTCCGGCACATTTTGTTGTTAACCGACTTCGAATACGGAGGGTTTACGTTCGGCTGTATGTAATTTTTCATATATGTTTACCGATTTCTTAACCGCTTTTTTGTCGGGTTTTATTTTTTTTTACGACCCGTCTGTACATATCACAAGAAAGGCGCAATTTCAATTCTCTTTAAAGAAAATCATCTTATTGAATAATCGTATTATACTTACGAGTTCTGTATAATTAAAAGTCTATTTTAATCCATTTTCTCAACGATGTCTGTTTTAATGTTTTTAGGATGTAATCACGAAGCTTGTTTATTATTTTATATCTATATCTTAGTTTAATATAATTTATAGAGGAAATGAATATAAACAGTGAGTTTAAAACATCGCAGTCTCTAGGTAACTTTTCTTTGATATATTTAATAGATCCGTTGGTTAAATAATAGAAATTTATGGTTTTATAATAGAAATTTGGAAATCCGATGAAGTAAGAACCTAATCATTACACAACTAACAAATTATTTACAAATTTATTTTTATTTTAATTGTTGATATTAAAAATGGTAATTCGATTTTTAAACGGTACAAACTAAAATTTCAGCACTGTTAATATCGTACCCGCGATATCATCGCGAATATTTAATTTAAATAGTTTATTTTTTGAGAAATGTGGGGTTCTTAATACAATCTTTCATCTCATACATCACGCTTTGTTAGAATTAACGTGACAATATCTGTGAAACGAGTCAGCTAATAAGTAATATTTTTTTTTGGTTCATAATCTATAATTTTGAAAAAAAAAATTACTAGTCCATCAACATTTTGTGACATTAAAGTCTAAATAAACGACCGGACTCCTATGTGTAAAACCTTTTTTGCGTTTTGTGATATAAAATGTGAATTTGTGAATTCGTTCACTATAATATTATTAAGCGTGCAATATATCCTTCTTTAATCCAATTATTATCTGTATTAATAATAATTCCAATCTATATCTGTGATAGAGACAACGGAAATACTCGACCGGGGCAGTACCACTCTTACACAAAATCAGCGTAAAATAACATTTGTGACACCTTTAGTGCTGCAAATGTTCATGAGCGGCGGTGATCCCTTATCTATGTTAAACTATTACCTGTGGTAGGTTACGATTTTATATATAAAAGGTATGTTGTATGTAGATGCGTTTTAAAACATATTTGAACAGCTTCCTTTCCGATAGGCACGCAAGGAAGTCATGGGGTTTCTGTATATATTAACACCTTGCATCCGACCTTGCGTCATGCAGCAAATATAACGCGACGTGTTTTGACACCATTAATCACACATATTAATTATTGCGGAAGATTTCTATGCATAAATACATAATTTGGCAAACGATTGTAGGAAACTCCGTTCGAAGCGGTACATATTCATACTAATATTATAAGTGCGAATCATGTCTGTCTGTCTGTCAGTCTGTCTGTTTGTTTTATTTTCACTTCCAAACCACTGAACCAATTTTGATGAATTTTGTTATAGAAATAGATTAGGTAAGTATATACGATCTACAAGGTAGAAGGGTATAAAACATTTATACTGTTGTCGCAATAATATATCGCAAAAGGATAAATAAATAGTGAAAGTTTTTGCGTCGAGGAGACCAACCAGTTTAGATACAAATAAACATATTATAATTATGCTATTTTAGTTTTAGCCGACTTCCATAAAATTTGGGTTTCCCTCAAACCCAATTCGTAGAGGACCTTATTATTTATGTTTACCGATTACTCGAAACTGCCTGGACTGGTTCTATTAATTCTCATTTTGTTTAAAAGGGTATTCCTCCCCCCTAGTCTTCCTATAGAATTCTCATCAAAATCGTTTCGGTAGTTTGGTTTTAAAATAAAATTAGCTGGAATAAATATGTCATCCAAGTTAACTCGATTACGTTTTTTGAAGTCGGTTCCTTTATTTAAAAAGTCTTGTTTGAAATAAGCAATAATCGACGTCAAAAACTAAATTTCAACTGTCTTTTTTTCGGTTTCAGTAACATTATGCGCGGGGCAGAGGGAGTCAGTAGTGCTTCAGCGCACCAACATCACCCGACTCACAGCGAGGGTCATCAGAGCCGCTGGCTTCGACCTTCAGCAGGTGGAGCACTTGTAAGTAGTTCTTTAGGTTAGTAGACGGGTATTACATTTGTAAGTTACTCGTAATTGACATGAAACAACTCTGTAACTTGGTAATAGTTACCTAGGTAACCTTACGAAAGCTGTGGTTGTCAATGTTACGTAAATAATACGTAAAAGGTTTTACTTGCCACCGAGCTCAAAATGTCGTAGAAAATATTACTTTTTGCCTCTTCGTTTATAAGTACCTATTAAATTTGTTTTTGAAGTCGATTATTTTTTTTTATTTATAAAAATATGTTTATTGTAAAAATTTGACTAAAATTAAGAATAGGTTATCTGTGGTCAATCTAATGTGGTCGGTCGAATTCCGAGCGCTAAGCGACCACTAGTTCAACGAAATTCAGCACGCCGCACGTCGTTCACATAACATTTCCATTTTTACATAAAAAAATAGCATTGACTTTTCAATTGTAAGATAATTAACATTATTTCCCAAGTTCTACGAAATTATATTAAAATAAATTTGTGGACAAGTGCCGTGTATCTAATTGCTCATATTTGAACATTAATTTATATTTTCTCATTCCAATTAATAATACAGGAATTCCGAGTACCGGCTCGCAAACATTTAGAATTAAACAAATAATTCTATTTTTTACTATGTTTATCAGCTGTTAGAACTCGGCCATATTTACATTAGAATCTAAGATAGGAATTTGGTGTAAGAAGAATTGCATCCCTAATTCCCTATGCTATTTTTTAAATTATATATTTACAATACAATAAACACTACACTTTTTTCTATTTAATTTTACGAAGTGAAAGAAATATCTAGAGAAATCGCAAAAAATCGATTTTAAGAATTCAACAGAGACTCTTATTAGACATTTTCCAAATTAAAGATGTTAATTATTATAAAAATTGGAAAAAAAATGTGCATATAAAGTGCCTTTACTTAAAAACACTGCTAAATTAATCTAAATATATACATACATTTAGATAAAAGGTAAAGAAGTTAATGACTGAGTAACAGACCCAAATAGTTAGTAATTTACGTAATTTTGTCATTTTCAGATCGGTGATGGACGCGCCTAATTTGGAGCACGTCGCTGTTGAAGATCTGACAAAAATGCCTAATCTCAAATCATTGTAAGTAAATACATACTCAAGAATTACAACGGGTTTTTGATGTCAAGAGAGACAGCATCGCGATATATTTAACAAAATAACTGAAATTTCTATGTTATCCAAATAAATGAAGTAGAGTATTTTACTTTTAGAGTCTTTTCCTTTTTAGGGTTCCGTACCTTAAAAGGAAAAACGGAACCCTTATAGGATCACTTTGTTGTCCGTCTGTCTGTCTGTCTGTCTGTCTGTCTGTCTGTCTGTCTGTCTGTCTGTCTGTCTGTCTGTCTGTCTGTCTGTCTGTCTGTCTGTCGGGATGTCAACCCGTTTTTCTCAGAAATGCATAGACGTATCATGTTGAAATTAATATCATATACTCAAGTCTACGATGACATGCGGCCGTGAAAATATTAAAGTTCTAAGTCAACGCAATCAAAAGATAATGGAAAATATGTCGTATATTTTGACCATTTTAGCGTTTTCGCAAGGGAATCAAAACCTATAGGGTACTTCCCTTTGACCTAGCACGATGAAATTTGGCAAGAAGTAAGATCTTATAGTACAAATAAAGGAAAAAATCTGAAAACTGTAAATTTTTGTATGTATGTTTGTCTGTTTGTAAGTTTGTCTTTCAACCTTTTTCTCAGAAACGCGTGAAGGTAACAAATTTTTATCAACGTCAAGTACTCAGAGTTGTAATTACTAAGAGCTGTGAAAAAATCAAACTTCTAAGTTAACGCAATCAAAAGATACGGTCATTTATATCACATATTTTAAGTATGATAGCGTTTTTAACGTTTTCGCAAGGGAATCAAAACCTATAGGGTACTTCCCATTGACCAAGCATTATGAAATTTGGCCAGGAGCAAGGTCCTTTAGTATACATAAAGGAAAAAATCCGAAAACTGTAAATTTCTGTTCGTGTGTCTGTCAGTCTGTACGTCTGTCTTTCAACCTTTTTCTCAGGAACGCGTAAATGTATCAAGTTGTAAATTGATCAAGCGAAAAATATATTAATCTTAGAATTAAAATTATATGTACTTGTAACAAATTAACATAGAAGTTGACCATGGTCAAAAAAACAATTTTACAAACACTGAGAAGAAATTTGTATCAATACGAAAACATTAAAAAGCAGCAAACCTTTATAAACAACGCAATGCAATCTATATATCGCAGCTAACAAAATGATAGCGCGATGCAGCGTACAGCTAATGCCATCTATTACAACATTATGACATTAACTGTGATATAATTCTGCTCGATTAATAAAAATTTTTATTTTAATTATTATTTAAACGCGCTAAAAATTATAAAATAAACTTTTCATTTAAAAGTTTTATCGTCGATTTATACGTACGTAATGACGTATTACGTAATTAACATTCAAGATAAGAGCTTCACGCGATTTGATTTAAGTACTCGTATTGACTTAGTACGAAAATTTTAAAATTAAATTCAAACAGATCGAGTTATTTAATTTACTTCTTTATCTACACATATAAGTCTTCCGGTTATTAGTAATATAATTAGTTATTTATAAATAAACAATTAGTTTTGTTCGAATTAAGGACTAATTATTTTCGTCTTGGCAACACTAATATATATTTCGATATTTTGATTGATAATGTAAATCTAAATATTTTACGAACGTAGTGCAGGGGTAGTGGAGTGTAGTAGAATATAAATAAAAATAAAACGAGAATAAAATATAATATAATTATGTTGTTAATGTTTAAAAGTCAACAAGTTAGTTCATTGAAATTGTCAAGAGATGGCGCTAGGTGTATCCTGAATCGCGCTATAACTTTTTTTTTGAAAGTATAAGGTGTATTAGTACTTAAAATAAAATTTTGTGTTTCCATGGATTGCATCCATGATCGTGTTTTAAATTAAAGTGCTCCTAAGTAGTTTCAAAATAGTTTTTGGAACGTGATCCATATTTACATAATATTTGATTATATTTAAGCGACTTCTAAAAGGAGTGTTTTCAATTCGACCTTGTATTTAATTTTTTTTTATGTTTGTTCGCCGATTACGCCGCCATTTGGGTACCGATTTTCAAAATTTTTTTTTTGTTTGAAAAGGTATACTTCCAAGGTGGTCCCATTGTCTTCAGGTCAAGATCAGATGATGGGATCTTGGAGAAATTAAGGGAACTCCTCAAATATTATAGGCAGGCGTATACCGATTTAGGTATTTTTGATAGTAACTTATGTTGGAACTGATGATGAAGACCACAAATGGCGTAGATGGGTTAGTCTTATATAGATTTCTATAAGTTTGTACGGAACCCTCGGTGCGCGAGTCCTACTCGCACTTTACCAGTTATTTAGTTTTAATTATTAAATAGTCGGGTTTAATAATTATATTTTTAAGATATGTCATTTAATTTTTATTATAAGTGTAGCCGTTGTAACAATTATCAATAGATACCGACAGAGATGACAATATATCGTATATTATCGAAGTATAGAAGCTAACGGATTATATTTTTCTAATATTTTTTTGCCGCGTACTGTACAAGAGACGGAAAATAAAGACGTGGATTATAAATTTAATGTTTTTGTTGTTTGTTTATTATTCATATTATGTTTTTTCTTTGTTTGTTTCGTTTTCTCTTAAAAAATTACCGTAGGTACTTTCGTACCATGTTTTTATCTACATTTTGATTTTTTTTAATGAAAAGTATAGAAAAAAAATCTATTTTAAGTTTAAAAACGCACAAGAGAGATCTTACAGATCACTCTTGTTGTCTCTCGTAAGTCAGATTTTATATTATATTTTTTATCGTTATCAAGTTTTATCGTCTACAAAATGTTAAGAAATAAATCAATAAAGAGTCCGATCATAAGTTATTAACAATATTTTTTTATAGTCCTAAATACCATCTTATTTATAGCACTTATTATTTGATTATACTGTTATTAGTTGATTTTGAAATAACTCAAGTTTCAAGCCTCGAGTTATTTTGTTATCGCTAGCAAATTAAATTATCTTAAAAGTTCTTTTATAACATAGTTATTAATTGATCTAAAAAGATAAAATTATTATTACTAGCTGTCACTTGCGGTTTCACTCGCGTTAATGGTTACTGTTTCGCTCCTATAAGTCGTAGCGTGATGTATAATAGCCTATAGCCTTCCTCGATAAATAAACTATCTAACACAAAATATTCTTTTAATTCGGACCAGTAGTTCCTGAGATTCGCGCGTTCAAACAAACAAACTCTTCAGCTTTATAATATTAGAATAAATTATTTATATTTATGCAAAATATCTTTTATTTTGTTCATCACCTGTCTCTATAATTTTGAACCTACAGAATCTTAAACATATTATTGACGTGACTTATAGTCTGAATATCGCGACTTATCGAATGTCATCTGGTAATTTTATTACCTACATAGATATGTGCAAGAATATGACCTATACAATCTATCAGCTCCTTTAGTATGCGGGAATCTATTGAAAATCAGGATCAATTCAAGATTTAAGTCACGAATTAAACTGTGTTTATAAGTTGCGTCCTATAATATATTTATAGTACTATATAATTGATATATCTCTGTATCTGTTAACTGATTAATAATTAAGACTGTTATTTTTTTCAGTTTCATAACACAAGCCCCGTTGTTACATAGAATAGCGCCGCTTCCCGCGCTGCCTGAACTGCGCACTTTGTACGTATGTATGTTTTATAGTTTATATTTTATTTTTTTTTAATATAGCACCTTGTTAAACGATTTAAACAATTACTATGCGAATATATTAAATATATAAAAATGAGTATTGGAAAAAAAAATACAAATTGAAATCAATTTTCAATAATATTTTTAGCTCATCCCAAATGTTATTGATTGGTAAGTTATATAGTCATTGAGAAATAGTTAATTTTTTAGAGATCATTTTTATTAATTATTTGTGAAAATCAATATTATTAATATGTTATAAATTTCACTGTATTTTTACATTTTCTTTATTATAGTAACTTCAAAGTAATTAAACTTGTACAATGATTTCTAAAGGAACATAAGCACCTATCATGATCTTGAATATTTAGAATTAAATAAATAACGCATCACACTCAACGGCTCCTATTAAGATCTCATGACCTTGTGTCGGGGGTCCGGAAACACTCACAACACAAACACAAACACCCAGACCACAAAACATCTGTATGGCCAATACACACATTTGTGAGCGGGGATTGAACCCGCGACCGTTAGCGCTTTAGTCAGTTGCAGTGACCATTGAGCCAACGCGTGTGTCTTTTTTCATATTCTAAAATATATATATATTTTAGAATTTATATATATTTGAAAATTTAAATATAATAAATTCTATTTCTTATTTGTTAAAAGCATGCGATTGTATCTATATTTTGTTTCTTCTAGTATCATAACGACGTCAGGTCTTGTGGAGGTGCCCAATTTGAGCCATGTTCATGACAAGAACAGCGCTGACACGTCCCTACCGTACTTACAAGCCATGTGAGTTAAAAACAACTTTTATTGTAGAAACAACTTAATAGATACGGTAATTACTTGGTTGTAGAATTCGTTTTTCTTTGTTAGCTACAAAGTTCTTGTAGTTTTAACAACACTTCGGTAGTTTTAAAATATACCTTTATAGAATTTAATGCGATTCCGATTCGTAATTGCAAGATTTTTTTTTATAGGATATAGGATTTTAAAAAAGGAGTACTCAATTCATTATGCATTTTTTAAATGTTTGTTGCGTCAGAACTCCGTCTTTTAAGGGGTATACTTTTTATCAAAATCAGTTTAATCGTTTCAATTTAAAATGAAAATTACTGTAATAAGCAAGTCATCCAAGTAAACGAAATTACGTTATCAGCTTTCGAAGTCGGTTGTTTTTTGTTTAAAAAGTTAATTATACAATTTATTGGATTTATGAATTAAGCTCCGTATCCTTTCCTTGTAAAGAAAAAAGAGAAAGAAGATAATAAGAGACCCCCTCTTACATCAAAAAGTCACTTTACATTTACTAAAAGATTATAAATGAAAGATTCATTTGCATTTAAAAAGAGAATGTGAATTTCTAATTTTGAATAAAATATTTTTTAAAAATTCCACAGAGACCTCGAGGGCAATCACATAAAACGCATCCCGACTCACTCGCTGCGAGTGCGGGCTGACCAAGTGTAAGTCAATAGGTATACAAACTTATGCTATTTTCTTTATGTTATTATCATTTCCTTTTTTATTTTTTTTTTCCCCTTAGTGTATATATTTATTTTTGTGAAGATGCGAAATATTACAGTGCACAACTGTACCGCCAAGTTCACAAGTCTCGAGTTCTAATAAATTTTTTAAACGTTTAGTATAGTAAATAAAATTATAGTTATTACATAAATTTAAAATTGTTGTATTTTTAATATAGTAGTCATATTAGACCTATAGAATTATTATTGATAAAAAGTTAATATAATAAAAATATGTACAAATTTTATGTCTGAATGTAATATTTATATATGTAGATAATTTAACGTTTTGTGAAAATTTATTTCATAAGTCTTAAAATAATTTATTTTTTTTAATATGGTATTTGTTTTTTTTATATTTTTAGCTTGCTGTAAAAATAAATTAGAAATGTGTATGGTGTTTTTCAAATAACGTATTCGTGTTATTTAATTTGAGATTGATTTGCATTGTGATTTTTTCTCATAACAGATCGTTAAACTACAATTTAATAGAAGAAGTACCGGCGCACGCGTTCAAAAACTCACAAATATCAAAATTGTAAGTGATATTTAAACGCCTTACAAGTCATAAACTTAACTGCCTATTAACCCCATAATTGACACTGGTTAATAATCTTTCATGAATAAAGTTTAAGTGTTTAACTTTGATCTTGTAGTTTTGAATAAAGTTAATGTTAAAATTTAGTATCGCTTAATAAACATGAGCTGTCAAAATGAAAAAGATTAGTCAATACCTATATTACAATGAGCTTTCCTAAAAACATTGATAGATAGACAAGTAGATAGATAGATAGAAAGATAAACTGGCACATAGCTCTTAAGATTTATTCTCGGATGGCGGAACCGTCAAATACCGGGCGCAATAATATGGACGTAAAAACCTAGCTAGTTTTACAATGGTAGTCTAAAAATACTCTTTTATTAGAGCACATACATACATTACACGCTATATTTAGAAAGACACTTCTTACACGCTGTTATAAAGTGGCCGCTAAATAACGGCACCGCCACATTAGAAAACTAGAGTTTTAAATCATAAAAGTGTCACTTGGATTGCTAATAGTTATTTTTTTTTGTAGGAGCTTCAAAGGAAACACTAAATTACAGAAGCTGGATGAGATGGCGTTTGCTGGAAATCTATTGTTACGACAGCTGTAAGTTTCACAATTGGCCACAACAAAATTGCTAATGCAACACCACAACACACGCACTGCGTGCACAATCGAGCAATGCCAAGTTCGACAATAAAGAATATGCACATTTCATTTTTATTTTTTGACCAAAGTGTAAAAAATGAAAATGATGAAAAAGTAAAAATAAATGTTTGTTTTCAAATTTGCCAATATGACGTCGTTAGAATAAATAAAGAATAAATAAAGAGAGAATTCTTCAACAATTGTTGACGATAGATAACTCATTAGGATTAAAGTCTGCAACATAATACGAAAGCAAGTTATAATTGCAACTTAAAGACGTGGCTTAATATTTGTACATCGTAGCGGAGACTGTTTAAAAATAGCTCCGTTGCTGTTTTGACAGTATTCCTTCTTGATTAAACCCATCTTTTATTAAATTTATGTTATGAATTACTGTACAAAAAATTAGTTATTTTTCTGGTATAAAATATATAAATAAAAACCAAAAAAGAAGCGAAGTAGTATAAAAAAATAATAATTCGCTGTTATATTTTAGTGACCTAAGCAACACAGCTATAACATCGCTGCCAACGAAAGGTCTAGAGAAGCTTGAAATTCTGAGAATAGAAAAAACACCATCGTTGAAGTACATACCATCCATTTATGAGTTTCAGGTAAGTGTATATCGCCTCTTTAGGCGAGAATTACATTTGTAAGTTTTACTCTTGAGGGCAATGTAAAACAACTCTGAACCTAGTAATCGATACGTCGTAAGTAACTTCAGGTGTAAAGCAATAAGAAATAACTTATGTATTTTTTTTATGAAAGCCTGAGGGCAAAACTACAAGTGTAATTCTCGCTTTATGATAACTTCTCAATATACATCAAACTACGGGCTCATCAAACAACTACATACCAACACATACAAAATTTTGACAGTTAAGCCGGTTTTACATTATGAAGTAGTGGTATGATAGGACCTTTAAAAAAAAGAGGAACTGGCTTTATAACATATTTCTTTATTTAAAAGATTAAAAACCACTGTACTAATTTTGATATAAATCCAATTGGATGCGAATGGGAGAGACCTTTCAAACAAAAAAGGATTAACATTTGGTTTATCCTTTTTGTCAAATTCGAATAATCAGTGAACTCAAACTCAAAATATACTTTATCCAAATGGGCTTTTTAAAACACTTCCGAATCATCCAACTTACTGACGAATTAAGAACCTCCTCCTTTTTTGAAAGTCCGTTAAAAATTAATTCATGACATTCAATATCACAAGTAAACATCAACTTTTACAAAGCATGCATTAATTTCATAATCCTGGAATAGTTCCACCTCATGCG